>CM076402.1:32516242-33116242 GCA_038363315.1 Mugilogobius chulae | reverse complement strand
AAGTAAGCATTAAGTTAGTTTCATGAATCTGGTTATCGTTCATCTGATTCCATTGAACTTCATCATCAGTATTCCCTTTTTTGTCTGATTTCTGTCCTTACTAATGATTTCAGATGCCATGACACACCACAGACTAAAACATAATAACATTTCTTGTGAAGAGATTCATTCTGTCTTCTTATCTTAAGTAAAAAAAAAAACAGAAGTGTTTCTTTACCTGCTTTACATGTTTCAGCTACTTTCTGTACCAGACCAACCAGAGACACTTCTGAAGAAGACTACAGGAAGTAGCTGTGTCACCAAAAAAACAACAACAACAAAAACTGGGGACTCTTTGTGCCTGGCTGCTGCCCAAGGAACTTCTGCAACTTCCAGATAGTTGAGCGGGAATAGTCAGCAAGGCTTCGGGATCAGGCGTTAAGGGAACTGAAAAACTTGTCCAAAACTTGTGCAGGTCTCCACACAGAACCATAGACGCCGACATGGGTGCTGCGGGGGCTCAAGCACCCACTGGAATGTTTGAGCACCCAGGCGAATTGTTCCTACTTTCATTAACAGGCTTCTCTAAATGTCCAAATGTGGGCATTTATTCAGTCATGCAGCGTCTTTCACAATCTCCTCTCGCTTTCTTTCATCTGTATGCGCGAATATAAAGACTCATACAGCTGCTCTCCTCTCTCAGCGCTGTCATTAGACTCGTGAACACTTTTGGAGGCGGACTGGGGCGGAGCAGAGCTGCATAGTGGGATCCCCGTGTCAGCCACTTTGCCCCGTGAGATCATGGTTTCATTCACACCTGTGCTTTAAGGCAGCGTCGGAAATCAAGTCAGAAAAAGTATGGGACGAGAATGTTGAGGTGCGATGCGATTCAGAACCATGACGTATGCAGTGACGAACTGCACTGCTCCTGTGGGGCTTTATATATGGATTCTGTTCACTGGGAAAAGAACGTGCCAGCGCGAGCCAGAAGTCTAGCTGCAGGTAGAAAGAAACAAAATGAACGCGCGATAAAAGAGACATGTGCACGTGGCGCGCGTGCACAATGTGCGCGTATTATTTGGGGCACCCACGCAAAAAAACATAAATCAGCGCCTATGCATTAAATAGGTTCTACATTCTACAGTTCAATGTAATTTCAGTCAGGTGGAGGACAGCTACAATTAATATTGTTTAATTTCAGATGTTTGCTGTAATACAAAAGGTCACCTGCAATAATCACCAGGTTTTAAATCAATTTTAAGATATTTCAAAGCAAAGCACAATGCACAGGAGAAACTTCCCCTCAAGGACACGAAAGTAAACATTAACATTAATGTTGTTAATGAGATAAAGGGCCTCTTGCCTGCAGCTGGCTTTTTAACAGCCTTGACTTCTGAACCGTAAATGGACTTTCTAAGTAGCTCTCTGTGATTATTCGGAAACATGTGTTTACTTTGTCCATCAATTAAGTCAGTAAGCATGAATGTACAGTGTGTTGGCCTTGGATTCAGTGTTGTGTTTAATCTGAAGGTTGGATAAACACTCATGGCACTACAACATGCAAGTTTAACCTTTTGACCTTTTGTCCATAGGATTTCAAATGACGTATCTAATGTAAAGGACTCACACACATCCTCTTCACTTGGCTTTACCTAAAGACGTCTGTAAACTTTCATTTACACCAAGATGTCTGACTTATTTACAGAGATTCACACGGGGAGAATCAAGGTTGTAATTTGTTTGTTTTTACAGACTTTATTTTGAAACGACGACAGATACAACTGGATTTATGACTCAACTTTTTACTTCATTCGTGATTTGCGATCCAGAGAAAATGTACGTTGCTAATGTGTTGGTGCACATGAGCATATTTGGAAAAGTTAATCTGAAATATTATTTTGCAGCAAGTCTTTTCAGCTGTTTACGTCAATGAAATGAACAGTGGAGAAGCCAGTTATACACACAGCTCCACTCTCCTCGGAGGCTGCATGTTCACACCAAACACTGACATGGTCCACATGAGGAGGGTCAGTGGAGGGACTAACACGATAAGTGCTGTGGACTCCCAGAGGCCACTGACGACATGAGGTCAGGGCCTCAATTCACACTACGACCTCTTAACATGGATGGAGAGGGATAGAAAGACAGGCAGACCGACACACCGATCTAAACAAATCTGTCAAAATGAGAACTTGATGAAAAAGTCAGTTTCTCTAGTCGCACAATATTGTAAACCTTGGTTGTCTTGAACATAGACATATAATTAGTAGACGCGCAGTCCGACTCTGATGCTATCAAACACTTAGCATCTGAGCTAGTCCGGTAAACTGGAGCGTTCTACTGTTTATTTTCCTAAGGTTGTTAGCATTAGCCTTCAAAAAACACAAGTTATGAAAGATCTAGAGAGTGTCAGCTGTACAAACCTACAGACCACATTTAGCAAAGGTCAGAGCCTTGTTTCAAATTCTTATTGAGTTTACAAACTTTTGAGTATTTTATTGTAGATAAAATTGTGTGTAAAACTGGTAACGGCTGGTTGAGGCGTCAGGTTCGAAAATATTCTGCGTCAAAATTTGAGCTCCGAGTAGTCTAGAGTGAAGTCAAATTAGATTGGAAACTATATTGAAAATGTCAAAGCGTAACCCTTTTAACTGTTCCAAAAAATTCCACTGAACAAAAATTTCCTCTGCTCCAAATGGCAAAGTGAATCCTGCAGTCTTACAACATTTGTTTTCATGTCTCTTAATGGTAACTTTTATCAAACATGCTGTTTTTATTGTATTTTGTATTACTTTGATTCGTATATCTTCTGTTCATGCTAAAACACAAAATTGAATAAAAAAGGCCTAGAAATATGAACAAGTCTGATGACTTCCTGCAGAGATGTTGTCAAGTCTTTAGCTGCAAGTCCAAGTCAAGTCTCAAATCCCAGTAACTATCTATTCTACAACATTTTTGCTAATATATTCTTTTCTCTCTCTTTCTTTTTTTATTTTCCTCCTTTTGACACAGAAAGATTGGACAAAATATGCCTCATATGTCTCAACAGAGCCATCAGACAAATGTAACAAGATTCAGCTCTCACAGGAGAATATGCTCATTTTGTGTTTAACTTTAACTCACTGTAAATGAGGCTCCATTGTCAGTCTGAAGTTGATCCACTGTACGTGCCACTGAGTTCTGTCTGTCTCACTGTAGGTTCATAATTACTGATCACTGACGTCTTCATAACGCACGTGTCCAGCTGTGATAGCTGATAGCAGCCAAGCTGAGCTTAAACTCCTCTCTCTTCTCTGTTAACTCTTGGTATTTCCTTAACGCTAAACTCCACAGTTTTTGAGTAAAGAGCAGTTCTTTCTGATATTAATGCCCAGGGTTCTGTCTTTAGAGCAGGTAGACAAACTTTTTCTCGTGTTGCTTTTGATACAGTCCGAAAAGAGCGCTTCGTTTGACAACAGCACAGCGCTGAGCACCCGGGACCTGAGCCCGATCTCACAAGAAAGCGTACATTTACCACGACATTACACAATATGTAAATGAGGTATGATTAGCACGAGTTCACAGCTGTTTTGTATAATTATAGTACGCGTCACAGTCCCCATTCATTTCAATGGTGGTTGTTACGACGTGTTCTTATTTATGAATATTCATGAAATCCTGATTCTAATCTTAACCTGCCCCAAGCCCAAGACCTAATCTTACCCATTTTAGTAACTTTATGCCTGAACTTACTGGTTTCACTTAAAGAAAACGTCCTCACGTGGCTTCAATCAAAACTCGTGTTTTTTTTACGCTGTGAAATCTCGTTTCATTTTTACTCTTTTTCATATCGTGCTAAATGCACGGCGTAACATAAGTACTAAAAATAGCTGTGAAGTCGTGGTCAAAATACGCTGTTTTTGTGTCGTGGTAAAAGTACATCAAACACTAGATGGCGTACACAAAAGTACGCCATCTAGTGAGACTGTGTTGGGTACCTACACAGGAGAGCAGCTTCTGGAGCTGAGCATTGGCCAATCACAGCGCTTCTGGGCTGCGGCTGCTTGTCTGTGTGACAGAGATGGAGCCGAGGAGAATTGAACTGAAAGAGCTGAATTATTTGTGTGAAAGACTTGTGATGTTCACAGGTCCCAAACCACGAGTCCAAGTCAAGTCCGAGACTCTTAAAACAGGGGCTTGGACCGAGTCCGAGTCTTGAGTCCCCATCTCTGACTTTCTGTTCAAAATTATACAACTGATAAGTCCCGCCTCTTCATGAACAAATTTAACTGTGACTTGGTGCAAAAATGCAATTTTTTACAGTCAGAAAGTGATTATATGACTTTTTTTTCACCCTGAATCTGTTTTTCTGTGGTAATCATCCAGACAAGATAAGTGGTAGGTGAAAACAGAACTTTTCTGAGCAGCTGCAGGATGATACAAGATTAGTCAGGAATTATTCCACATTGCAATTGAAACACTGTGATAACATAGCTAAAAACTCAGAAAAGTTAATTTTAAATATGTTCCTTTAAAAATAAATTATCATAAAATCAAGTAATGTGAGCTAAAAAATATGTTTACGCTCTTGAAGTTTGTGAAATCCTGAACGAGTCGCACAATTTCATTAAACTAAGTGTTGTTGCAGAAGCTCAGCGAAGCCTGGGGACGTCAACACAAAGAGGCCACTCACGCTCATGTATTTTGGTAATTGCTACTGATTTGCATCATCTGCCTCCGAGACACTGACGATATTTATAAAAGTTACAATTAAGAGTCATGTAAACAAATCTTGTAAGAAGACTGCATCACTGTGACGAGCAGGGTTCACTTTTTTAACTCAGCTCAGGGAAGAGAAGAGAGAGAATGGGGAGGTTGTATCAGACAGTTTAGGTGTTTTCACATGGTAGTGGAAGTTTGGTGCAATTTTGAGATGAGAAAGTTTTATCGTCTGAGTCAAACAGAACATAGGCCTGATACTTTATATTGGCTAATCATTTACGTGAGACTAAACCCTAAATCATAACCACAGCTGGAGTTTACATTGTGCTGTTTTGGGTAATTCTTAATCGGTGCAAACACTGGTCACAATCGTCACAAACACTTCTAGGCTCTGACATTTTAACATATTTTGACTGTGCAGATTACAAAAAAGACAATGTAAAAGAGTCTGGACGACTAAAGGAGAGAGGGAGGAGCGGAGGCTGGAGGACTGAAGGAGAGACTAGGCTTGTATAAGCTGCAGAAATCTCCGTCTCAATTGCGGACGACTCTGAGGCTTTACTGCCTCTCTGCTTAAACCAGTCTATAGTGACGGGCTAATAATGTCGCTCATAATGGAATTAAGTCTGATTTGGTTCAAACAATTTACACCAGCAGTGTGAGACGTGCATCTGACAGTTGTAAATATGCTATGCGTCGCTCAATAGGTCAGAGTTTTAATTTATCAATTTAATTATAAATGTTTTAAATCACACATCATTTTAAAGCTAAACTTGTAAAACAACTCCGTTCCGTCTATTCACAATCGCTTTATATGAGCCGTTTTAGTCCTATCTGTGTCTGCTTCCCTCCTTCAGGGCTGCTCTCCTCTGTGCAGCGTTGCCTGTTTGTGCCCCAATGCACGAGCACGTAGACGAGAGAGCGAGAGATTCCCTAAATCCTTTGCTATTAATTGCAGAACGGGCTGAAAAATAGAAGGAAAATTTAGGTTCTTAAAAGGACTGTACCTGATTTTATACAATGTGAAGTAGGCTAAAAAACTCTGAAATCTGCAAATGCAGCATCCGCGGCATGTTGATGCTCTTTGACAAACATCGCACCTCTGATTCACAGTTTTAAGCTTTTCCTCACCTGACCAATTCAATACACGTATTTTTTGGTCTAATAATGTTTTTAGATACTCAGGCTTACGCTGTTGGAGCAGCACTGACGCGTCTAGTGTACAGGTACATTCAATCTTCTGAAAACACAAGCGTATGTTGCGCTGCCTACGTTACGTGCTGCTGTAGCTCCTGTTGTCAAGTCTGGGTAGAGGAGAGAGTGATTGTTGCACATATTCAGTTTTGGATTATTTTGAATTTACAACATTAGACTTGAACCATTTGCTCCACATTATCCAACAACATACAACATACAATTTGGATGACAGCTGCTTCTTTATGGTTCGCATCCAGCTAAATATCTTTTAAACTGTATCAGCTGTATGATTCAAGGTCGTTTTACTTTATATCACAAATAGTCGGATCTAACATACAGTGTATGTTGTACAAGGTAATTTATATTCTCCTCTGAAGGTATATACTCTCCAACTAAGATTCATCATTATGTTAGTAAGAAGTACAATTTTTAAAACTGGCACTGGGTGAGGTTCATCCAATAACATTCCCGGTCTAATCCTTGTCAGCCCAATATTTTGTCTCCACGCTTACTAAGTTACATTACCTTTTTTTGCACCAACTATCCTTATTGTCCATAAAGTTTAGAGTTAAGCAGGTTGGATACAGTGCTTACTACATTCTGTCCCTCCTGTGCGTTCTTTGCCTCTCTCTCTCTCTCTCTCTCTCTCTCTTTTCTCATATTCCAGACCCCAAGAGGAAAGCTGCATTACTGTACGCTTTATTAAATCCAAAACATAAATTATACACAGCCTCCACTCGCCTTGCTTTTGTCCTTATAGCTCCATAATTCTCCAGCCGTATTGTTTAGGAGCTGAAGTTATTGTTGATCCAGAGTCTGATCCTGTTAATGCGAGTTCCCATCTGAGCTCTTCTGCAGAGTTTTTGTAACGTACAGTTCTTGTTGGGACGGTGTTTTTTTCCAGTGTCAGAGTGGAAATGAGTTGTGGGTTTGACAAAGTTGGGTGTAATGAGTTTATGAATGGTGTTGGGGAAACGGAGAAGGAGATGGCACAGCGGTAATCCATCACAAAAGCAGCGCCATGATGTACACAAAGAAAAGAATCCGTGTCCTCGTTTTTGGAAATATGATTTAGAAGACTGGTTCACAGCAGGACGAGGGGAGAAGATGTGATTGTGGGGCAAACAAGGAGATGAAATAAAAAGGAAACAAAACAGAAAAAAGCTAATTGTAGGCCCTTCTGCTTTTTTAGATCTGATAAATATAAACTATCGGGCTCCCTGATTTGTTAAGGATGGATTACAGTGGTCCCTCGCTCTATCGCCGTTCACTTTTCGCGACTTCGCGGATTTTTAGCATGCACTGTTAGCATGCTTTTCTGTTTGTGACCGTATCACATCGCAGCATTCACAGGCAACAGCACAGAAGATCTTTTAGAAAACTTTAGACAGTTTGGCTCATGCAGGGGAAGCTGACCTGACGCTCGGACGTTTCTCCAGGTGAGGATTTGACTCTTTAAGCTCGTAGTTACGATGATGATTTATTGAGCGTGTTGTGTCTTTGCTAGAATCCGGATGTGTTTCGTGTCGGCTCTGGAGTCCGTGTGATCCGTGGCTCTGTGGTCGGCTGTGGAGCGCAGCGGGACGGGCAACGTGCCAAAAGCAGAGCAGCCGAACGCGCACCTCTTTAAGCGTCGCAAAAACGACTCACGCTGTTGTATCTGGCCCTGAATCATGTGTTCAGCGCATTATTACCTGTACAAAAGACACTAAACATCAGAACCAGGCAAGTTATCAACTGAAATTATTGGTAAAAAATGAAGATCACTACTTCGCGGGTTTCGCCTTTCACGGGTTGTTTTTGGAATCTAACCCCCGCGATAAAGGAGGGACCACTGTAATCAGTTTTTTCTCTAGACTTACCATGTTCCCTCTAAGCTGCGAGCGTTCGCATTTGTGCACTACTCCCACGATGTCCGCGCACAGAAAGTCTGGGTTATGCACGAGGGAAACATCCGAACCAAAACGCCAATTTGACTCTCCTCCAAACCTTTTTTTTTCCCTTGCTTTGGCCTTTAGATAGCCTAATCATCATTGTGATTTATTTTGTTCCTTGTCACAATGAGAACAAATGATTGACAGGTGACTTATTTTACTTCGGGAGTGATGTATCTAAAGGTTAATTTAGCCCATTGACGTTCAAGTGTACAGCGCTGTTGTTGTAGACTGCATCACAAATTTAATGCGCTGTTTTGAGATCACTTCACTCTCTTTCTTCACTCTCTTTCTTTCTCACTTTGTCTCTCTGAGTTACGGCAAGTGTTTATTTATCTCAAGACTGAGGAGAAGATCGGGGAGGATGCAGTCACTTGTTTTCAAATCCTGATCTTTTAGTGTGTCTGTGTTCAAATCCCGGTCCACGTACACTCATGTTGTTTAAAATATCCAATGCAAAAGTCTTCCAAAACTACGTAAGGTTTGGCAAGTTGTCATGCCAAGGCTACACCTTTAAAAGCACAACTTCCTGTGATTCTTAGAAAATAAAATCCTCAACATAATCTCTCTAAAGGCAGAGTTTTATTGTGAAAGCGTCAGACAGCGGCTGATCATGTCTAGGCCTAGACTAGGACCGCGCAGCTCGCAAGACAACAGTTTTATGTAGTTTTTGGGTTTGAGTCAGGTTCTGAAGTTTAAGCACATTTTTTTTCAGGCTGGGTGGGTTGAGTTGAATTTTAACTTGGGTCAAGCTGATCTGTGCATCACTAAAACCCACGGCAGCTCAGGAAGAACACACAAACCCAGAGAGATCTTAAGATGTTGATTTTCTGACCCAAAAGTCGAAACCACAATCTCCCTATTGTCAAGAAAGAGCTCTGACCAGTCTGCTGCTGTTTATACAATACTGTTTATACAGTAATTACCAAAAGAATCTTTGGTGAACTAAACCTACCCCCAAGTCCCAAGCTTAAACTTACCCATAAAACCCCCAAATTATGATTAATTCCTGTTCATATTCAGAATTTCAGGTTTACGACTATTTTGAGCTGCTGCTTTAATATTATTGATCTTAGCTTGTTTCTGTCACATTTTAAAAACTTCTACTTTCCCTACTTTTTGTAACATATTGATAGTTTGCTTTATTCCTTATTAGCTGAAGTACAAGTAACATGTTTTGAACCTTAATGCCATGTTTGTTATAGTAAAGCTCGAGTTGTTGTGTCTGTTCTGTCACGGTTTGTCAATAATAGAAATAAAGATGCGCTCTTGTGAGACTTGAGAGCCTGAGTGTTCACGTGGAGATGCTCTCACACGGTTGCAGACTCCTGGGTGTTCATCTGGCGTCAGGTTTCTCTTTGAACTCAGCTGGACCAGGCTCCTGGAGGCTTCAGCTGTTGTAATCTCAAATAAAACCACCAAAGAAAAATAAACTCCAAGAGCAGAAAGTCTTAAAGTCTCACATATTCTCTGTCTGACAGCACACTGCTCTAACACAATTGTTTTAGTATCACAAGATTATTTTGCAACAGGTTTGTGTCTCAGAGATGCACAAAGACTTTAAATTATTAAACCTTTAGGTGCAGAGGTTGTTCAAGTTAACACCATGTTTCTGTAGCACAAAGCCACTTGTACGTTCTAATAGACCACTGCAATAAAATAAGAACATTTAGCTTTTTTTATTTCAAGTGAAATAATCTGCCAGTACAGTAGTTGTTTTGAGCAGAAAATGCTAGTTTCAAGTTCTCTTGACAAGATTTTTAAGAAAATCCTTTCTTGATTCAAACAATTATGGTTTAAAACAGATACAAATGTGCTTAAAGTAAGATTTTATATCTAGATAGATAAATCAGGATAGAATATCTTAAAACAAGTCAAATAATCTTTGAAGACTTGGTCTTATTAAGTGAAAAAATCTTAAAATAAGTCTTTTAAGATTAATAGACTTGATTTTCCTTTTTTGCAGTGATCTGAAGTGAGCTGTGGTACTTTAGACTGGACTCTGGAGACGGATCTCACTTGACTCATTTTGTCCCTCCTTTCAAGCTCAGTGATTGGACAAGAGTAAACACAGACTGTTTGTCAAAGTCTCGGAGCCTTGTCTTGGTCTGATCTGGGCAAGTCATCGACATCAACCAAGTCATGTTCCAATGTTCATGTTCTGCACAGGCAGTGTTCTTCGTTTGATTGGCACGTAGCTAATTTATTAAGGATACACAAGTGTATCCTTCACTACTTTGATCTGGGGAATTTACCCATAATGCATCATGATAATTTTAGAAGAAAAATAATACATTTTTAAAACAAACACATTATTTATTAAGCCTAGTTAAATGAAGGCTTCCTCAGATTACTTGCCCCTCACTCATGTGTGTTCATCTGCTTCATTCTGTTCACTTGATGCAGCTGTGTCTCGTTCCTCTGAAGTCTGTTCCATTAGCCTCAGTTTGAGCTGAGAAAAGCCACTTGCCTTGGACTGGAAGGAACAGACTTTGGAGGCAAGGCAAGGTACCAGGACTTTGAAAAACAGCCACAGACTCTGGTGAAAACCTTCAAGACGGTATGCTAACGTCAGTTGGGCACGACGACAACAACAATGACGACCCTCCCTGGTTGCTCTCGTGTTGGTCCCAGTCCCCTACAGGAAGTTTTCAGAGGGAGGGGGTAGTTGGGAGCGCTTTGAGTGCCTCAGACTATGGCCGTTTCTCAATTCCCAGTATGCAGACTCCACACTTGTGTACTCCTGGGTACAGACTTGTGGGAACAGACTTGGAGAATGGACTTGAGGAGTTCACAAGCTCGTACTTGGCTTTTTGAGTTTTGGAACAAGTGAACTTGATGACATCACAGGAAATACAGCTCACGTGTGCACTCGCCATTAAAAAAAAAAAAAAGTGAATCTGAAATGATTAGGCCTAAACAACAAAAGCAGCAGTATTGTTCATATTTCTACACTATTTAATACAGTATTGTATTGTATAAAATATATCGTCTAAAGTAGGCAATTCTAAGAACTAATGATAATTTGTTATAAAAGTATATTTTCACTAAGCTAACATGTATTTTCCAAATTACATTTTTTAACATAAAATGAACATGACCATTCTTACATCATGATTATTGTAAAATCTGACTGATCACAAAAATGACAGCTAAAATTTATTAGGCTTGTGTTATATATTTGGGCTTTAAGCAAGCAGCCTTTAATTAAACAAGTACCAGCGAGGCTCTAAACGTACACACAACCTGAGAAAATACAGTTTATATGGATATTTTGGAAGCAATTATAGGCTACTGATTTCTTCTTTATTCTACACAAAGAAGCATAATTCTGTAGTGTTGAGGACAACTTTTACATCTGCATGATTGACTGCACTGAAGTGGGCCGTAACTGCCGGACCGGTTCTGACCCGCTCCATTCACATGAGTCTGCCGGTTCTGTGCGCGTAGCTTTGACCCGCTCCGTGCGCGCGAGTCTGCCAGTTCTGTGCGCGTGGCTTTGACCTGCTCCGTGCGCGAGTCTGCCGGTTCTGTGCGCGGGTGCCAGGCTGCTCTTCGTGCGCGCAGAGGAGGGGGGAATCAGCCTCCAGTGCGTGCGGTATGAAGTGCATTGTGGGAAATATACTGTGCCAAATACGGACAAGTCTCCTCCGATGCATCCCCGGTGAAAGGGGCGGATCAAGTTCTCATCCGGGGATTTCCAGCGGAGTACCCGAGAAGCGAACTTTGAATTGGAACAGGACTTGTTACGTGGAGAGTGACGTTTCACAAGTCCACGAGCACACAAGTCTGCACAAGTACGTGGATTGAGAAACGGCCTATGTCACAGTTGTGTTTGTGAAAAGGTGTTCGGCGATGTGGCTGTGAACTTGAATAAAGTTGACTTCATCTCAATCAGAATCAGAAAGATTTTATTGCGATTGTTTTTTCACTTGAATGTAACATGTTTGAGTCGTAAAGACACATTTCATTCATAAATGTTGAATTGGCAGCATAACATTTGTTTTCTCACACTGATAAACTCTTGTAGTTACTGACAACAGCGCTGACTTGACTTGCTGCTACAGCTTGTAATCAGAGGCAGCTCTTTCTACATACCAGGTGTGTGCACATTTCCCAAGTTGATAAACAACTAATTACTCGGCCTGTATGGGGAAGAACAGTCCAACAGTCCAAACTGCTGTCAGTAAGTCTGCACTGTTGCCTTGACAACAGAAAAACTATTTTAGAAAATCTTGTCCGTTCACTTTGGCTCGTGTGTGTTTTAGCTTTGAATCTTCTCTCACACTTCTCGTCCTTCTTTCCGTCTAAACCTTTATTGGTTCAGGCTCATCTTGCTCAGACTGTGGGAGAAGTCCAATCCAGGGATCAGGAGGCAGAGTCCGCTAAGCTCAGTCTAAGGTGCAGGGATTTGGGCAGATTTGTAGCTGCTGAACAGTTGCCATGATATCGATCGGTGCCACTCACCTCAGATGAGCCCTGATCACAAACCACTTTCAGACCTGCCAAAGCTCGCTGGCACCAGGACCAGGGCCGGACCAGGATCTGGAAGTACGAGACAGAGCAGCTTGGTCACATGATCTAAAGACAAATCATATTTCAACTTGTCTGAAATAGTCCTAAGCTGTATATGACAGGTTAGACCACATTCTTCAGCAAAACAAGCAATTGTCTTTGTTCAGTAAAGCACCAAAAATAATATAAATTACACGATAGTTACCATCTAACAAAGGATCATTTTTGGAGCACTTTTACTTTTGTTAAACTCCAATAAACTGTGTCTTTTGTGTGTAAATTGTCTTTGCATTTTTTTGACGACATGTGGAGCATGTGCAACTTTACAGCTGTAAAACCTAAATATTACCACAAAGACTATTTTTAAAGGGGCACTGTGTAAAAAAAAAATCAAATAAAGTGATCCACTTTTGAACACCAGGGAGCATTTCCATGCATTTTGCCTGTCTACCCTGCTGACATCTAGCGTCAATTTATCACATTCCGGCCCGTAATGAAACATTTCAAATAAGTATAAATGTATCACAACTGATGTTGTTTGATTGTTGAAGTGATAATTAAAATTCTTCTGAGTTTTTTCTTCTTGTCTAAATGAGTCTTTTATGATTTGGATATTGAGATTAGATCTGTGTTGGTTGGGATATCTCATATTTTTTGGGATTGCCCTATTTTGAATTTTTATTGGAAAATGTCATAGCTGAAATAGAACTATTATGGGTCATAATTTGTCATTGAAGCAATCAGAATGTATTTTAGGTGTCATTATGGACAAAGATTTGAAAAGAAGAACATCTATTTGATTCAAATATTATTGGTGGTGAAAAAATTATTACTAAATCATGGTTGAAGCTCTTCCTCCCACACAGACCATGGCGAGAGGGGCTAAGGAAAGTATATGTGATGGAAAGAATAACGGCAGTATTACATTTACGAGTTTTGTTTTATTAAAGCAACAATACTGCCGAGACAATTAGGTTCTAATGTTTTATGTTGATTGATTATGTATGTACACTGATAGTTGCAGATTTTTTAATAAAAATGTGTTAAAAAACAACCTAAGTTTCTCGTCATCTTAGAATAGTTGAGGTGATTGAACTCTGACCTCTGACCTGTTCTGTTTGTGTTCCAGGACTGGCTGAGTAAGTTCGGGTACCTCCCTCCTCCTGACCCTGTGACGGGACAGCTTCAGACCAAGGAGGCGCTGACCAAGGCCATCAAAGCCATGCAGAAGTTTGGAGGACTCAAAGAGACTGGAGTCTTAGGTATGGACAAGATACAAACAAGAAAAACTGTCAGAAGAATCTTTTCAAAGACTGACAAATCTCACATCATAGAACAAACGATGGTTGGAGAACTGCAGGTTGTTGAGTCACTGGGAAACTTTTCTTAACTTACACATTCCAGCTATTATCATTTCAAAGGCAGAGATGTGGACTAAACTCAAGTCTGACGTGAATCATTACTTTTGCAAAGTAAAGTCCCACCGTTTGACTGTTTGTTCCTCGTGGGACTGTCCACATTTCAGGAAAGCCTGCTGTAAATGTAAAGATTGAATAATCAACATAATAACTTCAGGTTAAATACAGTGGAAGATGGACAGCACCAGTTTTGAAGCAGAAGATTAGTTATAAAGTTGTTATGCAGTGGAGGAGGAGGATTGAACAGTTTTTATGTCAAACTTTTGTGTGGGGCTGATGTGAGGAAGTGGTGAGGAGACAAACGTGTTACAAACATGAAAACTTTCCTCTGGCCAAGACAGTGGCAGATATCTTTTTCTGATTTATTTATTTAGGCTCATTCATTTGGCATGAACATTGCACAATGCAAAGACCAGACAGAGCGAGTGTGCATGTACGTGCAACAGACAATACAGAAAACTCTCTGATATTAAGTGAGCTAAAAATCTCCATAGAGCTCAGGGGGCGGGGTCTAGAGGCGCATCTGCTGAAGTATGAATGTCAGAGCCGAAAGGGATTTTGTTCTTGTTCTTACGGCCCGAGTGAGCCGAACAAACGTCTTACTTCTTATGAAGTATGAATAGACCTTTAATCAACATGTTTTGACAGAATACACCTGATTTGGAATTTTTTCAGTCTTTTAAAGACAACATTTATTTAAAGTGACACCTTCTGGGCTCCATTTTTTCACCTCTGTGTTAGAGGTTTGGTGCAAAACCTGGTGAAGCAATTTTCTATCTAACAGCAATAATTACAGCAATAGTTATTTTACATTATCCAAACAGATCTTGTGTTGACAAGATATTGTGCAACTTCAAATTGTATTAAAAGTGACGGCTCATTGTGCAACTATATCCAGCCCAAAGGACGTGCAATTATTCAATGAATTAAAAATAACAACGAAGGTTGCACATTTACATGCTTTTCATAAATCCTATTGAGTTTAAACTGGGCCAAAACAATCACTCTTTGCCTATGTCACATTCAGTGAACGAAATACAGCTCATATGTTTGTCTCATTCCTATTCCCCTTGCATCTCTCCTCCAGACCCAGCCACCGTGGGCCTAATGAAAACCCCCAGATGTTCTCTGCCAGATGTGTCTGAGTCCGAGGTGCCTGTGGGCCGCAGGAGGCGAAGTGTGATCCCCCCGAACAAGTGGAACAAGAGACATCTGTCCTGGAGGTGAGGGACGGCCGGAACGTTAACTCTGCTGATTTACGCCTCCATAACACGCTGTAAAAACAAAGAGCTGTCATACTGTTGGCCTCGTGTCAGAGCAGCGCTGAAGGGATTTATACTGTCAATACTTTTACTTTCATTCAGGAAGTGAAGTGAGGAGTTTACAGTTAAGTGTCCTGTCAATACAGAGAATGCAATCACCAATACCGATCATCGTATCACTACAAAATAAAAACTGGGAAAGAGTTTAGACTGCCTTCTGTCTAAACTGCATGTTTTAAAAAGAATGTATCTGCTGTGACATGGTTTTGTCTGTTCCGCGAAGAGACGTGACATGAAGCAGTGGATGCAGCGCTGAAAAAGGACCGAGAGCGCGTTGTAACCAATAAGACGCTTGTTGTGTGAAGTGTGGACGCATACAGTTTAAATACTTTGCCCATTTTTGCATCAGGTCTTGGCTGATTGATTGATTCATTGGTTTGATTTGAAGGTGAAGAGAGAAAAGTTGTGCCTCTATGCATTTTTTACTTGTAAATGTTTTAGTTCTTTGTGTAAAAAGAAAACTATTGACAAGTGTTTAGGTCAGGGCTGGGCAATTATTTTTCTCTGAGGGCCATATTCAAATCCAGACAAGTGACAGAGGGTTAGAGTACAATCATTGGTGGTTCTTTAATGCAACACTAATTCAAAGTAGTTCCCCATTAAGTGAAGTTGATTTTAAGACCTTTTTGTGACTATTTAATGTCACTTTAATGTCAAATTTATAGGCATTATAGGCAAAAAAATATTTTACTGGAGCAATGAAAATGTGTTTTATTACAAAAAACAAGCAAAACAAATAACTAATATTAATTAATTTAAATGTTTGGATAAGCTGATGCAACAGTCTTAAACTGTACTTTTGTCTCCATCACTTCAGATTTTACAGTTTATTAAATTTACCATACCAATATAAGAAATACAAGAAGAAAGGAAATTCAAGATGATTATTCTAGAAATTGCATGCTTTTTGTAGGTTTTAAGACCCTAAATTTAGCACAGCATCAGCTGCAGTTCAACACAAGACTCACTCAAACACACTTGAATCAATTTCCAATCAATTAGTGAGACACTATTAGGACATGGCTAAAAACTCAGAGAAGTGGACTTGACGTTGTACATCCCCTTTAACCAGACGATTACAGTTCTAACCCACGTGAACATTTCCTCCTCACGCGCTGCTCGACAGATACACATAACACTTCTGCTCACCACACTGGAGGCTTCATTACTGCTGCATCTCCATCAGATCATTAACACCAGCTCAATCCTCACGTGGAACCGGAATAACAGAGGCATCCGCGCGCTCTTCTCCGGATTCAGGCCCGGAGCTGGAAGTGTGCGCGCAGAATGAGAATACTCGGGAATAGAATATGTGAGCTTGACAGGCCTGGGCAGTGGGAGACATGCACAGGGTGGGCTTTTCACGATACCGCTGCTGCTTTTGAAGAAGTGTCAATCATTATTTCTCCGCGCCGGTGTCAGCTCTCACTCCTGTCGGATCAGGTGCGGCGGGCGCTTTGGTGTTCGCCGCGCACACATTTGTACAGGAGCAGCTTGTGTCAAAGGAGATGCATCATGTTTTTAAACCATGTCTCTCATCATTAGTTTACTTACAGTTGTATTTGGATTCTTGCATGTTTGTGGAATCTTATCCAAAAAGTCTGAGTCAAATGTACAGCTTAAAATGTTCTGTACAGTGTTGGGTATTGCATTATTTCTTAAAAATAAAAGTAAAAGGGATTTAGTGAGTGCAATCCCTCATTCGTCCAGAAGTGATCCTGCGGGTTACTCCTTAAACAGGCGTCAAAACTCAGAAAACGTTAGAGAGATTACATCGACGTCACTTTCTGCTCTACTACTGTATGCAACTAGACAGACAGAGAGAGACTCTGTTTATTTTTTCACCTGAATGTAACATGAACTTTTGTTTTCTCATAGTCAAACTCTTGTAGTTAGCTGACAACAGTCCAGGTGTGTGTTGCTGCTACAGTTTGTGCCAAAGCCTGATCCCGTCAGATTTCAGAAGTTAAGCCAGCCTGTTCTCACAGATAAACGTGTCAATACCACACAATTGTAAACAGCGTGTCATATGAACGACATTTCTATGTTTACCGTGTGTATTTCACACGTTTATGTCCCAGTTCATTTCTATGATGAATGTAAAGACGTGTTATTATTCATGAAGACTAACACAATTCTGATCCTAACCCTAACCTTAACTCCAAGCCTCAGACCTAAACTTACCCGTTTTTGTAACTTCAGACCTAAAGTTAGCCGTTAACCAAGAATAAAACCACCTGTTTGTCCTCAACCACATCGCGTGTTCATGCAACGCCAAAACAGGCAGAAGTGTCGTCATGACACGCAATTTCTCATGGTGTGGCATTTACACCAAGCCATGAGAATACGTTGGCTAAGCATGTTGGGCTTGGGCAGTACTTGGATGGGAGACTCTGGAACCTCAGGTGCCACAGTGGAGTGAACAGAGGAGAAACTCGCTGTTGTGTCCTCAGGCAAGACACTTCACCTACGTTGCCTAGTAAAGTTCTGGTGTGAGTGTGAATGGTTGGCGATAATTAGAAGGGTTGATGGCGCCAAATGGCAGCCTCGATTCTGTCAGTCTGCCCCAGGGCAGCTGTGGCTACAATAGTAACTTACCACTACCCAGTGTGGGACGAATGAATAATGCTGAGTGTGAAGCAACTTTGGGTGTCTTGAAAAGTGCTGTATATTTAATATTTGTATTATTAATATATATTAATCAGCTCTCTCTGTTTGTTTCACGTGTTGAGAAACAAATTATCTCTCTCTATACAGCCATGTCTCGGTCCAGATGACAAAGTTAAAGTTTGGATAACTAACTAAAGTTGTAAAATACTATTTGTCTTTTCTCCTAAAAAGTACAGTATATGATAAGTAACTGGACTAGATCAGGACCAAACCAGGATTTAAACCAGGCTATACGTGCACTAAAGCTAGAATAGAGCGTACAAGGTCTAAAACTGGACTAAACCAGGACTAAACTGGACAAAACCAGGACTAGACCTGGACTAAACCTTGAGGTGTGAACTCGAATAAAAAACTGATTTTGAATTAATTTATAAGACTCTTAAATAAGACTAAATGTTCTTGTTCCATTGGCACATTTTTTTACTTCATTCAAATAGATCTCAACTTGTTTTTTAAGATTTTCCAGTGTGGATATCTTTACAGAGCTCCTGCCTGACCAAACAACCTCTTCCTCTGCCTGATGCACTGAGATTTGACTGAAACTATAAAACTGAGGTGAACTCTGCATGATCTGCAACGCCATGGCAACGCTGCTAATTTTACACCTCTTCAAACCCAGACTTCTCAAGCTGATTTTTTATTTTTCTTGTTTTAAAATACTTTTGAAATACAACGCCAAACCCAAACCACGACGTATATCTTCACCTTTTGGGAAATGTGGGAGAATTGCATCATGGGAGTGCTGCCAAGAAAGTCTGAAGCAATTCTTTAGAGCTGTCAGCGCAGCGTCCGACGTCACCTGGAGACGAACCCACACTCTGCACTGTGAAATAATTAATAAGAACAGCTTCAGTACAGTGAAATTAGCATACAGTGTGGCTTTATTATTACAAAATCAGTCTGTGTGCTATATTTATCCTTTCATATTTTGTGGAGCTTGTGCTTAATTGGATTATCAGGGAGTGAAAACAGATTATGTGCAAAGCTAATCATTCAAAAGCAAATTGACTGGCATTATACTGTAAAACATGCTCTGGTTTATACAGAAAACAACAAGGACACGCATAGATGAGTAATTTTACATCTGGCAAAGCACAACATAGATATAAAATGGTTTAGAAATATAAACACCGACCGAAATAGTTCGAGAAACACTGGAACCGAAAACGTAACGCACTGTTGTGTTCAAAAGTGTTAATTAAGTGGTTTAGAATTGTTCATAAGTGTTGCGCAACATCAAAACAAATCATTCAATCACGTAGCTACGTAACGGACCTCACTCCCTAGTCAAAAAATACTTTTGGATTTTGGAACGTCTTATAAGAATCCTTTAGGACAAAAGAAATCTTATAGGATTCCTTTCAGAATCCTATTGGACAATTATTTGTCCTACTGGACTACGTCAGAATCCTACTGGACTACGTCAGAATCCTACTGGACTACGTCAGAATCCTACTGGACTACGTCAGAATCCTACTGGACTACGTCAGAATCCTATTGGACTACGTCAGAATCCTATTGGACTACGTCAGAATCCTAAAATCCTTCAAAAGTCTCCATGGTGACAAAAAACACAACAAACAAGCTAACACCGGGCTCACACTGCCTCCAGATCCAGATCCATATCCAGATCCGGATCCGTCTGGGTCCGGTTGTCACTCACACTGCCTCCAGAATATGCATGCGTATGCACGGACTCTGCTGGCCTCGCGAGACCACGAGTTCACGGGGATTCACGCTCAACTTGGGAGTTTCAGGGAGTTTACGTGATCTCTGGCACATGGATATGTAAACAAGGAACACTTGCGCCGTGTTTTTGGCTTATTTCACGTCACTTCATTTTCTGTTGGATTTTTCGACGCATAATGGGTAAGTACGGGACGTTTATTTGCCTCCTGTGTGTTCAATAGTCGTGTATATGTCGAGCATTTTGCTGTATTTGTTGTAGTAGCAGAAACGTAATATTTTTACTTTGAAAACCACCGGATTCTCTTCACCCGCGAGCGCTTGGTTTCCTGTTTGTCGTGTCTTCTTTCCACAACTTTACCAAAAAGGGCTCCGGAGCGCTCCGGCAGTCCGGAAAATTTTAAATGAAACGGAAACGATACGGACGTACGGAGCAGAGCCGCGCGGCTCGCCGGACCGGACGGATCGCGGTGTGAGAGCCTCTCATTACTTTTCAAGAAACGGAAAGCCTCCGTACGCCGGACCGGAGTACGGACTGGATCCAGTGTGAGACCGGGGTAACAGTGCTAAATTAAATGCTAAAAACTTCAAAAGTGAGCTTTCTTATTTTGTAATCTATTTTTAAATGTTCACATATTTGTTTATTTTTAAAATAGAATGAGAATGTTCTGATAAAGTTTGTACATGTGGCAGCAAGTGTTACACAGCTTGAGTGGACATAAAGGAGGATTCTGCTGTGGATCAGTTGTGCTGCATTTAAAATCTAGTCACACCAGAGGAAAACATGGGATCAAAAGACAGGATTTGTCTATTGGATTTTGGAACCAATCCTAAAGGATATAATCCAATAGGACTGAAATCCTGTTGGACTAAAATCCTATTCGGTTCCAAAATCCAATAGAAGTCCAAAAGGATTTTTTGACTAGGTATCATCAGGTAGCATATGCTTTTTAGCGAGCGCCGGTAAAAGTGCTCATTGGCACAAAACAATACAAACTAAATGACTAAACAGTCATTAATTCAACAAACAAATTAGTCGCCTACAATTCGGCTTTCTTATATTTAATGATACTGTGTTGGTTACATTTTCATCCAGGGCTAAACACTCTCTCTCCATGCCCGGCCCGATCGGAAAAATACACGGTGGCGCTATGGGAGATTGGAGGGTCATTAGCATTTTGGCTTGTTTAAATACTTTAACAAAAGTAACTACAGCATTATTCAAGAGCTTATTAATCGGCAAAACACTCACCTAAGTTTCAACTTTTGCAAGTGAGCAGTTGTGGAGCTCTGAGGCTTAGTTTGAGACACCGACCTGACCACGCCACAGCCACAGCGGAGCAAGAGGATCAAGTGAACTACGTACTTACAGGAAGTGAGGCAATTGGACAGGAAGTTGATCCGCAAGAATAAAGGTCTTGGTCTTTGCTAAATTAAATGCGGTTACACTTTTACACTTTCCATTTTTCGGTTCTGTGACTTTAAATCTCTGCGTCAATAAGCAGACAACAGAAAAATAAGACGTGCCACATGTGCACTCTACAAACAGAAAAAACACTGCGTAGCTCCACGTCACAGTTACTTCTCCCAAACAAACTGTGTGAGCTTCGGACTGCGCTCACAAACTTCAAGCCTCCCAAACAATGCGCAGTTTGTCATCTAAACTCTTTAAACAGAAGAAAAGAGTGGAGTTACAGATAATATTCCAATAAAAACACAGTCTTCAGTGCGAGCTTTTCTGTGTCTGTGTTGAGCTTCATAAATCCACGTGATCCAGTCACAGTCTGAAGTTTACGCAGAACAATGTCGCCAAACGCATGATATAATCTTTGCCATAACATGCTCCTGCTCATTGCTCCAGTTGAAAACAAAATCCCAAATGTAAACTGCTGTAGCGCATCTGCAGACTAACAAGTCTGAGTAAAAAAAAAATGTAATCCAGACTTCTCCATTTCTCCTCTTTCTTCAGGCAAAGAGAAGCTTAAAACCTTTAGGGCTTGATTGATGCAAAGTAAAAAAAATAATTTAAAAAATTAATCATGTTATTTTGCGAGCAATTTATGCAAACTTAATTTTAAAAGCTGTACATATTACATACTGTATTACACAAAACAGATATGCACCACCTTAAATTCTGCATTTTTAGTGTCTTTTGTGAATGCAAAATGTCAGTTTTTGCTCCCCCTAACCTGTTTACACATGAGCAAATGCTTGATAAATCTGGCCATTAGTGTCAAAGGCAAATGTTGTGTCGCTCCTCTATTTCAGTGAAAATGAAACTTAAGTAGCAGCGCTCCATGTGTGAGCCACGTGAGGAACAGCTGATTCATTTGCATGAGCTTCGTTTCGAGTCTGAACTGAACAGTGTGTAAACTATAGTTTGATATGTTGTTTACATCTGATGTAATCCAAATATAGACTAGTCTTGGTTTGAAACTTGGTCTGGTCCCACTGCTGCTGTGATCTGTTCTAGTTCAAGTTGGGTTGGTTTTGGCTGACTTCTGTTTTAATTCTGTTTATATGTGACATGGTTCTTTTTTCTTGTATTTGTTACAATAAAAAAGTAGATTTTGAGATAATGATGCCTCTACATTTGTGGTTTAGTTCTTGTAGTCCGGCCCTCAAACCATAGCCCATCGAAAAATCTGGTCCATTGGTAAATATAATTGAATAGCCCTGTCGTCATTGCGTATACAGTGTTCCCTCGCTCTATCGCGGTTCACTTTCCGCGGCTTCGCTGTTTTGCGGAATTTTTTTGTGTGCAATTTACGGTCCCTGAACGCACTGTTCAGGACCATATCACATCGCAGCATTCACAGGCAACAGCACAGAAGCTCTTTTAGAAAACTTGATACAGTTTGGATCATGCAGGGGAAGCTGACCTGACGCTCGGACGTTTCTCCAGGTGAGGATTTGACTCTTTGAGCTCGTAGTTATGATGATAAGTTTGTTCACGCTGGAACGTCATTTGTGTAGTTCAGAGATGTGTTTGAGGAGCGTGTTGTGACTTCACTAGAGTCCGGATGTGTTTCGTGGCTGTTGTGTGATCCGTGGCTCTGCGGTCGGCTGTGAACGTGCCAAAAGCAGAGCAGGCGAACGCATACAACACTCTCCCTCTTTAAGCGATCACAAAAACGACTCGAGCTGTTGTATCTCGCGGTTAATGTACAAAAGACACTAAACATCAGAACCAGGCAGGTTATCAACTGAAATAACTGGTAAAAATAAAGATCACTACTTCGCGGGTTTCGCCTTTCACGGGTTGTTTTTGGAACCTAACCCCCACGATATACGAGGGACCACTGTACAACCTTTGGTTCTCACAATGTGATGAACACTCACCCATCTCTGCTCTCTGATTGGTTGATTGTACTTTCTGGTTTCCGAGAAGCATCTCCAGTTCTTTCTGCAGTGAAATAAAACTGAGCGACGACACTAGGTCGACCAGCCTGGCTTTGAGTTTAGAGGTTTAGTATAATTTTAAATTATAAAACATTAGGCTCATTAGAATCAGCTCAAATGTAATCCCTTTAACAGCAAATAATCCTACATCATAAAAACCTGTCTGTGACCAACATGACTTAAAACAAAACATCTATTTTTCTGTCTGCATAACCTGAAGCCTCGCACATTGTCCAGACCTGATAATTATCTCAGCGGTCTATTTACCACAACATATTTTTCCATTCAGATCCGACGATGTATATTATTACCTCTTCCACATTCAGTCCCAGCAGCAGTCTGTGTGCAGGGGTCAATAGCACCACTTCATATAAGCACAGGAACCTCCAGTAGTTCTTCTGTAAGTGGTCTTTGTGCATCCTAATGTTTCTCCAGAGCACTTTGGAGAGAGCTGCTGAGTCACTTACCCTGTGCTTGTGTCGGGACAGGTGCATTGACGGGGCTGGAGGAGGTCACCGGCTTACATTGTCCTCTGCTTGTCCACACAAATACACACTTTGTCCAAGTCCTGCTCCTGAGAGAGATCACAAAGACCGGCGTCTGCTGTTCCATTCTTCTGCTGTCACTTCTCTCCTGGCAGGGTTCAGTTTGGATGAGAGTGAAGCTGATGCTGATGTAGCTCACACTAGATTTGATATATTCTGAGTTTTTGGACAGTTTCCTTTCAAAAGCTGAAGCTGTTTTTCAGAGTTGGTTTCAGAGACTTGCATGTCTTCAGTCAGACTTGAGTCACTATTACAATGACTATGAGACTTGATTTCAATTCGATCACGCCGCAAAGCATTATGGGTGCAAATTGCGGACAAACAAAAGCGAGCGTGGCGTGGTTGAATGTGTGCAAAGTTGGTTCGAAAACAAAGTTATTTTCACAATTAACAACCAAATCAGGATGACACGAGGAGGCTCAAAACACTGCTGTTGGGGACTACGCAACTCGGATTGGAGATATCCGAGCGGCTGCCATGGGAACATTTTCATCCTGTTTCCAAAACCCTGGAAGAACCGCGACAACATGACACAGTGGGAAAGAGAGCAGGCCAGGGTAAAGACGCCGAAAGCAAGACGATGGTAGTATTTATGTGGTCGGGCAGATTTTCAAAGTGTGGAGAGGAAACGCAGCAACACGTACAGTTGTTCGCTGCACTTTGACAGTAGAAAAGGCCCGAGATCCGAGGCTGAAGAACCAGAACTACCAAGGCTAACGACTGTGAGCTCTCGAAGAAGCAGTGGAAGGAAACGGCTTTAACAGTGGAAATCCTAAACAAAGCACATCTTACCATTGGAACTAGTGAAGTAACGTGAGGGTCTGGGACAAATCGTCTGAATGTGACTTGGAGTAAAGACTGTAGACAAAGCTACGCAAACAATCTACTGCAAGTATGTCTGGAGCAAAAATTGGAATGATATTCAAAAATGATGCTGCAGTACTAAACAAACAAACAAATTTTGCTCCCAGCAGTACTTGCGCGTGATGTCAATTGTAAAGTGTGCTATTACTAAGACTTTCTACTTGACTTGGAGCCTTGTTTATTAAAACAACTTGGGATACTTTCTAACCTGTCCAGCCAGATGAATTCTTGTGATATTTGTAAATTCAGAAACTTGAGAGAATCCATCTGGGCCCCACCAACAACCCCGACTGGTTTGCAGTCAGAACCACTGATATAATGGTCCAATCACATCGCAGCAGGGTGGGGTGAGGGAGGCTGTTTGCAGAGATGACAGCAAGTAGCTCCTGACTCAAGCAAACAAAGATGGCCGTGCCCCGTGGATGACACATTGGACACGTCATAATGATTGGTTGCTGTGATTGGTTAAGCACAAACTGTAGAGGGCGCTAATTAACCCTTTAGGCGCAAAGTTCCAGATTCATTTGAGTTGTAGAAATACAAGTTGTATTTGGTAAATTGATATAAAGACTTGAAACTAAAAGCAGAGGACCTGAACTCAACGTGTGGGGCACTGACTTGGGACCTGAGGTTGGAAGGTCTCTGTTGCCTTTTAGCACAGTCTCTGTTTGTGACAGTTCTGCCCAAAACGTTTGAATTAGAAAAGTCTACCTGGTCTTAATATAAGTCAAGTGCTCTTTTTTGACAAAGGTGTAAAACGTTCTGTGACGAGGGCCAGTGGTGTGAGCCAGAGGTAGGGCTGAGTGATATCCAAAAACTGAATATCTTGATATTTTTTTGCTGTATCTTGATAACAATATTTGGACAATACGCTGGGTTAAAATGTGTCATAAAATGTATTACCAGACAATTGTGAAGTTTTGTCCAGTCCTATCAAAAAATCCCCCAGTCTGAAGGGTCGCCAGTCTGAACCGGTTTAGCAGCTTTTGCCGACAAGCGGCTGCTTAATGTGAATAGTGCTGTCTGGGGTCAGAGGTGTAGGCGGAATTTTGAAAACTTGCTTGAAGAGTCCGCGTCACCAGTTGCTGCATATGCAGCTGTTTAATTGTTCAGTGGCTACCAACGAACCAGCGAGTCAGTGCACGGGAAAATAGTGCGGAAAACCTAAAACGATGCTTATGGAAAAACCTGGGTAAATCAGTTATTTACGAAAAACGGGATGCAAGTATGGAGGAAAATGGCTACTATTTGCACGAAGGAAAACAAAGATGGAGGAGTTGCAGCAACCGAAGTCTGGACTGTGGCGAGAAATAGAAGTTGAGCTTAATGTGTGATGTAAGATTAGAAACAGCTGTTCTACGTCAGAGTTTGACAACTACTCACACGCAACTTACGCTTTGTCATTTTTGTCAAGAGCTCTGCATTTGTTTTGTTTGTTTTGGCTGCGTCACTCCAACTACTGACAGTAGTATGATGAAAACAGTTTTTTCACATTTTTATCTCAGACACTGTTTCCAATGCCTTGTCTGCTCTTTTCATTGGCCGCTGGGCTCCCGGTGTGTCCAGAGGAGCATCATAAACAATAAACTTCACCGGAGCACAACAAAAATTGGGTTTACGTTTCAAACATGTTTAAAAACCTGTGACTAGTCTAGTCTTTTTTGAGCCAAACTACGTGATTGGAATGTGAGTTGAGTCACAGACATCTCCAGTGACACAACTGCGACTGGCTTCAACTAGTAATCTTTAGTATGACTAGAAATTACCTGGGAAAACAGGCAAAACGTTGTGTTGTGTGGGCCATCTTTATACGGTTTTATAAAACTATTTGAATTATTTATACAAATTGCTTCACATATACAGCATGTAATATTTCATTATTATGTAGCTTTTTAATTTAAGCATTTTTTTTACTGCGCAGTATACTTTTTTATTCAGTTTTTGCATCTTGAAACTCTAAAGTTTGACATATTGCACAGCTCTACCCAGACGTATCACAAATGTGTCTGGACTCACCACATTTATCCATAAATTGTCAGTTCTCCATGTCAGCCGTGAGTGACAGGTCCAAACGGGGAGATCCTGATGTTTTCCACTGCAGACACATGCTGACGCTGTAGTACTGTCAGGACTGTACAAGTTTAAGAACAGTTTAGTCTAAGAATCTGCCCACTTCAGACCCCACACTCGTGTTCGCTCATTAGCTGCGTTTGTTCGTCTCTTATCGCTGAGGACGTCCTGACAGTCGTTAGGAGCTGGGCTGATGGACTAAACGATCCGTGTGGAGGAACAGAACAAAAGACACAGACACGTTACTGTAGGTGGTTAAAGTCTTTGTGCAGGAAGCTTAATGATGTTTGTAATTACGTGAGTAGAAATGAGAAGATTAACAAGCACCTGACAGTCATAAATAAAGTCCCACAAGCAGACTGTACTCTTTCATTTGAGAACTTTGGTTTCATGTCATAAATATTCTAAAATGTTTAAATGGTAACCAATTCCCCAATTCACTCGGTTTTCCCCCCATATCACTATAAAGAGGCGAGACTGATCAGTTTTATATGAATGACCGTTCTATGTCATTGGATTATTGGAGAATTGGGTATACCAGGATTTGTGCATGATTTGGTGATAAAATATGATCTGATCTGGAATAAATGAATGTTTATCCAAGCAGGTTCAGTCAGACAAGAAAATAGACTCATTTACATTCAGATTCCAAGTTTTTTTAGCACATGTGGCCCTTTAAATAGTGCGCACTCTAGCGTGCCTGCGCTTGCTCTTTCCTCTATCGGTCTCTCAGCTCCACCTACGTCTCCACCAGCCTGCCTGGGCTGATGCACCAGGCAGGCACATGCCTGGGCTGATGCACCAGGCAGGCACATGCCTGGGCTGATGCACCAGGCAGGCACATGCCTGCACGGTTTGTTTTTTTGAGTTAGTCTTATTTTTCTTTGGCTTGGTGGGAGCAGTAGTCATGTTTTCACTTTTTTTGATTGGTTTAGTCAGGGTTTTTGTTTTATAGTTTGAGCTGTTGGGTCCTGGTTTCTACGGCCCAATGCCAGGTTAGGTTAGCCCTTTATCCTTTTTTACCGCCTGTTTATTTGTTACTTTTTAGTATTTTTAGGTTTTTAGGAGTTTTTTTTTTCTTTTTTAAAATAAGTAAACATAAACTTAAAAAAAAAAAATAACAACAAGAGACTAAAGAAAATAAGAAAGAAATTCAAATAAAAAATGTATTGAACTCCTAATTTTATGTCTTGTGTCTTTAAAGGTTGTTTGGAGGATTTTTCAAATCCAACAGCTGTTTGCTGTTTTTCAAATGATGCACATGTGTTTCCTCCCAGGGCCACGCCCTTCACTGCAACTGGGCCAATGAGTTACTTAGGAACACTGAGGGTTTGATTGACAGGTTAACAGGCCAATAGATAACGAGGTACCTCTTTTCTATTAGTCAACGTTTTACTGGCCTCATCATGTCCACATTTATATATTCTTATAATTTTTTGTTTAGAATAAGTACAAGGCTGTTAAAATCTATGCAACTGTTTTTGACTAAGATTGACAACAAACAATTTTTGAAAATCCTCCATACAACCTTTAAAATGTGTTTGGCACTACATTGGGCCATGACAGAACCTAACAATCACTTACCTCCAGATTCTATCTACAGCCGACAGTACAGCTACTGACAAATGTATTATCTTAATAAATAAGATCAGTAATTGTGATAACGACTATAGATCGACCAATATGGGCTTTTCTTTTGGCAGTGGCGATACATGCACATTTTGAGATGCCTATGGCCGAATTTCTTATTAGTTTTAATAAAAGTTTGCATGTTCTCCCTGTGTCCGTGTAGGTGTAGGAGACAGAATAGTATCTCATAGACAAGATTCAAGCCGAGTTTGTGATGTAGTAGCAATGTTAGAACAAAAACAGAAAATAAAAAAAGTACATTTTCAATAATACAGTTTGTGGGCAACTGGTTAATTTAATCAAAGCTGTTTTATAATATTATGGTTTTAAACGTCATAAGAGCGTAATGGATCGGCCTAAACACCAGTGAAAAGGTAAATGGACACTTCACACTACTAAAGAGCCCTTCCATTAAGGTTTATCTGAGTTAATCTAAAATCTCTGCTCCAGTTTGTTCCCACAGAGCTGACAGTGAGTCGTTCAGATCCTCAGAGCGCTATCGAGCTCACAGCACAGGGCCACGTTCCTCTGGGGCTGCGCTTGTCTTTAAAACATTAAGTGCAGTGCTAAGTTCACGTTAGCTCTGTCACTCTGCTCATTGTAATCAGTTCACAGTAGTTAGTCTGGAAACAGCACAGCAGCAGGAACACAACCACTGTCGGAGTCTTAAAGGGATAGTTTGGGATTTTTGACATGAATCTGTTTGACTTCCCCATAGTAACCAGTGTCATGCATCCACATTGTCTTACCCCGACAGCGTCCAAACCAGTGTAAACTAGCTGGTTTTTGGAGAGATTTTTAAACACAAAAGCAGAAAAAATGTCAGATTCTAGTCAGAGCTATCAGGGTATATATCGTAACTTACTCTGTGGGACCTGACACAGACTTTGGTAAATTACTTCTGACGGACGGAAGCATTTTGTCTGAGCTTGTGTGGTTCATCTTGGATCAGGATCTGCTCTTTCACGAAGCTAAAGAGGTGATTTTTACATTTGTTTCAGGTCCGCTTTACGTTGCTAAGCCTAGTAGTGGCTAAAATGCTTCTTTTAACAGTTCATTCGTGTCTTGAAGCTAATGCTAAATATGCTGATGTGTGCACCTCCCACACAATATTTAATAGTAATTATTTTATGATGAACTTAGTTCAACAAAATTGGTTGTTTGTTGCTTTGAAAATCTGTTGGCTCTCGTCAAAGGCTTTGCTAAAGTAGAAAATAAGGGTCTTGTGTGTAAAAATGGAATGATTGACAACAGTACAGTTTTGGCTAGAATTCTAAATAAAACAGATCAGTTTGAACATGAAACTGCACCTGCACAACTGGATAAGGTCAAGCAAACATTAGACACAAAAGTCCTAGTCACAATTCACAACGAAATGATATTTTAACCACAGTAAAACCTCAAACTTTGAATGCATCGGCTCCGAGTTTTCGTCTTTTTTGCCTCCAGCTAGCTGTGACCTCACTGTGACGTGGCATGAAAAGGGTCTATGGAGGGATTATTCTTTCTCAGCACTGGTAATGCATGCAACACGACATAAACATTTAAATTGGGTTGTGTTTGATGCCGGGAAAATCTTTCAATCAAAAAAAAAAAAAAAAAAAGGTCAAACACTGGTCTATCTGAATAAAACTATGGAGTAAAATAGTTTCTCTCAGGCTTAGGTAATCGTCTCTGTGGAATAAAGTCACATTTGTGGCTCTGGAGCTCAGCAGCTGCACTGGAAAACCTCCAACTATGTCACAGAACAACATAACATCGTTTCAGAGTGTTAATGTAAACCGACACCTCCAGCAGAGTTAAAGTTTCTCTGTCACTGGAACAAACTGACAACAGACTGTGGGAGAATCAAGTGTGTTTATTCAGCCCAGTCTCTGAAGGAAATGTAGCTATGCCAAACTTTTCTAATGGTGAGATTTTTACTCATCTTGATCGCATCTTTGTTTTGCCACTGAAACGACACAAGGTTGATAGGAAAACACATTGAACAAGCAGAAAGTTTACTTCGGCTCTGTCCATGTTCAGCTGGAGCACGCTGAGAATGCGTTTCCTCCTTCCTGTGTCTTCCCGTGCGCAAAGTCGTGGCTCGTGGTCACTGAATGCAACGTTTGGTCTCTCAATTTGTTGAAAAGATCCAAAAAAATAGTCTTTCAAAACTCCAACAAAAACGTTCAAAGTTCTACTTTTGGCGTAGTTCTAACTAACTCTTTCCGTGGCTCCTTCACAATAAAAGCCTCATAATCTCCAGCTGTAGAAAGAGCTTTATTGTGAAAGAGCAGTGTAATAAATGTTTATAATGAGTGAGACATCTCAAAACCATGCTGCAGAATGTTATGGAAAGCCTACAAAACAAAGAGTAATACATTCTACAATTAAAGACACAAAAACATAAACGAAAACTAATTATGTTTTTAAAATGCAAAATGTGTTTTGAAATATAAGCAAGTTATCTCAAGGCAATTGTGTGATTAATCACGATTTAAATTTTTAATCGCTTGACAGTCCTAAAGAAGGATTTTCGGTTGACGTCACTTTCCGCCCTACTGCGCATGCGTTATGCAGAAAGCACTTCTCTCCTAACCTGGCCAGTCAGATGGTTTATCTCGCAATATTTGTGAATTCACAAACGCGAGATAAACCATCTGGCCTCGCCGTTCGATTGGTTTGGGAGTCCGAACCAGCGGTGTTTCTGCGGTGTTAAGACGGCTGTTAGCGCGTCTGTGCTAACCCTACCCTACATTCAAGCTAAACAAAGATGGCGACTCTCATGGATGTTCATGTTTCTGCTGCTTTTGATGCAGTTTTAGCAGAAATACGGAGTAATTTATTTTTGAAAAAAGAGCCGTATGTGTGACGCGTACTTGTAAGGTAGGCCCCACACCCAATCAGCTCAAAGTATTTCACTCAAGCCCCACCTTTTCTCGAACGCTTTCAGCGAGTAAAGTCCCAGATGGATATAGTGAGGACTCAGATGGAGTTCAACACATATCCATCTGGTGTGAGCCAGGTTACTTCTCTCCATTTACATGGGGAAACGTCTTTGAATAAAACAACAAAACGGGACGACAGTTCGCTGTTTTTATCAGGTATAAACCGGTCTGACTGGTTGATAAACAAAAATCTTAGGGATTCACAGGTAAATCTTAACTTACCCCAAGCCCCAGTTATAAACTTATCCGTAAACCCAAAGAAAAAATCACCATGTTTCTTTAACCAAAGTTTGAGGTTATTTTACATTTTGGCTTTTCTTACCATATTTACGTTCTGTTTTTAACATTTCTTTGTATGTCTACGTTTTCTTCAAATAATGTGTTTTGTTTTTTTTTTTATTAAAGAAGCTTCCCGGCCAACTGTTGGACAGCGTCTCTTTCTGCAGGTGACATGAGCAGTAGATCGAAAAGTAACGTTAAGCGATAATCCCTCTGTACAGTACAGTCTGTTATCTCAGCTCAGGTTGGTTAAACACACCTGTTCCTTTCGCTCATTGGCTGATTGTATTTCCTGTTTTTGTGCAGTTGTGCAACGCCTGACCTAGTTGTAATGAAATGAAACATAGAGTTGACAGCACCAGCTTATAATTGACGCTCATACACCTAAAACAGAAGAAAAGTTCAACTAAATCCTTTCAGTATGCCCTTCACAATATAACATTTTTATTGTCACATTTTATTTAACTGAGCTCAACATTTTACTCACAAAAACCTTGAGAAAGCAGTCACAGCTCTGTAACGATCGGTTTTGGACACAACTTCATTCATCGATCGTCCAAAGAGGGAAAGCGTCCTCTTCCAGGTGCTGCCATTATCCCTGTCACTGCGGCGCCTGTCATGTCGCGCTGTCATTGTGCGCGCTACACTTTCCCTTCGCCACACAGTCCTCCGACGCGACACTACATAATTCCCACACACTCAAGTCTTACGCGTTCATCCATTCGAGGCCATCAACCTGTGAAATTGCCCGGCGGAAATTTTAAGCATAACTCCTCTTCTGTTACCGAGTCTTATCTTATTACGCGCCGCCATATTTTCCCGTAGATTTCACCGCACTCAATCGGTGAGTGTAATAGAGAAGCCGGATGACAGCCAACAGGAAGATTAGAGAGAGAATGAGAGAGAGAGAGGCAGAGAGAGAGTCGTTTCATCCTGGTTGGAAAATGACTGAATGTAAGGTGCACCCAAATTGGTTAAATGTGCCTATAGGAAGCTTGTTTCCTTGTCAGTCATGACACGAAGAGTCCAAATTGATCTGTGAAGTTAGAAAGGGGTAAAGGAAAGAGCAATCACGCTTCTTTTCACAGCTCCTTTAGAATACCTCTGGAGCTTTCTAACCAGCGCTGAGGAGACACTTCTCATACTCTACTGTAGGGCTGCATGGATATATTTGTTTGAGAAATTAGCTGTTTGCTTGTCTGGTTCAACTGCAGGTTGATGTCCAATGCACAGTTACATGTAAGTCAATGAAACCTGCTTTGGGAGAGGAAAGAACTGTGAGCCTACATGGATCTAAATGGATTATCACATGGATCTATTAAAAAGGCTCATTGTTGTGTTAAACCACAGTGGTACAACGTGACACTGGAGGAGACAGAGACAGTAAAAGGACATTGCTGGAGGAGGAGAAAGTTGTGCTATGGGTAAGTTAGCTATGTTTTATAAATGCAGCAAGCCTCTTTCAACCCAACACAGTCTCACAAGAAAGCGTACTTTACCACGATACAAAAACAGCGTATTTTGAGCACGAGTTCACAGCTGTTTTTAGTACTTATGTTACGCCGTGCATTTAGCACGATATGAAAAGCGTAAAAATGACACAAGATTTCACAGCGAGATTTCACAAACACCACAGTTGGGGACGTTTTCTTTAGGTGAAAACTGGTAAGTTTTGGCATCAAGATTCTAAAATGAGTAAGATTAGGTCTGGGGCTTGGGCAGGTTAAGATTAGAATCAGGATTTCATTAATATTCGTAAATATGAACACGTCTTAACAACCACCATTGAAATGAACTGGGACTCCGATGTGCCTCATAATTACGCAAAACAGCTGTGAACTTGTGGTAATCATATGTAAGTTACATGTCCGGTAATGTCGTGGTAAATGTACGCTTTCTTGTGAGATCGAGATCCTCAACCTGATCTGCCTACATGCAAAGCAAAGCCTTTTGCAAAAATTGGGATTTGCAGAGAATCACATCGGATGGTAAAAAGGGTCCCTGTCGTCCAACGACCCAACTCACTTTGGACTGTTTAGGGCGTCTGCTTAGAAACGATTCTGTGTCAAAATTCACTTCAGCTCGCGAAACTGGACGCTTCAACGTGATCCGGTCTGAATGCAGCATTAAAATACCAAGGTTGTCACTAGGATGGACAATCTATCAAAAACTTCGAAAATCGATTGAAGTTTGCAGCGATCGAATCAAAACACACTTTGTAGTTGTATAATTCACACAATAATACAATAACAGCAACGATGTTTGAAGAAACAAACCATTAGTTTAGTTTAGTTATTTGTCACGTACATTTGCACAAGGACAACATGTAGTGAAATTCTTTGTACCTTCCAGTGACATAAACAAGCAACACTACAAACACATACAAACATTATCAGTGTATAACTGCAGAACATTTATAAGTGGGCCAGTTTAACAGTCTGATGGCCTCAGGAAGAACTTAACTTAACTTGTACAAGACCTGACTGAATGTGCCTATTATGTTGCAAGAAAACTGATGGTGGATCTCTAAACATGGACACTAAATATTTTACTGCTCAAATATTGATAAAACACCATTCTGTCACTAACAACAATGTTTAAATGTCATTTATTATAGTTTATTTTGTGTCTAAGGGTCAAAAATTGTGCAGCGCAGCTCACTTCCGTTACACCTTTGATATAATGATTGGAGAATGCAGGCTCAGGTGAATAAAAAAACATAGTCGAGTCGAGATGGTACCTATGTCACTCTACAACAAGTCAAAGATAAGTTGTTTGAGCTCATCAGAACTCTGGAAGACTTTTTCAAATCTTCACTGTGGATGTAGCCTAATTTACAGTGAATGAGAAAAATGAATACCTCCATTTGGACAAAAATGATAGAACCTTATAATTCAAAGCAAGCAGCATATTTCCAAATAAGTCAAACGAATGCTAGCAGCCGTATGTAGCTCGTTGGACATATCCATTGCAGAGCTATTACCGTGTATGTAGAGCACTTTGAGAGGCTACATGCGTCTACCTGCTAACACGCACACATAACCTGCTCATTCACACACGAATATGAACAACCCCCGGCAGAGGAGCTTTCAATTTCCAGGCTAATCAGCTTATGTCGGGGGGAGGCTATCGCTGCGCTGGGTGGATGTATTCTGAAGAGCGTGGTGGCGGGTTAGCGAGCTGGTGCGTTTGATGTTAGCTCGTGTCTCTGTGGAGCCGGCAGGAACCACAGGGGGGGCAGGCAGGCAGGTTCCCGTCCCGGCGAGAGGAGCCAGAAGGCGGGGGACACGGGGAGACGAGGGCCTTTCATGGCAGCTCTCTCTGTGAATCATCAGCTCATGTGGGAGAAACGGGATAAATAGGCAGAGAATGAGCAGGTGAAGTGGTGGCTTTCTGATATGACGGTTTAAGTTCACAGGTGGAGGATTTAACCATTATCCACTGAGCTAAAGCACAATCCATGATGTTTATATAGGTCAGAAAATGAAAGGTGGTTTTAATATTTATCCGCTCCAGAGAATGAAAAGATAAAAACATTTTAAAGTTTCCTCAGTAACTTTCCTCTACGTCAGCTTTGTCTAAAACAGGAAGTACAATCGACCAATCAGTGAGCAGAGATGAAGTGGTGTGTTGGCCCAAACCAGCTCGAGTTGTGATAACAGCAGTGTTGGACAAAATAATGTAATTAGTTATAGTCAGTCACTGAGAGATTAAAGTAAGTAATGACCAGACAAAGAAACTACTATATTACACAAAAACCTGAAATATCTTAAAGTGAGGCTAAACACACGTTCAGAGACTAACTCCGCCCACAACTGCACCTCAAACAGGCTCGCAAAAGTGGAGATGCCCGGAGGCCTTTTAAGAGACGCCCAGTGGGTGTGAACAGACTTTGATTGACAGCACCAAAATATGAACAGTGAGCTTGGCAAATGATGTGACGGAGCAGTCCGGGTCCTGACCACTGACAGTCTATCTGAGGGAAGCTGTACATAGTCTTTGCTTACTTGCACGTCAAGATATTTTTAACTTTACAAAACATATGTATTAAACCTTTGCTTTAGTCTACATAGGCACATGAGCTCATGATGTGGGTATTTTCTAAAAATATATGAAAAACACATCACTGACACGGGATTCGAACCAGGCATCGTTGTACAAGCAGCTGCACTCGCACCACTCGCTCAACAAGCTGAGCCAAATGACGGCTGATATCAATGCGCAGCGAGTGATCGCTCTTAACACTCCTCCGCAGCAGCGGTGTCAGGGGGAGGAGTTTATTTATTCCTCTGGGCGGCTCGTCTGCGCGTCAAGTCACTGTGACGTCAGAGGGTACTGAAAATGCACTGACAGCGTTTGCCATCGTGGCAGTACAGCGCCGGTTTTTACACACATAACTGCAAAATGAACAAGTTTGCACAAAAATGTCAAAAAAGGCCTGGAAACAGAAGATAATTCATTTTTGACCCCATATACACAGTTGACAGTGAAAAAAAGTTGATTCTGAGTTTAGTTTCTCTTTAAACAATAATATTCAGGGTGTGAAACACATTAGAAGATATCTGTAAAGTAAATATGGCATTCGAGGCTTAGTCACATCATTATAATTGTATTTTCAGACACTGCATGAGTTTGTATGTGCTAGTAATGTCTAAGGCTGCATTCACAATACAAATCAACACTTTTGCCAATCGAACCAGCGCTGTAGAGACACATCTGCTCCTCGCCTGTAGAGGCGCTGTGTGACAGAAACACGTTACGTCAGCAGCAAAGACGACATCCGGCTTCTCGACTAACACGCCCCCCCTGACATCGCATAGGGGCGCGCTCCACTATTTGAGAAGTACTGTATAAAGCACAACGGCAGAGATGCTTGTACCAGATTTTAGTTTACAGCTAATTTTCATCTGTAATCCTGGAGAGGCGAGGCACATTGGACATGTTTTTAGATGTAGGATGAAACCGGAGTACCCAGAGGAAACCTACGCAGACACGGGGAGAACATACAAACTCCACATAGAAAGACCCCGGGCCGCCCGGGAGTCGAACCCAGGACCTTCTTGCTATGAGCTAACTGCTGTGATACCGTGTCGCTCAATCTGTGATGATCCAGAGGAGGACTGGGTCAAACGACCACACAAGACAAAATAGAATTTTTTGGTATAAACTTCACTCTCTGTGTTTGGAAGGAGAAGAATGATAAGAAATGATCTCAAGCCAACAGAAAGGTTGAGACGAGAACATTTCACTCTGGGTTTAGATTGGCTTGGATTGTTCTACACCAGGGTCTGTGATCTACCAGTCAACTAGAGTCAAAATCTTTTGATTTATACAAAGAACAATGCACATTACCACAAACTTTCTCCAGTTTGTGTCGACCCTGTTCCCTGAATCTGACATCTTCTTGTTCAGACGCCGACAAAAGTCAGAGGAGAAACATCCATGTGACATCAAGGTGGAATCTGCTGCTGCTGAAGGCTTCGTCTGTGTGATTCAGAGAAAAGAGTGAATAAAAGGGACTGAATGCAGCTGTACTGGAGCTCACACTTCACTGTGTTGAAGACAGACAGAAGAACTGAGTCTGGTCCTGTAGTCTGATGTGGGAAAGGAGCAGGCTTAAAGTCACAGTGTTGGAAAGTCACTAAAGAGCCTACATATTTAGAATACTAGATTCATTGCAGAGATGGAGACTTGGGACTTAAATCCCTATTCTCAGAGACTCAGGACTCGACTTGGACTTTAACCCTAAAGACTCGAGACTTAACTCAGACTTGTGATTTAAGACTCGTGAATATTACAAGTAAATGCGTTGCAGAATCCACATTCACTCTCTTTCCTTCTCTCTTTTTCCACATTAACATCTTGCGTGTGTCTGATGTTAATGACGTAAGCAGATGCGACACTAATTTCACAATAACAGAAGCGCGTGGTCGGGGCGAGCACGGCAGACACACCGCAGACACATCGCAGACACACAGCAGACACACGCAGACACACAGCAGACACGACACACCGCTGAGTCTGCTGGCTCTGCTGACGTTCACTCTAACAGTTACGTTTAAGACGACGACATCTACTAACTTTATAAGACACTTGTAAACGCACAAGGATAGGTGAGTTAGTCAAGCGTTAGCAGCAACCCGAAAATGTCAGTGCATCGCTATATTCACCTTTTGCAGTGAGCTTATTAAAAATTTATTTTAGGCCTAAATGAATTATTTGATTTTGGAATGTTAACAAACGAATATATGATTCAAAAGAGACATCCACTTACAGCTGAGAAAAACTTGACTCCGACTCATCTCTCTTTGACTCGGGGACTCGACTTGGACTTGTCTCTCTTTGACTCTGGGACTCGACTTGGACTTGTCTCTCTTTGACTTGGGACTCAACTTGGACTCATCTCTCTTTGACTCGGGACTCGACTTGGACTTGCTCTCTTTGACTCGGGACTCGACTTGGACTCATCTCTCTTTGACTCGGGGACTCGACTTGGACTTGCCTCTCTTTGACTCTGGGACTCGATGGACTCTCTTTTGATCGGCGACTTGATCATCTCTCTTTGACTCGGGGACTCGACTTGGACTTGTCTCTCTTTGACTCTGGGACTCGACTTGGACTATCTCTCTTTGACTCGGGGACTCGACTTGGACTTGCTCTCTTTGACTCGGGACTCGACTTGGACTTGTCTCTCTTTGACTTAGAACATGACTCGGACTTATCACCCTTGACTCTGAATTTCATATGAAAACTTGAGACTTACTGAGACTTGCAAAACAATGATTCTGTCTCACCTTTCGAAATGTTTGTCCCAAATAAAAACTAGCCTAATAAGCCTTTTAAAGAACAAAATATCGTGTGAACCCTTTAAAATCCTCCTATAAAACCTCATAATGTTGTAAAAAGCCCTAAAAAGAGCTGTGTAATCTGAAAACCCCCAACCCTTCTCCATCGACTCTAACCTAAATCTTAAATGTCATTCACACCGAAGTACAAGAAGCGATTTCACATTTCTGGAGGCAAAAACATTCCGCGATCACAGAACTCCATCTTCTTCTCCTCACACGCTCATGTCCCTTTAGCCTTTCCCACAAACCCTTTCTGTTCTGATCTCACGGAGAAACACGGAGCGGCGCGATAGCAGCAGCAGCAGAAAGACATAATGCCGATGTTAATGAGGTACTTTGAGAATTGGGAGAAAAGAATATCATCAGTCTGTTTAATATGAAGCAGATAAAACAGTCAGTCTCCGTTGAAATGATTATTGGACAAGGGACTATAAAGAGAGTGTGATTTATAGCCGTGCATTAGCGTCGGGCCTTGTGGGTTTATGTTGTGGGGAACTTCTGAAACTTTATAGGTGAAAGTTTGGACGCTGGTGTGTATGAAACTTTGCTCAGCAGGACTGGGTTTGGATGCAGAGAAAACAGGAAAACTGAAAAATGCAGCAGATTTCCACTGGAACGAATGACTAATAGTTGGAAAAATTGGAAAAGTTGGTTTAAAAAGAACAACTATCTGATTGATTGACTTTTGGACAACAATGAATCAAGATGTGCACATTATGTTGTCAATTTTAAAAGAATTGATTCTGTATATTGACATACTTTTCAATAAAGACCTCAACATTCACCTAGCTATCTAAAATGTGATATGTTGCCCACTCTACTGGAGATGATACTTTACTTTAAATATAATGAACAAGATACATTTTATTAACTCAGTGGTTTTGCTTCTTACACTATGTGCCCCTTATATGACTTTCCAAGTATCAACCTTGGACTTTATCAAGCCTAGAGCCAATAATGGTTTAAACTAATGGTGCATTCACACTTTTGATTTGGATCAGGATTCGTTTGTCTGGATAGTTCGGTTTGATTGGGTAATTGTGAACGCGCAAACGAACTCTGATCTGGTCCAAACGCTGAAATCTGGTTCGGTTGGAGAAATCGGTCTCGCTCGTTGAATCGAGCTCTGGAGCGGTTCGTTTGTTTTAGTGAAGCAAACGAGCGAGAGCGAAACAAAACCAGAAGTGAACAGAGACGTGATCCAGGTTGAGACGCACGTGAGGCTCAGAATCACAACAAACAGCATGTGTGAGATCAAAATGACACAAAAATATGCAAAACACATGAAAGTAACAGGAGAAGGACAGGCATAATTAATGATGATCAACGACTGTATATCACAGTTTTCTCGCGTTATTTACAAAATAACAGTTATAACTCTTAGATGAAAGCAATACAGAAAGTAACACTACAGCTCACATTACGCAGGGAAATGGTCTATATTCATCTAATATTTAGTTCTACAGCTAAGTAAGCAGAGACAGCCTTTCAGAGCCAGATTTACTCAAACAGATGAACTTTTTGTTACGTTTTACTCTCGGCATTTGGAACAAAATGCCTAGTCCTCCTCTCTCGTCTTCTAAAGTTTGTCTTTGCTCCAGAACTTCGTCTGTCACTCACTCTGGTCCCGTTAATGTGAAAGAGGTTGTGGATAGATCCATAAAAACACAAATATAAAGTCCAGCAGTGTGTTTGTTTGTAAGTTAGCTGTAGCCGCTGTTAGCCGAGAAGCCGGGTGTCTTCTTTGCTGCTGACGTAACGTGTTTCTGTTCCACAGCGCTTCTACAGTCCAAAGGCAGATGTGTCTCTTCTGCGCTGGTTCGATTGGCAAAAAGTGTGAACAGACCTGAGCCAGTTTAGAGAAAGATACAATGTTGCAATTTTGGTTCCCAATCGATCCAAGCCCGGTTCGGTTTGTATTGTGAACGCAGCATAAGACTAAATCAGGTTCAAAGCAAAAGTTTTACACCTAAGTTTGCATGTTTAGGTTAATTGGACCACACTGTAAATTTTCCCTGTGAATGAATGAGAGAGTGAATGGTTGTCTGTCTAACTCTGCACGGGTTGGCCACTGTCCAGAGTGTTCCCCGCCTAAGGCCCAAAGTGTCTGGTATAGACTCCAGTTATCCGGGATCCCTAATGGGAACAAATGAATAAATGACTTGGGACTTGACTTGGACTTGGTTCTATTGCTAAAAACAATGTCCATTAATGCCTTCCTTTTCTTCTTCCCCCTGCAAAAGACATTCTGAAAAGGAACAAACACACATGTTTGGGAAATCACACTTAAATAGAGGATTATCAATTGCCTGGAGAATCCAGCCTCACCGCTGTACCAGCGGATGAGTCTGGTCGCCCCCGAGTCAACTGGATTTCTAGGGCGGAACAAACCTCACCTAACAGACAGCGGAGGGAACCAATCAGAGAAGAGCATAAAGGCTTCTAGTGCCGTAAGCTTTTGGGATTTCTCTCGCGCAGTCACCGAGCCGGTAAGGGCGGTCCCCTTACCGGCTCGAGCCGACTGCACTGCCATGACCATCTTGAACACAACAATTGACGCGATGTCTTTTTGGTCATTTAAAACGGCATTTACCGGTGAATGGAACAAACTCTCGGTTTTCCCGTGCGCCATGTTGTTTATCCTTCCGCTGCGCTGCCTAGATCCATGCGCGCTGCGCACAGCAGGGACGTTGTTAGCAAAAACCACGTGACTGAAATAAGCAATTTTCATTGCACGGTACGATCTGGATTTCGAAAGAACGCCCTTGGAGGGGAGGGCGACCAGACTGACATTTTCTCTGTGTAAAAATACAGAGAAATGTCATTCTGGATCCCAGGCAAGATTATCAAAGCATTAACAAAACGTGGTTATAATGGAAGTCAATGGGGGTAAAATGGCTCCAACAGAACAAGAGGGAGAAAAAAACAACAAACTGTTTCTGCTGCACAAAAACTACAAAATCATCCAAGTCAAAGTTGGGACTGATTTGAACATGTCCAAACCATTTTTTCAAATGGTTATTTTAGTCAGAACAGAAGTGGATTAACCCCTCACACGTCTGACTAAAATCGGTAAAAATTGAAACTAAAACTGTCCCTGAACCTTTGGAGCTCATTCCCATGGCTGGGGTCTTTTTAAAGCTGTATCCTGTAGTTTTTGCTTCTGATGTCCAACAGGCTCTCATCAGAAGTGAGAACCTTCTCCAAGCAAAAGAAAAACAAATCTAAAATCTGCCTAAATGTTTTTGGTCGATATAAGGAATGGTAAAGCTGGTGTTACAGCTGAGACATAAATGACACTAGATTTGGAATATTTTGGGTTTTGACAATTCTTCTGTAAAAGCTGAAGGTAACTGAAGTAAAAATGAGTTTTAGGACCCAAAATAAAAATTTAGGCGGAGCCAATACAAAAGTCCTATTAAAATGTTTGAATTTTTGGGGACGTTTTTTTATTTGGAGGTTTACAGTAGAAATCTGAGTCTGGATTGTCCGGAGGTTGAATTTGCTCTAAATAAAAGAAATACAATGGGATTTTTATATTTAACCTTTCCAGGTTCTTCATAGTATGCATTTTTAAGACACTGAACAAAATTAAATTTTTGAAAAAAAGTGGGAGGGCCGCCGGAATGTAAAGGGGTTTTAACTGAATTAAGCAAAAAATAAATCAATATTTTACTGGGGCTAACGAGTTTAGAAACTATTTTCTAACAAGACACAAGTGTTAACTGCCCAAAGCCCCAGCCCTAAACTTAATAGCTTGAAACGTGGCTTCTATCAAAACTCATGTGTGATTTTTATGCTTTTTCATATAAAAAAGGCATGAAGTCCTTCTCATCCTATGCTGTTATGTGTTCTGGTACATATAAACTTTCTTGTGATGCTGAGTTGAATCTGCAGACCGATTAAATTACGTTTATTAGCCCAGCCTGCATTATGTAGACTATGTAACTACCTTTTGTTTGCTTTCGTGTTTATTTTCTAAAGCATAAAAATCCAATTTCCAAAACTTGGCGATCAACTTTTCTAAAATTGCAGCCCAAAGACACAATAAAGAAGCCGACTTTGCAACTCTGTCTCTGCAAAGTGCAAGGCAGGAAAAAAATAAAAAAACTGCAGTAAACTTGAGAGCGTATCATAGATTTTTTAGAAAAGAAGAAAAAAAGCAATCACAATTATGCAAAAGAGCAATAAGAGAAGTCTGAATGGAGCTTTTTCGTACCTGCACTAATAATATCCTGCAGAAAGAGACAGTGATGAGGGATGAGTCAGCAGAGCCTGGAGACAGAGCAGGCCTCACTCACACTCAGGCAGATGTCACAAGTCTGAGCAGAACAAGAAGAACAGCCCTGGTAGACCTGCAGCGATGCCAGTCATTGAAGATGCATTTATCTACCATTAACCAAGTCTCCAATAAGTCTCAAGTCTTTAGCTTCAAGTCAAAGTCAAGTTCTAAGTCCACTATTTTTAGTTTAAACTCTTATTCAAGTTATTAAATCATGAATACAGCTTGTATTTTGAAATAAAAAAAACAAACAATTTGATTAAAACAAGATCCTGGTCACAATAGAGACAGTGTTGCAGACATACGATAATTATTGTATTTGTACAATAATTTCACAATTTTTTGTACGATCAATAATTCTAAGTCAAATTCGAGCACCAGGTATTTTCTTTGTCTTGATTAACTTGATTAATGTAGAAAAGATCAAAGAGCTCATCTTAAATAATCCAGACCTTGCGCAGCCCCTTTTCATCTCTGATCAGGTTGTTGAGAGAGTGAGCAGCTTCAAGTATCTGGAAACATGTATTGATGACAAGCTAAGCTTCACCCAAAACAGATGCAATCTATAAGAAATGTAATAAAATAATGATGCATTGGATTTATACAGGGCTTTTCAAGACACCCAAAGACGCTTCACACTCAGCATTATTCATTCATTCCATACTTAGTAGTAGTAAGCTACTACTCCAACCACCAACAACCATTCATACACACTAGATCCATGCTAGACAATGTGGGTGAAGTGTCTTGCCTAAGGGCACAACAAAAAGTTTCTCCTCTGTTTGACCCTCTGTGGCTCCTGAGGTTCCTCCGCAGTCCCCCATTCAATACTGCCCAGACCCAACCCTGCTTAGCTTCTGAGATCTGACGGGGTCAGGCCTTGGCGAGCTGGTATGGTAAAAAAAAAAGTGATTAGATGAGAGGCTTTGGAGTGAGCTCATACATCCTGGAAAAGTCAATGTCAGCCTGATTCAAAGTGTTGTTGTCTTGAACATCTCTGTTTGGTTTGGCCTCTGACAGTGGCCAATAAGAACAAGCTGAACAGAATAGTTAAGAATGTTGGGAGATAATCGGCAAAAAACAGGAAAAGATTGAGCTTCTTTACCAGTCAGCTGTGTTCAGGCTGAACATGTCTATCACCAGAGACAGTGAGCATCCTCTTTGTGACAAGTTTAGGCTGATGCCATCAGGGGCAGATATGAAGCCTCTGGCAACAAAAAAGGTGTACAAAGGTTCATTTGTGCCAATGCTGTCAGTTTGTTAAATACTGATGGAATAGTGTATGTGCAGCACACTTCTTTTCTTTTAAGATGTATTTATTCGACAGGAAGTCTGATGAATTGTCTGATTGTTTGTGTATGTGACAGTGAACCTTATTGTTCTCTTTGTTGGACAATAAAGTTCATTTTAAAAGTCACCTAATCAGCAAACACTTAGCACATCGTGAGCTTTGTGGTGTTCTGTAATATTATTGGTCACCAGCTCCAACAGTTCCTCACGGCTGCGTCTGCCTCAATGTGCTGAGACCAAACAGTAGAAAGGCTTCAAGGTTGCCATCTGGACAGCGTTTCAAGCAGATCAAGACATGTCGACTCTCATCCAAAAGTCATTTTCTGATGAAAATGAAATAGGACGCTTAAACGCTGTCCGGTCTGAACGCAGCATTAAAAGCCCATTGAAAATAGTTGAAAATGCTTCTACACGTGACAGCCTATATACTGAGAAAGAAAACTGAAACAAACAGAGAAGTGTTGATATTACCTTGAGTAGTTAATCTCACATTATCTTGTGTTTTTGCATTGGTGGAATCATCAAAATGTGACTTATTATTATTAATCATTATTGTTTCCCACTTCTGCCACAAATCCCTCCATTTTGCCATGAAGTACAAATCTGTCAACATCGTGCAAAGCCTGGCTCCCGCTGATAATTTGATTCTTACAATGACGCGAATTGCAATCTCACGTTGATAGATGGAAATAGAAAAATCAGGCGTCGGGTTATTATCGAGCTGCAGGATACGTGAGAATGGAAACAGCAGCTCCAGTTGTTTAGCGCTGAGTCTCGGCTTGTCTCGGTGGAGAGTTTGGACGAGGTTCGCGAGGTGAACACATATCACACCGGATCTGCGCATTACCATTGTATAAGCGCGCACGAGGCATAAAATATAAAAACAGATGGAATCACAGCAAGCTGGAATATTTCAAGTCGTGCTGGAGGAAGGACAGGCTTAGACACGATGGTGGTGGATACAGTGAGTGTGATTGGAAATGTGGTCATTGGGTGTGGACTTGCATAGGATGTGTACTTGTTTATATCTCAAACCAGTGGGTGGCAGGTGTTACAGTGTTGGGTTGGGAACAGTGTGGGAGTAACTAGTTACTTTTGTAACTAGTTACTGTAATATATTCCACTTTTCAGTAACTAAGTAGTGTAACTCATTACTTATAAAAATGTTGATAATATATTACTAGTTACAATCTAAGTAACTCAAGTTACTTTCTTATAAATTAATTGCTTTTATCTTCTATTGAAAACGACACTTCAGGACCAGGAGTTTGCATGTTCTCCCCGTGTCACGTGGGTTTCTCCGGGTACTCCGGTTTCCTCCCACCGCCAAAAACATGCATGTTTAGGTTAATTGGGCATCACTGTAAATTTCCCTGTGAGTGAATGAGAGTGAATGGTTGTCTGTCTAACCCTGCGGCAAGTTGGCCACTGTCCAGGGTGTTTCCCCGCCTAAGGCCCAAAGTCACTGGGATAGGCTCCAGTCACCCGCGACCCCTAACGGGATTAAGCGGTAGAAAAAATGAACTTCAGGACCAAAACACCACTAAAATACTGTCTGTTGGTTCAAAGGTGAATTAAATATTATGAGGAAAAGTGTTGTGACATCACATTTTCATAAATTAACCAGTAATCAAGTGTAAATGTAACGGGATTAGTGTTGTACAATGTCTTAACAAATGTTCGATGACCTCAAAGTAACTCACAGTAGTGTAACTCAGTTACATTTTTGAGACAGTAATATTGTAATACAAATGTATTACATTTTTTACCCTGTAACTAGTAATATATAATGTATTACAATTTTAAAGTAACTTACCCAACACTGGTTGGGAATAATAAAAGTTGTTCATTGCACAAAGTATTTCTGGAAGTTTGTGTTTGCAGAGTTGAGCTGATGGTGAAGCTGTGCACATGATGTGTATAGGCTTGTGATTTTTATAACTTTTGTTCAAACTCAAAGTTCCCCCTTTACCGTATACAATTTAATTCATCGCCATTAGATTGTATTGTACATTTGTAAAATCTGCCACAGAGAGCATTTCCACTGGGAGTGTTTGCAGAGCCACAGTTGTTTGTGAAACACGGTCACAACTGTCAAAAGGTGTTTTATTGACCTACTTTATTAGTATAGTAAAATGTTTGTCTTGGATCCAAAGTCCACACTTCAGCAAATTGTGAAGAGTAGGTCTGGTCACCACTCTCCCCCTGTGTTTCAGATCAACTCCACATCGAACCAGCCAATCAGATTAGCTGATAACTTCACTCATAACTTCACTCACTTCACAATAAAATTGTTTTCTGCTTCACCTATTAATTCTAAAGAAATCCACCTTATTAGCTACTCAGCGGTTAGCACTCTGGCCTCGTAGCAAGAAGGTCCAGGGTTCGACTCCTGGGCCTCCCGGGGCCTTTCTGGATTTTACAGGCAACTAAAATCAAAGCCCGATGATCAAAGATGGCGGGCTCTGTATGTCAATGGTTTTTGCTCACTGGCGTTTGTTGTCATCATGGTTGTTAGCTTTAGCCTTTTGCTGTGCTACAAGCTATGGAACATGCACAGTCGTGTTTCCCCATAATTCTTTGCACGAAGAGCGGGACGTCTGGCCATTCTGATTAATCAGAGCAGGAGTTACAGAGTTGGCAGCGGTAGCCGAAGCTAAAGCTTATAAAGTCATTTTATACAAAATTAAATTGAACTGGAAAAGTTTATGATGTGAAACTAGGTCAGAATTGCCACTAAATCCGACAGTTCTTAAAGCTGTAGATGTTGCATTGCGCTCTAGGGAAGAAATGCTTTGTACTCTGTAGAACCAATGGAGCGAACATTGGAACTGATTCACAACAGCTACAAGCAGCTATGTCCTATCCAGCTAATATAATAGATCAATGAATAAAATGTGTAAAGTTGGATGCTAACTTTAAAGTTGAGAATGATATTGGCAGTAAAGGGGAAACTGTCCTCTGCATTTGACTGTATTTGGTTGCACAGAAGAGCCCAACTTTTATAGTGAGGTACACCAGCAGGTGCTCTTGTTTATTTATTTTATCATTTTTTGCACATGTTTGTGATATTGGACATTTCAGTTCTGTGCTATTTAAACCTGACAGTGCTGTCTTAAAACAACCAAAATGTGCATTATTAGGAGCTAATAACACCCGGGCGATAAGGATGGATTAGATTAGTTTCAGTGATATTGTTCATTCATCTTATCAGTCTGGCACTTTTGATTTCTAATGAATAAAAAGTGTCTACATACACACTGCAGGCTAATTCTAGTGTGTTTGCCCTCATGTAACCCAGGTAGGTTTCATGCATAGAAAAAACCCAATCATTTCAAATATGATTACAGTCTCATTGGTTGTCTCTCATGTGTATCTGTAATAATATTATTAGTATTAGTACTAAGTGTGTAATAATGTATGTTGTTTAGGGTGAGGACGTTCCCGAAGGACTCTGCTATGTGTATATGTAATAACTGTTGTATTAAGTGTGTAATAATGTATGTTGTTTAGGGTGAGGACGTTCCCTTTTTGTATGTGTAATAACTGTTGTATTAAGTGTGTAATAATGTGTGTTGTTTCAGGGTGAAACAACACACATTATGTGCATGTGTAATAACGATTGTATTAAGTGTGTAATAACTGTTGTATTAAGTGTGTGATAATGTGTGTTGTTTAGGGTGAGGACGTTCCCGAAGGACTCTGCTATGTGTATATGTAATAACTGTTGTATTAAGTGTGTAATAATGTGTGTTGTTCAGGGTGAGGACGTTCCGAAGGACGCTGCTATGTGTATGTGTAATAACTGTTGTATTAAGTGTGTAATAACTGTTGTATTAAGTGTGTAATAACTGTTGTATTAAGTGTGTAATAATGTGTGTTGTTCAGGGTGAGGACGTTCCCGAAGGACGCTGCGGGGCTGCTGGGCAGAGACACAGTGCGAGCTCTCATGTACTACGCTCTGAAGGTCTGGAGTGACATCGCTCCTCTGAACTTCCATGAGGTTGCCGGGAGCGACGCAGACATCCAGATCGACTTTACTAAAGCCGACCATAACGACGGATACCCCTTCGACGGACCCGGAGGCACGGTGGCACACGCCTTCTTCCCGGAGAGAGGTTCACGGCCGGGACACGCACTTCGACGACGACGAGGCCTGGACCTTCAGATCTCCAGGTATGAATCACGAGCCCGATCTCAAATTGTCTTGACATTACACAACATGTAAATTAGGCATGATTAGCACGAGTTCACAGCTGTTTTGTGTAATTATAGTACGCATCACAGTCCCCATTCATTTCAATGGTGTTGTTAAGACGTGTTCTTATTTATGAATATTAATGAAATCCTGATTCTAATCTTAACCTGCTCAAGCCCCAGACCTAATCTTACCAATTGTAGTAACTTTATGCCTGAACTTACCCGTTTCACCTGAAGAAAACATCCTCACGTGGCTTCAACCAAAACTCGTGTAATTTTACACTTTTTCATATCATCTAAATGCACGGCGTAACATAAGTACTAAAAACAGCTGTGAACTCGTGCCAGAATACGCTGTTTTTGTGTCGTGGTAAAACTACGCCATCTAGTGCGACTGTGTTGGGATCACTAAAGGTGTTTCTGATTACAAACACGGACACTGCTCCACAAACCTCCAAATGCTAAGAGCGCAGAGTGAAGGGACGGGAGCCACAAAAACCTGAACATTCACAGCACAGCAAGATAAAAAACTAGGCTCAATTTAGAGGGAAAAAAAAGTTCTGCAACTCGTAAGTTGTTAGCTTGTTCGTTTTGGAGCAATGGAACACACACTCACTGAGTTACAAACAGAAACAGCTGATGAACTAATACATCTGCAAATGTAATCAAGCTAATTACTGCGGCGATGTACAGCACATTTTGTATTTTTTCATTCTGCTTGATTGTTTTAGAAGACACATAAAACATGAAACAATGCAGTCTTTGCTTATTCGAGTGAAAAAAATACAAACTTTTGATGGAGAAGTTGTTTAGTCAGATTTATCACATGAATGAGAGAAAAACACTGGAGAGACGGTGAATCTTTATGAACTGGAGCTTCTGCAGTTGTGCTCATGCAGAAGATCTGATTGTGATTCTTAATGTTTTGATGAGACCCACAAAGGCACAACATTGCAATAAAAATGCCTGTATTACCAGAAGCACTTGGCAATGTTCATATTTTCCACACAGTGTCTCATCAATCCTGGATGATGTCTGTCATGTACAAATCAGGAGACTCCTTCAATAAAAGATACATCTGTGTTGAAAGAAGAACACGATGACCAGACGCTCTACTTCTTTTATATCTGTTGGAAGGATGGACTTCTCTGGAGTTTTTTTCTTCACAAATATCGCGAGAGAATCTTATACTTAACCATTAGAATAGATGACTCACATCTGCCGAAAGCCCTGAAACACATGGCAGAAGAAGCAGAACAGGGAAGTTTTAGCATCTGACCACTTAGTGTTGCCAGATTGGAAATACTGAATTATTGTACAATAGCCTCAAAATTATTGTATTTTGCAAAAAATGATTGTACACATCCAAACTGTTTTCTGTTTAAGACCAGAGTAATTTGTATGAGATAAAAACCTCTTTAGTTGATGCTAAATTATTCCAGAAATGTATTTTTCAAAATGTTCCACACAGGGAGGGTGAAATAATACAACATCGCTTTTAAGTTGTAAACATGATGAGGTTTCTCCTCTTCACACCCCAAATCTGATTAAAATTATTGTCAATAGAACTCCGTCACACTTTATTACAAGTAAAGTAAAACAATAATTCATTCACTCGTTCCTTCATTCGATATCTCCATTGTTTCTCATGCAGCATGGTTGTGTATTTAGATTTGGTCTCAGACCTTTGGGGCAGACGCAGCCGTGATGCTGTTGAGCAATAATATCACAGAACACCTTTAATCTAACGCTGTGGTGTTTGCTGATCCTGGATCAGTTTTTCAGTCTTTTGGGCAAGCTCAAGTTAGTCAAGATGAAAAAAATACCTGGTGTTTTAAAATTATTGTATATTTACATAGAGTTTTACAGTGACTTAGAATTATTGATTGTACATCGTGAACCCGATCTCACAAGAAAGCGTACATTTACCACGACATTATGCAACATGTAAATTAGGTATGATTAGCACGAGTCCACGGCTGTCCTGTGTAATTATAGTACGCGTCACAGTCCCCATTTCAATAGTAGTTGTTAAGACGTGTTCTTATTTATGAATATTAAATAAATCATGATTCTAATCTTAACCTGCCCCAAGCCTCAGACCTAATCTTACCAATTTTATTGGTAAGATTATTTTTCTATTTTGACGCTGTGAAATCTCGTGTCATTTTTACTCTTTTTCATATCCTGCTAAATGCACGGCGTAACATAAGTACTAAAAACAGCTGTGAACTCGTGCTCAAAATACGCTGTTTTTGTGTCGTGTTAAAAGTACGCCATCTAGTAATACTATGTTGACGTCGTACATCATACGTGGGGTGAAATTATCGTATAAATACAATAACTATTGTACGTCTGGCAACACTGTTGCTGCTGCTCCACTACCCTGAGAAGTTCCGGGATTAAAGGAGCAAAACATCTTTGAAGGGTGGCTCCCAGCTGTCGCCTTGTGCTCAGATTCAGCACCAATGCATCCTGAGGGAAGGGAAATTCAGATGAAAGCTTCCAGGTGAGTGTGGGTTTATTGTGAAGTGCCTTGTACACCAGGTCCACTCCACTGCAGTCCGTTATTGCCCAAAGTCGCGCGGAGAATACTTGTACAGTATTATGACTTGAAAGACGCATCAGAACAGTCTGCAGGGAAAAAAAGGCTCTCTGCGGATTATTTTCGCTCACCACAAATCCCAGACACATGTCTGCGCTGCTTCAAGGCCAGGGCTATGTCTACACGGCTGCTATACAGGCACCATGGTGTTCTCCATGCACAGTCAAACCTCTCTTTGGATCAGTCAATAACAACGTTTTTACATCTGTAATTAATACTAATGTCAATTGGCACACAGTCCTAGCAGCAGTTTATTTACTTGAACACTGTATGTATGTAGGTCAATAGAATATCAACACCTCATCCACATGTCTGCTGCTTCACAACCTAAACACTCTAAGCCTGAGTAAAGATAAATGACCAAATCTAATGCCTGAAAAGCAGCAGCCGCAGCATCTGTTTGCATTCTAAAGCGCCAAAGCACTAGAGTCAATTCTGCCAACCTTCCATCACACCCACCAGCTCCAGTCATTTCCATAGTCAATATTATGTTTGTGCCTCTAACCACGCAGCTCTGGTGGGACTTTCCTTCGCCTGGAGTGGAGTCTGCGCACTAACAGTCCGTTTCGGGGTTGACTTCTCCTCTGCCGCGATCACTTTGTGTGTGTCTTCACTATCCGGACTGATCTGGCTAAATTTCTTTCATCAAACGGCTTTCACAGCGCTTGATTACCCGCCGAGGGAGATCTGAGGAAAGAGGACAGCACGCCAGCCGCTCTAAATGGAATTCAATCAGCCGTGCCAATCAAAAATAGATAAGCTCATATTAGAAGAATCCGTCATTCTGAGACAGCTGTGAGAGAACACAAAGAGAAGTGTGGTTTCAGTCCTGGAAAGAGTCTGGTCACGTGAGACAAGGTTTACTCTGTCTCTGCTTGTCTGTTTGATTTATTGAAGTAAAGATATTTAAAAGCATTGTACCTGATATTTGATGTAGCAAAAAAGAGGTTATTAACTCTCTCACTGCCAACCCTGTTCTGGCTTTGACCTTCCTTCTCTGCCAGGCCTTTTTGCTCATTTTAAACAATATTCACTGCTCCACAACAAACTTTGTGCAGCTGGAATCATGACATGTTGTACAATAAATGAAACCAACGTGTGTCTGCTTTTATAAAAAAATATATATGTCAGTGAGTTCTGTCTGTTGGCTGTGCTTGGGTGGTTCTCTCCAGTTCACTTTGCGGTTTGTAAAATGTGTTTTTTAAGCCTTAATTGTGACCAAAAATGTTGATATGTTGATATTAACCATGTGTCAATGGCTTTATGAGAGAAAGTTGTCAGATTTAAGACCTAAAACGTGTTTGAAGTGTGAAAGTCAGCTAACTTATCTTTAACTGTGGTTATTTTAAACTGTGTACACTTCTGTGTATATGTAAAAGTAAAATAATGGTAGCTTATAACCAGCTCCGTTTGTGCGAGCACATACAGTATAAGCCAGTGCACACTTTTAATACTGGATTTCAGTTTTCTCTGATGCACAGACAAAAGTTCTTATTTTTATAATTTTTTTAATCTTTATTTAACCAGGATAAAAACTCATTGAGATTAAAAATCTGTTTTGCATGAGCATCCTGGCAACAGCACTCATACATATACAACATTTTACATTTTATACTGTACATTGGGTCAGTATAAGGTTAAAACTTAAGAAAAGCATTTGCAAATTGAGAGTTTTGTTTCATGTTCATCTTGAAGTCTCTTAAAAGAGGTCAATGAAATCAGCTCTTTTAATTTAAATTCCTTCTGGAGTTCATTCCAAGATTGTGCTGCAGCATATTTCTAAAAACCTTTTTCACCTAGCTCTGAACTCAGAGTTCTGCAGTCAGAGAGCAGGAGCAGGTCCTGAGAGCTCAGACTGTAGCTACTGCTCCTCAGCTCCATGAGCTGCTCAACATAGAGAGACACCAACCCAAGAACAGACTTACAGTATAATTCAGAAGGTACCAGTGTTTCAATCTGAGAACAGATAAAGAAGTTCAGTTTCTTGAGCAGATAAACACAATGATGGTTCATCAACCTCAAACTACGTAGTTATAAAACCTAAAGCATCATGAAAAACAGTGTCCAGACCATGTAAAGAATCAGCAGAGGCATTCATATATGACATCACCAACATCAGGAACAGACAGAAAAGTTGCAGAGACAAGTTTCTTGCGAGCTTCAAAGTAAAGGAGCAGAGATGTGTTTTCACTCCTTTTGCTGCTCTACATGAAAAAAACTAAAATGTCTGAGAAACTATCTCAGTTTGTGCAGCTTTTCTTTATTCTCCAGTCAAATCAAAACAGACAGTTTTATCTTTACAGCAGTGACTGTAATGCTGCGTTCACACACTTCTGCAGTGCAAATGGTCAATACAACCTACAAAGTAAAACATTTTTTGAAAATCCCCCATACAATCTTGAAATAGCACCACATTTGCCAAGGACAGGTTAATTAAAAGAAATTCATAAAAGTTCTACTGCTTGTTCTTGTAGGGTTCACAAATGACTTGAGCTTTTCTCAGTGACTTTGGGCCTTAGGCTGAGAACAATCTGGACAGAGACAAACTCATCGGAGGGTTAACACAGACACTCTTGTTTGATTTACAGGGATGAATGTTGACCTATACATTCATCCCGTGGCTTCTCTTTGGAGCCAAAAGAGAAGCCACGGTAACATAGAGAGAACATGCATTCAGAGAAATCATGAGATGTTGATTTGGTGTCACCTGGGTTTCAAATCCAAAGTCTGCCAGAGCTCTAACTGCTAATATTATTTTTTAATCAGAACAATCTGCCACTGGCGCAGTACTCAACAGTGATAATAATTAAGTCTCTCCAAAACACAGAACAACCTTGGTAAAATAAAATCTCCCAAAGTGACACCAAATTCTCTCATTCAGAACCCGACTCATAAGTTATTAATCCACTTTCCCCGTCCTTTCTTCTGACTGGGACGGTGCGGGACGAGCCCTGACGTGGGGGGTGTCAGAAGCCCACTCATCCGGACAAAATGGAGCGCTCTGGTGCCGCGCAGAATGCATGGGCGCGCTGTCTCAAAGCGGTCACGCAGATGACAACATAAATCATCGGATCGGCTTCTCTCGCGGCTTTTCTTTATTCTTCTCCTCGTGCGGATGACTGGACTTCAAATGACCTTCCTGTCTCCTCCGCTTGCCTCATCTATCTCATCCCTCCTTCTCCAAAAGACGGATGGAGAGAGAGAACGTGGGATCGAGGAGAGAGAAGGAGAAAGATGGTTTGGTACTTGGTGGAAACAGTCTCTGGGGTCGCTGAAGTTGTTGAAGTAGATTTCAAACTTAGCTGCGTTTGTGCAAAAGTTTCTCTGGTGATAAGGCAGCAGTACGACGTTGTGATCCTTCATGATTTATGGCTTTACACAGAGACGATGCAACTATTTGCACAAAAGATAAACACTGACAGGCCAGTCCTAGCTGAAGAACACATGTGCAGCACATGGGTCCAACATAAGTTTACTTATTGGCAAAACCATAAACTACTTATGTACAACCACAGATTCAAATGATGATTAAATATGTATGTAGATCTAGTCATAACTGTAGTACTGGCAGTGACAGGCATCCTACCATTGATATTGTGTCTCTATGAAAGTTGATAGCAATGCTTTCTCTTTACCATGTGGGTATTTGTCTTTACCATTGTTGGTATCTGGTCTCTGACCATAGTCAGTATGTCATTACCATTGTTGGTATCAATGTTTGTCATATTTATATTCAAGATTGTGTATCTACCATTGGTGATAACTTTATTGTAAACAATTCATAATGTATTTCCTACTATCAATTGAGAAATTTTGTTTGTTTTGAAGGGAACTGGAAGTCAATTGAAATATTGTATTTTGATTTTCAGAAGAGAAGGGGTGGGAATATATAAGTTTTTCTTCTACCCACTCCTTTTTGAGCATAATGCCTATGTAAACATAATGCGTACTGCATTGTCCTTATTTTCATATTTTGCTGCTCAAAAAAATAAATAAACTAAATAAACTAAACTTAAAGGTGCACTGTGTTCTTGAGGTGAAAAGCCATCAACAGAATAGAGTATACATTGAAACTTTAAGCCCTACTTTGGAACATTCTGATGAGTTTCCTCCGCAGGTGACTGGCTTCTCCCTTAGAGATAGGGTGAGGAGTTCAGTAACACTGAGGAACTCGGAGTAGAGTCGCTGCTCCTCCACGTCAAGCGGAGACAGCTAAGGTGGCTCGGGCATCTGTTTCTAATGCCTCCTGGGCACATTCCAGGAGAGGTGTTTCAGGCATGTCCCACTGACGCCGGGGAAGACCCAGGTCACGCTATGTCTCTTGACTGGCCTGGGAATGCCTCAGGATTTTCTCGAGCTGGAGGAAGTGTGTGTGGTCTGGGAAGTCTGGCTGGCCTTGCTCAGATTGCTGCCTCTGTGGCCCAACTCCGGATGAAACAGAAAATAATGAAAAAAAAAAAAAAAGAAAATAAAATAAAAACAAAAAAGCCTAAAGAACATCTTCAGACGTGCCCTCCTCTAGGAGAGGTAACAGTTCATTTTGGATCACGCAAACCTGCTTATAGTAAAAACACAGATTTTTGGAACTCCAAGGAAACGTACCGATACCGTGGGCCACACAATCAAACCGGAGCCGACGATGCGTGCTCACAGTGTAATGATCCAGTTCACTGTTGCTGCTGCTGTTAGAAAACTGTTTTTTGGTAACCATCCCTAATTATAATTTGCCTGGGATCGAGAGCCACGCTTCAGCAATTTGCAGAAAGTGTGTCTGCTCACTATACCCCTCGCTTGTGTTTCAGATAGATCGAACAAAGAAGCTGATTGGTCGTCTGTCATTTAGACCAAAATCTAACTTCACTCACCTCACATTAGAATAGTTTGATTCTAAATAAATCTGCCATGTTTTTCAGTTCTTTTTGATATTTTTTTTTTCCAAATTTTCCATGCAGTTTTTTGTTGTAAGCAGCCATGTTTGTTTTCATTCAGACAATGCGAATTGTTCACAAAGCACTAACATGAAAATACAATTTTAAGAGAGACCTAAAAAGGTACTAACCTGATTTTAAATAGTAGAGAGTAGAAATACAGATATATCTTGGAAAGTTTTGAAGTAAAAGTTCAAAAGGACCAGATTTTCTATACTTATACTACAGTAGTTGAGTGAAAATACTTTGTTACTCTCCACCTCTGCTTGAGTGACGACAGTTGTATTGAGATTCTCTGATAAAAGTCGATGATGTCAGCAGGAAAGCAGCTCAATCTAAAGACAGTTGGCCCAGACTCGTCCTGTTCGAGGCAGTGACACTCCTCTGGCTGCAGACGTAGAAACTGTTGGCTCCTGCGACTGGCACACGGCTCATGTGACACTTTTACTGAAAGCTGCTGCTGATCCTGTCGGACAGAATCAGAATTAGAATCAGAATCAAAGTTTTAGTGCCATTGTTAAATAACAAAATTCACAAATGAGAAACTTGCTTTGATGCAAATGTACGAAACACCGATGACAATAACAAAGAATAAAATATTAATTATGACAAAAATAAGGGAATGCAAAAATAACTATACAGAAAAAACAGGTTAAGTACAAAAATATAAACAGTAATGAACAACAGCGCAAATAGATAAGGTATTTACCTGGCTGATAATGTTACTGGTGTGATGTGTGGAAAGGCCAGCTCACACCAAAGCGCGACGCGTCGCGGCACGTCACTTGCCGCGACCCAAGCGTCAACACTCATCAAATGCCACGACGCTCGGCGTTATTTTTTAACGATCTGCGGTCGTAGTAGGTGAGTAATATGAAAATATGTCCTAAATAATGAAAGGCATTCCTCGTTCATCATTGTAAATGAAATAGCACCGACAAGTTAATTGCTATACATTATTTAAATCGTAGAAGAAGAAACTACGGGTGCTGGCAGGGTCATTTCCTGGAGCGGCGCAGCGACGGAAACAAACAAAACCGAATCACGGCACGTTGTAAAGCGCCGCCGTGCACCGCCGCGAGCCCGGTCTGTGTACATTCATAGAAATTCAGTAGTCCATGTCCAAGCTCTCTGTCTCCAGTTTCTTATACAGGGATTTTTGTTTCTCAGGATGGGTTTTTATTTATTTATTTATTTATTTGACAGTGACAGTACACATTAACATTGCTACTAACAAGTAGCTGATGTCTATGTGCATAAGGCTTCTAACCATTGACTAATTTACAGCCGCCGTCCCTGGTTAAGCTTTTATGGTTAGTATTTCCAAAAAGTTAGTAAAAGACGTGAATAAGAACAGGACATTTAAATATAAAAAAGAGGTCTCTGTCCACTCTACATCTCTACATCCCACTCTACATCTAGTGTTCACACTGTTGCCTTTCCTTAAAGCCGGCTGCACACTACAGGAGTTTTGGATCTTTTGTGATTTTATGACGTGCCAAAGTAAAGAAGGAACTACAGACATAAGGACATTTACAACGATTATTTATCTTATTATTCCCACTGGTCCCAGCTCTAGTTCTAACACCTTCTTTATCATTATTTTGTATCAGGCATTACATCAGGAGCGAGGTTGTTAGCGAGGATGTGCGTTTCTTTTGTCAGCGCAGGGTGGGCCGGTGGATTCCAGGTGCTGCTTGGTTGTTGCAGCCCTGGATGAGCAGTCCACCATCAGGTCTGTGCTGTTGTTACGTAACCCGCTCCTGCTTGTGAGATGTGACGTTCTCAGGTAGTTTGTTTCCTGTTCCTGTGCATTTCCTGCATTAACTCTGTCCCGTTTGACTTGGACTCTCCTCTGTGTTTCTGCTCTAACACAGTTTTGCCCAGCTCCTGCTCCAGCCTTTTAGTCTTTGGAGAACTAGCTTCCCTTATACTGTATATAAACCTTTTTTTCTTGTTCCTATTACAAGTCACCGAGCAGAAACGGTCCCTGGGGTTGTTAAAGTCATTGCGGTTGACTTTAGACTCGGCTGCGTTTGTGAAAGTGAAAGCATTGTTCAGGAGCCACAGTTTTATTAAGTTGAATTGAGCTTTGGCGATAAGACACTTGTTTGAAGGTGTAATCCTTTATGAGTTGGCTTTTCTCAGAGACCTGCTGAACCGTTTGTACAAAGTTAAAAAGCAGGCACGTCAATCATTTTCTCTGTGTTGTTTTAAGAAAGCTGCAAAATAAAGGTTTTTCACACCCGCGACTGGAAAACTGAACCGTCACATGTTGTTTTGTGGAAGGTTTACTGGGAGACAGGTGTATTTTTGTTATATTTTTGTCTCGTGATGGACATATGGAGAGATTTGACCTACAGTATTGTAACTTGTGCTTTAGCTACAAAATCTACTAACTAGTTGTAGTTTTGCCTTTTAAATCCACATCATATATTTCCAGTCTGGTCACCTAGTTCATCTGCCTGAGTTTCTGTGGACGTGATCGACACATGAATTGATATTAATAAACTCATTAACATGTAAAACTGCCTTTAAGCTAAGGCTAGTGAACATCAAGCAGAGATCTTGTGCATCTTTTAAGAAATCTAATGACCACCAAACTTCTTCTTTCACGTTACTAGTGAGAACAGCAGGCAAATGTCTTAAGACCAAAGAGTCACAAGATTAAGACAAGATCAAGACCACTGAGGATCAACACCAAATCAAGACCACCTTCGTCATTTTTACAAATTTCAGTTAGGCCTGGGCAATATTGACAAAAATTAATATCTCGATAATTTTTTGACATATAGTATCTTGATTACAATATTCAGTCGATATTTTAAACCAAACAGCAAACATGTCTTTAAATGATTTTGTTGAATTTTAATAATCATAAAAAAAACCCAGGTGCCAAATCCGCATTTGATAGTATTCTCTTGCCCTGACCTGTCACTCTTTGATATACGTGCCGTTCGTGCGTCTGTCATGTGACTACCGCTAACCAACTAGCGAGGTTATTTTAACGACACCCGGAAGCTGCCGGGGCAGGCGACAGAGAAGCCACCCGAATGTTTGCTGCAAGGAGCCGACTGCCAGCCCGTTGGTCCGTGAAACGAATGGCATATTTATGAGAAACAAGCGGAATTGACCTGTTGTTGATGGCGAGCTAAGCCTGATCCTGAGTCCACTCAACTCTGGAATTGAACCCTACAAGGAAACCTACTCCATCCTATCCTGCTCAGTAAATCCGGGCTGGTAGGAGGCTCTAGCAGCCTACATTCGACTCTCTCACCATCCACACACACACACGCTCACTCTGCGACCCGCTCAACCAATCTCTCACTACCTTCCTGGACACTTTCCTTCGAACTCTCAAAACCCCTTCTGGGTCGTAAGAACTTTTGTGCTTTGGACTTTGTTCGTTGTTGTGTGTGCGATATGTTTATATGTCTTGATACCCAGGACATTTCGTGGACATTCATGTTGCGAATTGTGAATACTTCAAAGCATTTTGAACAAAGTTGAATCTCCAATAGTGAAGCATTGTAAATATTGAGAATATCTATTTTCTTTGAATGGCCATTCAAAGAAGCCGTGAGCCGTGCTTATTTCTTCTGGTGTCTAGCCTAGTAGTATTATTGTCATAACAGTGTTATAATTCAGCTTTTACAAAGCATAGCTTTCTTGTTAGCAAATTTACTGTATGTTCATATTGTTTACAATTCATAGCAACGTATATGCTACATGTTGTCGATTAGAGACGTTCTTAGTTGACTTTTAAGACATGTCCTACCATTTGATTAGTCAACTAAAAGCAAAATGAGCACGTGTCTAAATGATCTGACAAAATACATGATCCAAAATGCATTCACAAGTCCATAAGATCAGATGTGTGCATGATAATTAAGTACTCATGAAGAAAAGCCCAAATTAAATACAGCTAAATGAGATTTACATACAATAAACTAAAAAATAAATTAAACTTCAGAAGTAGTCTGCAATGTGTTTTCTAACTAACGGTAATAAACATTTTGGTCAACTAAGAGACCAATGAGTGATCAGTTGACTAAAATATCACAGTCCAACTTTATTTAAACATTTACAATGTTTCAATGGGTCTGGATAACATGAGCAAATGTAAGGTGTCATTTGTACAAGCTAATATTAGGGACATTTATAAACTTTAAAATACTTACGACGTTTTAACAATGATTCGCACATAGAGAATTGTATTTGATTGTTTTTACAGACTTTATTCCAAAACAGCGACAGATAAGCCTTGATTTATGGCAACTGCTTCATTCATGACTTGAGCGTTTTTTGTGTTTTGGGTTTGTTTTATCATGAGTGACCTGAGCTGTGACAGTGTAAATGTAGCTCCTGGTCATGTATGTCGTTCAGAATCACATCCACACCATCAGATTTCCTATGAAACCGTCATCGTCTCTCTCTTTTAATCCATTTACAATGATAAAGTTTCTCCATCCAAACTTTGCACCTCTGTCCAAACTTTCCCCAAACATCCATCTTCATGACCGGATTTACTTTCGAGTCATAGATTTTTTGTAGTGTGTTTAAGTTTTTGCTATTTAATTGTAAAAAAATAGCATTATCTATTCATTTAACACACATAAAAAACACAGACATATACAATTTGCTCAGGGTAAATAATATCCTGCGTGAATAGAACTTTTGACACATTTACCTCAGTCAGGCAGTGTCACACAAACAACTCGGTAATTAGAAAACATGAAAACATGCACTTTAACTAGAGCCAGGTTATTTGCATTTAAGCTAACGGCAAGCAAACTTTCAAGTAGAGATTTTTGATGTCGTGCATCTTTTAAGAATCTAATGAGCACCAAATGCTTCACTTATCTGTGGGAGCGTTAGTTCAATCACATCGTGTTTATATCACATTGGGAAATTTAATCTAACACAACCAGTATTTCTTCAAAAACACTTAAACTTCTACACACATTTATACCACAGTCAGGTACGAGCGCATCAAATAATCCAGTAATTAGAAAACACGAATGCTTCCACTCTAAACTTCATCCAGGTCATTTGCATTTCCAAATGTTTCTGAAAGACTGCAAACAGAAGCTAAGCAGGACCAGACTGATGCTCTGTGCCAACACGTATAGACACCATCTGCTGCAACAAACCTGCAGCCAGATCCAACGCTCCAGAGACAGAGACAGACCCAAAGATCCAACACCCGACCCAAAGCTTCAAAACCAGACCTAGACGTCCAACACCAGACCCAGACCCAAAGCTCCAACAGCAGACCCAAAGCTCCAACACCAGACCCAGACCCAAAGCTCCAACACCAGACCCAGACCCAAAGCTCCAACAGCAGAACCAGACCCAAGGCTCCAACACCAGACCCAAAGCTCCAACACCAGACCTAAAGTTCCAAAACCAGACCCAGACCTCCAACACCAGACCCAGACCCAAAGCTCCAACACCAGACCCAAAGCTCCAACACCAGACCCAAAGTTCTAACACCAGAACCAGACCCAAAGCTCCAACACCAGTCCCAAAGCTCCAACATAGGGTGACCAGACTTCCCGAAAAATTCGGGACAGTCCCGAAATTCATGCATGTGTCTCGAATCCCGAATCCTGTCCCACATGTCCCGAAACAGCCCAGCCCCGACTGACACCTTGGAGATTCCGTGCTGCACGTCATTACGCAGGCTACACCTCCACATTACGCCTCAAACAGTGTGAGAGAGGATGAAGTGCTGCTGGTGTCTTTAAAATGCACCGATATGAGCAAGTTGCCTGGCGGAGAGCGTAGTGATAACACACCGGGAGCGAGGGGAGAGAAGAGACTGCAGCTGCTGCTCCCCTGTTTGAGTCTCCGAAATCCTCGTGGAGTGTGCAAAAGTCAGATACTTTTGTTATGACAATCATGTTTTGCGTGCAATCTGCAGATCTATTAGTTAAATGGATGTTTTTGGTCATTATTCGGCCAATACCAAGACCCAAAACTCCATCACCAGAGTCAGACCCAAAGATCCAACACCAGAGTCAGACCCAAAGATCCAACACCAGAGTCAGACCCAAAGATCCAACACCAGAGTCAGACCCAAAGATCCAACACCAGAGTCAGACCCAAAGATCCAAGACCAGAACCAGACCCAAAGCTCCAACACCAGAGCCAGACCCAAAGCTCCAACACCAGAACTAGACCCAAAGATCCAGATCCAGAACCAGACCAAAAGCTCCAGAGCTAGACTGAAAGCTCCAACACCAAAACCAGACCCAAAGTTCCAACAGCAGAACCAGACCAAAAGCTCCAGGCAGTTTTCCCTTTTCCAAGTTCAGGTCAGAGCAGATCCGATTGTGCGACTCGGCAGACAGAGGCTAATTCAAAGCTCACCTTTTCCTCGCCGAAAAGTCAGGTGACGGAGAGAGTCTGTCAGTCTGAAAATATCACACGACGAGACAGACATGAAGGAGATGCAGAGATTATATTGACTTTGTGTTCACCAGCATGATAACATTTTGAAGTTTGATGAATGAGTGTGCATGTGTTTGGTGATTAGTCGCAGTTGTATTGAGTTAAAAAATGGGAAAATATAAATAGTGTGTTCTTAACATTGTGGACAAGTTGGTATTTGTTAAAGCTGTAAAGTGCTGAAGTAGAACGTCATGTCAAATATTAGCTTTGAATCAGATTTTCTACTTTTAAAGTTTTGTCAGTCCAAATCATGTCCCGTATTGTTTTTGCCGTGTCGCCAGATTTTCAGAGCAACGAGCGACCAAGTCTTTGAAACAAGTGACCTTTCGTTAATAAAAGTTATTAAAAGACTTCAGTTGACAGATTAACACTACACTAGAGTGTAGTGTCTGATTGGTGGACGCAGGCGTTCGGTACTTAAAAGTTCAGCAGTGCCCAACTCAAGCCTCAACGTCGCATAAAAGCCATTTCTTGGTCAGGCGTGTACAGTGGTCCCTCGTTTATTGCGGGGGTTAAGTTCCAAAAATAACCCGTGATAGGCGAAACCTGCGAAGTAGTGATCTTCATTGTTTACCAATAATTTCAGTTGATAACCTGTCTGGTTCTGATGTTTAGTGTCTTTTGTACAGGTAATAATGCACTGAACACATGATTCACCACAAGGTATAGCTTTTGACACATTGCCCGTCCTGCTGCGCTCCACAGGGGACCGCAGAGCCACGGATCACACGGACTCCAGAGCCGACACCAAACACATCCGGACTCTAGCGAAGTCACAACACATCTCTGAACTACTACTACTACTACTTCCAGCGTGAACAAACTTATCAATATAACTACGAGCTCAAAGAGTCAAATCCTCACCTGGAGAAACGTCCGAGCGTCAGGTCAGCTTCCGCTGCATGATCCAAACTGTCTCAAGTTTTCTAAAAGAGCTTCTGTGCCTGTGAATACTGCCATGTGATACGGTCACAAACAGTGCGTATGAGAGAAAAGCACACATACAGCGCACGTCTATAGGACCAAGCACTGTAAAAAAAAAAAGCAAAATTGCACAAAAAAAATCCCCGAAACAGCGAAGCCGCGGAAAGTGAACGCGATAGAGCGAGGGACCACTGTAAATGTTTTAATCTGTACATGAGATAATCTCATGTGGGAGAGTGTTCCATAGATTTACGGCCTGATAAAAAATAAATGAAGACTGTTCAAAAGAAGATCTGGATCTTGGAACAGTTGACTGTGTGGCTTGGCAAGGTTTTTCAAAATTTGACATTTTATGCTTAGTAAAAATGTGTCAGTAAGATGTAAGCAACATTAATCAGACATTTTATAATAATATGTAAACTAGCCCAGAGAATAAGGATCCTGCTGGTGCTTAATAAAACATAAGTGTCCCCAGACTGACAGGTGCTTTGGCTCACTGTCCCAGCTGCTGTGTGTGTTTGGGTCGGACATCGTGTCGTGTACTGTCTGGTCTCTCAGCCTGATGCTCTGGGACAGTGTCGGTGTGTCTCTGGGTCGGACACGGTGTCGTTTCGCTGTCGGGCTTCAGCCTTACGCTCTGGGACAGTCTCAATCTGCACCAATTAGACTCCAGAGCCACAGAAGTGACCGGAGCTCGTCAGCCGCGCTAACGAACACGACTCTAATGCAAATGTGACAGTGAGAGTTCAGAGGCCAGACAGTGATGTGGAAGTGTGTGGGAGGAATTTACAATAAAGGGTTTAGCGTTAGGGACAAAACACATTCAACTCAAATCCCACTGTGTCTAATGTTACAAGATTAGCCTTTGTCAGTGGCTTAGATTCTGGATTTGCAGCTGAAGACATACATTTTTAACCATACTGAGCCATGAGTATATGTATTTGAAAAGCAGCAGAATGGAAAAATACAAACTTATACTGCACTATAACCAGGGCTGCTTTTTACAGACATCAACCAGGTATAATAAACTTCTGCAAATTCATTCACTGTTCATTTTTATTTAAGACCAAATAGATCATGTCTGTAACTTATATTTAATTCCAGAACTACTCAGTGTTGTAAAGACTTTCACAGATCCAAACTGAGTGAGTTTCTCTTTAATGTTACAAACAGGTCTTAGAATCTGGTTCACCTTTTCCATTACTCCGACTCGCTCACTCATCCCTCGCTCCACAGACAGGACAGAAGGCGGGACAAGAGTTTGGAATGAAATAGTTTATCATTCGTTTGACCAGCGCGTAGCAGCGAATCGCTAAATGTTACAGCGCCGGCTCGTAGCGCTGGTGGAATAGCATTTCATACAAAGACAAAGCAATAGAAATGCATCCGCAACGACTCTTTTGTGTAGATTCTGTATCACCAACGAAGAGAGTTGGCAGAGCGAGTGGAGAAAAGAGAGAAAGAGCGAAGTTTAAGTCTAAATTCTTTACTGTAACAGAGACAAGAGCACAGTTTTCAAACAGCTCCATATGCGGCAACTGGCGACTGCTGGCGACACAGATTCTTCCAACAAGTCTTCAAAACTCTGCCATTCACACCAAATACACATGAACTGTTTGTCGGCAAAAAGTGCCTGACCGGTTCTGATGGGTGAGACCCTTTATATTTTCAATTGTGTTGGCAGGTCAGATATGAAGCTTAAACCGTCAATCAAAAATAAATGAGGTAATGACAAAGAACAGAAGATTTCCAAATGCATATTTCAACACCTTTACAGGCATGAGAATGTAGCCACAATGGGGCACGAGCCAGTGTCTTATTGTGCCGGTCCCAAGCTCGGATAAATACAGAGGGTTGTGTCAGGAAGGGCATCCGATGGAAAATGTTGCCAAATCAAACATGCAAATCTAAACTATGAGTCAGAGAGGTCAGACTGAGATGGCTTGGACATGTCCAGAGAATAAATTGTGAATATATCGGTAAAAGAAAACTGAGTTTTGAGTGGCCAGGCAGGAGACCTAGAGGAAGACCAAGGAGGAGGTTCATGGATGTGGTGAAAGAGGACATGACGGTAGTTGGAGTGAAAGAAGAGGATGCAGAAGATCGGGTTAGATGGAGAAGTTTGATTCGCTGTGGCGACCTCTGAAGGGAAAAGCCGAAAGGAAAAGAAGAAGAAGAAGACAGGCATGAGAACACATGAGATCATAGCAGGGTGGCTTTGAATCAGAGTCAATTGGCAAGTGAAAGAAAGTGGTTCAGTGTGGCTAGCAGGACATCCCGTCGTAAAACTGAAGTTCATCAGTTTTGGGGGGAATGACAAAATAAAGTTTAAGTTAAGTCTTTGGTGGTTCATGAGGGCTACAATAAGCACAGAGAAGAAACAAAAAAAAAACATTTGATGACCTAGTTTAAACATACATAGCTCACAAACTGTGGGCTGCATGTTCCTACAGTAAACTCAATATTCTAAAGACTAAAAACATTTGAATATATTCTCTGTGAATCCTTCGTGAGCCTGGAGACTTCAGATCAGCCGTTTGTTCTTTTGTGATGAGCCCACTCACACCGATGAATGATATGAGCCACATGGAGTTTATGTCATGAATCACAGAAACAAACAAACATCTGAGAACAGCCCTGCTCCACTTACATTAAAAGTGAACGGTGTTGAAAAGAGACACATTCTGCTGTTTTACTGAGACTTGAGCAAAACAAAAACACCATCATTTTACATGTTGTCCATTAAAAACATAAAACGACTGACCTAAACTACTTGGGTTCATTCACTGTTCAAAGTCCTGTCTCTTTACTGACCAGTTGCACCTAGTTTTTACTTTAGCGTTGATTTACCTTGTATAAAGTGTTCACTGCAAATCCATGAGAGCTTCATCAACCTGCCTGTTGATGCAGCTGATCAAACAACAAGATGTAACCATTTTACAGTTGCATAACTTGTGTGTCTGCGTTACCTGTTGTCGTATCTTTGAAGTTTAGCGCTTTGAAATATTAGCGCTTTCATTTCCTCTTTGCGTTTAAATCTCACTGAATTTTAATCAGATTGTAATAAAACAAGCATAATTTTGTAGCTAAACACTAAAGAAGTACAGTTATCACTGTCTCTTTGTGAGTCATGATCTGTCTGTGAGCTGATTTAACCTGCGCCTGGTCTGGCCAGAGCGAGGGACTAAAGGAGAGTGAAATAGAGAGGGAGAGAGGGCGAAGCAACAATCTCTTTTCATTTTAAACAAGTTTAATTTTTCATTGGTTAGTTAATTTCCTGCTGCAGGAGCAGATAGCCTACACGTCACCAGTTTAATTCAAAATACACTGCACAGCCTTTTTATTAGAGACAGAGCAGGTTGAAGAAAAAAACAATGCAACTGGGGAAAAAAGAGAACCAGCGCTTCTGCACAGAGCTGGTCCGTCTCATCTTTAAAATACTACTCTCTGCATCAACAGTAAATAGTGTAATCTTTATGCGGAGGAACTGTTTGTTATGCATCAGACAGACTCAAAAACTCATTCAACTGACAACTTCACACAACCCAACAAGAACCTGCTGCAGCCCACTGTTGGGTCGTAACCAAACCCCTCGAAGAGCATGACAGCACATGCACAAAGTCAATAGTGAGTTCAGAATGTGGATGGAGTTTAGGGCCAGGTGAACACAGGACAAAACAGGCAAGATAAAAACAACTCGGGGGCACAGTAGGCTCAAGTGGAGTTTGCATGTTCTCCCTGTGCAGGTATGAACAGGGAGTCTGAACATACCTGCACAGAGAAAAAATGAAAACTCCATTGTTTTTGAACCGTTAAAAGCAACAATCCTTGTGAACCCAGATTGAGTTTGAACCTTTTCCAGTTTGATCAAAAAGTTGTCTTAAAAACTGTGTCAAAATTGTCTTTGTGCTTTAACACTTAATGGTGACATATTTTATTTCATTTAGTTCTTGTAGTTTTCAACTTGTATTTCTCATTTTCTTCATAACTTGCATCCTAACTAATGTAAAACTATGATAAATGTTTAAGGACTGTCACCAATACGTCAGTCCAGAGGCTGATAAATAGAAGGAATGTGTAAGAGTGACTTTAGCAGAGGTGCACTGAACAGAAACTGTGTGACTCACAATCAGCCGATCGTCATAGAGACACAGTGGGGTTTTTATCTGCATTAATTGCTATTGATACTGTGAAACACTCCAGGCAAAGCAATCACATGCATCTGTTTGTTTCTATGACAACGCTCAGCTCAAGTGTTTTACGTTTAAGAGACATCTGCGCTGATCTGTTCTGTTCTGGAAAAGCCTGTTTATGAACCAAGTCTGCAACTGAAGCATCTGAGACTCATTGTTCTGTAAAGCTTTCTGTTGGTGAAAATACAAAACCTTTCCCATTGTTTCCACTGACCTGTGACAGCAGCAATGTAGGTGACAGTATAGACATTAAATTAGTACACACGCATTCAGCATCTCTGCTCTGTTGCTACAACTCGAACAGAGCGACGCCATATTCCTCCGGTAGAAGTGACGACGCAAGTCAATTAAACTCAATGGCAGAAGTTGCACTTTTATGAATAAAACAAGCTTAAACAAGCGATTTCGGCAAAACCATGAGCAAAACGGACTGATTTGTGTCTTATGAAGCTTTTTTTTAAACAACTGCGGCGATGTGAGATTAGATTTCTCAAACTACTATATTCTTAGACTGGAATGCTACAACTTTGTTTGGTGTATTTATGTATTTTATCTGCTTTCTCACTAGTAACATGTAAAAACGGACGTTTGGTGTCATTAGAGCCTTAAAAGATGCATAAGTTCGCTAGCCGTTAGCAGTTTTATACGCAGTTTTTATCTAAAATAAAATAACTCAAAAATTATTTTGTAACGAGGCTCTGACTTTTGCTAATGTGGTCTGTAGGTTTGTACAGCTGACACGCTCTGGATCTTTCATAACTTGCGTTTTTTGCAGGCTAATGCTAACGGCTATAGGAAAATAAACAGTAGAACAATTCGGATTAGCTTAAATCTTACCGGACTAGCTCAGATGCTAAGTGTTCGATAGCATCAGTCGGACTGCACGTTTATTAATTATATGTCTATGTGTGACAGAACATAATAATTATAATAATATATAATAATAATAATAATAATATAATAATAATAATAATAATAATAATAATAAATAATATATAATATATATATATATATATATATATATATATATATATATTATATATATATATATATATATATATATATTAAAAAGTTATTTTTAATGAAACTGAAGACATTTGAATCGGGGAAAAGTTCATAATATGAGATGCAGATGTGATTGTTCAATGGAAGTGTGTGTTTTTACTCAGCAAATACTTGTTCTATTGACTTGAAAGATCTTTTATAAAATAGTAGAAAGTTTTCAAAGTTGTCAAGTGGACAGCATATTCAAAGATTGAAACGTCTCGATCTTCAAATTCACTGTCCAGTTGACAACTTTGAAGCCTTTCTGCTACGGATTAGTCCTGGACACATTAGGGATTACACCGATTATCTTGTAAGATGTGGAACATGTTTCTATGCTGTGAAAACTCTGTCACTTAGCATAGAGTCAATTAAGTCAATAAGCTAACCCTGGTTCAATGATGGACAAACATGCACTAGATAACAAGTGCCTCTATTGCACTTGTGTCGTCTGCACACAGGAAGTTCCAGCCTGTGTCTCGTCATTAACATACCAGACTTAACACATCTGATGATCTGCTTTGGTTAATAAACCCCTATAGTTCTGTGGCTCCTCTGAGGTTTTGCTCTAAAGTGGACTGTAAGACTCCACAGCGAGGTAATAAGCGTCACTCTCCTCCTCCTGCAGAGTGATGGACGGCTTTGTGGCCCCTTCGGGTTTGATGAAGCCAAAGTCTGCTTGAGATGGAGCCAGTGGAGGTTGTGAAGTGCTGTTTGTGCTTTGACAGGCGGCAGATTGCTTCTATTAATTATCAGCGCGACGGCAATCTGCTGGTACAAAGTGATTACCCCGACTAAAACAAAAGCTCCATTAAGCAGGTGAAGTTTTAATGACAGAATGTTTTAAGAGTGTGGTTTGTGGAGACTTACAGAGATGTCTCAACGAGATGAAGTTTGGAGAGGTTCATATGCACTTTGCAGATTAATTACACCAATCTTTTTAAAACTAAACATTTTCACTTTACTTTGATGTATTTTTCTTCTACTCACAAAGGTTCACAAACTTTTCAGACCGGAACCCCCAAATAACCATGCAAACAAGTCGCAACCCCCGCAGCAAAATTAAGTATATTAGATAATTAAATAGATAATTTCAAAATGACCAGAATTCACTTAAACATGCAGCTTTCAATTTAAAAACTTATTTAATAGAGGCCATGTCGTATTTGTACAATAACATCTTGAAATCTGCACGAGGTCTCCAGATTTTGCTTTGTGACTCCTCTGGGAACCAAATAACTTATTTTTACACGAAGCATCTGGAAAACTTTATTCTGTTATAAATACTGGTCAAGCCTGAAACTCATATTTATGGAACTGTAGATGCTGAACTACAAATCTTACATCGGTTCCATTTACTAAAAATCTAATATTTTCACTGAAATAAATACAAAAACAGCACTAAGTACTTAGAGTCAGAGCAGCTTGGTCTACATTTGGTTTACATTAAAGAACCCCTTCATCTTGAACAGGACCTGTCCACAAAACCAGGACTATAAGCTCTTACCTATTTACATTTCAAAATAATCTAATTCAGATCTTACAGTAAGCTATTGAAAAACAGCTAAAAACACTAAAAACAACAGATTAATACAATATATTATATAATATTTTCATGCTGGGCCAAATCATACTGCTTAGTGGGCCCCCCAGGCCGCTAATGGAAAAGCCCTGCTCTAGTGCAATGAATAAGGCTGAGTCTCGTGAGCCACATGTGGCTCTTTGGCTCACTCAGAGACATTTGCACCTCCACACACTCTCTCTCTTTCTCTCCCTCTACAACCATCAGTGCAGCTGAGCTATTTAACAAACTGTTTCTTTTGAGAGACGTTTCGATCTAACAGAGATATTCTGTGAATCTGGAGCTTCATATTGATTCTTGTTTTGTGTAAATCTTTTGAGTGCCCCCACAACTGTCTCATGTCTTTTAATTATTGTAAAAACATCACATAATAAGAATACCACATCTAAAACACAACACAATACAGGAAATACATAAGATTTTTATATTCCTACCCCAATTTCTTTAAAACCTCTTTATATTGAAATATGTTTGTAATAAAAGGTCTGTGTTTAGTTTAGGTTTAAGCTAAAGCTGTTGTGGTTCTTCAAGGATGACAGCTGTGATTTGGAAAATAAAAATATCAAATGTATTTGCAAATATATCAAATATACTGTATTATGATTTCACACAGCTTTCAGCTCTCGGCCTCTGACCAGTTAACCATCTGTGGTGTAGATGTTCAGACACAGCCCCAGTTCAGAAGTGTCAGTGCTTTCATCTAGTGACCGAAGCCCAAATGGTCAGAACTTATTTGAAATATCCCAGTGCGGTTTAATTAAATCTTAAAAACAAATCTTAAACTGAAGTTAAACGTGATGGTGTTCCTTCTAATACTTCAAAACTGTTCATGAATATATTCGACCAGTTTACTCATAATGAAGTAAAGATGTATTTGCTCTTGCCTGATGAATTTGAAATCCTTTTCGCTCACAGCTGGTGGAGTAAACAGCCCTTCGCTCTGGTCTGTGATGTGATGTAACCTCTGCTGCTCCACTGCCATTAAACCTAAATACGCCGCTGCTGTATATCTCACAGAAGAAGACAGGAGCCTCAAGGTTACTCTGTGCATTTGTTGTAAATCCATGTAAGCAATGCAGCCATTCAGGAAGTGAAGTGGGCCATTCGTCAGTGTCAAATGTGGATTTTCACATTTCGTATCTTTTCAAGGAAACTCAAAGTGCCCAGTTTATTAGTTGAGGTAATGTGCAGACTTTATGAGATCAGAAGTGTGGAGCTTTGGCTGAACTGTTGTGTTGCAATGTAAATTATCTTATTATAAGTGTGTTTGATGTCGTAAAGTTTGCAATGTGTTTCCAAACTAACACAAACTTGTTCTAATCCGTTAATCATTCCTGGAGCTTCTGGACACAATACACATTATTTTAGCGGCTCTAATCTTTTTAGTGGACATATTTTGAAAGAGCATTTAAACTTTATTTTGTCACCACACGGTTATTTTAAGTGTTTCTTCTGCTAAAAACTTGGTAGACGCGCTGTTGACGCTGAAAAGTTAGAACTCCAACCTAATGTGAGCGATGTGTATCATATTGATTCTATTGGCTCTGTGCACAGGAGTATTTATTTTCAAAAATGCTAACATCTTGCCGCAGGTTCATAGACGTATAATTAGTAGACGCGCAGTCCGACTCTGATGCTATTAACACTTAGCATCTGAGCTAGTCCGGTAAGATTTAAGCTAGTCCGGAGCGTTCTACTGTTTGTTTTCCTATAGCCGTTAGCATTAGCCTGCAAAAAATGAATGAAAGATGAAAGATCCAGAGCGTGTCAGCTGTACAAACTACCGACCACATTTAGCAAAGGTCAGAGCCTTTTTACAGGTTATTGTTGAGTTTACAAACCTTGCAGCATTTTATTGTAAATAAAATTGTGTATAAAACTGTTAACGGCTAGCAAACTTATGCATCTTTTAAGACTCCAATGACCACCAAACGTCTGCTTTTACTGGTGAGAAAAGCAGACAAATTACATAAATAACACCAAACAAAGTTCTCTGTGGAGGGAAGTGATGAGCATTTCCAGCTAAGAATTAGTAGTTGAGAATTAATCTCACCCAAAGTTGTTTAAAAAAGCTTCATAAGACACAAATCAGTCCGTTTTGCTCATGGTTTTGCTGAAATTGCTCGTTTAAACTTGTTTTATTCATAAAAGTGCAACTTCTGCCATTGATTTATTGATTTGCGTGGTCACCTCTACCGGAGGAAATGGCGCGCGCTGTTCGAGTTGTAGCAACAGAGCACAGATGCTGAATGCGCGTCTACTAATTATATGTCTATGTATAAAACAATGTGTTTGTCTGTAAATGCTAATGCTTAAGTCTGACACTTTGAAAATAAACATCTTCTATGCACAGAGTCAAATATGAGTGATTCCTGCGTGTATGATGTGCTGCTGCAGTTACGCGCTGCCACTACTACGCTGGTGTAATTATTTGGGGGTTAGGCCAACTGAACATGTGTGATGTCACCATCCTGACTGAGAACTGGGATTTTTTGAGTAAATGTTTTAAGACATTGCTTTTGACCAGGGGTGTGACTTACAAATTTGTCGGACGCATATGTGTGCCATTAAGGTTGTAAGAAAATAACAGAGGAATCTTGTACACCACATTCAGTCACACACTGAGTTAATGAGACTGAGAACATATGTACGGCCCTGAAGAACTGTTCTGCAAATCTGTTACATTTGACATGTAATTACATAATGACGACACCACACTTAATCTTAATCCTATTTGCTCCACCGTTTTTTAGTCTATGTAACCATGTGCTTTCACAGATAAGCTCCCCGCGCCAACACCTCAAGGTTATCTTCTCTTCAAACACATTACTCCAAATCTGCATCCCCGCGGTTTTGTCCTAATTCACGCCGCTCGCCGCTTACGTTACGCTCGGTGCAAATTGAAGATCGTCCAGACAGTCTCTTCAGGTGTCTTCGCAGCACTTATGTTGTGATTGGCAGCCCAGAGACAAGATGTTATAGCACGGTTATCACTGCGGCGCAAAGTCTGAGAGCAGTTAGATCCTCCTCTCCTCGCACGCTGTCAAATTACAATAGGTGTGATGTGGAATATAAGTGACAAGAGTTCAATAGGGGCTTTGGGGAGGCGGTGAAAGGTCAGTGGCTCATGCATACTGATGCGTGTGTGACATGTCCTCAAGTCCCTTTCATAGATTCTGCTGTTGGTCATCCTTGTCTGCAACACTTTGACACAGTTTATCACTTTTAGGTGTTGGGTTAAAGGTCTGTTTGCTTTTGTTATTAAAAACATAGATCGAATTCAAACGTAGAATATATTTGACTGTATGAGATTCTTAGCCAGACTAGCACCACAGAGATGAAGCTGTGTGTTGGGCATAATCAGAGTAGAGATACACTGCAAAATGTTAAATTGAAGACATGATGTTTAACTTTGGTCTCAGGGTCCTAACTGTAAAAAGAGTCATGAGTGTCTGGTTGCTGACCTTCATCAGGAGGCCTTAGGATAGTCTTGGTAAATGCTGATAGTCAGGTCCAGAGGGACAGAGATTAAATTTAGGAGAACAGTGAAGTTTAGGAAAAGGGTTAGAGTAATGAGTAAGGTTAGGGAAAAGGTTTGGGTGAAGGTTAAAATAAAAATATCACAGCTTGGGCTCGTGAGTAATAAACGTATTACCATGGCAACCAGCTCACTTCTGTCCCTCTGGCGTCTTGTATTGTGTTTGTTAACACCTGATAGATCCATGGTTAACACCTGGCAACAATAAACCACCGACCTATGAACATCAAGGCTCTTTTTTTTCTTCAACATTATTAGCAGGTCGCAAGTAATGTTTTCAGTGCATGGTGCCACATACCATGGTGCACACAAACTATGGGTGAACCTCCGAGCCTTATGTCTCCTGTACACCGAATGAGAGGCAAGTTCGTTTCAAGAAACGAGTTTCTCGCAAAGTGCCTTGAACACCAGCTCCAGTCTACTGTCTGTATTTCCCAAAGCCACACAGATTCATGTGGGTCCATGCAAAAATGCTCGTATTATGACTAGAAATTCTCAACAGACCAAAATAGACTTTTGCACATCCACTTGCGCGTATATGTGCGCTTGCATTGCTCCAAGTTCTGTGCCCAAGGGCGCATTGTTTTTAAGCACTTCCTAAGTCTTGCTTGAGTCCGCGATTCTGAGTCAGCGTACGGCAGGGATAGGGACTTTTAGATGGAGGTAATCACTAAGAATTCAGAGGGCTCACACACTCTCTCTCTTGTTTCAGACTCACATGGGATGGACCTGTTTGCTGTGGCGGTGCACGAGTTCGGACATGCCATCGGTCTGGTCCACACGTCGGCCATCGAGTCCATCATGAGGCCGTACTACCAGGGACCTGTGGGAGACCCTCTGAAGTACGACCTGCCCTACGAAGACAAAGTACGAGTGTGGCAGCTCTACGGTGAGTCTGTGTGTCCTACGAAGACAAATAGAGTGTGCAGCTCTACGTGTGTCCTACGAAGACAAAGTACGAGTGTGGCAGCTCTACGGTGAGTCTGTGTGTCCTACGAAGACAAAGTACGAGTGTGGCAGCTCTACGGTGAGTCTGTGTGTCCTACGAAGACAAAGTACGAGTGTGGCAGCTCTACGGTGAGTCTGTGTGCCCTACGAAGACAAAGTACGAGTGTGGCAGCTCTACGGTGAGTCTGTGTGTCCTACGAAGACAAAGTACGAGTGTGGCAGCTCTACGGTGAGTCTGTGTGTCCTACGAAGACAAAGTACGAGTGTGGCAGCTCTACGGTGAGTCTGTGTGTCCTACGAAGACAAAGTACACAGTCTGTGCGTATCATGCTGTCTAATCACAATCTTGATAGAATGTCATATCTTGCAAAAAGAAGTGATCACCAACACAGATTAGGACACACCTTCACAGAAGCCAGAACGAAAGTCTGTGTTACTGCATTGCATTGTTGCAAGTGTACTGAGCATAAATGAGATAATAAAGCGTGGGTGAAGCCTTTGAAATGGTGTTTTAAGAATAATTGGCGTGATCTTGAGCATCTGTTTGAGATTAATGTATTTTCTTTATTTGTATTTAAACTTTTCCATCTCTTCTCGCGCTCATATAGTCATATGGTGACTCACAAGGCTCTGAATTGGAAAGATACAATGCTTAGATTAAGGCAGAGAGCAGAAAGCAAAGTTTCTTTTTTAACTCAACGTTCTGGGATCTCATTTAGAACGCTTTCTTACACACAAAATGGCCTCAAAAAGCACTGAGCAGCGTTTTACGAAAAACATGAATTTATAAAAATCTGACTGAAACATTGCACTTCTACTGCAGATTTGTGTATGTGTGACAGACTTCTCTGAAACACAGCTCAGAGGCAGGAGCGAAGTGAAGGGAGAGGACGGCATGTTTTTTATATACAAGTTTTCACAAAGCGCTCAAAAAGCCTATGTGGTTGAAAAACACTGTTACAATGCACGTGCGCTTCACGCTGAATGATTCCCGCAGCTGGAGTTCCATAGTAAACGTTCACTAGACACAGTCTGATCCCATTTAAGGAACACGCACACAAGCCACGGAGATCCTTTTCCTCAAGTCATCACATCTTCCCAAACTCGCGGACATCGATATGTTAAATCCATTTGTGCCCCTCCACAAACCCAGGACAACAGCGCAAACACGTCTTGAAGCACACAAACCTCTGCGAGCATGTGGCTACAGGCTTAAAAACTGTGATATGAGAATTTACCACTTTTCCTCCTTTCACGTCTGTTTAATGATCTTTACAGCTGCATCAAAGCAGTGGCTCTGACAAAGTAGACCAACATGTTTTCCAGTGACAGTGTGTACAAGTGTCTCAGAGAAGCAAAGATCACTCTTGAATCAACTTCCCCCAAATCTGTGTGATAAGTCCAGCTGCAGCGTCTGTCCTCTGCTCCTCCCTCTGTCAGTCAAACTGACAGAGGGAGGAGCAGAGGACAGACTTATTTCAATCTCTCATTTGCGTCTCATTTTATGATTACACAGAAGTTTGAAGTGTGTGTAGCCTGAGGCGGGATCCTGGCCGCACATTTCTTCTGCTCAGTGTGAAAAGAGCGCTTACAGAATGTTTTATAAATCTGGATAATTTCGTAGTAACGTAGGTTTTTACGCACTCTTTTATAAATGAGACTCCGGCTTTGATAAATAGTAGTATATATCAGTAAAGTAAAGTCAAGAGCCTCTGTTTCAATTACGCTCTCTACAGCTCTTTAGACACACTTAAAATCACCAGAAGTATAGACATAAAATACACAGTATTCCTACTCACATTTACCTTCAAGTTGATAATAAGCGACAAGTTGCTGTGTCTAAAACCACTACTATACAACCAGTACATGTAGTGTTTGGTTAAAGGGCAGAATGTCTATAGGCACTGCCAATTTTCTCTTCCGGACCACCAATGATGACTCTTGACACTGGTATAATTATATGTCCCTCTGTGGTATCCATCCATGAAGCCGGACAAAGCAGGAAGCAGCGATGGCTTATTGATTTATCCAGAGCCTGCTTGGAGTTAATTGGGTCTCATTATAGAGCGTGACCTTTAGCGCGGCGTTTTTAGAACAGAGAAAGTGAGAGATGGGCTGGAGAGATGATGAACGCGGAGGCAGAGATGAAATAAAAACGCGGGAGGATGAGAGCGAGGGAGCGGAGTTTGAGTATGTTCTCCCACTGAACTGAAATAATGAGGAGCAGCAGCAAATTATGGACTGTGGTTACAAAGAAAGACGGAGTAATCACGTTCGAGGAGATATGTGTTTACTCAATGGTACATGAAATATACTTTACATTGAACATAACAACTCAAAGAGGCTGTTTTGGTCAAAAGTTAATTAATCTGAACAGACACAGAGGCTGCTAACCCTGAATTTTTTGCTTCTAAAATTTGTAAGAATAAATAAATAATAATAAGCAGATTTTGATGTGATCCTGAGTGTTCTTAGGATTTGTTCTTACAGACCAACATTTTCAGGTGGTTCCCGAAAACCAGGAAGTATAATTGACCAATCGGGAATAGGGTGACCACCTCAAAAACTCTAAAAAGTGGGACAGTTTTGGGGATTTGGACATGGTGGGATGGACTCGACAAATTATGTAATTATTAATATAAAAATATATATTTATATATGATATTTTGACATTTAAAAAAGTTTTCTGAATGATAAAATATTATTAAATAGACAATAGTCTCATTTATTTAAACAGATTTTTTTTTTTTTTTATAATTGTTTGCATTGATTGAGAAGTTTCATGATGTTGTGCCTATTTTTGATGACCTTCACATGTGTCATGTTGTTTTAAGTCATATTCTCCTCCGTGGCTGACGGAGAAGCTCGTTTTACACAAACTGCACAGCACAGCACTCTTTCAGCGTCTCCTTAACTGTAGTAGTAGTAGTAGTAGTAGTCTGTATTTGTATAGCACATTTCACAGACAGAGTCACAAAGCGCTTCACAGTGAGATGAACCCCTCCCTCCCCACTCAATGGTAGTAAGCTGCCCTGGGGCAGCTTAGCAGAGGCGATTCACCTAACACCTGGCGCTCAACCTCCGACTACCACAAGTGTTCCCTAACATGCATGTTATTTATTGGTGGGGAAACCGAAGTGCCCGGAGGAAACCACCCAGACACGGGGAGGAACATGCAAACTCCACACAGAAAGGTCCGGGATTGAACCCGCGACCTTCTTGCTGTGAGGCCAGAGTGCTATCCGCTTTGCCACCGTACTGCAAACACACTCAGACTCATGAGTGTGATTGTACCTGCAAACTCTTCTTTTCTTTGCCTCGCTGGCCAGAGTTATCGTCTCCACACGCATTTGCCTTTCTCCTTCGCTGTCGCCGCTTACAGAGAAGTTTCCTCGAAAATGCTGGGCGGGAACAGCGGCGTGCAGACTGTTGATTGACGTGCGGTGCTGCTTATCACACGAATGCGCGAACAGAGACGAGACAGATGCTCAAATTCCCGTCTTAACAAGGCGCTATAAGTGTGTTGTAATCGTTATGTTCGATCACCAATGAAAAAGCGGGACGCGGCCGTGATATGCAGGACGTGGGACACAAGCCTAAAAAGTGGGACGATACAACCAAAAGCGGGACAGGTGGTCATCCTAATCGGGAAACAGAAATGAAGCAGTGTATTGACCAGAACCAACCAGAGCAGGGATAGCAGACTGTATGTGTTCTCCTCTGACTTCAAATCAAGTATTACCTTAGAACAGTGGTTCCCAACCTTTTTCTGTCTTTTTAGCTGTATTAACTTTGACTTTTTTCTCTTTCAGGAGTGAGAGAGTCGGTGTCTCACACGAATCATCCTGAAAACCCCGCTCAGACGGCCGAGCCTCCAGTTCTGCTGGATCTGCCCGAGAACAGGTCCACTTTCTAGTAAGTGTTTATACTTATGATGTGGGCGATTACTGTGAAGCACAAATACACTCAAGAAAAAAGAAACTCAACATTCTGTTTCATATGAACCCTACATACATTTCTAATCCTCAGACCAACTCTTGCGGCGTTTACACATTTTCGAGTCCAATAACACAACATAGAGCAACACACAATAGAGCATTCCCCAAACCAAAAGTGACATCATCAGACTGTCAATAGTTCACGTGACCCCCGCTGGCCCTGGACAGAGGTTATTCATCCTCATGGATCGGCAGTAGTGTCTGAGTTGATCCATTCTTCCACCAGTGCCGCCCTCAACTGCTGCTGAGTTTCGGAGGATGCTCACGTCGGTGGACACACACACTGAGCAGATCTCAGACCAGGTCCAACGACGATGTGAGTGCACCATTCGACCAGAGTTCTAAGCACTGATCCAACTTATGGCCCATATGGTCAAATACTGTCAGCGCTGAGGAGATTACGGATGGTTCTGGCCGACACTGGCCTGTGGTGTGTCCCAATGGTCTCATCTGTGGACCTGGTGGCGGCTGAACCTGAAGAGATGTGCGGGGGGGGCGGTTGGTCTTGTGCAGCGGTCGTTACACGGGGGCCACCAGTACAAGGGCGGTCGTTAGAGGAACAAGTGGCCTGGTATCGCTCCACAAGACGACTAATGGTAGAGCGGTGACTCCAAAACACCTGGAGACACAAGACAACACCGTCCAGCTTGGAGTAGCCAATAGCTCTATCACTCTCTGGTTGGACAATCGTGTGTTTTTGGCTTCATTCTGGTGCCTTTTATAGAGAAGACTTGAGCACAGTTAACCAGCGGTAAAGTCAATCTGAGTTTCAAACATAAAACGACCCGTAATGCCCTCTTTATAGTTCTCACAATCAGTCAAGCCAAACCAAGAAATCTGTTCACCTGTCTTCATCTTACTATGGACTTAATCATGATGTTAACCCATTTTCTCAAATGGACTAGTTTTCTAAGGAATTTTCAAAAATTAAAATGTTGTGTTTCTTTTTCCTTGAGTGTAAATACATGAGGAGATACACTTGTTAGTGAGGGAAGTTGGTCATAGTTTCTGTAATCTGAACCGAACAAAGACAGACAAACTAAACCCACCATTTTCTGACATTTTCTCCTGATGTTACTCTACTTCTATCGACTTTTCTTCAACCGGGAAATTCCCACTGAGGTTAAAACTTGTTTTTCAAGTTACTTTTAAAAGCCACCCAGCACTGAATTTAATATTTCCCTGCCCAATACTCCAGAGTCCTTCAGATCTTTCCGGACAAGCCGAGTTGCAAAGTGATCGATGTAATTCTCTAATCCTTGTGTGTGTCTATATTCCACTGCACCGGTCCCTTTTACTCGTGCATCTTGTGGGTTTTTCTGCTTAAACGTGAACTTGCCTCGGCGCTGCCCCTGACCCAAAGCCCATGTTTAATTCAACAGAACAGTGATATTTGAAAATGTTTTTTATCAGGCAAAGCGTTGGAACTGTTTCGGGGCGCGACAACATTATCCGACGTTAGACTCCGGAGGACGCAGGGTCAAAACTTCAATCTCCAAAGTCACAATGTGAGTTTGGAAAAGCAAACATGGGTAACTCCGCTCTGCCGTCCGTCATCATCACACGAGAACGCACTCCAAATACTAATGACCTAATGTGAACAGCAAATATGTTACAGCCGAGCATTAACTACAGGTATTCTGGAGTGATTCATGTGTGTTGAAGATTAAGATATTTCCACGTCTCTGTCCTAAATCTGCAGCTGCTTGTATATTACACACAGAAAAAAACATATTGAAACATATTAATTAGAGTTGCTCCGATCAGGATTTTTGAGGCTGAACACAATACCGAATATTTGATATTTTGATTGGCTTACTGATCAATTTAACTTGTAGCTTCTTTAGTATGCATTTAAATTGCTTTGGCCAGGTCACTTTGCATTTAATACAGCAAATTCTTTGAAGTCTATACTTAAACAACAATCAATCTTTTGCATTATGAACCATTACAGTTTAAATCTAACATGACTCTACTAAAAAGTATAGAATGAATGCAGCAGTTTGTGAAAAAAATTAGACCACTGTGTGTTGTCTGGACTGAATAATAAAGAATTTTAGTTCTAATCAGGAGCCAAATGCAGCGCTCTGATTGGCTGAGCTTAGGGTGGTCACACCAGTTTCACTTTATTGTTTGTTAAAAGACATTTATAAGCTACAACTGCATCCAAGATGAATACATGTCCATATTAACCATCTGTCAAAATATTTTTGAGAGGAAGTTGGTCAGATTTTAAAACTAAATCATGTCTGCAGTGCGAAAATCAGCTACCCCACCTTTAACAACGTTTAAGTGTGAAAAATACTTCACTGTTCTCGATCATATTTGATAGAGAACAGTTTAGACTGTTCTCTATCAGAATATGTCCGCTACAAGATGTATGTGAACCAGACTTTTTACTACAGCTGTCATGCAGAAAAGATACGCAACTTATTCTGAACAAGGAGAACCGGGGCGCATCACTATACATAAGACCAGCAGGTGAGCTCACGGCCCCTTGCATGTTTAAAAAAGATTCTTGGCCAACATGATGTGGTTAAGCTTGGTCAGTGAGCAGGCAGGGTTACACCAGGACGACATGAAGCAGTGGATGAAGCGCTGAAAAAGAACCAAACTATGCTTTAACCAAGTTTTTATGAGAAGCTTTTTGTATGTCGGATCACTTCTAATATTACTTGTGTCTACAGAGCTCTCTTAAGGGTATTTCACACCAACACAACCCCAGTCGCTGTCGATAGGGAGGAGCGACGCACTGTCTGTTCACGTCTCTATGGGGCGCACCGATGTGAAAGAACATTCAGACAAACACGATCCAAGCAGCCAACAGTCGTCAAACAAATGCAGAGTGAGCATGCGCGTGATGTAACGCTTGACGAAAACGCTAGTTGTAGTTGTCAAACTTTGACGGCAAACAGATGTTTCTAGTCTTACCTCACGGATTAAGCTCAACTCGTATTTCCCTCCTCAGTCCAGCCTTCGTACTGCGGTCCCCGTAACTCCTCCGTGTTTTCCTCGATCCAAATAGTACCATTCTCCTTCATAGTTACGTCCCGTTGACCAGTGTAATAACAACAATCCATGCTCGGCTAAATACTGTTTTTCCGTAAGCGTTATTTTCGGTTTTCCGCACTATATTCCTGCGCACTGAATCACTGGTTCTCCTTTGACCACGGGCCAATCAAACAGCTGCATTTGGGGCAACTGGCGACACGACTTTACTTGCAAGTCTTCAAAACCCATTTACACCAAACACACGTGAGCCGCCTGTCGGCAAAAGTTGCCAAACTGGTTCAGACGGGCGACCCTCGGCTTGGTGTGAAAGACCCTTAAAACACACTGGTTTGCGAAGGAGCTTATTAACCATATCAGATGGATTCTTTTCTGTCTGAGAGGAGAGTGCTCAAGTTCTCACGTGTAAATTTGCTCCTAAGACAGCTTTACCATGGCGAGTGTTGCTACTTCTCTTCCCTTCAACTCTTTCTGTTTCCCCCATGTCAATAAACAAATAATCTCTTTATAAATGCTGCAGTTTTGAACAGGAAGTCTTTTGTGTTATTAACTTGTCTTAGTTTAGATCAATACTGAGGATTACAACGAGCAGAAAACAAAATAATGACCCGCATAAATTATAGTTTATCATTAAATAAGTATCAGCAAACGTGTAATTGTTGTAGCAGAAGCACGAGCAATAACTATTCATATTGTTTTATCTCATTTCCATGCTTCATTATGTCCTGCTGTAAAACGCGGATTGGATTCTCGCTTTACTCCCAAACAGCATGCGTCTGTGTTTTATTGTTTCCATCATCTCCCAAAAACACGCTCTGAAATCCCGCCGCAGCTTCCACAGTCGATCGTTTGGAAGATTTTCTGGAGCTTGATATGAAGTCATGAGCAATCAATGGTGCAAATGAAGCCGAGGCTGTGAGGGAGTTTGGGAACCTGCCCGTCTAATTAAGCAATTCCCCCGAGCGCCCTGGAAGAATATCAACTCACACTGTTTTAGATTAGCGCGATAATTAGCACAAATCTTTCTTCTGCGCGCACCAGGCCCACCATGAGAACAGGCTTTTGTTTCAGTTTGAGGGGAACAGTTATTAGTAAATGTGATTCAATTAAGTCAACTGTTGTTAACACTCGAATGTCCTGCAGGAGTTCAAGGATTTGGAAGAAAAGTTAGAGACATGTAGAGCTGATTTTGTTATCAAGAGTTTTAGGCTGGTGGTTCATTCCAATCTAAAAATATAATAATATTGATCATACTTTATAACGGTTAGTAATCATTATTATAAATAATGATCACATCCAATGAGTGTCTCTGTTTGTCTTACTGAGGTTCCTCCTGCAGTCTCCCATCCAGGTTCTGTATATACAGTATGTACTTCTGAAATGTGACAGAATCAGGCTTTGGCAGGATACACTGCCACTAACTGAACTGAGGTGTTTGGCGCTGCTTCATGGAGCAAGTGCAAAAAAAGGAGATCTTTGCATTTGCAAAATGTTTGGTGTACGTATTAAACAAATAAAATACACAGATTTAAATTTCAAGCGATAGGTGTTATTATTAATCTAATTATATATGTATATTTAACAACAATAAAAATGATTAAATCTCATTTAAAAATATATATGTTACCTTTAACAAGGTCCAGAATCATTATTTTTCAGTGTACTGCACATGCTCCACACAGAAAGAGCTGCTCTGTCTAGATTAAATTAAACAGTTGTTAAAACAACAAAACAGTCTGAAGTCTGAACCGGTCTGACAGACTTCTGTCTCCTGAAGCTTGTGACAGTGTGTTTTTCGTTGTTTTTTCACCCGAATCTAACTTCTAAGAGTCACAGGGTCAAATTTCAAAAGTGCTTGTTACCTCGGCTTGTGTCAATGAGCGGCGGCTCTTTCTGCATAACACATATCTGTGAGAACAAGCTGCACCTGAGCGGTTTTACAACGTAGGAAAGTAAAACTTTTTGATGTTCCGGTAAGCTGTTTAGGTCCAGTCCCATTTTGTGGCGTGTTCCCAAACAACACAGTCCCCAAAGAAAACAATGATATATATACAGTAGAAATGTGTTTAGCTACTATCGAAAGACCAAGTCCTCCTCTCTCATCTTCTGAAGTGAAAATCTACATTTTCCAAGCTTCGACACTTCATCTGTCACTCAAACTAGGCCTGTTCATGTGAGAGGAGTTGTGGGATAGATCTATAAAAACAAAAATGTAAAATCCAGCAGCATGTTTGTTTGGACGTAGCCACAGCCGCTGATGCAGCAGAGAATTTGGGTGTCGTCGTTTCATTTTGTCTGTGCTTTGTGACTGCGCTGGGCCAGTTTAGAGAAAGACACAATGTTGTAACTTTGGTTTTTACCAATCGAGCCTTGTCCAATCCAGTTTGTATTGTGACTGCAGCCTTAGAAACCACATCTAAAAGGCCGGGTTATGACTGCAGTGCCAATTATCACAGTCAAATTACCTCTGTCTCCAATAAGAGCCACGTTTCCTTTGTATCTCATCACTGCCTTATAGAAAACACAGGCCTATCCGTTTAATGATCTTCACTTTCAACCTCCACAACCTTCATTAATCACGTCCTGTAGCCTGGCGTCAGGTCAGCCGGCGTGAAAAGCAGAATTAGTCCTGACAAGGGCATCACCGCTGACCACTGTGCAGGATCCAGTCTTAATAAAGCTCTAAATGGAGATCTTTGCGGCGCGTCGGGGGGTTTAGCTCTCTTCCTTTTCCCCCGCGGCGCTAATGGACACGTCGTTGGCAGTCCGTCCACGGCTCGGTTTGAAAATCACTGACAGACCCGAGGGAAATATGCACCGTGAGACCCCGGCGCACGCGATAACATCTCCTCTTTTGTTTAGCCGCGCTGCTTTAACATTCACGCCAGCAACAGATAAGAAAGGAGAGACGGATTTAGATGCAAAATGCGACTACGACAGCCAGGCGTGTGCATGTTTTAAAGGAGGAGCTTCCAGTTAGCAGTCTCCGAGGAAATGTGTGGAGATTGTTGCAAAGTGAGGACATTTTAGAGGTGTAAGCATTTTGCATTTGAGCCAGTGACACAAACGATATGCCGAAGATAATCCATTTTTTCAGGTTCAAAAATCTTTTTCTATTCATTTTCTATGGAACAGCTGGGCGATATGGCAAAAAACTAAAATCACGATTTTCTTGGAGCCAGATCGCGATTTCGATGTTTCCATGTTTCAGACATAAATAGATACTTTCTCGTAAATCTAACCAGAAAATCTTGCAAAATTCTTCTTTGACTTGAAAGTTCAGTCCATAAAAGTACAACTTTCCAAATTATTCATCATCATGGACGGTGTAGTCCCTCATTCATCCAGGAGTGATCCATAGTAGAAGTCTTCAAAGTAGTCATCTGGACAGTGTTTCCGAAGATCAAGACGTTTCGACTCTCATCCGAAAGTCATTTTCAATCTGATGGAAGTAGACTGAGACTGGCTGTATTTATATACTAAGATAAGCCCTCCCCCTCCCCCAGTCAGCTGTATATCTGCATCTTAAAGCCACCAAGCATAAATTTGAGGACAGTGAGGTTAAAATTCTTAGCAGGGAGAAGGGATGGTTTGAAAGAGGTGTAAAAGAAGCCATCTTTGTGAAAAAAGAAAACCCATCACTAAACAGGAATGGAGGCTTAAGATACAACCTACCGGGTGTGTATAGTAGCATTCTTACCCCTTGGTCTAAAGGGAAAGAAATGTAGATAGAGCACAGTCTCCAGGACTTATGTCTACAACAAGATCACCCAGTATGCTACTGTATCTTGTTCACAGGTAGCCAGGGCAATTTACCAGTGAATTAGTTAGGGGAGCTTGAAACAGTTTAGGCAGACCCAGTCAGAACAAAGGAAAGGAAGCTGAGAACAATGAAGAGGAAGCAGAGAACAATGAAGAGGAAGCAGAGAACAATGAAGAGGAAGCAGAGAACAATAGAACAATAGAAACAGGGAACAATGGATAGGAAGCTAGGGCTTACCAAACCAGTTTTAGGAACAGGTTTCAGGAACAAGTTTGGGTGGGTTTAGCCCCTCCTAAGGGGAGGGCTTATCTTAGTATATAAATACAGCCAGTCTCAGTCTACTTCCATCAGATTGAAAATGACTTTCGGATGAGAGTCGAAACGTCTTGATCTTCGGAAACACTGTCCAGATGACTACTTTGAAGACTTCTACTATTCATCATCATGATCATATATTGTATAGCAGACCTGGCAACTCTGAGGCTCGGAGAAGTAGGTTGGAAAAACTGTTTGCATTTGAACAAACATATGCATTAAATAGAAAATTGGGAAATCACGATATGACAATTTCACCAAAAAAGCAGATTGTCACAGAGTTGAGCTCACGGTTCGATTTTAACACTATATTGCCCAGCCGTAGATGGAGCGGTTGCATTTTTTCACTCAAGAGAAGCTTCTTAAAGCTATATTGCGGTGGGGCTTATCAGTTCTACAACAAGATAAATGTATTTGTATAGCACAATTCATAGACAACGCAATTCAAAGTGCTTTACAAGGCAGGAAAAGATGCATCAAAATTAAATTGATGAAAATGAATAAAAATATATATAATATAATCATCAAAAATTTACTTAAAAAGAAGTAAGGAGTGCAGACAAAGCTTCTTCAGTCATATGCACAGACAAACTGAAATGTTTTGAGCCTAAATTTAAACCGTATCAAACTGGAGGCCTGTCTAACATCTTCAGGAAGACTGTTCCAGATCTGAGCTGCAGAAAACTGAAACGCTGATTCCCCATGTTTAGTCCTGACTCTGGGCACCAGCAGGAGGCCGGTCCCTGAGGACCTCAGAGTGCGAGATGGTTCATAACGCACTAACATGTCAGAGATGTACTTTGGTGCTGGTCCATGTAGAGACTTAAACACAAGCAGAGCTGTTTTAAAGTCTATTATCTGAGCCACTGAAGCCAGTGCAAAGACCTAAGCACAGGACTAATGTGATGGTACTTCCTGGTTCTGGTCAGGACTCGAGTAGCAGCGTTCTGGATGTACTGCAGCTGTTTTACAGCTCGTTTGGATAGGCCGGTGAACAGGCCGTTACAATAGTCTAACCTACTGGAGACAAATGCATGGATAAGTCTTTCCAGGTCAGACTTTGACACTATACTTTTGAGTTTGGCAATGTTTTTTAGATGGTAGAAAGCTGCTGATGTTATTGACTTAATGTGGCTGTTACAGTTCAAGTCTGAGTCCAATATTAAACCCAGATTTCTAACTTGATTAGAAGGTTTCAGACAGACTGAAGGTGAGTTCAGCTGGAGAAAGTTATTTTGCATCCACACACTGATTTGTTGGACGCATTGACGGAGTGAATTCACTGATTGATGGACATATTTTGTATTTCTAGATTTAGTTTTTTACAGTAAACAAAATGTGTTCTGTGTTTGGACTCTTCTCTTACATAACCCTGTTCTCTCTCCAGCCTGGCTCGAGACGCTCCAGACAGATGCTCCAGTCACTTTGATGCCGTGGCCCAGATTCGAGGAGAGGCCTTCTTCTTCAAAGGTACGAGAGCTAAGACGTAGAAAAGGCAAAGTCGGGGCGTGTGGGTGTGAAGGACGCGACGCTAAATGAGTCGTAAGAACAGAGCAGACAAGGAGATGGAAGCAGACAGAGCAGACTTTCATGTTGGAGAATAAGACCAGGCAACACCTCTCTGACAACGGATCAAGACACTCAGGCTTCTGCATCGTTTCTTTTGCTTTTGTGAGACTTTCTGGGGATATGGGTTTTATTAGACAGGACAGTGGAGTGTAAGAGAAGGAAAGATGTTCAGCAAATTGTCAGAGTCTGGGATTGATCTGGCAATGTTGAGTTTGGCAGCAAAAACTGACACATTAAACGGTTTAAAATAGCAAAGTGATAAGTACTTGTAAATGGTTGAGAAGTGCTTTCAAACTCATGTCAAATACTTTTTCATGCGCTGAAAATAATCTTCAGAGTTAAACCTCAAGATGATTTGACTGAAAAGTGAGAGGCTTGTTGGCTGTGAGGTCAGATGGTGAGCAAGAGACAGAATGTCCTAAGCCTCATTCATGTCACATTCTTCATAAAATTTTACAATAATTTTTGGTATTTACAAAATAAGATATTCTTCTAGAACAGACCTAAGCAAACTGCGGCTATCGGCACAATTTTGAGAATAGGTGTTACTCTTGATATTTCTTTTATTTCATTGATTTTGCTCTGGAGCAGGTGCCATTGTGTGTTGTCCTATATCACAATAAATGGCTAAAATGGTACATTAAAAAGCCAATTGTGCTTGCAAAAATGAAAGTTTCTAGCACCAATGACCGTAGTCTGGCCCTCCACCACTTGTTCGGGTTAAAATTGGGAAAAAAAAAAACGAGAAAAAAAAAAGCCCATCCATGATCTAGTAGAGTGACAGCTAAGAACAGTAAGGAGCACTTTAACACAAAACGTCTTCTGTTTTGGAACATTATCATTCCAAGAATTCAGTCAAAGACGATCTTAATCCTATGATTGTGTGTTCAATACAGTCGGAGAAAAAAGTTAGATATACACCGAAACATCAACAATGTATGACCAGAACGTTTTTACGCCTTTTTTTAAGTAAATATGCTTCGAAAAGGTGGCCAAACCAGCTTGTCAAAGCCTGATCCCGTCAGATCTCAGAAGCTAAGCAGGGTTGGGCCTGGGCAGTACTCGGATGGGAGACTGTGGAGGAACATCAGGTGACACAGTGGGGCAACAGAGGAGAAACTCGTTGTTGTGTCCTTAGGCAAGACACTTCATCCACATTGCCTTGTATGAGTCTGGGGTGTGTATGAATGTGTGCCCTGACTAAGCCCTGTCCAGGCTATCACACCTTGGTGGGACACAGCCTCGTTATATTAAATCTGGGTGAAGTGAAACTCATAGAAAATGTCGACATGTGGCTTCAACCAAAATGTATGGTCATTTTATGTTTTGACTTTTCGGAACATATTTACGTGAAAAAGGCGTGGAAACGTGCTTTTGTACGTTTTTGACATTTTGTTCTGTAACAACGTTTTCTTTGGAGACTGGGCTGCGTAAGTTATATATTTTCTCAAATTATCATATCATAAAATATTTTAGGAATCAAAAATACTGTAGTGGTTACTCGCAAAAGTCTCCTTTAAACCAAAAGTTTACAAACCACACTTGCTTTTTTCTCATTGTCAGTGTCAATTCTATGTAAATGAACATGAAGAACAGTTTATGAATCTGACAGAATTTTCTCAGCATCGTCTTAAAATGGATGTAAAACCACACTTTTAAAGAACGAGACTCATGGTAGGTTGGAAAGATAATTTAACAAAATTTGTTTTCAATTAAAAAAACATGATTTAAACAACTGGAACATACAGTATAAACCATAAAAGATAGCATGCCTGTTCTATGTACTTTTTACACCTGCATTCATGTCATTATTTTAACAATTAAAACCTTAAATCATAATGTTCTCTACCTCAGTACGTTCATCTGATGTGGCTAAAATATAAGGAATAACTGCAAATATGAAACTGTCCTTATCACACCTTCATTTATAGGATTTAGTTTTTGTGTAAAAGTGCTATTGAATGATGCTTTCTCATTAACCTTGCCCTTTCACCAGGACCAAATCTATTTTACTCCCAAATCAATGTTTAATTAATTAAGCTGCTCTCTTCCGACGTCGGTACGAGGCCAACGCTAAGTGAATATTTACTTCTTGTATCAGGTTCAACGTTTAATTAACATAAGGACACTCGACTTTGTAAATTCGAGATATTTCAGACTTTTAACGACACAAATGATGTCTGAATCAGATCCGCTCACGTCACAACAGGCCGGTCGTGTTTAGATGTTCAGCAGCTAAAATGGACGTTGTTCAAATCAGGGATGTTTTTAATTGGCCCCGTTTCTAACCAGACCAAACAGGGACTAAACTGTACTGACACTGATTTGTCAATCTGCTGGTGTCTATGGATGTTGGTGTGGACAGTTGTTATACTACCCCGTATTAATGCACGGGCTTACCGGGGCTTGAGCCCCGGGGCCCAGGAGCGCAAAGGGCCCATGCGCACGGATGTTTTTTTTTAAATACAGTGGACCCACACGCTGATGAAATAGGCCCCTTCCGTTTCTCAAATTTGTCGCAAGTCGCTTTCAAACGTGCCACTCCAGCACTGCGCGCTCTCTCTTTCTCTCCCTCTCTCTCTCTCTTTCTCTCTCTCTCTTGGTCAGTCTTCCAGATCGTCATCATTGGCACCTGACACGGGAGAGAGAGACGTGCGTAAAGCTGCTGCTCGTAACTAAACTGATCCCGCCTAATTAAGCCAAAACATCAAAATCCTGGGCCCTGTGTGTGTTTTGAAGCACACGGTGACACTTTACTACTCACAAGCTTTCACACACTTTTTATTTCACAAAGATAGGCCTTATATTCACAAAGTTGTGGTTGTTTTTGGCTTTACTGAAAAATGCCATTCAACTCTATGGGCGCGCGAACGGCGATTTAGCGGGAAAATAGCGGAGCATTTCATTCATTGTTCCAGAACACACGAGATGTAAAAGTGATACTAAACATGAGTTCAGACGTCCTGGTCCAAGTTTGTGAAATTTGTGTTGTTTTTAGAGCGTCTACAGCTCCTGCTTCACTGTCACTGCTGTGTCTCCCTTTCCACGGTCTGCGCTGGGAAGAGCAGGGCCGGTTTAAAGGAATATAAGGACCTTTAAAGGGGGGGCCCATCTAACATGAAAATGTTTAAACTGATATTAGAATATGCTAATAATTATTTTGCTGGGTTTCAGATGACATCACAACATTCTACAGGCCAATGTTATTTCAATCAGACTGGGGGCAGGCAAAATAAAGTTTGTTTAAATTTAGTTTATTTTTGTAATATAAAAGTTAAATGGATCCAGTCATCCCAGAAATCACCACTTTTTAAATATGTAATTTTTTTTTTTTTAATGGCAAAGTCCAATGTTACTAATAGAGAAAACTGCCTCTTGCCCCCAACCTGCCCTTTAAAGGGACTATACTTGATTTTTTTACAACAAGATAACTTAAAAACAATTCCCCCCAGCACTGATGTCTTGTTAATGTATCTAATCAGGTGGAAATTAGTCCACAAAGTCCTGTCTATGTCTAATAAAATACCGTTTGTCGCCACCTTTGTCTGTTTTTGTTTTTAGCATTGTGGCTAACTGTTGTTAGCATAGTGACTCACCTCGCTGACAACAGCTCTGAAAAAACATTGAAAACCCATCATGATGAACAATTCTGAAGCTCAGAATGCATTAGCAAAGTGAGCAAATCATGTAGACTGAAGTAAAAAGTTTAATATTAATTATTTTAGTTTGTTTACATTTTTACGAATGCAAAAATCAGGTACAGTCCCTTTAACTGACAAGAATTCTAGAATGTGAAACCCAGCAATTGTTAATAAACTGAATATCACATCTAAAACTCACTAAAAAGCAGGAAATTGCACAGAATAAAAAAAAAATCTCCTGGGGGAAAATTCCCCCAGACCCCCCTGAATTACATCAAAACCATGTTATATTTAAAACATATGTAATAAAGGGCTTACAGTGTCTGTGTCTAAATGTAATTCAATCAAAAATTATTTCACCCCCTGGTGGTGGCAGTAGGTTGATTCATGGTGTGGCTCTTCAAAGATGACAGCTGAAAATGTTGGCTCTTGGCCTTTGACCAGTTCGCCACCCCTGATATAAAGGCTAAAATATAGCCCCTTTATTCTGAACTAAAGCTGCTGAAACTAGGAGCTGTAGGAGCTGAAACATACTCCAAATCACAGGAAATCACATCTATTTTAGCCAAAATCTCCTGAGGAGGACCTTAGACCCCAACACTTATTTTTCCCACTTCTTTTTATAGTAAATCTATTTTGTTAAACTGCGCATATCAGAAAGTCACTTCTGAAATAGACCTACACATATTTTTTTGTAAATATAATATTTATTTTATGTTTAAACAAAAACATTTTGTTTTATGTTTTTCCACAGAGCACTTGCCCCTCAAAATGTTTATGCGTGGCTGATGAAAGGGGCCCCTGAATTTACAAAGCCCCGGGGCCCAAAAATTTTTAATGCAGCCCTGTTGTTATAAGTCAGTCAGAGGCCAAAAGCTGAAATGTTCAGCTGTCATCCTTGAAGAGCCACATTATGAGTTGACCTACGGCCACCACCAGAGAGAGAAAGTAATGTACATTTAGTTTTACTGTAGTGTACAACACAGACCCTTACATCCATAAGCCTGTAATTACAAATATATTTCAACAAAATAATATTAATAACAATGCATTGGATTTATATAGCATTTTTCATGACGCTCAAAGACGCTACACATTGTGCATTATTCATTCACTCTATACTCGATGGTGATAAGCTACTGCTGTAGCCACAGCTGCCCTGGGGCAGACTGACGGAAGCAAGGCTACCATTTTGCACCATCGGCCCCTCCGACCACCACCAATCCTTCACACTCACACCAGAACCATACTAGGCAATGTGGATGAAGTGTCTTGCCTAAGGACACAACGAGTTTCTCCTCTGTTCGTCTCACTGTGACTCCTGAGGTTCCTCCAGAGTCTCCCATCCAAGTACTGCTCAGGCCCAACTCTGCTTAGCTTCAGAGTTCTAATAGGCTTTGACAAGCTGGTATGCCCACATACTATATAAGGTTTTGATGTAATTCAGGGAGGTCTGGGAGAATTTTTATAAAATCCTCAGCAGTTTCCTGTGTTTTGGTGAGTTTTAAAAGTGATATGCCTATTATGTGATGTCATTTTATTATTATTAAAAAGACATGAGGCAGTTAAAAAAATGATTCTATGATCGGCAGAGAAAATACTGCTGGATGAACTTTAGTCAGGGCAGTGTCTAAACTTCTGTTTTATGTCACATTCTTGCAGATAGATTTTTGTTTTCAGAGTAGAGAATAGAATGGAGTAGAGTAGAGTAGAGTAGAGGGGAGGGAGGGGAGGGAGGGGAGGGGAGGGGAGGGGAGGGAGGAGAGGAGAGGAGAGACTCCATAAGGGCTACAAACATGAGCTTGACTATAATGTTACAGACAGGAAGAGATTTATCATTTTAACAGGAGGATGGTCTGGTGGAAAGTGTGAATAAAACGTCCCATGTTTTCCTGTAATTTTGGCCACTTTTGATTTGTCTCAGCAAGTTTGGAATTTATTGTCAAGTTGTAATTAAAATATTCACAGTACTATAAATGTGTTGCTGAGCTGAACTGAACCAGCAGTATTTAAACTGACCAATTGCATTTGTTCAGCTCATTGATTTTTGCTGAAATTTGCTCCATTTACACCTTTTATCATTTATTTTTCCACTGGAAGTAAATTAAAGCAAAGACTAATGCAGCTCCTCTAAACCAGGACAACCAGAACTAAAACTATCTCATAACAACGTTTTAATTATTTTGGCCAACAGATGGCACTGAGCAAAGGGCCAAACGTGTATACACCTACCAAACAGACATGGCTTGGTCACTTAGTTGGCCAGTTGAAACCTTTTCTTTTTCAGATTGTTCCTGATGTATTTCTGAAGTCACAACACATTATTTCATAGAGACTGAATCAGATATCATTGTGTTTTCCCAGGAAAGTATTTCTGGAGGTTAACTCGAGAGAAGCACTTAGTTTCTCTGAGACCGGCCCAGATCCATCGCTTCTGGAGAGGTTTGCCCAACAACCTGGACAGTGTGGACGCCGTGTACGAGAGGCCGCTGGACACAAGATCGTCTTCTTCAAAGGTGAGCAGAACGCATCTATGTTATGAAAGGGACAATAACGCAAGCTAGTTTTTAACCCGTTTATCCTTTTACATTGTTGCCTGCTCAGAAACATTGCTAGAGTTTTAGTTTGTAGTTTTGTGATGTCAGTGGGTTGAGCTTCAAGATCTTTTGCTGTATTTGGCATATTAATGATCGAGATATTTGTTCTGCAAAATACAGTATATTCCTTATAATGCGGCATTCAGACCGACAGCTTTGGAGTGTCTAATGCTTCCAGTTTACATGTTAAGTCAGTGTTAAGTTTCATTAAATTTGCGGCGCGAACTTGCATCCAAATTTACTTGTTTGTGTTTCTACTTTGCAAGACGCAAAGCAGACGCTCCAACCTGCAGCGGACGCTTTGGCCGCCTCATCAGGCATCAACGCTGGTGAACACTTCTGAACTTTCATCGCCTGAACTCCCGCGTCCACCAATCAGACACTGCTCTCTTGTTACATAGTACGCTGCTCTCACATCAAGAGGAAAAGACTGTTTACTTAAGTCTTTTAACAACATTTATTGAAAGGTCGCTTGCTTTGGGCTTTTTCAGGGGTTTGGTCTTTTTGCAAAATTAAGCAACCCTGACAGGTCAAAACAAACAATACAAGACATGACCTGGACTGGCAGTGAGCTCACGTGGATCTATTAAAAATGCTCATTATGGTGTTTAAACCACTGCTGAGAATAGGAGACAACCAAAGGAAATTGCCTGGTTGTCTCTCTCTCTCTCTCTCTCTCTCTGAGCAGTCTATGTGCAAAGCAGTCTTTTGCAAAACTGGCTAGAACACAAAGAAGCATCCTCCGACGCCCTGACGTGCTTTGGGGCGTTTAGGGCGTCTGTTGCAGCGTAGCTTCAAAAATATTCTGCATCAAAATTTGCTTCAACATGCAAAATTAGACGCTCCAACGCTGTCCGGTCTGAGCACAGCATAAAGCATTTAATGGATAAGCTATGGTTGTTTATCTTGCCTTTGTAATTTCCTTCACTGTCATCTTGTTTAAATGGTCACCTTCTTGTCTAAAGTTAGCACTAGCTACTCGGAAATATGATTTGATTTATAAAATATTGTTGCTAACCCTAGCTTCATTCATCAACTACCCACCAGATCAGAACAAACCAACATCTCTCTACAAAAACATGTATGTATAGATCTATTAACTGCACTGTAAAATGAGTGAGTGATGATTGTCTGCCTGTGTCTGTCTCTGTGTGTTAACCGTTTCCCCGCCTAAAACCCAAAGTCACAGGGTGAAGCTACAGTCACCTGCCGCCTCAAACAGGAACAAACCGTAGAAAACTACTGAATGTCCTCTAATGGGCAATCACAGTACAAACAAAGCAAAAGACTTGTCCTTTAAACAAAGTGGAACTAAATGGTCTATAAGAAAACCATTGCATCTGAATAAGTCACAGTGACAGAACATTATTAGAGAAACTATTTACCTGACAAAGAAAAGCATCTGAAATGAGAATGATCTGCTCCACGAAGCGTCAGATAAAAGAAGACGTCATGTGAGAGTCGAGCAGGAGCATGAAAGGAACGCTCACATCGTTTGGAAGTTGTCACAAATTGAATTTTAACAAACGGGGTAAAAACAAGAGGAATATGACACTGTTTTAGGAGGAAATAAGACTTTTTTATTTCATTGTTTGAAAAGATTTTTACTTGACCTTGTGGTAAATCACTCACACTGCATTTATGCAATTAACAATGAATTGGTTTCGTTCAAATAACACAACATCATCCATTCATTTTCTTACGCTGTATCTGGAGTCAGGTCGTGGAGGCAGCAGTCTGAGTTGGGAGGCCCAGACTTCCCTGTACGAACACACTTCCTTTAGTTCTTCCAGCAGAATCCTGAGGCATTCCCAGTCCACGCCAGAGACATATTCCCTCCGCGTGTCCTGGGTCTTCCACGAGGTCCCCTTCCAGTGGGGCATGTCTGAAACACCTCCCCAGGAAGACTTTCAGGAGGCATCCGAAACAGATGCTCGAGTCACCTAAGCTGGCTCCTCTCAATGTGGAGGAGCAGCGACTCTACTCCAAGTGCTTCCCGTGTGACTGAGCTCCTCACCCTTTCTGTAAGGGAGCACTGTTGTGGATTTCTGGAATACATCTTTAAGAACAAACACAGAAAGTTTGTCTAAGTTTAAGTATAAAAGTTTGTTATAAAAGGTAAAAAAAAAAAAGTACAAAGAGTGTACAAAGTATAAAGAGTATAAAAGTATAAAAAGTGTGCACACAAAAAGCCCTATGCTGTCCCCCCAGGTCTCATCTGTCCCTACTCTAAACATCAGTATGTCACAGACCAATTTAAAGGCAGAAAGGAGGCGTAAAGCCCCTCACAGAGATGTTGAAAATAAGACATGAAATTTGTAATCACTAAACCTACAGACACATCATAAACAGTTCAGTCTAGTCTAAGCATAAGCATCATAATTATCAAAGAGACTCAAGGCTGAACTCACTCTAATATGACTGTCTAACACATGTCAATATAGATGAAGTAACCTTAGCATCAGAGAATTAATTAACATTAGTATTAAAGATTTCTACAACAGCGCCCAGCCACCCTGCGGAGGAAACTAATTTTAAAGCGCTTGTATCTGCGATCTTGGTATTTACCCAAAGCTCATGTCCATATTGGAACACAGACTAACTGTAAATCAAGAGCTTTGCCTACACAATGTAAGTTTAAATACAGACGTTGGCAGCTGAAATTAACATCATTTAAATGCAGTTTTAGTTTTGACGCACAATCTTGATGAGTCTTGTCATAACAAGAAATCACCAGATCAAAAAATTACCTTTTTAGATAATGTATTTCAGGGCAATGTTATTCATAGGAAAAACTGAATGTGATTGCTTAATAATAAAAGTAGAGATGGTGTAAATAAATGTGTAATTTAAAGAGACTCGATGTCCGATTTTTTACAATAAAATAACTCAAATCTCATTTCCTGCAGCTTAGATGTCTTGGTAATATATCTATTCATAAGGAAATGAGTCCACGATGTTCTGAATAATATCTTCTTTACTCCATTACGTAAATCCAGTTTGTTTCTTGTTGTTAGCATTGTGGCTAAGTGCTGTTAGCATACTTTTATTATTATTATTGACCTTTATTTAACCAACTAACATATCTCGCTATTAACAGCTGTGAAAAAGTTTAAAACATGTCGTGGTTCAGAGTGCATTAGGTAAGTGAGAGAAACATAAAACACTTAAAATGGATGCTGTCTGTTCACTTTTAAGGAAGCAACAATGGGGAATAGAGTGATTATTTTCTTGTCAACATGGGAGAAGCAATGCGCATCAAGTTGACAGAAAGAGCTGCCAATGATTGACCAAGCTGTGGCAACAAGTCTAGCCAGTGCTGTTGTCAGTAACTACAAGAGTTTATCACGGTGCGAAAACAAAAGTTATGCTGCTAAATAAACATTTGTGAATGAACTTCGACCCTACGACTCAAATACGTTACATTCAGGCGACGAAACGGTGGGAAAAACTGTTATAAGCTTCAGGAGACAGACGTCTGCTGCTCCCGTCCTGTTTTGTAGTTTTAATCAAAGACGTTTCCCCAACCATCTAGATGAACAGCGTCTCTTTTTGCAGGTGACGAGATGTAGAGCAGAAAGTGACGTTGACCAATAATCCTTCTATAGTCCCTTTAATTTATGACAAAAATTGAATGATTGTGCTGATTGTCTGTTCCTTTTCTTCCAGTCTGAAGTACTGGGTGTTCAAAGACAACATCGTGGAGGAAGGATACCCTCGTCCCATCACTGACTTCGGTTTACCCACAGACGGAGTGGACGCTGCTTTTGTTTGGCTCCACAACGACAAAACCTACTTCTTTAAGGACAACCTGTTCTGGCGCTATGACGACCACCTGAGGAGGATGGACCTGGGCTACCCCAAAGACAGCTCCCTGTGGAAGGGTCTGCCCCCCAACCTGGACGACGCCATGAGGTGGTCCGACGGTGAGTACAGCTAACACTAGTGTCAAAGTTGCATTTTAGAAGATTGAGAGAGACAAAACACTGCCCAGATGACAACTTTGGAATCAGTCCTGGATGAATGAAGGATTACACCGACCGGAGTCAAACGAGATTTATATTTTATTCACAAGAACCATGCCAAACGAATACAGTGGTCCCTTGTTTATGGCGGGGGTAACCTGTGAAAGGCGAAACCCGCAAAGTAGTGATCTTCATTGTTTACCAGTATTTTCAGTTAATAACCTGCCTGGTTCTGATGTTCAGTGTCTTTTGTACCGGTAATAATGCGCTGAACACATTATTCACCGCGAGATACAACAGCGTGAGTCGTTTTTGTGACGTTTAAAGAGGGACGGTGCTGTGTGTGTTCGTGGCTCTGCTTTTGACACGTTGCCCGTCCCGCTGCGCTCCACAGCCGACCTCAGAGCCACGGATCACACGGACTCCAGAACCGACACAAAACACATCCAGACTCTAGTGAAGTCACAACACGCTCCTCAAACACATCTCTGGACTACACAAATGACGTTCCAACGTGAACAAACTTTTCATCGTAACTATGAGCTCAAAGAGTCAAATCCTCACCTGGAGAAACGTCCAAGCGTCAGGTCAGCTTCCCCTGCATGATCCAAACTGTCTAAAGTTTTATAAAAGAGCTTCTGTGCTGTTGCCTGTGAATGCTGCCATGTGATACGGTCCAAACAGTGAGTTTGAGAGAAAAGCAGCTTACAACGCACGTCTGTAGGACCGCCACTGTAAAAAAAAATGCCAAATTGCACACAAAAAAATCTGCAAAACAGCGAAGCCGCGAAAAGTGAACCACGATAGAGCGAGGAACACTGTATACAAGTTGTGTTTGAAGTGAAGATAGAGATAGATGCTCTGGTCCAGTTGGAGAAGCTGGTCTCAGTCCTGTTGAATCACTTCACTCTAATCAGGTCTGGCAAAACTGCAGACATTTCCTGAAGTACAATCAACCAAGCATCCAGAATGACTCATTTTAGTCCTAGTGCTCACTCTATTGATGGTGAATCTGTGAAACTGCATCATGTTTTTGACTGTAGCCCAAGTCTACGTACAGTCAGTAGCTGTGACTCGAGGGTCAGGCTGGTGGAAACAAGACAATACTTCCAGTTTATCATCACTTTTTAAACATGTATTTTACTTTTTTGCAAAGCCTCTGCGACTCTGAGCAGCATTTTAAACTGTTTTGTTCATTGCATTGAGGTTGGATTATGCAGGACACATTACACACAGTATTTACTATTGTATGTTATTTTATAATGTTTTACCTCGACAAACAGGAAACAGCTGATGCTAAGGCGCTAGCTTTGCTTTGTTAAGTCTATCAGAGCAACAAATAAAGTTTTCTTCAGCTGCAACAAGTTAAACGATTAATCGCAACTAATCGATTATTGAAATAGTTGTCAACTAATTTAGTAATCGAGTAATTGTTTACAGGCAGGCATGTCCAAACTGCGGCCCTTGGACCAATTTGTTTTGCCCTCACACTTCCAGCTAGATTGGCCCAAATTGCAAAAAATTATCGTTTTAATGTCAAATATGAGCAACTTTTCTATCACAGTTGAAAAAACAAACATTTTGATGCCTTTGAAACCAAAAATGAATGTCTAAAGCCTTAGTAAAAGTGTGGTCGTTCATTAAAATTAGGTCAAAAGGAAAATTTTTAATGATACTCTTCACAGCTGTGTGTTATATGGCCCTCCGCTCCATAGAAGCTTCAAAATGCGGCCACAGTGAAAAAAGTTTGGACACCCCTGGTTTACAGGTCTTAATGTAGGTTTCAAACTTCAATGAGCTGTTGAAAAGCATCAGACTGGGCATAAATTACACAATAATTGTGTAAATGTAAGGTTTTTCATGTTAAAACTAGCTTGCCTGAGTCTAATGTTATGATACTAAACTTTACACTGAGATTCTTGAAACTAACTATGATACCACAATGATCATTAAAAATGCTCTTTTTATGTCAAATTTCAATGCAACAGACACAAAATACTTTATTAAACATTTTGGTTTTAAACTAGATTTGATTCAGCTCACGATTATTCTAAAACTCCAAGAAAATATCAAACTGTGTCAAGTATTCAAGTATCGGCACTTGAAATGGGTATCTAATTTTGATTCCAGTTTTAGTGGTGATTAGTGTCTGATTTTTGGTATATTTTAACAATTAATAAAAAGTGTCCTCAAGTGATGTTACCTCAACCTCAAATTTGACAAAAATCTTGTATTCAAGTGACCAACTAATCGATTTCCAAAATATTTGTTAGTTGCAGCCCTAGGGGAAATGCATCAGTTTGTCACAGGATCGAGTCGCTGTTTGGTGAGGAACATTTCATGTTTCTATCTGATCTTTTTACATCTGGTTTTTACTAGCGGCGTCCAAAAATATCCATTCAGCGATATATCGCGATACCCAATCTCGTGATTCTCATATCGATACTAAAATTCCGATATAGATATTTTGATTACGTCATGCATATTTATGAGAATGCTTTGTATCCTTGATTTCAACTGAATTCAATGTCAATAGTGGTTCAAAATGTGCATATTCAGCCAGGACAGTAGAGGGCAGCACTGTGTCTTTAAGAAGACAATCTAATGTTAACCCTTGGCACACAAATTATTTCAAAACATTTTGTTTTTTAAGTGTACTTTAATAGTATAGATCTATAAAAACAGAAATAATTATCAATTAATTGCAATATATAATCATTTGTGTCAGTTTCGGGATTAATTGGGATTAATCGAATCGTGAGGTGTGTATCATGGTACGAATTGAATCGCCAGATTTTTGGCAATTCACAGCCCGAGTTTTTACTTGTCCAATCATTGAGCCTAAAGACGGGACCGCTGTGAGGTCTGCTCCAGGGTCCAGGATGAAAGCAGGGCCAAAAGCGGTTCACTACAGACGCAGCAAACGGGACATAGCAAGTCGCTTTGTGCAGTGGAAACAGCACAGAACCGTACTGTATCATCCCAACCCAAGCCTATGCATTTTCTAATTCTTAACATGTATTTATTATCCCTCTGACGATCTGAGAAGCTTAAATTAACCTTCACATGACACATTAGAGTAAAGCGGTCGATCTGTGTTGGTATTTGGAGCTTCCATGAATAACTTTCACACATTCTGCCTCCTGGATGAGACTGAGCGCCGTCACACAAGAGCAGTGGAGCTGGATGTCAATCAATCAATCAATTTATTTTTGTATAGCCAAAATCACAACAACAGTCGTCTCTGAGGACTTCCCAAGATTATTAATTTTAGCAAATATGAATAATAGGAAATCAAAATAAAACTATACATATTCAATAAAACAATACACATTCAATGAAACATTTGATCAAGCAGATTATTAGTAGAGCAGATGAATGATTGTCCAGAACATCCCTGTCCTTAGACCCTCCTTCTCGGCAAGGAAAAACTCAAAAAAACCCTAAGGGAAAAAGAGAAACCTCGAGGAGAACCACAGTGAAGAAGGGTTCCACTCCCATGGACGGACAGGCTGTAGATGTAACTAAGGCAAAGTTATAGAGTTTATGTTTGTGGAGCCAGAGTCCATAAGCAGAGGGAAACGGCTCGTCTAGCAGGGTCAGGACAGGCCAATCCTGGAGAGGAAGGTGGGGCGGAGGTCCAAGCATCAGTGGTCCGGCCCACGTCACTGGAACAGCAGCATCTGAAACAGTTACACTCCCCGAGAGGGGAGTGGGACAGGGGACAACGAGTGAATAGCAAAGAACAGACTAGAGATGAACTGTAGTTTATTATTCTTTACAAGAAAGGCAGAAGTGAGAGGATAGTGCTCAAGTTGCCATACTTTCCCCAGTATAATTGCTCCTAGGGCAGCCTGACTAGAACTATGGGTTTAGAGTCTGTTCCTAACTGACCTGATCATAAGCTAATCCGAAGAGGAACGTTTTGAGCCTAATCTTAAATGTAGAGACTGTGTCAGCGTCCTTGACATGAGCAGGGAGCTGATTCCATAGCCAGGGGGCTTGATAGCTAAAAGCTCTGCCTCCTATTGTGCTTTTAGAGACTCTAGGAACCACCAGAAGTCCAGCATCTTGAGAGCGAAGTGGACGGTTAGGATGATAAGGAATTATTTCATCTTTGATATAAGAAGGGGCCAAGTCATTTAAAGCTTTATAGGTTAGAAGAAGAATTTTAAATTTGACTCTAGACTCAACAGGAAGCCAGTGAAGATCTTTTAGTACTGGGGTAATGTGTTCTCGTTTTTTAGTACCTGTTAGTACTCTTGCTGCTGCATTTTGAACTAATTGAAAACTTTTTATTGAGCTTTTAGGACACGCTGCAAGCAGGGAGTTACAGTAGTCTAACCTCGACGTGACAAAGGCATGGATTAGTTTTTCAGCATCATTTTTAGGCAGTAGATTTCTAATTTTGGCAATATTTCGCAAGTGAAAATAGGCAGTTTTGCACGCTTGACTAATATGTGCTTTGAATGAGAGCTCTTGGTCAAATAAGACTCCAAGGTTTCTTACAGTCGAGCTGGAGGCTACACTGACATTGTCCAGTGTGATTATCTGCTCAGTTAGAGAGTCGCGCAGATGTTTAGGGCCGAGTAAAATCACTTCTGTTTTATCAGGATTAAGGAGTAGGTAGTTAAGGCTCATCCAGGTTTTTATATCCTTCACACAGGCACTGAGTCTTTCTATTTGACCAGTCTGATCTGGTTTCATTGATAAGTACAGCTGAGTGTCATCTGCATAACAGTGGAAGTCAATGCCATGCTTTTGATAATGTTACCTAGCGGCAGCATATAGAGAGTAAAAAGAATTGGACCAAGTACAGAGCCCTGTGGCACACCGCAGGTTAATTTAGAACATTGTGAGGAGCTTTGGTTTACATTAACAAACTGATACTATCGGTTAAATAGGATTTAAACCAGCTCAGAGCAGTTCCTCTGACACCTACATCACATTCTAATCTCTGCAGTAAAATATTGTGATCAATCGTATCAAACGCTGCGCTGAGATCCAGCAGAACCAGGATTGAGATCAGTCCGTTGTCAGCAGCTAATAACAAATCATTTGTGACTTTAAGGAGAGCTGTTTCCGTACTATGATGAGCTCTAAAACCAGACTGGAATGTTTCAAATAAATTATTCTCCTGTAGGTGGCGACAGAGCTGTTTAACTACAACTCTCTCAAGTATTTTGGAAATAAAGGGAAGATTTGAAATAGGTCTATAATTGGCTAAAACTTCAGGATCAAGGTTTGGCTTTTTCAAAAGAGGTTTAATTACAGCATATTTAAAAGACTGTGGAACATATCCACTTTTTAATGAGGTATTTATTATACTAAGAATAGGATCTAACATCAGAGGGAGAATGTCTTTGAGAAGCCTACTTGGGATTGGGTCTAAAATACAAGTTGAGGTTTTAGAAGACTTAAAAGCTGAAATTAAATCTGCTTTACTAAGAGAAACAAAGTTGTCTAATATTACAGGTGGATCTAAATGAGACCCTACTTTTACAGCTTGGATTTGTTCATTGCTAGTAGCAGGAGTGATTTCATCTATTTTATCTCTAATATGATTATTTTATTATTAAAAAATGTCAAAAAATCATCAGAACTGAGAGTAACTGGGATTGATGGTTCTACTGCACTGTGGCAGTTGGTCAGCCTGGCTACAGTGTTAAATAGAAACCTAGGATTATTTTTATTTACTTCTATTAGATTTGAATAGTATCTGGTTTGAGCCGTGCGCAGAGCCTGTTTATAAGACAGAAGGCAAGTTTTCCATGCTTCTAGGGATTGCTCTGAATGGCATTTACGATACGGTCGTTCTAATTTCCTAACCTTTTGTTTAAGTGCACGCAGTTCTTCATTATACCATGGAGAAGATTGCCTTGGCCTAACGGACTTATGTTTTTAAGGGAGCAACCAGTATCAAGAGCAGTTTTCAAGGAGTCCATGGTTTTGTCAACAAATTGGTCACTTATATTGGGATTAAGCTTATCCTCATCTGGGTCACATGACATGTCACTGAATATTGGCCCTATTATTTCTTTAAATTTTATAACTGTTTTTTCAGATATTGTTCTTTTTGTTATTATTTTATTCTGAGGAGCAGAGAAATCTTTTAGAGTAAACTGAAAAGTAATTAGAAAATGATCTGATAGTACTGGGTTTTCAGGGAGGACATTTAGATCACTGATCTCTAAACCATATGTGAGTACAAGATCTAAAGTGTGCTGTGACAGTGTGTTGGTTTATTTACATTCTGGGTGAAACCAATGTCATTTAGAAGAGCGCTGAAAGCTTTACTTAGGCAATCATCGTTCAGGTCTAATTTAATATTGAAGTCTCCGAGTATAATTATTTTGTCCCAGTCTAATACTAGGCCTGATATAAAGTTTGAAAATTCGGTTAGAAACTCAGAATAAGGACCAGGAGGTCGATAAATTATTATAAATAACACACCCTTTTGTTTTTCCACTTGGGGCAGGTTATAGATAGTGTGAGGCTTTCAAAGGAGTTAGATGCATTATTTGTTTTTGGGCAGAGAAGTAAGCTAGAGTGAGCGATAGCTGCCACACCTCCACCTCGGCCTGTGCTCCTAGCAGTCTGAAAGTTATAGTGACTTGGAGGTGTGGACTCATTTAATCTTACATAGTCATCGGGTTGAAGCCATGTTTCAGTCAAAGCTAAAATATCAATATTGTGATCAGTAATCAATTCATTAACTAAAAGGGATTTAGAGGAAATTGACCTAATGTTTAGCAATCCGCATTTTACAAACTTATTTACTGATTTACTAGTATCACGCATTGGTATTTTTATTAAGTTTTGTGGTCTAACACCTGAGTTGGCTTTTTTGGCGGTACATGTTTTGTTTTTACGAGGGACACACACAGTCTCTATCTGTCTAGGTTCTGAACCTATTTATAGATAAGTTGGTCAAAAATCTAAAGAAAAGGTACAGATACTCAATATTGAAAATATCATTGAGAATACAGTAGGTCCCAAAACAGACCCCTGAGGAACTCCATGTGCAATAAGTCGGTTTTAGATCACAACTTTTGAGAACTTTTATTGCTCTATTGATGAGTTTAGAGAATTCAATAGTAGAATTTAGTGCTTAACCGTCAGATTTCAAATGATTTGACCTGGTTTATGATTAATATCCAGAGTTTTTGACGAAGTCTTCCTTCCCTCTCTCTCCCCGCAGAATCCGGACTCTCTGGACTCCTCCATCCAGTCGGCTCTCTCGTCTCTCTTCCCGCCGTTCGACCTCACGGCTCCGGTCGTGTTGAGTCAGCTGTTCAGGACCATCGAGGAGCGTTACCATGGAGACGCCCTGCACTGCCTCATCGACTTCCTCATCCCGGCCAAGCATGTGCTGGAGAGTGTGCAGCAGGCCGCCTGTGTGAGTGCGACTGCTAAAGATGAACTTGTATTTTTGGATTTGTTGTTTTTTAATTTGTTTTACCAGGCTTGATTAGATATTTGAACAATATAATGTCAACACAGATTAGTTGAAGTTTAATTATGGCTGCCACAAATTAATCATTTAATTGCAATGAATTAATTACTGAAATGATCGTCAGTAGGGATGGACGAGATCTCGTGCCACAAGATCTGCGAGATTAACCTGTCTCGATACTGTACACACACATACAGAATTATATCAGGAGATTTTTTTTTATACAAAGACTATTGTGAATTGTCATGAAATTAAGCTTTGTATCTTTGAGCAGCTGTAGTAAAAACTCTCCTCCACAAACAGACTTGTAGCAGACTTGTTTTGACAGAAAACTCTAAACTCTGTCCTAGTTTTCAGTTCGTAATGATAAGACCAATATTGACAGAGATAATTAATGGTGCATTGGCCAGAACCAACCTGAGCCTAGATAACAGCAACTACTTGCAACTATTATTACTGATCATCCTTGGTTAGTATTTGCAAAAAGCTGCTATAAGTGAGCACTATGTTAGTACTAGTCAGAGGCACAGACAAATCTACTGGGGATTTAGGCAGGAACCTTATTTCTGTTCTGTCAGTCTCAGGGGCAGCTCGGAGGGAATGATTAAAAGACTTTACTATAATAAACCTATTTGTGTTCCTTTGTTTCAGGCTGGTTTCTGTGACGTGGTTTTCCGCTGTGAAGGCTGGCCTCTGTGTCTTCATGATAAGACTGTGGTCCAGCTGGCTCCAGTCAACCCTCTGCTGCTGCGCCCAGGAGACTTCTACCTGCAGGTGAGCAGAGCGACATATTCACCCTCTGTCAGGAAGGTTTGAGGTTCATTAACCAAAACCAAAACGATTAGTTCTCCTACACTGCTTTTAGCACCATTTGGAGCATTATTTAACATTTGGATGATAGAGCAAAACGAGATACTTAACATTTCTTATCAAAGACTAACCTTGTGGTCTACTGTAAACCTAACCTGGCTCTACCAGATGGATTCTGTTGGTATTTGTGATTTTCACAAGATTTAGTGAGTCAATCTGCAGAGACAATCTCTGCACGGTTACTACGGTGAGCTGGACCAATCACAAACCAAAGCAAACACAGAGGTGTCGTTGGACAAAATTTTGGTTGGAAAGATGTTTGTGTTTTTTCTCGTCTGTATTAACTAAAAATCTTGACTTCTCAGCTACTTCCGAATTCAGATGCTTCGACCAATCAGATTCAGATTTTGCCATGATGTTCCTTTTTTTGCCGACTTTTAGAGGCAGTTTACCCAGATTATTACTGTGTAGAACTCAATTCAGAGTGAGACACATATCATTGTGGTGTGAGCCAGGTTAGTCTCAATCAGTGACTCTTAACTAATGGGCCAGGGCCCAAAGTTGGACCGTCAGCACCTCCTTGAGGGCTGCACAATCTGTAAAATACAAGACATTTAACATGTGATTGGGCCTCAGGTTTCTTTGCACATGAATATTCGGGCCTTGAGGTCAAACAGGTTAAGAACCCCTTGTCTAAACTATTGTTTCCCAACCTGTACCCCCTAAGCTTAGCTTTGCGGTTCGAGTACCCCCTAACGCTGGGTTTGTGGTAAATAAGTAGGTTTATTAATGAAATTTTGTCAAATTTTTGTAATCTCGTCATTTAGTTTTTTTGTTTTAATTTGTTTTTAAATCTTCCCAAATCCTTCAAACTGATACAAAATGACTGGTCTATACCATTCAACAAACAAGATCTAGATATAGTACAGTGAAAATGAACAAATATGATATATTTTCTAATGTTTGGGAGATGGAATGTGGGTCAGTATAATGCATAATAGCAGCATTAATGTTCAGCTGTTTGAGAAATACAGAAAAACTCTGTAACTCCTGTTGTATTAATTGTCTTTGTGTCCCCAGGTGGCGCCGTTTGGGGACCAGGCGGCTCGTATTGTCCTGAAGAGTCTTCTGGAGGAGGGCTGCAGAGAGGTGGAGGAGATCCCCATCCCGGAGACGTCTTACCCAATCATCTTCACCCTCGAGTGGCTCCAGGAACTCAACGAAGGCCGCCACGGACCTCCACTGTCCCGCTGTCTCCTCTGCTCCGACCAGGGCATCGTCAAACTGTCCTGGGACAAAATCGCAGTCCCGGAATTCCTCGACAAACCCAAACCTGCTCCCGTAATGCCTCCCGTGTGTCAGAATCTTGAACCCAAGCATATTCCTCAACATTTCAAATACAACTCGTCAACTTTACCGCTCGAAATGCACCACTCGGCGAAATACAAGATGTCCGCCTCGCTGAGACACCCGCACTACTCGTCAAAAGTCATCAAACCGGACAAGAAATCGAAAGCGCAAGTGAAGCCGGTGGGATGGGTTTCTCCGAACACTTGGGACAGACCGACGGAAAAGGGAATCGAAGGAGATTACGTGGACTTGGTTGAGATCGCGAAAGAAAGAGAACGTTTGGATAAGAACGAGCGGAAAGTACATCCCGGTTTGGTCAAAGCGGTCCGACCTCCGCAGCCCAAACTGGGAACGCAGTGTCTCACCGCCACGCTGCAGTATTCCGAAAGCCCGTTTGTGCCCTGCGGAGATTTTGGGATTTCCGACGAAGAGTTGAAGAACAGGTACAGGGAGTCGTACATGGCGGCGCTGAAAAACCCGCTTGAAAAAGGGAACGCGGATTTGTTATCGTCTCTGGAAGAACTCAAATACCTGGACAGAATCAAAGATACGTCGTTTGGCACATCGGAATTCCCTAAAGATTCTCTAGGAATGTCAGTCTCCAATGAAGAACTTTGCCAATTCAAAGCATTTTGCGAACCCGCCACCGTCAGATACGCAAGCCATCTCAAAGATCTGAAGAAAACGTCGGAAAACTTGGCGTCATTTTGCACGAACGACAAAAGCTGGACAGTCTGAGTTTGGAATTTGGTGCGATTGGAGTTACAGATGTGGCTTTGGAAGATTTCGAGAGGAAACCGGATGCGGCGAAGGCAAAGCACAAGTCCAAATCGAGGTCGTTGTCCGCGATGTCGGAGGAGCAGGCCAAAGGAAGCGCTCTCCTCCACAGCAGAAGTCGCAGCGATGTCGGCCCAGAGATGATGAACGGTTTGGGGCAGAGCGAGAGCGAGAGGAGGGAGGAGACGGAGCCAGAGCCAGGGACACAGGAGCAGACGAAATCCCCCCAAACCGGTGAGTACCAGGATGTGGAGCAAATGTACGAGGTCAAGGAGAGACATTAGTCAGAGAAGAGCTTACAGAGACAGAGAGATTGTTTTTACATACTGTATTATAGTTTTCCAGTTGCTTAGTGTTGGACTGTAACAACTACATTATTATTTCAATCAATTAACTAGGAATGCACTCAACCAAAGTAATTCTTGTTTGGTTAAAATTGTGCTCGAAAAGACTAAAAACTTAATGAAGAAATGAATAAGTACTACTGTCTTTATGAAAAAAAAAGGCAGATTAGACCAATGATTCAGTCCCAGATCTTCAACTGATTTTCTTTTTTTTTGTTACTGTTCAAAATAAAACCTTATAATCTAACTGAAAAAAGTAGATGACTTTTACAAACTTTGGTCGACTAAGTTGTCACCAATTGATTCATTCACTAAACCAGGGGTCCCAAACCAAGGATCTGGGGCCCAAAACTGGGCCACAAGCCACATTTAAAATGTATTTTATACTTACTTTATAGTTTTTCACTACTTCCTTGTGTTTGTTTGTGAAAGTATAGAGGCAAATTCAAGCAGTAAGAGCTAAAACTACAGCATCAAAGGAGACCAAAGTGCTTTTCTTTCAGAAAAGACAGAAAAATACAAAAAACAAACTCCAGCCTAGGGGCCAAATGCAGCCCTTTGATCAATTTCTCTTGGCCTTCAGGTTTTCTGAAGAATTAGTTAAAAAAAGGGTACAAATTGGACATTTTACTAAACTATGCTACTTTGAAGTTTCTAAGTCTGCACAAAGGTCTAGTGCAGGGGTGTCAAACTCAGGCCCGGGGGCCAAATTCGGCCCTCCAGAAGATATCATGTGGCCCCTGAGCATAATTTCAGATTATTATTGATAGTGGCCCATTATATAGCTGAGATGTGACTATTAAATGTAATATGCACTGGAATGCAGCAAAAAGCATACAATCTGTCCAAAGTTTTATTGCAATGAAATTATGTGCAATATAATGTAATGTAACATAATGTAATGTGAAACACTATCATTCTGGATATATATATATATACAGTAAATGTGTTATATTAGCTTTATACAGCTCTATTGCCATATTTGAATTTAACACAGAGGGACCTATGTTTTAAAATGTGGCCCTCGACCAACTCTGACTCTGATCAATTTGGCCCTACCACCATTTGAGTTTGACACCCGTGATCTAGTGGCTCCATTTATTTTTTTGACAGATTCACTTTTTTTGAAATTTTCACTATTGTCCATATTTATCATGCAACCCATGATAACAAAGATTTTTTGACATTATCTGTCCTGGGACCGATAGTTTAAGGTCGTCTCCTAAATGGAAATTTTAACAATCCTACATAAAGTCTTTAAATGTGCACTGTGTAACTTTCTGGAGGTGAAAGGTCAACTGCACAGTTCAGTAGAAACTGAAATTCAAGGTTGTGGTACCCAACTTTTATAGTTATAAATTAGTAAACTTTGTGTTTTCTATTTAAAGGTAAATAATAATTTAATAAGTATGAATTGACTATTGAAGAATTTAAGTTTTCATCAGGAGCCAAAAGCAGCGCTCTGATTGGCTGAGCTTGTGTGATCCTCTCCAGTTTCACTTAGTTGTTTTTAAAAAGTTGTTTTTAAGCCATAATTATAACTAAAAATGAATAAATGTCAATACTAACCATGTGTGGAAGGATTTAAGTGAGAAGGTTGTCAGATTTCAAACATAAATTGTGTTTGCGGTGTGAAAGTCAGATACCCTCCTTTAAAACCAAACTGCAACAACAAAGACATCTAATAAACAATCCACCTTTTAAAGAAAAAGATAAATATACAGTATTTGTGTGTGTTATGATTAGCACATCATTAAAACTATTTATGAATGAGCTTAGAATAAATGACACCAAGCTAACACGCTGCTGTTGTTCAGAGGATCAACATTTTCCTTTGATCACGTTTGAAGTGTGATCATGGTGTCATCACTGCTCTGTACCTCATAATAATACTTCTACTAATATCACCCATACTCGAGGCCTGAATCCCGTCTTTCAGTGCGTACGATGTTTAAAGTCCCCACACATGACACGCTGCTTTGTCTCTGAGCTGAAGCGTGCTAAGTGCTCTCTCTGATCTGCTCTGAGCCGCAGCGTTTCATGTCTGTCCTGTTGAAATGGTGCGTGACATGTTCCACTCAGGACCCACTAACCTCCTCTTTAAACTCCCCCTCTAACCTCCCCTTTAAACCCCCCAGACCTCCCCTTTAACCTCCTCTTCCTGCCGCAGACCTGCCTCGTTCACAGGGCCAGAGGTGCTTCATTCTGGGTCAAGTTCACAGTAACACATCTGTGAACCATCGCACGCAGTGAATGTAGCTGACTGACACATGTAAATACTTTAGTTTTTAAGAGACGAGGATAAAATGGTACAAGTTTGCGCTTTTGACCATGTTCTAATATTCAAAAACATACCTGTAGATGTATTTAGCTTCATTTACTCTAGTTTCAGCTTTAGAGGTCAGGCTTTAAGATGTATTAATTTTGTTCCTTGTATTGTCCTTGTCTGGTTCCTGTTTGGAGTGGTAGGAGACTGGAGCCTGTTCCAGTAACTTTGGGCCTTAGGCAGGAGTTGCTATGATCCAGAGCTTACGTTTTACAATGCTTTGCAAAGAGTGGGTTTGATCACCACTTACCCCACTGCGTTTCAGGTCAACTAATGCTCTGAAAAGAACTGTCATGTACAGAGCGATAGTGCTGTGGAATGGACTCCCTGAATCTTTAATTATTCAGGCCAATAAATCTTGCTTTAAAATATTGTTAAAGACACATTTTAAAAATTGCAGAAGTGATAATTGATAATGTATGTCATTAATCTTTGGACATTATTTCTGAATTTACTGATGTATTGTAAACTGGAACAGGATTGTGTTTATCTTTTGATTGAGTACACTTTTTTATAAAATGTAATGTTTTAATTGCAAATGTTATTGTCTGCTTGGACCCCAGGAAGAATAGTCTTACTGCTGTAAAGACTAATGGGGATCCAGAAAAATAAATAAACTCCACAATGCACCGTCCAGTCAAATCATCTTATTTGTGTAATGCAGAGGAAACAAAGGAATGCACATCCCTGATGGGCTAATTTATTTGTGAACAATAAACAGGAATGGTGAGTGCATCAACGGGTCAGTAAATGTGGAGCAGTGGTTCTCAACCTGGGAGTCGGGGACCCCCATGGGGGTTGCGGAAGGATTTCTGGTGGTCCCTTAGTGATATGTGAAATTTAATATTGACATCCTAAACATGGTTTGACACTCTTTGAATGCAGTGATAGACATACATTCATATTTTTTGGTCTACAGAAGAAGATACCTAAGCTTATGGCTTCAAAATAAAAAGACATTACCACTTTGCATTTGGCCTACATTTTGTGCTTGGGGGTCGCGAATGCCTACGGTTGTTTTTTTGGGGGTTGCGACTGAAAAAGGTTGAGAACCACTGATGTGGAGAAGTCACGTGCTCTGCCAGGATCCAGGCGGTAGAAATAACTCAAAACAGAAGAAAAGTATCAGAGGCACACTGACTTACTGACGACAAAGTCCTTTATTGTGGCAGAAGGGACATGCTGACGCGTTTCAACCAAACAAACATGGTCTTCCTCAGGGCATACAAAGATAAAAGGTGGCCAGGTGGCCTTAAATACTATGAGATCACATGAAGTGGTCATGTGACAAAGTGTCACTCCTGAGATGATTGTGAGGCTTTGTGCTAAAACTGTCTCTGAGGCCATTTCCACTTGCTCACTCATGGCAGGGTTAACACACAGAGACAGATACAGATGATCTGTCACTCTCTCATTCATTCACTAGGGGAATTTTACAGAACATGCATGTTTTTGGAAGTGTGAGGAAGCCGGTGTATGCAATCTTTAAAAAAATATTTTTTTATTTGATATTACAGACAAGTCTTGTTAAAGGGGCACTATGTAAGAAAAACAAACAAACAAAGTGATTTCCACTTTTGAACACCAGAGGGAGCCATTCACATGCATTTTGCCTATTAAGCATGATGCCATCTACCGTCAATGATCCACATTCCGGCCCGTAATAAAACATTTCAAATACGTATAAATGTATCACAATTGATGTGGATTGGTTAACAGTGCTCTCTTAAGTATTCATGTTGTAAAGAATAAATATGATTTAAATGTTTGTGGACTATATGTGATCATTAAAATTCCTCTCAATCTTACACAGTACAGCCCCTTTAAAGTACTTGTATTGGAAAAAACCTAAGAGTCCCTAATCCTCGTCAACAACGAAATGATGATAATAGCATTTAGACATTTGAGCCTCATTTTGAAGTTTATCTATAGATCTTCCAGACGTTGGCTCGTATTGGGGTGACAGCTGTGGGGTCTCGAATGCACAGAACCCCCCTGTCCCTGCCCCCCGTCCCCCCCTCTCTGCCCCCTCCGTCCCACGTCTGCACACAGCTCTCCTCTTGTGAAGCCCGTTTCCTGTGGCCTCCTCTTCTTCTGTCTGAGTCTCAGATCTGAATCGAGGGGCCAACAAACCGCAGAGAAAATCCCCCGAGAGGAGCGCCGCGCTTGACCTCCGACCTCTGAACTGTACTAGAGAGAGCCACGCTGACCTTTGACCTTCGCGTTCGCCGCAGCACGAGACGAGACGCTCGAGTTTCAGGCGGTAAATCAGAGAAGCAGAGAGAGATTAGTTTGACTGTAAAACGCTTTAATGGAGCAATAAAACCGAACTCTGAAGGTCGACATCCACACAAACACAAAGTTTAGCAAAGTTTTAGTTTAGTTAATTAAATAAATTGTACAAATGGATCTTTTCTTAACAGGGAATGAAGGTTTTATAGTTGAAGAACCATAGTATGTACAGTGGTAAAACTCAGCTCTCCAACCAGGGGCTCACCGGTTTAAAGGTGCAATGTGTAACTTTCGACCAGCCATCAAGATTTTTCAATAATCGCAAATATTTTCTGCCACGGTAGATTTTTCATAGAAAACATTCAAATAGACAGATATTTCAAGACAAACAAACACACAAGATTGATAAGTACAGTACGATAAGTAAAACAAAATTACACATTTCATATAAAACATTTACAAGATGAAAACTAATACATCTAATACATCTAGATCAGTGGTCACTGGTCACCAACCTTTTTAACCCGCTTTTAATCTGAGCACAGCTCAAAGATCTACCTACAGATTTACATAATTTAGCGATGTTGAAAGTTTTGATTTTCAGACTAGTCTCTTATATACTTTATTGAAACACTGTTGGCCTATAGACTTTCTTAGTAGGCTATTATAGTCATAATATTTCATCAAAATTTAAACCTGCTACAATGTAACACAGTAGGCTAAATTTAAAAAGAAAGTTATGAAAGAGTTGAAGCTGTCATCACCTCACTTAGCGCTTCAAACTACTGTGTGATTGGTTATTACCATGGTAACAGTGAGGGGAGGGGCTTGAGAAAGTCAACTTTCTAAATCTAATACGTGTTTAGTGATACCAGATTGTTTAGACCAATTTCAGTTTGTAGTTCATTCCAAGACGTAGGTGCAGCAAAGCTCAGTTCTGACTCTGGTATGGACAGCGTTAGAACACTCTCGCTTGGCTTTATAAATAAAAAGGCGCCAATGTTTCAGTCTACGTCGGGATAAGGACGTCCAACCAACTCTGTCATAGAGCCACAGTGATGTGTCACAAATCTCAGGCTCCATGGTAGACAGTATCTAAAGCTTGTAAAGCCTTGGAAGAAGCATGCATGTATAACACATCACCATAGTCTAAAATGGGAAAGACCGTAGCAGACACAAACTTTTGTTTTCTCTGCATTTAAACTGAACAATTTGTCAGCAGTCAGAAGTTGAAAGGCCGCTGAAGTTACCTGATGAAACCGTGCTGCAGGAGTCACATCCATTTAAAGAATCAAGCCTGGGGATGTTCTAAAAACGACCAGGACGTTGTACGAGCTGTGGGAGATCTGATGTGCAAAACGTGTTGTTGAAAAGTTGCTGCTAAAAGCACTAAAGCACACCAGAGGAGTTTACAATCGTTTCTGAGTTTTAGCGCTCTTTTACTTCACTTTTTGACATATCCAAGGCTGTAATAAAAGTTCCAAACAATTCCAGTTTAGATTGACATTTTATGAGTCTGTACAAAGAATAAAACACTTTTTTTTTCAGTGTTGGTATTTTTAGTCAGAACAGAAGTGGATAAACAGAATTAAGCCCAAAAAAGTTTGAAAAAGAAATTATCTAACAGAACAGGACATAAGCACAGAACATGTGTAAATGACATGACTCTAGGTTTAGCAAAAATGCGAGTTGAGTTTTTGAAAATATGACTCGATCTAAGTTTGTACAAGAAATCAATGAAATTTCTCCAAAACTGTAGCAATGGTGGACAATTTAAAAATGAAAAGGGCCAAATAAATTCCCCTCCCCAACGGGACACAATTAAGGGTTAAGGTACAATGATGTTTTTAAAAATAGTTGTCAATATACATACAATATACTAGTCTGTGTTTTGGTGTCATAGGTTCAGTTTCAAGAGTTTCAGAATGGATAAACTAATGAGTGCTCTGTGTAGAATGTTTTATTTGAAGCACAAACATTTGAATTACATTTTAATATTACAATACAACAATCCAGGCTGTGCTGAGTTTAACACATGAACTCTTTCTACCTCCTTGTCTCACTCAGAGTCCCGGGTGAGTCCGACCGTCCCAGAGCCTGAAGTGGAGCCTCTGCAGAGCCCTGAACCCTCTGCTCCACCAGAAGAGGGCGCTTTCACCTGTGTCACTGCGCTGCTGGAGCTGGGCATCATCTGTCTGCCAGGTCAGAAAATAAATGAAATATAATCTGTCTGCTCTGCAAATAATGAGTCAGTCTGAGTTTATCCTCGAGTGGTCCTTGTGTCCAGATTAGCTGCTTTAACTTTTGTCTCATCAGTGTTAATCAGCCTCGTTTTAAAGCTGAAAACCTAGCTTTTTTGGTTGTAAATAATTAAACTTTGGCTATGTCTAGACGTCTACACTCTTTCCCTGACCCCTGTTCAGTGACTCATTCACATAGTCATGGTTTACTCTCAGCTGACGCAGGTCACGTGAATCTGCAGCATGAATGAAAAATAAAAAGATATGCAAAAGTCAGATAAAAATGAACTTCTGTAATAAATACTGATCAAGTCTGACATGCACATATTTATGAAATACTAATCATAATACAAGTTTTATGTTAACCATCAAATCGACTGAATAATTCAGCTTTTACAGCTCAAACTAAGGTAAGCAGCTAACACTAGCATCTTTAAGGCTAACGGCTTCAGTTACGAGTGTTTTGTTTATTTTCTCGGCTCAACAGTGAGTTTAAGTGGCTTTTTATCATCTGTCATTCAGTCGTGTTGTTTCCTGACCAAGCCAATGGATATTATAGCATCCAGTCGGTCTGAGCAGGCCAGTACTGATGGTTAAATAAGAACAAAGTATACCTTATTACCATGTTGCTCAGTTACTATCTAAACAGCTCAATACATTGGCATAAACGTTACATTAATCTTGAAATAAAAGATTACAAATTGCTTACAGTGCCGACTTTCATTTACAAACAGCTACTAACCTTGTTCCTCTGTTGACCCTAACTTTTCACCGTCTTTTTCTGTCTCTTTTTAACCTTACTGTAGCTTACGTTTCTTTTCGTCTTTCTTTTTTCCGTTAACAATGTGTACTTCCTGTCAAACGTTTACCAAAAATAAAGTCACAAATTTACCCATAAAATTTATATAAGAAAATCTGACCTTTACATATTAATAACCGTGTAACAAAAGGCTTGTGAGAGCTACAAACTAGTTTAAACACCTACTTCTGAAAAACAGATACTTCACCTTTAATGTGTCTTTAGTGTGATTCTGACTTGAGAACTTAACTTTAGACGAGGAAAATAAACACAACTAGATGTTTACTGAGCTAATGCAGAATTATAAAGAGTTAAATTATATTCTCACACCCAAAGCTGAAGATTTAAGCTTTTCAACAAGATAATTTTACCACATTTGTTAAGTTTTTTTTCTGCATTTTACTCTGTTTCTCAGGTTAAATGTGGGTTGTTGAAAAGCATTTGTGCCATGATTAGTTTAGTCCTCTTGTGAGTTCGTGTGTACAGCATAACATGTGCATGTGTCGCCCCCTACAGGCAGCAGGGACCGGTGTGTGTGTATAACATATTCACGTGTCGCCCCCTACAGGCAGCAGGGACCGGTGTGTGTGTATAACGTGCATGTGTCGCCCCCTACAGGCAGCAGGGACCGGGCGGGCAGAGCTGTGGTGGAGGTTTATGGAGACAGAGAAGAATGGAACCATCCTGAGGTTTCTGCTCCGAACATCTGCAAACTCCTGCTCTATCTGCACTCACTGCCCAGGTAACAACCAGATTATACTGTAATAACATGAGGTAATACTATAATACTCCTGCTCTATCTGCACTCACTGCCCAGGTAACAACCAGATTATACTGTAATAAGATGAGGTATTAGTGTAATACTCCTGCTCTATCTGCACTCACTGCCCAGGTAACAACCAGATAATACTGTAATAACATGAGGTAATAGTGTAATACTCCTGCTCTATCTGCACTCGCTGCCCAGGTAACGACCAGATCATGAACTGGTGATAGATTTTAGTCGTAATAACAGTCACGTGCCTCTTGTTATCGACGACTCAATGTTCAAGTTGTGGAAGAGTGTAAATTTCTTGGTTTGACTTTGTCCAAATGTGACCGGCGTGTTCAGCCTGCCCTGAGCGGGAGTCGAACCCGGGTCTCCCACACCGTGGGCGACCGACAAACACGTTGAGCTAAAGGGAACGCTCCCCTTAGCCCAGTTTGCCGGTCAGATCTTATAGCTGAGGGGGTGAGTTTCACAACCACTACCACACTTCACCACTCTCGGGTCCATCGTGTGGGCCTTTACGCTGGTATATGTTACACAAAGACCTGACTTGGAGCAAAAACACGACATTGTAAGAAGTCTCGACAGCGTCTCTTCTTTTTGCGGAAACTTGGAGAATTCACCCAGAACTCTAAGATTCTGTTGAACTTTTATCGCTGCACCATTGAAAGTCTTCTTGTGAGCTCTGTCACTGTGGTTTGGAAACATTACAGAGAAAGAAAAGAGAGCTCTTTATAAGTGGTTCGTTCGGCCAAGAGAACTGTGCACAGAGACCTGCCTGTGCTGGAGACTCTCTATAAAAGCAGACTTTTAAATCGTGCTCTTCAGATCTTAAGTGATCCCTCTCACCCTGGAAGGGACATGTTTGAGCTGCTTCCATCAGGGCGGAGGTATCGCTCTGTTAAATGCAGGTCTGCACGCCACACTAAGAGCTTCTATCCACAAGCTGTTACCAGCGTGAACAATGCATTTTAAATCAGGCACCTTAAATTTTAGACTTCTGCACTTTTTAACTTTTTAAATTGTACTTTTTTATTGATTTATTTATTGATTGATTTCACAGTGTATTTGTGTTATTGTGTCAGTTTGTGTATGTGTTTCTTGTTTGTTGTTTATGTCCATGAGCACTGAACTTTTTGCGATGTCTTTTCCAATGTGGTTTTTAACTACAAATGGCAATAAACTACCTACTACTACCTACTACTACCTACTGTAATAACATGATATAATGTAATACTCCTGCTCTATCTGCACTCACTAGGTAATAATATAATAACATGTGACCACTGCCCAGGTAAAATATATAGGACTGTTTTAGTTTAATGAAAGAATGAACTGTGTCTTTTTTTTTTTTTTACTTAGTTTAAACCTTTTTTGTAATTTATCTCACATTATAGTTTTTCCATAAAAAGATAAACTGAACCTGTGCAAAATGTGTAAAACTTGTGCAAGAACTGAAATACCACATTTTTATATTACATATTATGTGATGTAAATGTTATTTATAGTGCAAGTCACAACTTAACAACTTAATCTGAATAAAATGTCAAACATTATGAGACTTTCTGGATCAACGTCGGCCAGTAAATTAGTCTTATTAAGTCCAATTAAAGGGTTAGACTGATATCATGGAACCGATTCCCGGTCCAGTGTCGGATCAGTGCATCCCTACTTTCTTTTAACAAGCCTTTTTAGATCAGTATAGAGTTGTGTGAAAATCTGAAAATATATGGACTCACAAACTAAATATCCATGAACTTGACCAAAGAAAATTTGCAGTAGAAAAAAGGCATGAAGAGGAGAGAGAGGGACAGAAAGACAAAGAGAGAGAAAGAAAGACAGATAGAAAGAGACCGAGAGAGGAAGAGAGAAAGAGAGAGTGTGTGTGTGTTTTGCTCTAAACCTGTTCACTTGTTGTATCTCTCTGAGTGTTTCCACTTGAAACACTGGAGCTGTGTTTGTTTGTTTTGACTCTGGTTTTCCTGGAAGATTCAGACTCTCAGCAGGAGCTTCACCTCTCAGATCACAGAGTTTGGTCTCCAGCCAGCACAAGAGAGAGAGAGAGAGGGAGAGGGAGAGGGAGGAGGGGTAACATTATTAGTAGAACAATGTACAATTACATTAAGCAGAATGGCAGGGGTGCTTGTACCTGATTCACAGCAAGTTTCCATCTTCTGAGGAGGGATGGAGCTATGAGACATGTTTTAAGCGGTAGTGGAAACCGGAGGAATCTACGCAGACACGGGGAGAACATGCAAACTCCACATAAAAAGAGAGTGCGAGGAAGGAAAGAGGAGGAGAAAGAAATGACTGACTGAGAGAGAAATCTGTCGGAGGAAAGAGGACAGATTGAGAGAGAAGAAGAGAAAGAGAGAGAGAGAGAGAGAGGCAAACACAGAGGAAAGGAAAGGAGTAGAGAATGAGAGATGATATTAGAGAGGTGACTTTGAAAAGATGGAGGGAAAGAGGGTGAGGCTGCAGAAAGGCAATATGGAGGTAGTAAGAGAAAGAGAGAGGCGAGAAGGAAAGAGAAAGAAAGATGGGGAAGAGGAGGAGGGTAGAGAGGGGGAAGATTTAGGTTTGGGGTGGAGGAAGAGAGAAAATGAGAAGAGAAGAGAAGGAGAGAGATGAGGAGAAATACATTTGTAATGTAGAGCGAGAGAAGAGGGTGAGAGAGAGGGAGAAATCAGAGTGAAAATGTTAAAGGAGAAAGAAAGGGAGGTAAACAGTGCGAGAAAAAAGAAGGGAGTAGAGAATGAGAGAAGGAATGAGTTTAAAAGATAGAAAGAAAGAGGGTGAGAAGAACATGATAAATGAGAGAGAGAAAAAGAGACTGCAAGGAGAGGAGGAGTGAGGAGGAATGAGAGAGTGAGAGAAACATGAGAGTGTGAGAACGACAAGTGTGAATAACCTCGGCAGCAGAAGTGAAAACAGATATTTGTCGCCGGGATATTTTAAGACTTAATAAAACATAAATCTCTCAGCGCCGCCTGAAGTGACGACAGAGACTCCGACACTTACACACAGTTTCTAACATTTCACTGGTTTGATCTTCGAGTGCTCAGAAAAGTCCTGTTCTCACCTATCACCTATCCCCGCCCACTTGTCTGTACAGTATTGGTTACTCAAAAAAATCTGATTCTGCGTAAAACATGGCTTCAAATTGTCATGTAGCCACTTTACAGCAATAAAAGCAAGTATTTTAAAGTCTGCTGCTTGTTACAGTTAGATTTTACTGCAAAGAGGCGGGCTAATCAATATAAAGAGGCGGGGCTAGTCAGTATAAAGAGGCGGGGCTAGTCAGTATAAAAAGGCGGGGCTAGTCAGTATAAAGAGACGGGCTAGTCAATATAAAGAGGCGGGGCTAGTCAGTACAAAGAGGCGGGCTAGTCAGTGTAAAGAGGCGGGGCTAGTCAGTATAAAGAGGCGGGGCTAGTCAGCATAAGAGGCGGGGCTAGTCAGTATAAAGAGGCGGGGCTAGTCAGTATAAAGAGGCGGGGCTAGTCAATATAAAGAGGCGGGGCTAGTTAGTATAAAGAGTCGGGGTTTGTCAGAATAAAGAGGCGGGGCTAGTTAGTATAAAGAGGCGGGGCTTGTCATTTCTGCAGTTTTGAAAAGGAAGTCAACAGGCCTGATGTAAATGACGGATTTACCTTTGAACACATAGGAAAAACACACTTTGATTTCTTTAATAAAGCAGTAAATATTATTTTTTGTGTTTTCTTTGTTGTGTTGTTGTGCAGGAGAGAGGTGTCGGAGCTGGGTTTGACTCTGATCATAAACTGCAGGAAGAAAGCTCCTCCTCCTGCTCTGTACCAGGCTCTGCTCATGGCTCAGGTGAGACACACACATATATACACAGACACACACACTTGTGCACACCAGAAGAGTTTTAACACTTGCATTGCCATTATTGAGAGTGGTAGGAGGTTTTTCACATGTGTTTATAGCAATAAAAGGTCTCTTGCCTCAAAAACATTGAGACCCCCTGGTTTAATGAAATATGTTACAAAAAAGACCACATCAAAAGATCACAGCATCTAATCTTTTCTCACTCAATGTCTTTTATAAAAGCGTCTGTAAGTTTCTGTTAAAATGTTCTTACAGGACTAAACATTGTCAAATGTAGTGTAGTAGTACTCGAGACCGGTCTTGAGACAGCTTTTTTAAGGTCTCGGTCTTGTCATGGACTCTAGTACATTGGGTCTTGTCTTGGTCTAGAGCAGATTGATTCAACTTAAGGCCCAAGTGCCAAATTGTCCCTCCGAAAATCTAATTCAGCCCTCAACCCATGTTCTAAATATTATAAAGATATGTTTTGTTTTTTGGTCTTGTTTGTCAAAGTAATTCTGGCTTAACATACATTAGACTTGATATAGGTCCTAGTTTAGCCCTGGTTTAGTTCTTCTGTCGACCTAGTTTGGTCCTAGTTTAGACATGGGTCACTAATTGGCTAATTCAGGTTCAGATTTGGTTAGTCGAGTTCTTGCTTAATTGTGTTTCAGCGCTGGTTTGGACATTTGTAGAAAATGTAACAGCAATAGTTATTATCATTACTGAAACAGGTCTAAAGCTGTTGATATTTGACCCCAAACCTCGTGTTGTGCAACTGCCCGCCCCACAAGTCATAGTCTTCTGTAAAATCTGGCCTTAGGAATAGTTAGGTTGAATAGTCCTGGTCTAGAGGGAGCTTGGACTCAGTCTTGTCTTAGACTCGGTCTTGTTTTGGACTTGGACTTTGGACTCTGCTAAACTTGCATCAGGACACAGTGACTTGTCCCAGACACAGTTTGCTATAAGCTCTGCACAATGTAGACACTGATATGTGTATAAAACTTCAAAGATGGTCTTGATTTGGTCTCGATGGACAACGGTTTTGATCTAGTCTCAGTCTCGGTCTTGTGACTCTGGTCTCAGAAAGGTTTTGGTCTCGATTACTCAAATGTATACTGTACATCACTGAACTGATTTTCTGTCTCTACAAGAGAACAGATACACATTACCAATTACACACACCAATTTGTATGTATTTGATTAAACGTTTTTTAGGAAGAACAAAGGTTTTTGATTCCCTGTAGATCGATACACAATCACAGAGCATTTCTTTTTAAAGCACCTTGCTCTGCTCAGTTCATTCAGTTACATTTGTTGTTTCTGTTTTTCTCCTGCTTTAGGAAACATTTATACATTTATTAATTTTGTCTTCATCTTTTTGATAAAGAGAACAACACAAATGAAACAAAGACAATGATATATTAAAACACTGAGATTTTCTTGTTTAAAGGAAATTGTTAAAAATAAAAACCATTAGACAGTGTGAGTACTTGTGATTGTCCACAAGAGGGAGACTTAGCTCCAGTCTTTTAGATCCACTCAGCAGCAAAACTGTCCAGACTTAGAACATTAGACTTTGTCATGAAATAAATTTATATATAAAATATAAATAAAATTACAAATTTAAATCTGCTGATTTTTGTTAGTGATTAGACACATTAACCTTTGATATTACAACAAAATAATAATATTAATTTAAATAATCATTTTACAGTTTTTCTCAATTGCTTTGACACACTTCTTCCATTCTAAAAGTCAATTTACAAAACAGCTCACACAGAATTCTAAACTGAGCTTCAGCTTTTTAAAACTAAGTTTCGACTCAAGCTAAATTTAATTTTACATTCAAAGCTGTTCAGTTTTCCTGTGAAAAGCCAGTTTTACCAACAAAACTCTGACACATTCCTCAGGTGTTTATTGTTTTTTCTCATTTGACTTCACAGCTCAGAAGCTTTAGTTCTGATTCAGACACAAAGTCACTTCATCTGTCATTTACATTCACACTTCACACAAAACTGTTTATATCTGGATGAGTTGTGTTTTTATCTTACCTGGCAAAAAAAAAGATGAAAAATACACTAAAAACTAAAAACAATTCCCTTAAGTCACGATTCGATTCAGTTTTTGATTTTGTTAGTTTATCTCTAATCATTTACCATGTTTTTGATCGATTTTCCATCCATAGTGAAAATATATTTAGTAGAGATGCACCGATCCGAGACTGAGATCGAATATCGGTGCCGATCCAGGAAATTTTGCTGGATCGAGTATCGGCTCCATAATATCGGTTCAGCCGATATCCTAGTTGTGTTTAATTGGACATAATATAGTCTGATGTTGATCCAGAACGTCTCATAATGTTTGACATTTTATTCTTTCTCTCACTCTCCTCTCTTTTCTTTCTCTCTCTCTTCTCTCTACTACTCTGTCTTCTCTTCTTTCTTTCTTTCTTTCTCTCTCCTCGCTCTCTCTCTTTCCCTTTCTATCTCTCTTTCTTCTCTTCTCTCTCTCCTCTCTCTCTCCTCTCTTTCTCTCTCTCTTCTCATTCTCTTTCTTCTCTCTATTTCTCTGTCTTCTTTCTCTCTCCTCTTGTGCTCTCTCTCTTTCTTCTCTTCTCTCTCTCCTCTCGCTCTCTCTCTTTCTCTCTCTCCTCTTGCTCTCCCTCTCTTTCTCTGTCTTCTCTTTCTCTTTCTTCTCTCTATTTCTCTGTCTTCTTTCTCTCTCTTTCTCTCTCCTCTTGTGCTCTCTCTCTTTCTTCTCTTCTCTCTTTCTCTTTCTTCTCTCTTCTCTTTCTCTCTCTTCTTCTTAAGTTGTTCAGTTTTGACTTGCGGTCTAAATAACACTAAATGATCAAAAGTCTCTCGGCTATTTCAAGCATCGGTTGATATCGGGTATCGGCAGATGCTTAATTATAAAGTATCGGGATCGGGATCGGTATCGGAACTGAAAAAGCTGGATCGGTGCATCTCTAATATTTAGTTTATTTTCTCTTAAAATATGTTGTGTCTTTCTGTGAGTTTTAAAGTTTGATTTGTTTGTGGCCGTTATTTTAAAAAGCATAAATAGTCTCTTTAAACTCGTTGTTGTCTGTTTGTTTGTCCTTCAGGAGCAGACTCTTCACACTGTCCACTGCATCGTCCTGTTTGTGGAGAAAGACTCCAGCCCACGGCCCGAGAAGCTCAGCGGTCTGCAGGTAAACCCCACACCCTTAAACCCCGTCGGATCTGTGACCTCTGACCTCTGCCCTGTGCCTCAGATGGACGTCGTGTCGTCTCTGAAGTCGCTGAACAAAACGGTGGAGAGCGCGGAGCTGAGCAGAGAGTTTGGAGGGTCGTTTGTGTTCTGTCTGCAGGACTGGCTCCAGCTGCATCAGGTAAAAGATCATCAGCTGTTTAAATGTGTAAAAATAGTTCTGTTATCTGTGTAAATGTGACTTTGGTAAAACAATCAAAACCTTCATTTAAGCAAGGATGAAGAGTAAATACTTGGATTAAACACATTGGGCCTCATTCATGAAAGTCTTCGTAAAATCTGTGCGTAACTTTCACTTTAAGAAGCCTCTGCGAAAACTCTACGTGTGATTCACGATGGGTTCGTAACGAGCCAAATTCCTTCCTAACAGCCTTTACGCCAAATTCACCAAACTCCAGCTACAAACGGTTATTTACATAAAAATGAATAATGCATACTTCCTTATATGGCAAACCTGGGCCGGCCGCAGCGCGTCACCGACAAGACTTGGAACAGGAGAAATGAGGAAGAAGCTGCAGCAGCGCGTCTGCCCACTTTCGTTGAGTTTAAAAATGTCCAAACTCACATGAACACACTCAGAGGAAACAGATTCACATCACAAATGTATTGAGATAACGCTGGGCTTTTGCCGTTTATATCGCGTTTCACGTCGCGGTAGAACGAGCGTGTGGGGGGGTGGAGGTGCACAGTCAGTGCACAGTCCGCTCTGGTCCTGGGGGGACACAGGGTCCTGAGTCCTGGGGGGTCAGAACACAGAGACTCTGAGGCTGGGACAGGCTGCTGCAGGTTTATTAAAGGAGTCATTTTATGCATAACTGAATTTTTTTTGTTTCTAAAATTATTTTATATACAATAATTTGCAAAAATACATAATCTACAATCATGTAGGAATTACAATTTATGACTGAACGATATAAGAAATAAAAATCTGAAACAGCTGATTTTTTTGTTCTTACAAGTGCTCCTCATTGTTCTTAGGATTTGTTCTTACAGACGAACATTTTCCGTTAAAAACAAATTTTGTGAATGCCAAAAATGTTCGTAAGGAGCCCTTAAGAACAAATTTGTTCATAGGAACGTGTCATGAATGAGGCCCAAAGTTATTATTTGTTGTTGGGATGGGCTGATATGAATTTACATGGTATATTAATTATGTTTTAAAGCAGATCTAAGTTTGTTAAATGTCTTTGTTAGTTTGTGTGATGGTCACAAATATATTTTCTTCACATTTGAAGCAAACGTCTGCTCTCTGCTGCCTCCTGCTGGAAAAACTACACTTATACTGTATTTGACAGCTCTTCTGATAATCACTGGCTCTTTTATTTTTACATTTGACAGTGTGAAAAATGTTTAATGTACTTTCCTTTCTTTTATTTGAAAAAATAAATACATTGATTAAAAAAATACCATTATGAAAACAGTTCTGTTGTAGGTTTGATGCTGGTATTTACAGAAGAGAACTGTAGGGGGCGCTCTACTGCTGAAGTTGCTTGGTTCTGCTTTAAAATCCACAGAACAACTCACAAGATCAAAAACTTACAAACAAACATATTTATTTGAGATAAAAAAATATTTTGTATTATTATTATGTAAATATAAAGTCTAATTTTAGCTTGATTGTTTATATTTACTTTTTATTATTTAGTTTGTTCAAAATTGCAAATATGAAGCTTTTAGGTCAAACTGTGGCTTGTATATGTGCACAAAGAGATACAGATATATCGCCCATCTCTATTTTCTTGATAGAAAAGATCGAAACAAGACTTTCAATCAGAAGTCATTTTCAATCTGATGGGATGGATCTGAGAAGCTTGAGTTTTGTCCCGCCCCTGAGGAGGAGCTAAATCCTAAACCAGTACAGACCAGTTTTTAAAATGATTCGGTTGGTCTTAGTTGTGACTGATACTTATAATGCGCTTATCAAAAGACACACGCTTCATTTTTTGCAATAGTCATACTTTACACACTGTATTTGTAAGTTACTATTGTAGCCACAGCTGCCCTGGGACAGACTGATAGAAGTGAGGCTGCCATTTGTGACTACCACCATTCACACAGATCCACACAAGGCAATGTGTTGAACTGTCTTCCAAAAGGACGACAATTACTTCCCCTCCTTGGTTTGTCTGAGCCTTGTTGTTCTGACCTAAACAGCCAATCAGTGTCTTTAATAATTCTTTAGCATCCAAATGTCAATAACATGATACAGTACAGCCAGGCTCTCAGGTCCCTTCCATCAGATTGAAAATGACTGTTTAGTGAAAGTTAAAAAACTTCGTACAGACTTCCTTTTTTTCTTCGTCGTGTTAATCTTTTTCTTCTTCTCTTCCTCGTCCTTCTCCTCCCACTTATTTTTTCTTATCTTTTTTAAGGTGATTTTGGCTAAGCGTTGTATCTTGATATTTTTGCCATGTTTCTATTACAATAGTCAGCAGAGTAGTTAGCACTCACCTCCATGAGGTATCTCTTTTTTACATTAGTTTTTTTTTCCCTTTCCTTGCCGAGAAGGAGGGTCTAAGGAAAGGGAATGCTCCGGGACAATTATTCATTTGCTTGTTTACTCATTATCTGCTTTCACATGTTTGATCAATCATGGGAAGTTCTCAGAGACGACTGCTGTGTTTTTGGGCTATACAAGTGACAGTAAGACGGTCATCTTCCCTCGGGTCTGGGTGGGTTTCCTCCGGGCACTGTGGTTTCCTCCATCAACCAAAACATTCAGGATCATCTTTTTACAGACAGCAAAGTGAAACTGGAGTGACTCACCCAAGCATGTCAGTAATTGTTATTTCTTTGATTTATTTCCAGAGAATAGTTTCCTTCATGTCGGATCTGAAAGCAGCAGACAGTTTGTTGCAGAAAGCGATCGAGAAGGTAGAGGGCCCCAAGAAGCTGGACACGGCTGAGGTCAGTCTGAACATATACATTATATTTTTACAAGTCCAGTGTGTCAGATGCCCGTCCATCTTCATTTGTAACAAGAAAAAAAATTTAACAGTTCAATAAGCCCCTTGAAATGTTGTTCTGTTCTGTCCTGTTTTGTTCCCAGGAAGTGTCTCTGTGCCTGGAGGAACAACGAGCTCTGATGATGGACGTTCTGAGGGACCCGGACCTCATGACTCTGCAGAGAGAAGGAGGATCAGTCCTGGCCCGAGTCCGCAAAGACCAGCCTCGTTTTACACAATCACACGACTACAGGTGAAATACAGAGTCCCCAAACACACACTCGCGCGTCTACAGGTGAAATACAGAGACCTCAGACACTCACACGACTACAGGTAAATTACAGAGACCTCAAAGACACTCACACGACTACAGGTGAAATACAGAGTCCTCAAAGACACACTCACACAACTACAGGTGAAATACAGAGACTTCAAAGACAATCACACGACTTCAGGTGAAATACAGAGTCCTCAAAGACACTCACACGACTACAGGTGAAATACATAGTCCCCAAAGACATTTACACGACTACAGGTGAAATACAGAGACCTCAAAGACACCCACACAATTACAGGTGAAATACAGATACCTCAAAGACACTCACACGACTACAGGTGAAATACAGAGTCCCCAAAGACATTTACACGACTACAGGTGAAATACAAGGTCCGCAAAGACACTCACATGACTATAGGTGAAAAACAGAGTCCCCAAAGACATTTACACGACTACAGGTGAAATACAGAGACCTCAAAGACACCCACACAATTACAGGTGAAATACAGATACCTCAAAGACACTCACACGACTACAGGTGAAATACAGAGTCCCCAAAGACATTTACACGACTACAGGTGAAATACAAGGTCCGCAAAGACACTCACATGACTATAGGTGAAAAACAGAGTCCTCAAAGACACACTCACACGACTACAGGTGAAATACAGAGACCTCAAAGACACTCACACGACTACTGGTGAAATACAGAGTCCTCAAAGACACACTCACACGACTACAGGTGAAATACGGAGACCTCAAAGACATTTACACGACTACAGGGGAAATACAGAGTCCTCAAAGACACCCACACAATTACAGGTGAAATACAGATACCTCAAAGACACTCACACGACTACAGGTGAAATACAGAGACCTCAAAGACACTCACACGACTACAGGTTAAATACAGAGACCTCAAAGACACTCACACGACTACAGGTGAAATACAGAGTCCTCAAAGACACCCACACAATTACAGGTGAAATACAGAGACCTCAAAGACACACTTGCACGACTACAGGTGAAATACAGAGTCCTCAAACACACACTCGCACGACTACAGGTGAAATACAGAGTCCACAAAGACATTTACACGATTACAGGTGAAATACAGAGTCCTCAAAGTCTTCAAAAAGCCTTCATGTATAAAATGCTATTTCATGAATAGAATTGTGATTATCTTCTGGGTCATGCATAAAAGAAATCTTGTAACAACCATCATTTGTGAACCCTTTTGGTATGAAACTAAGCTCTTTCTGTACGGCTGTGAACCAATCACAGTGCAGCGGTTTATCCAGATTGAAAATGTGTTGACCTCGGTTCAGAGTGATACACAAATCAATATGGTTTATTAGAAAGTAACCCGGCTGGAGTCATAGAAATGTAGTAGTTGTAGTTGTAAACAGGAGATAGAGAGTCTGAGGAGGCTGCTGGTTCTTCTGCTGCGGAGTGAGGCTGCTGACAGTGTGTTTTTGCTCCTCAGAGACTGGCTGGAGTCGTCGTCGCTGCTGTATAACTCTGTGGAGGAGAAACTTCACTCTCTGGTCATAAAGTCCAACGTGAGCCTGCAGCGTCTGGAGGCTCTGCTGTCGCTGAGACAGGCCGAGAACTGTGTGTGCCAGGTGAGAAATGTGTGTGTCAGGTGAGAACTGTGTGTGTGACATGTGAGAACTGTGTGTGTCAGGTGAGAACTGTGTGTGACAGATCAAGAACAAGTATCAGCCTTTTTCATTTTCATTTATAACTGTACCGTGTGTGTTTTGCAGACCGAAGCTGGTAATTTTCTCTACATTTATAACCGTACCGTATTCATATGTGTATTTTTCAGACTGCAGTTGGTGGTTTTCTCTACATTTATAACAGTACCGTGTTCATATGTATGTTTTTCAGACTGGAGATGGTAGTTTTCTCCACATTTATATATATACCGTGTTCATATGTGTGTTGCAGACCGGTGGTTGGCTGAGCTCAGAGGCGGAGCAGGTTCTGAAGGAGTCGTGGCCGTCAGAAGAAACTCTGTCTGCGGCTGAATTAGCTCTACAGCACTTTACACACTTCATCAAACAGGCCAGAGTAAGAGTTACAGCTGTGTCTTATTTAGAGGCAAATCTGTTCATGGTTTTGTCCCCATTTATAGGATCAGTTTACTCCAAAGATGACCAGACATTTTTCTACTGCGAGCCAAAATAAGTACTTATTATATGCTGCACTTAGATGATTTTTGTTCTTTTTATCTTTTGCCAACATGTTTAGTTGGATTTGTTTTGAGGTTCCTTGTACTTACTGACTCCCACACATAATGTAATCAAATAGATATTAACACTTCAGCACAATCCAAATTAAACCCTCAAAGCAGAATTCAGCCCTGGGACCCCACTTTGAGCAACCCTGCTTTAGCTCTACAGGTTATGTTCATGTTGTAGTCGTAGATCGTGATGAAGTCCAAGTCACGGACAGTTTTTTCTAATAAATCTTTCAGTGCCAGCCCTGTTCTCTTACCTGCCAGGCCTTTTGGCTAATTTGAAACAATATTCACAGCTCCACAAAAAACTTTATGCAACTGGAATGATGACATGTTGAACAGCAAATGAGACCTTTGAAATGTTAGTACTTTCATTTTAAAAAGAATTGTTATACTACAATAATCCGTTTATTTTTAGTGGCATTTGAAATTCCTTGTTTTCATTAAATGTCAGTGTTTGACGAGAAACTTTGAAGAAAACGTCCTTGTTCTAAATCAAGCCTCATATCAGTGTTGTTCTACTTTTTGGTGAAAGAATATGAACCACTACAATGAAATAATGTCTTTAGGGTAAAAACAGGAGGTTTATACGATTAAAAGAATGAGGACGAGTGTCTTTTTCATCTTTAAACCAACAGACGCCGTGTTTCTGATGCAGATTCTAGAGATTCAGCCTTTTTCTGGAGCAGAAATAATCTTGAATAAATCCAGTCGTTTGACTTCCTCTGACACTTTTCGCTCGCTCACAGAAGAGGACGTTTCCAGACTTGTTGCATGTGTCGTTCTTCTCAGAGTCCTAGTCCAGTAGGATCGACTTTTCTTCAGTTTAAAGATCAAATAGATGCTCTAAACTTACTCAACTGTGTTTTAGTCCAACATGTTTTGTCTGGAATCAGTTTGAAAAGAAAGTCGGCTCCAGAAGCAGCTGATCGTGTAAAACAGAGCTGATTTTTTTTTTACCTATCCATCCATCCATCCATTTTCTTCCGCTTCATCCGGAGTCGGGTCGCGGAGGCAGCAGTCTTAGCAGGGAGGCCCAGACTTCCCGATCCCCACACACTTCCGCCAGCTCTTCTGGGGGAATCCCGAGGCGTTCCCAGGCCAGTCGAGAGACATAGTCCCTCCAGCGTGTCCTGGGTCTTCCTCGAGGTCTCCTCCCAGTGGGACATGCCCGGAACACCTCCCCGGGGAGGCGTCCAGGAGGCATCCGAAACAGATGCCCGAGCCACCTCAACTGGCTCCTCTCGACGTGGAGGAGCAGCGGCTCTACTCTGAGTTCCTCCCGTGTGACTGAGCTTCTCACCCTATCTCTAAGGGAGCGCCCAGCCACCCTGCAGAGAAAACTCATTTCGACCGCTTGTATTCGCGATCTTGTCCCTTCGGTCATTACCCAAAGCTCATGACCATAGGTGAGGGTTGGAACGTAGATTGACTTTTTTTTTTACCTTCTTTATCAAATATTTGAGCTCATATGAAAAGTTTGAAAACAGCTGACTGTCTTTATCTGCTCCTTTCTCGTTGTGTTTGCGTTAAGGTTGTTTTTATGAAGTGATTTTGGAAGGTAGAAAGAATATTATCTCTTTAGCTTCACAAATATTTAAAATAATCTCTTGTGTCAGTTCTGTATTCCTGCTATGTGCCTCTATCTCTGCTCAGTAAACACAGACCGAGGAAGTATTATCTGTGATTCACATTCCTCTGTTCGCAGGAGAAGCAGGAGTCGTCGTCTAAAGTGATGAAGAGCGCCGTGAAAACCCTCCAGAGCTCCACAGAGTCCAGTCCCACCACAGACGTCCTGCAGACTCTGGTCAGCACCTTCCAGTCCAACATGGCCGACTTCATGGTGCGAGCGGAGAGACGCCACAGAGACCTGGAGACGCTGGTGCAGGTTTACTCCTTCTGTCAACAGGTCAGGATACAAAACAACACACTTTTCATTCAGGTCAGGATTCAATAAGCAAACGATTTCTGAGTGGTTTGTTTGTACTGAGAACGTAAACCTACCGAGAATGGAAAAAAACTAGAAAGTGAACAGTGACCTGATCCACTCTGAGACACAAAACAAACATCAAACTGTTTGAAAGTGGAGAAAATTAAACAGAAAAATATATGAAATTAGCTGGAGAAGGCAGAAGCGGATTTACTTATAACTTGGGATGTGAATCGAGAACCAGTTCCCTATTTAGCAATCCATAAAAATTGTATCGCTCGAAATCGCTCCTCTTTCACAACCTCAGCTAAACGGGCTATTGTTGAGATGTCCATCCTTCCACTGTTTGATTACGGTGACGTTGTGTACCGTCATGCATCTAAAAGTAGTCTTGCAAAGCTGGATGCAATTTATCACTCTGCGATTCGGTTTGTCACAAATGCTTCCTACAGGACACACCACTGTCTGCTGTACTCTCAGGTGAACTGGCCCTCGCTGCAGACCCGTCGCCACATTCACTGGCTCACGTTCATATATAAAACCATGTTAGGACTCGCACCCGCTTACTCGAGTCAGCTGTTACAACAAAAAACCTCCTCCAGATACAACACTCGCTCCTCACAGCTCATCAAACTGAAAACTCCCAAACCCAGCTCCTCTTTTGGCCTCATGTCATTTCGATATGCCGCAGCTAATGATTGGAATTTGGCTCAAAATTTTCTTAAACTAGATTCTAAAATTTCTCTTTCTGTTTTTAAATGTAAAGTGAGGGACATTTTTAAAGACTCATGTAAATGTTTTACTAACTGAAGGTCATTTTTATGTATTTATCTATATTTCTGTTTGTTTTACTAATGATTGTTTTGTGTGTTTAGTCTGACTCCCTCTCCCCTTCCCTTGGTGCTTTTGCACACCAGGCCAACATTGTAAATAAGAATTTGTTCTTAATGTTTTGCCTGGCAAAATAAAGGTAAAATAAAATAAAAATAAATAAGTATGTTTCTTCCTTTATCAATTCCTCTTATTTATACCGCTTTGAGGCGCTGTTCCTTTAAATACGCTCTTTATTTTCAGTTTCATTACAAGCACACATTTGAGCTGCACACTTGCACTGATTCTGTGTGGATATAATGCGTTGATGCACAGTGCACACGGGAAAGGAGAGAGAACAAATAGCGGTAATGAAACGTGTGCATATGGCGCACGTGCCTCTGCGCGCACACGCCGCGCACACACCAGCGCCGTGACAAAGGTTAAACATCGACACAAGCCTCGGATCCTGCTCTGTCTGTTGGCTTCACAGCAGTGGTTTCACTGGACTTAATTCCAATTCGTCACCGTGACAGACAAGGTCCAAAAAAATCCGTCATGAGGGATTTTTATTCGTCATAATTTTGTTCAGTAGTTTTTTTGCTGCCTATGTTTTTGAAGCTGATTTCTGACGCAGAGACTGCACGGGAGCGCTCGGGTCATGAGACATGCATTACAAAAAATGACTGAACTCTGCATAAATAGTTTCTTAAGGTATCATAAAGGATCTGCAAAAATCATTGTGTCCGTTTAACATTCAACAATCTCATTGTGACTAATGTGTAGCTCTGCATCTTACCTGAAGCACAAAGTTCCACTTCTCTCCACTTTCTGCAAATCCTCACTATATTTTGATCAAACATGTAATTTCCATTTCTCCTGCGTAAAAGCCAGTTCTTCATTCCTTCGGGAAAGCTTCTCTGATGCGAGCGCGTCTGCCAAACCAGGAAACTGCAGAGGCGACTTTCCGCTAAGTTTACAGTATGAATATGAATAAAAATCAGTGTTTGTCTGTCGAGTGATCCTGGTTGTAGACACAAATCCTCTTGAAATCAGGCCAACAAAACTCTGTCCATCCCATCGTTTTTGTCAAATGAAGCCTTTTTTGCGCTCCGTAGCTAAAGTGTGGTCCGTGAAACTGCAGCCTCCTGTTTACAGATTCATAGGTTACGTATTTGCTCAGGCTACAGCACTGTGCGCTCTGCAAGCGTCAGTCTAGCGGCCTCCCTGACGGAACAGCAGCGCACATGAAAGGGATTGAAAGCAGCATCTGTCCCTCACTGCTTCCTCAGTTTGAGAGAGCGGGAGAGCGCGAGTCCGGTCGGGATCCAGTCACTAAATTAGTAGACTATATATGAAAGTGCAGCTCCATTTTTTATCTGTCAAAATGACGGAGGGCCTTGAAAATGTTCTGTCAAATCAAACTACAATCGGTAAATTACGGAAAATTGTCGGTTAATGTAACTTCTGCTTCACAGTGTTAAAAGCTATTATAGACTGTTCTTCTGAAATTAAGACTGAAATGTTTCTTTTGCTTTACACTTTGCCAATATTCAATTAATAATCATTATAATATAGTCCACATCTCTGTCAAAAAGTATTCAAATTTAGGAAATACAATTTTTTAGCTTACATACAAAGAATATTTTAGGAATTGATAAGAGAATCCATAAGGAATTGTATCAATAAGAGGATAGTAGAAAGCCCAAAGTTGTCATCTGGACACCGTGTTGATGATAGTCTGATGATAGTGACCTGACCAGTATAAATACAGCCAGTCTCAGGTCACTTCCATCAGATTGAAAATTATTTTCGGACGAGAGTCGCAGTGTCTCAATCTCCAAAACGCTGTCCTAATAACAACTTTGAAGCCTCCTGGACGAATGAGAGATTACACCGATACGATAAGAGGAATCAACAGAACCATTGATACTGATACAATTGTATCCATACCCTTTTACTTAAATAGATGAGCGTTTTGTTACATTTTGTTGTTACTCTGGGCATTTCGTACAGGATGTTGAAGCTTTGTTGTAGTTTTATCAAACAAAATGCCAAACCTTCGACTCCATTCATGCTCATCATCGCTCATCTTTTCAAAAAGTCCAACACTTCATCCTTCACTCACACTAGGCTTGTTAATGTGATGTGGAACCATAAAGACATTTGGAATTAGACATTTTCCAAACAAAGACAGCATCCGGGTTAAAACTGTGAATAATTACCTTGATAAAGAGTGATCTTTGACTCTCTCTGAGGACCTCACAAGTCTGTTTGTCTTAGACCAGTTCTGCTTCTGCTTTCCTCCTCCACAGATTTACCATAATATAAAAATTATTATTATTATTCTAAATCATGGCGTGTGTGTTTTTATCCGCAGGCCTCGTCTTTTGCAGAAGAATGCGTCTGTTTCCTGTCCCAGCTCGATCTCAGCTCTCCTCAGCCCGACTTCGCTCCGCAGCTCCGCAAATACAAGACCAAACTCGGAGACGAATTCTGCCCCGCGCGCTTCCAGTCCGTCCAATCCCTCATCCCCTCCCTGACTCCCGGAGCGGCCCGGCTTTGGAACGCCGCCTGGGAACGCCGCCAGAAACTGCAGCCGCTTCTGGACGCCATTCAGGTGCAAGACGGAGCATCTGGGAGTGAGGCAAGTGTCGGGGAAGGTGGAGCCGAGTTTTCAGAGAGACTAAATCAAACCGTTGGGATTGCAAGTGTCAGAAATGAAGAGAATGTCGAAATTGCGGCGCAGAAGCCAAGAGAGCATTGCAGCGAAGCCGATTTGACGAGTTGTGACGCAGAATTCCCTTCGTGTCACAAACAGCTGGGCCGTTCCCTCAGCGAAGGCTCAAAGTTTAAGCCAAAGTTCACGCTCTTGGCTGATTTCTCGGGCCCGAAGGAGGAGAAGCCGGGGAGGAAGCTGTCCCTGCCCTGTAACGGGACGGCGCTGGGTTTGGGGAAGAGGAGCAGTGAGGATGAGGAGAGAGAGGGAGGGGCCGGTCCCAAAAATCCCCAAAAGAACGAGCTGGCGACCAAACCCAGTGCAGACCAGAGCAATCAGACCAATGTGCAGTAAGTGTGACGTCGTTCTGTCTGAAACTATCTTCTGTTTGTGAAGGAAGACACATTATAATAGATTTAGACAAGAGTTATTCAATATAAGACCTACTGAAAACAAACTGCCACAAAAGCCTTGCAAAATCTTTATAAAGTCCAACTCAAAAAGGCAAACCTTTGAGGCCTGATCTGTTAAAAATCCTTTAATCCTTTGTGTTTTGACCCCCCCCCCCCAAGTAAAAACTACAGTAACACTTCACAACATGTCCTCGTACAAGCCAAAACCACAGAAAACTGGTGTTTTTTACAGTATAAGACTGAACATTAGACATTAAACACTGAATAATCTATGACCCTGTCGAGTTCAAGAATTTGGACTAACCTGTCTCACGCCAGAGAGATTTGTGTTGAGTTCTTTCACTTTATCCCTCTGGTACTTCCCCCACTAAATGTATTTGGGAAGGAATGGGACATTTAAAGGAAATACTTTGAGCTGAATGAAAGACTTGTAAACTAATGCCTGCCTATCTTAGTTTGTGTTTAAAGGTGCATTGCTTCTTTGGCCTTCAGTGGCGCTGCACCAGTCTTTATGACTCAACTGGAAACAAATCTTTGAAATCTTTGAATCTATGATTTGTTGCTGTCATTGGTCAAGGACAAATAAGGTCGGCCCGACAGCCAATCAGCTTGATGTATTAAATTAAATTAAACATCCCACTTTTTCCCAAACTCTTTCAGCGAGTGAAGTTCCAGATGAAGGGTTATGGTGGGATTAGGATTAGGAGTAGGACTGGAATTCAACACATATCCATCTGGTCTGAGCCAGGTTACAGGCATGGACCAATGGACTGTACTTTGACACAACTTTGAGCCTTTTTATCTTTAACCTTTAACCAGCCACAGCAATAAGTCCTAATTACATATTCAGTCTGTGTGTGTGTGTGTGTGCATGGGACAGAACAAGTGTCACACACACCTCTCTGTTCTTTTTTCAAAAAGAAAACACTCTGTATTTCTGCTAAAACAGAATCACACACAGCAGTTTTGTTTGATTCAGGCGCGACTTACTGTCGTCTTTGCTAACAACCCGACCTGCTGCAATGTGATTAAACCAGCAGTTTGTATGTTAAACCAATCGGCTGAAGCCAAGGGCTCAGATGGATTCTCTCTGGTAGTGAATTCACAAATATCGCTATAGAATCCATCTGATCCATCTGAGGTTAGCCTCTGTCTTGACATTTTAGTGAATTACTTCACTGACAATAGCACGTAGCTGTTGTTAGTGTGGACCTAAGAGCTCACAGGGCTTTTGTGTGTTTTGTAAATAATGTTCTCTGTGCTTCAGGAGTTCCTGATCTTTCTTTAGTTTGTTAATTGATTAATTCAAACTCTTTTTTTTTCCAATTCACCACAGTGTGTCTCCTTAAATTAGTTTATTATTTGATCACTTCGTTGCAGATTACTGGACTAACTGATTCGTTTTGGTTAATTGTTTGTGATGCAGCCAACATATTTCTCCCTCACTGTTCCAGACGCCTGGGCTGTATCCTGTCCGAGCTCCTCTCCACAGAGCGAGAGTACGTCCGGGCGCTCGGGTTCGTCCGGGAGCAGTACTGTCCCGAGCTGGACCGACCCGACGTCCCGCAGGAGCTCAGGGGCCAGAAGGGGGCGGTGTTCTCAAACCTGGAGAAGATACACGACTTCCACAAACATCACTTCCTGCCGGAGCTGGAGCGCTGCGTGGACGAGCCAATCAGAGTGGGACGCTGCTTCCTCAGACACGTACGTCAGACTTTTACTTTGACGGCTGCTTTTGAAGGAGCTGGGCTTGATCTGTACTCTCAATATAGATAAAAAATAGGCTGCATGTTTAGTTCTCTTACCTAAAACATTCTGAGCCTTTTCTTTTCTGCATCTTGAGGCGTTCAATGCAAGAGTTAGGAAATGTGAAGTGTGGCGTATCCACCAATCAGGGCCGACTTTACTGTGACCTCAGGCTCACACTGCATCCAGTCCGGTTTAGCGTCTGAGCAAGTCATGACTCGGACTTGAGTCAGACTTGAGTCACTATTTTGATGACTTGAACCTTGACTTGATAAAATGGACTAAGACGACTTGCAACTCGACTTGGACTTGAAGGTCGATGACTTGAGACGAATTGGCGTTTCTCATCAAAAAATACGTTGTGTAATTTTACCTTTACAAACTGAAACATGTCACTTGTCTTTTCTTTTTTGTGACCAGAAACCAGTTTTAAAAAGACTTGAAACTACAAGCAGAGAACTTGGACTCGACTCAACTTGTGAGGCTCTGACTTGGAACTTGACTTGGACTCGAGGCAAAAGACTTGAGACGTGTAAAACAGTGACTTGGTGCCACCTCTGTTTACCATTTCTAGAAAAGTAATGAGAGTCACTCACACGACGACAGTGTGCGGTTGTGTTTCTGTTGGCAGGAACTTTTCATCTTTTTGATGAAGTTGTGAAAATAAGACACGACAAACAGAAAACCAAGTGAGCACAAGTGAAATACATCCAGTGGTTTAGAAAAAAAAACTTTTCACTACAGCACTGAATACAAATACATGCACACAAGCTGACACAAGCTGTAGCAGCAACACTCACCCGGGGTCTCATTTATAAAAGAGTGCATAAATATTTACTTGGAAAGCTACTATGAAAAAAACTGAGATTTGTCCTGAGTGAATAATTATCCAGATTTATAAAACCTTCCATAAGCGCTCTTTTCTAACTGAGCAGCAGAAAACAACGGCCAAGATCCCGCCTCTGGCCACGCCCCCTTCACACCTCCGTCTCACCATAAACGGATATGTAAATGGGCGATTTAAATAAACATGAGCTGATAATGAGTGAGTTTGACTGACAGAGGGAGGAGCAGAGGAGACACGCTGTAGCGGGACACGTCGCACAGGCGAGACACTTTTACACACTGTCATTTAAACACGTTGGTACTTTATCAGAACCACTGCTTTGGTGCAGCTGTAAAACGGACATGAAAGGGGGAAAAGTCATATCGCTTTTGTAAAGCTTGCAGCCACATGCAGGCGGGGGTTTGTAACGAAGCGGCAACTTGAGGAAAAAACGGGTGCTCCCTAAACGAGGGTCAGACTGTGTCTGGTGAACGTTTACTATAGAGAGATACTGCTGCTGCGGGGATCATTTAGCGTGAAGCGCACGTGCACGTAAAAATGTGTGCACAAGAGAGCACATCTTTCACCCACGTAAGCTTTATGAGCGCTTTAAAAAAAATAATATAAAAAAATAATAGAAAATATAGCTGTTTTTTTTGTAAAGTCATATTTTCCCATTTCAAATGTTCCTCAAACCTGCCGTCCTCTCGTCCTCTCCGCTCACGTCTCTGCTGCCTCTGAGCCGTGTTTAAACTGAGGCTAAACACGCGTTCAGAGACTAACTCCACCCAAACAGGCTCGCAAAAGTGGGAGATGCCTGGAGGCCTTTTAAGAGACGCCCAGTGGGTGTGAACAGACATTGAATGACAGCACCAAATATGAACAGTGAGCTTGTGAATGATGTGAGTTTTGTGTCGGAGCCGTCCTGGTCCTGACGTGAGATTTGCAGCGGAGGAAGCTGTACAGCAACAGCACCAAGTCTTTGCTTACTTACACGTCAAGGTTTTTTTATATTTACTTTGCAAAACATACGTATGAAACCTTTACTTTAGTCTACATACACACATGAGCTTATGTGAGTATTTTCTAAAAATGAAAAACACAGGCACGAGTTTCGAACCAGCGCATCGTTGAACTAGTGGTGGCACAACGCACCACTCGCTCAACAAGCTGAGCCAAATGACCACTGATGTCAATACACAGCGGGTGATCGTTTTCCAGCTCCAGTGTGAGTGTCCTCCGGATCAGCAACTATATATAAATTATACATTTAATTTTTTTTAAACATAAAATTTGCAAAGCACTGCTGGGCAATCTATTTTTTGGAATCTTTCTGACATCGCTTCACAGTGGGCGGAGACTTTTGTGCTTTAACCAATCACGACTTTGGCCCGAACACATCATTATAGTCCAGGAAGTAGAGCTAAACATGTGTGTCATGTTAATACATTTTCTGAAAAAAAACACACACAGTAGGTCTTCGGTAATGAGGCGTGTGTTCCAGTCGATCTGCTAAAGCTGAGGCTTAATATATACTCTGGTTTATTCATGTTAAACCACAAAAATGTTTCTTATCACTAATTTCTATACATAAGACACTTTCCTCTGAATCTGAATGAAACAGACACAGGTGAGACCGTTCTGGAGAAATCAACTGGGTTCTGTAGAAAAGATGGTTTTCGTCAGAATTCCTGCTTTAAAGTCAGATCTTTTTTGAACTTGGAGAAAACTGAACTCAGATGTGTCTTGGAGCGAGAACTAAATGTACATTTCACCATATAGCAGTCACTCGGTTCAAAGTTACACAAGCGTCTTTACTAAATCGTTCTCAGACAATAGAATGTGGCGTCTCTGTCTCGCGGTTGGAGTGGAGCTGGAGCCAGATTTATGTAGATTTTTATGGTAATATTATATAAGACACCTCTACAAAGAAACTCCACATATGTTTTCCTTAATGTTTTTTTTTTGTTAGTGGTATCTGCTTTGTTTCAAGCACATCACAGTATTTGCAGATGAATGGAGACATACAGTGTTTTTTTCTATGTGATTAGTAATAAATGATGACTTCTAGTTCATTGTAAAACATAAAATTGTTCTAAAACGGCTCCGAAATTTAAACAATTTATTATTATTTTTTCAAAAGCTGTTTTTCGTGCATCACACAAATAAACTGCAATTGCACAAATCATTGTGAGATGTCATTACACAGCGGGTGATCGTTTTCCAGCTCTCCGCAGCAGCGGTGTCAGAGGGAGGATTAGATAAACCATCTGGGCGGTGACATCAGCGTGAACTGTAAAATGCACTGACAGTGTTTGCACATCGTGGCAGTACAGGGTTAGGGTTAGGGTTGCACACATAACTCCAAATGAACGAGTTTGCACAAAAATGTCCAAAAAGGGCCTGGAAACAGTAGATAATTCATTTTTGACCCCATATACACAGTCTGACAGTGAAAAAAAGGTGGTTCTGAGTTTAGTTTCTCTTTATGAGAAGTCTGTCACACATAGGCAACGTCCAAAATGTGCGGAGAGATATGTAATGTGTCACGTTCAAGCTGGTGTTATAAATCCCAACTTTTAAGTAAAAAGCTTCTCCGTACTTTTCGAGGCTCATATTGTGCGTAAGTAGGCTTTAGAAATGAGAGCCCAGGGCTGTTGTCAGCTAACTAAAGAGTTTATTACTGTGCAAAAACAAAAGTTCTACTGCTAATTCATTATTTGTGAATGAAATTCATCTTTAGGACTCAAACACGTTACATTGAAGAGAAAAACACTGTCTCAACAGCCTCTGCTCCGGTTTCAGTGTAACCCCGGTCTCACACTGGATCCAGTCCGTACTCCGGTCCGGCGTACGGAGGCTTTCCGTTTCTTGAAAAGTAATGAGAGGCTCTCACACCGCGATCCGTCCGGTCCGGTGAGCCGCGCGGCTCTGCTCCGGTCGTCCGGATCGTTTCCGTTTCATTGAAATTTTTCCGGACTGCCGGAGCGCTCCGGAGCCCTTTTTGGTAAAGTTGTGAAAACAAGACACGACAAACAGGAAACCAAGCGCTCGTGGGTGAAGTGAATCCGGTGGTTTTCAAAGTAAAAACATTACGTTTCTGCTACTACAACAAATACAGCAAAATGCTCGACATATACGCGACTATTGAACACACAGGAGGCAAATAAACGTCCTGTACTTACCCATTATGCGTCGAAAAATCCAACAGAAAATGAAGTGACGTGAAATAAGCTCAAAACACGGCGCAAGTGTTCTTTGTTTACATATCCATGTGCCAGAGATCACCTAAACTCCCTGAAACTCACAAGTTGAGCGTGAATCCCCGTGAACTCGTGGTCTCGCGAGGCCAGCAGAGTCTGTGCATACACATGTGTATTCTGGAGGCAGTGTGAGTGACGACCGGACCCAGACGGATCTGGACCTGGAGGCAGTGTGAGCCCGGTGTGAGTGTCCTCCGGATCAGCAACTATATATAAATTATACATTTAATTTTTTTAAACATAAAGTTTGCAAAGCACTGCTGGGCAATCTATTTTTGGAATCTTTCTGACATCGCTTCACAGTGGGCGGAGACTTTTGTGCTTTAACCAATCACGACTTTGGCCCGAACACATCATTATAGTCCTAAAGAGACTTATAGAGCTAAACATGTGTGTCATGTTAATACATTTTCTGAAAAAAAAAAAAACACACAGTAGGTCTCTGTTAATGAGGCGTGTGTTTCAGTCGATCTGCTAAAGCTGAGGCTAAATATGTCCTCGTCTGGTTTATTCATGTTAAACCACAAAAATGTTTCTTATCACTAATTTCTATACATAAGACACTTTCCTCTGAATCTGAATGAAACAGCTCCAGTGTGGCCAAAGTAAATCAGACACAGGTGAGACCGTTCTGGAGAAATCGACTGGGTTCTGTAGAAAAGACGTCCGGGTTTTCGTCAGAATTCCTGCTTTAAAGTCTGATCTTTTTTAACTTGGAGAAAACTGAACTCAGATGTGTCTTGGAGCGAGAACTAAATGTACATTTCAACATATAGCAGTCACTCGGTTCAAAGTTACACAAGCGTCTTTACTAATCGTTCTCAGACAATAGAATGTGGCGTCTCTGTCTCGCGGTTGGAGTGGAGCTGGAGCCAGATTTATGTAGATTTTATGGTAATATTATATAAGACATCTCTACAAAGAAACTCCACATATGTTTCCTTAATGTTTTTTTTTTGTTAGTAACAAGGTCTGGTATCTGCTTTGTTCCGAGCACATCACAGTATTCACAGATGAATGGAGACATACAGTGTTTTTTCTATGTGATTAGTAATAAATGATGACTTCTAGTTCATTGTAAAACACAAAATTGTTCTAAAACGGCTCAGAAATTTAAACAATTTATTATTATTTTTTCAAAAGCTGTTTCTCGTGCATCACACAAATAAACTGCAATTGCACAAATCATTGTGAAGTTGATTTTGAGATGTGGTGAAGGGAGAGGTGACCTTGCGTGTAAAATCCAGTCTGGCCACTGTGTCCCTCTTTCAGATTCCTGTAGCCGTGACTGACAGATTAATTAGCCAATCAGAGACGCTCATTCTCTGTTGTGTGAAAGCCAACATGGCTGCTTCCGACGAAAAAAATGTCAGGTGGAACTGAAAAACATCGCAGATTTCTGCAGAATCAATGAGCGAAGCAAAAAAAAAAGATTTTAATGTGAGGTGAGTGAAGTTAAATTTTGGTCTAAATGACAGACGACCAATCAGCTTCTTTGTTTCATCTGCATCATGCAATTAAACTAATCTGATTAGACGGGGGTGGGGTGCACGGTAGCCAAGTGGTTAGAGCTCTGGCTTCCCAATAAGGAGGTCGTGGGTTCGACTCCCGGGTCGGACCATATCAACATCTGACGATCTCTCTGGGTGGAGTTTGCTTGTTCTCCCCATGTCACCGTGGGTTTTCTCCGGTTTCCTCCCACCTCCAAAAACATGCATGTTTAGGTTAACTGGGCATCACTGTAAATTTCCCTTAGTGAGTGAATGAGAGAGTGAATGTTTGTCTGTCTAACCCTGCGGCAAGTTGGCCACTGTCCAGGGTGTTTCCCCCGCCTAAGGCCCAAAGTTACTGGGATAGGCTCCAGTCACCCGCGACCCCTAACACTATTAAGCGGTAGAAAATGAATGAATGAATGATTAGATGGTATGACGTAGATTTGGTCTGAAACGCAGGCGGAGGCGTGGTGACCAGACCCACTCTGAGCAGTTTGCTCAAGCCTGGGTTCTGGATCCCAGGGTAGTGGTGACCAGACCCACTTTTCATAAAGTATCATAGAATCCTGTGTTCTGGATCTACGGACCTTCTTTTGAGATGTTTTTCCTTTGTTTTGATAAATTAGTTTTTATTTTAAGCCAAATTATTTGCTAATGGTGTAAGATATTTTTACTCATCACACAACTTTGATTCAAGCTCAGATCTCTTGAAAAGAGTCAGAAATGTTTTGAAACAAGTGAAATATCCTGGCAGTTTTCTAGTATTTTTGAGACTAAATAAAAACTTTTTGCTGTGTGATTGTACGTTTTACTTTTTTACTCAAGTGTACTTTGACTTTGTTCTTACTACAAATATTTTTACTTGAGTTGTGAACTTTACTACTTTTGTCATCTTTGACCACAGAACAATACAAGATTAATCGAACATACATGGACCAAGAAAACCAAGAAAACCAGAATCTCTTCATGTACAGGCTCAACTTCAGACTAACAGTGATACATGTCCTCAGTTATGCTGATGAAATAAAATGTATTTATTTTTATGCTTAACCACCACTTTATATTTAAAAATGTAAAAGCTTTTTATGTGACTTTTTAATGTCTATTACTTCAGGTTTAATAAAGTCTTGTCTTAAATTCAACTCTGAATAAACTTAAGATGAGAAAACACTTTAATGACAAGGTTAAAAACTGGAAATGTGGATTTTATATAATATGTGTTTTCAACTTAGGCGTTCCTTGTAATACAGAAGGATCAGAACTCGAGCTGGGACCAGTGGAAACTGTAGAGTGAAAAGCGTTCTCAGTGAAAGCTTCACACTTATGGAACTCTTTGCCTTTGGAGTTTAAGTCACAATCAGAACTTAGACTTTTCTCCACAAAGCTCAAATGCAACAGTGTGAACACTAAACTGGGATGTACAGTTGATAAAGACGTCTTCTTTTATTTATATGTATCTAAACGTCTTGTTCCTACTCATGTCTTTTACTAACGTTCTGTAAATACTACAACAAAAGCCTAAACAGGGACGGGGGCTGTAAAAGCCTTATGTACATGGACATCGGCTATTTGCTAGTAGCAATGTTTTTTTGTACTGTCCCTGTCAAATAAATAAATAAAGGATCTTAGATGGTTGATGGCTAAACAAATTTGCACACATTAGAAATGAGAGTTGCTTTGGATGAGCTGTGGATGTGTGAATGTGAGAGAATGTTAGATTGTATATGTTAATGAATGAATGTTTATGGATTTTAGATTGTGTTTGAAGGAAGTGACCCCATGAAATAGCTTTTTTGTAATTTATATTATGGTCATCTTTGCTATATACATCTAATCTGTATTTTTCATTATTTAAAACCAACCTGCTCAGGGACTACAGGTGGAAATTAGCATTCATGCTATAACCTGGCACCAGCATCTGTCCTATGACTTTTGTCTTGGATAATGTATTGTTGTGCGCTGTCCCTGTACAAATACATGCATACCATACCATACCATATCTTTTTTGTTTTTGTTTGTGTTTCAGAAGGAGAGCTTTGCCCTGTACGCTCTTTATAGTAAGAACAAACCAGTGTCTGACAGACTGCTCATCAGCCACGGAAAAACCTTCTTCAAGGTGAGAAAGCACACGTGTGTTTAATCAGAAATATTACATTTGTATGACAGACAGACTCTCTCAGCATTGCTCAAGTCAGTTTTTGTTTTATGTGAATCGACCCAGCAACTGCAGACCAATAAACTAAACCCGTTACACAGTTGTTTTCTCAGGTGAACACAGCCTCTTCCTGCTTTTTAACTCTTCTGTTTTGTGTCTTCCCCCGACAGCAAAAGCAGCTTTCTGTGGGCGACCGCATGGATCTGTGGTCGTACCTGCTGAAGCCGGTGCAGAGGATCAGTAAGTACAGTCTTCTGCTCCAGGACGTCCTGCGCGAGTGTGGGCCGGACCAGCAGGTGGCGCTGGACGAGGTGCGTCAGGCTCTGGAGGTGGTGCAGTTTCAGCTCCGACACGGGAACAACCTGCTGGCTATGGACGCCATTCAGCAGTGTGACGTAAGGACAACACGCAGAATATGAGTGGTTTAACACAGACAGCACAGCCTTCTGAATGTCAGCAGTGAGTGGCAAAACTGTGGAAGAGTCAATGTGTTCTTCTAATGGTGCGTTCAGGACGGACAGCGTTTTAGTGTCAGAAATTGTGTATATGCACAAAAGTTGACTTCCTATGTTTATGAAGTCTTAACAGCCTCAACCGACAGATTCTCTTTTAAAGTCTGTATTAGAGTTTAGATTCTGGACCCGAGCCAGACTGGGCCCTCATGTCCAAGTTTGGATCAAGACGCAGAGCCGCACTGAACATGTGCGCTCCGCGGATGATTGACAGCGGTGCCTGAACACAAGCGTAAAGCCACATAAAGTGAGTGTTTGAAGTGTCCAATTATACGGCGAAGTGATCCGAAAGAGAGACAGAAAGAAAGGCACGTCTTTTATACACGCGGACCAAGGAAAAGAGGAGAAACAGAGAAAAAAGAAGCATGTAGGCCAGGCTTATTGAACTTAAGGCCCGGGTGCCAAAACGGCCCTCCAAAACTCTGATCAGGCCCCCAATTTAAAAACATGTTTTCTCTTGTAGTGTATTTTTCTTGTTTCATTAACCATTTACTCATTTCCAGTGAGAAAATGCTGAATTTTTCCTATTTTTTGGAAAAATCCTCTTATTCTATTGGAAAAGCTTGTTTGAAGACAGTTAAAATATGACTATGACTCCTAAACATTTATTCACTCATTATCCAATTTAAGATTGTCACTTGATTGAATTCCACTTGAGACCTGGTTTAGTCCTGGTTCAGATTTGGTTATGTGGTTTAACGCTGATTTGGACATTTTCTAGATCAATAAAAACAGATTGTAGCATTAGTTAGTACCACTATAAAACACATCTAGTCCTGTGAATGTTTGGTGCAACCTCATGTCAAAAGTGATGACGTATTGTCCAGAAGCCATAGTCCTCGGTCAAATCTGGCCCTGTTGAATAGCCCTGGTGTAGGCAATGTGTTCGTGCGCAGTGAGGCAAACATGAGGATGAGCCGCGTACTTTATGTTACTGGAGCGGAAGGAAAAAGTGTGAGAGAGAGATGTGCGGTGGAGAATGCACTTTTGATTCTGGAGACACACTGTACACACGTAAACACACGAGACACATCAGTAATGCGCTTTTTCTGTCATTAAAATGCCACAGTTCAGTGAGGGGGCGGGGCGGTCTCAAACACACAGAGAATGATAGGTTTCCGGTTGGGTTTGGACACAACGTGCGTGAGCTCAGGCCAAGTCGTGCTGGATTTTTTCAGGCCCGATCTAAACTGTAGTCTGTATGTGTTCCTGTATGTTTCTCTGGGCTTTGTTTTGTCCAGGTTGAGGTAGCTCTAACAACGTCCTCACTTCTCCTCCTCCAGACAATGTCCTTTTAAGCCTGTCTCTGTCCTCCTCTAGTGTCTTATCATGCAGCAGAGGTTTAGACACAACAGAGAGGATTTTTAATAAATCTATGTGAGCTTTGCCTCCGTCCAGATCATGTCCCGTACGGTTTGATTTGCACCAAAGCAGGAGTCTCAAACGAACAGTGTCATGGTTGGTAAAATATAGACCTGTCTGTGCACAGTAGCAGAGTGGTTAGAGCTCTGACTTCCCAATAAGGAGACTGTGTGGGTGGAATTTGCATGTTCTCCGTGTCTCATTGTGAGTTTTCTCTCTGTCTGTGCTATATTCTATATAAATACCTCTTGCTACGTTTTATAGGAGTGACAAAAAATTACATTTAGGGGAGCAATCTATTTCACAAACAAAATCCTTCCTCCTCTGAGCCCTGGGGAATCTAGCACCATTTACCCCCCTAGTCCGACACCCCTGGATCTAGAATGTTCTGTTGTCACGTGAACGCAACTTATTTTGCATTTTCTGTCTTGTAACATAACATTGCTGAAGAGAAAGTGTTTTTTTTAACTGTGGATTCATTGGTAAACCCACAGTCTTCTCCAGTTACTGCTAAAAACTAGTAGTTCTTTAGTCGTTTAGTCGATTAATCGGTCGAAGGGGCTTTAGTCGACCAAAATTTGTGTTAGTGGACCCAGCCCGAGCCCGCACACGTCGTGTCCGAACCCGACCGGAACCTGAGTCAGTCTCTGTGTGCCTAAGCCCGAGCCTGAAGAGAGCCTGCCCCGCCCACTCACTGAACTGTGGCATTTTAATGACAGAAAAAGCTTCTTATGATGTCCAACGTGTTTAATGTAAGTGTGTCTCGCCGCTAAAAGCGCTTCCTCCACCGCACATTCCTCTCTTTCTTTCTCTCTCCCTCCCTCCCTCTTGTTCCTTCCTTTCTCCCACGCACGTAACGTGCGCACTTTCTCTCTCTTCTTCCTCACCTTTTACTTGAGATGGATGAAAGACGTGCCTTCCCTGTCTTTCATTCTCCTTTCTCTTTTACCTGCTCCGCACTTCACAAGTCTTCTCTCTCTCTCTCTCTCTCTCTCCTCACTCTCGCACCGTATAGTTGGCCACTTAAACACTGACTTTTTTTTATCACAGCGGTGGTTTTGTGCTGTGTTCTGACGCAGCTGTCAATCATCCGCGAAGCGCACGTGTTCAGTACGGCTCTGTGTCTTGGCCCGAACCCGGCCGGCCCACATTTCTCACGTAGTTGTCGGGCCTGTGAAGAGTTGGAACCGAATCATTGGTCTAATCTGCCTTTTTTTGATATAAACACACTGTGTCATGTGTAGGCTATTTTCTGTGTAAATTGTTGTTTTTGCATGAACTCCATTGCACTTTTGCCTTTTTGCGTCAGATAAATTGTCAGATCAAACTATCTTTTTTTTTAGCTTCAGAGCTTTAGCCACGCCCCCTTTTTAGTCGACTAATCGGTTGATGGTCTTTAGTCGACCAAGAATTTCTTTGTTTGTCTACAGCCCTACTAAGAACTGTAACGTATTATTATAAAATGCATCCTCTTCATTATAATTCAACCAATCTACTTTTTTAATATTTGTAAATCTGGAGAAAACTCAGTAAGACACAAGCAGAACATGCACATTTGACCCCAAAATAACCCGGAAATCACAGCTAAAACATTGTGGAAACAGGAACGTGGCGACTCATCCAAAGTGCCTCTGGTTTTACTAAAGCAGCACAAACAACACGTCTCATCTACGGTAAATGTCGACGCATAATTCTGGCTTACGTCTGGCCTGGTCGTGTTCTAACGGCTCTTCTGTCCGCTCGAGTCGATGATTTCATAAACGCAGGCTGTGTCAGAGCTGAACACACTCACCACTCCTTTTCTCTGGACGTGTACAAACTCATGTTCTGCCCCTGAATAATCCAACAAACTCAAAGCTTCTGGAGACACAGGACGCGCTCAGTAATGGAGTGTTATTGGAGGTTTAGTCAGAGGTGGATGAAGTGTTAATAAAATACAAGGCTACACAACGAACAACACCCAAGAGAGTTCCATGAGTGAGGAGCACAGAATCTGAGACCGGTTTCCTTTCTTTAGTGTGTATTTGAAGGACAACTAATGTAAATTTTTATTGAGACCTCGTGTGGTAATGGTGGGAGTTAAACACAATCAAAGAGTTTAAGTTGTCTAGCTTTGCAAATGAAAATATGAGTGAGTATTAGTCCTCGGTTCTGCAGAGAAGTCCAGCCAACCTTCCAGTGATGAGTGTATTAATGATCACAGGTAATAAATGAAGTGCACTGTGGTAGATAGTATCAAGATTTTTAACGACCCAAACACACCGAACATGTACCAGGCTTGTTTTACTCGAGCGCCTATTCCCGCAGGTCAGATCTTGCACACTGCACACCAAAGCGCCGCGCAGCCTCATGCCTCGGGACAAATGAAAAAAATAAAGTGTATATATTAGGGATGGGACGAGACAGAATTTTCACGAGACCAGCCACGATATTGGGTCCACAAGATTTGAACGAGACAAGATTTTGAAAAAAAATTGCATTATTTGTTTAAATTTTAAGAAGGCAAATTATAAAAATGTAATTAGTATTATTTATTATTGTTAGTTTCAATATGTATTTAGTTTAGTTTTACCTTTAGGTCAGTCACCTTGTATTCTTATTATTTAAAGTTCGGCTAAACACGCTTTCAGAGACTAACTCCGCCCACAACTAAACCCCAAACAGGCTCGCAAAAGTGGGACATGCCCGGAGGCCTGAAGAGACGCCCACTGGGTGTGAACAGACTTTGATTGACAGCACCAAATATGAACAGCGGTCCTGCTCCTGACGTGAGATTTGCAGCGGAGGGAGCTGTACAGCAACAGCACCAAGTCTTTGCTTACTTGCACGGAAAGATTTTTTTATATTTGCTTTGCAAAACATATGTATGAAACCTTTGCTTTAGGCCGCTACATAAGCACATGAGCCTGTTATGTGAGTATTTTCTAAAAATGAAAATCGAAAATGAAAAACACAGGCACGAATTTCGAACCAGCGCATCGTTGAACTAGTGGTGGCTCAGCGCGCCAGTCACTCAACAAGCTGAGCCAAATGACGATGTCATTACTCAGCGGGTGATCTGTTTTCAACTCTCCGCAGCAGTGGTGTCAGAGGGAGGAGTTTAGATAAACCATTTGGGCGGCTCGTCTGCCGCGTCAATACACTGTGACGTCGGAGGGAACTGAAAATGCTCTGACAGAGTTTGCCCAGCGGCAGTACAGCCGCGGTTTTTGCACACATAACTGCAAAATGAACGAGTTTGCACAAAAATGTCCAAAAAAGGCCTGGAAACAGTAGATAATTCAATTTTGACCCCAAATACACAGTCTGACAGTGAAAAAAAGTTGATTCTGAGTTTAGTTTCTCTTTAAATGATCTGAGATAAATAATATGAGTGACATTGATGTGCTTAGGCTCCGCCCCTTTCTCCTGCCTCTGCTCAGGCTCCGCCCCTTTCTCCTGCCTCTGCTCAGGCTCCGCCCCCTTTCTCCTGCCTCTGCAGCGACAGGGACCAGACAGAGAAGGAGACACACTTTTGGACTTTTTACAAACTTATTTCTATTGCACTGTTCTCGTGATGTTCGCACTAACTTTTACAATGTTTAGGACTAATTATCTCTGTCAATATTGGTCCTATCATTTTGAAATAAAACCTGAGACAGAGTTTAGACTGTTTTCTGTCAGAATAAATCTGCTACAAGTGTCTTTGTGGAGAAGACTGTTTACAACAGATACAAAACTTAATTTCATGACTATTCCCAATAGCCTTTGTATAAGGAAAAATCTCACCAGATAATTCTGTACATGTATGTACAGTATCGTGACCGGTTGATTTTGTGAGATCTTGTGGCACGAGATCTCGTCCCATCACTAGTAGATAAACAATGAAATGTCAAAAACGTACGATAAGCATGGTTTTACGCTGTTTTTATGTCAACATGTGTTTGGGGCCTAAAAGTACTTTTTGCTGCATGGCCATAAATAATGGCACCGTAATCTATAGAAGCAAAAATTATAGATTGGATTAATGTTTTTCTGTTACTTAACATTAAACATTAAAATGTCCTAAATGAGTTTGCTCTTTTTAGTGTCATATCAGCCTGGCATCCTCTTCTATTGAATCTGCTGTAAGACCTGTTCATCTGTCATGTACGTGGGTGCGACGACGCGAATACTGCTGCGACACTGAAAATGTGTCACTGAAAGAAGCTCTTTTTAACTTCTCTGTTCAATTCAAAAACGTTTTTAGTAGAAAGTGCAAATGACTAGTGTTGTTTGAGTTTGTGGGAGGAGCCTGTTGTACGTGACCAGACAAGAGGAAAAGAAAGAGTCGTGTCATGTAAGACTGAATATTTGTTACATGAGATTATTAGAGCAATTATTGTGATGAAAGGTGCGGTTCAGAGTCTGTTTTCTTAGGCCAATGTTGTGGAAGATAATAATTTTATTTTAATTTGTATTCGCTCCCAGCCACTGAATATTGGAACTTTCATTTCCACGTTTCTTCTTGTAAGCCTTGTGTCCCGTTAGAAAAAAAGTTCCTAATCTCCTGTTAGAGCCTTTTAAGTAAAATATATCTTTTTCAAACTTGTTTTGCTTAATTCTGTTAATCCATTTTCCAATGAATCTAAACCCAATGTGACACAAGGGTTAAGACATTTTGTAGTGTGTGAGGGAAACTTCAAAAATTATGCTGTTCAAGTGAAAATGTTCAAAACTCACCCTTTTGAATCAGTTGCTAAAATTGTCTGCACATTTTAAACTGACACTATTGAATTTGTGAACATTTAAAAGTTACATTTTGAATTATTTAAACACTAAAAATGCGTAGCTACTGCAAAATAAAAACAATCTGGGTTTAAAGTGAAAAATGATGAACGGAGTCAAAATATTTTGATTTGGAAAAACAGATCCAGATGAGTGACTCTGAAACCATATGAGTTCATGGATTAAACATTATTCATGTCAGACCCTGGAGTTAGTCAGTAGCGCTGTGTGTTTTCTCTTGTATTTCCACTGCACACTTCTTCTTCTGCCCTGGGACAGACCGACACGAGTGTGGCTGCCGGTCTGTGACGTGTGTAAACTGATGTGTGTCTCCTGATTGTCTCTGTCGCAGGTGAACCTGAAGGAGCAGGGCCAGCTCATCCGACAGGACGAGTTCTTGGTCACTTTCAGGAAGAAGAAGTGTTTCCGTCACGTTTTCCTCTTTCAGGAGCTGGTCCTGTTCAGCAAAACCCGAAAAACAGACGTCGGCAACGAGACCTACGAGTACAAGCAGTCATTCAAGGTACAGACAGTCTAAAGTACACTAGACCTAGAGTCCACTGCAAGAGTAAAACATGACAAGCATGCATAGTTTAGTCAGTCTGCTAAAAGCGTTTGTTCTGTGTGGTTCGTGTTTCAGACGTGTGACATCGGCCTGACGCAGAACTCTGGAGACTCTGGACTCTGCTTTGAGATCTGGTTCAGGAAGAGAAAGAGTCAGGACACGTTCACTCTGCAGGCCGAGAGCAGAAGTCTGAAGGAAAACTGGACCAGGGACCTGGAGCGGATCCTGTGGGACCAGGCGCTGAGGAACAAGGGTAAAGACCTGCTTTAGACCTGTCTTAGGCTATGTTCACACCGCAGGTCAATTCCTCCATCCTGTAAACTCAACTCACAAACTCCACGTGAGCCAGACAAGAGACGAAGCTAAACTAAATCATACACAGCCTGTTTAATAACCACGATTATCACAACTACTGCACCAGAGCATCAGATCAGTCAGAGAGAGATGTAGAGCAAACACAGTGGAGAATCTCTCACTCACCTCTGTAAAGATTAAACTGTAGTGTTGTCATCCCGGTCCTTTTATCCATTCTTCACAAAGCAGTGACAAAAAGTCCACAAAACATCACTGCAAATTTGTTTAGAAATGTTGTTTGAAAAAATAAAAGTGTGTTTTCTCTTGTTTATTCATAGAGCGTTGTAAGACTAAAGGCCAATTCCTACTTCATCCGACGTCCAAACTTTGTTCGGCCCACTCAGGCTTTAAGAACAGAATTAAGACATTTTGTTTGTTCGACCGTTGTTCGGCAGTTTTGTGCAGGTTGTTCTTGTCACATCAGCTGAGCAGAACTGAGTTCGGAGAGCTTTCTGGCAGCTCGGCTCTGATTGGCTAGTTTTTCCAAAGTGGGCGGGATTTCTCGTAGAATCTACTGATGAATCTTTTGACAGTTCTGTGCGGCCCTGTCCAACATGCCGCTCGTCTCCCCCAGTCAGTGCAAAGTACGGCCGTCAACTGAACGTCCCACTTTTTGGCAGTTTGTTCGTGCGCATTTCCTGTTGTTAATAGAAAGATTGAATAATCAACAAAAAGATCAAAACTAAAGAGAATGATCCAAATGCTAGGATCATTTCTCAAACATACAGACTCCTACGCTCACACATGATGATGAGACTCACAGGACTCAGGTCTGTGTCGGCTTCAGGTGAAACACAGCGGAGGATGGACAGCACCAGGTTTGAAGCAGGAGATTATTTATAAAGTTATTCTGCAGCTTCTTCGTGATGGAGGAGGATGATGGGACATCTTTTATATCAAACTTTGAGAATGTGCATCAGGAATGTATCAGACACAAGCACATTTGTGTGGGGCTGACGTGACGAAGTGGTGAGGAGACAAACAAACGTGAAAATATTCTTCTGACCAAGACAGTGACGGATAATAACTACACAGTGTGTTTGTGCGTCCAGCGTGCGTGTACCTGCAGAAAAATACAGAAAAACTCCAGTGTATTAACTGAATCTATTTGGCAACCGCCTGGAAGTGTTTGTTAGGGCTCACAAGGCCGGGGTCTAGAGGACTTTGGCTGTGGCGTGTCTGCTGAAGTATAAATGTCAGAGCCGAAATAAACGTGGTTCTTGTTCTTACGGCCCGAGCAGGCCGAACAAACTTCATGCTGCTTATGAAGTATGAATAGGCCTTTAGTGAAGTTATTATAACGTCATTATCAATTCCTGTCATTGTCACAAACTTTCTGTGCTTAAAAGCATTCCTCAGTAACAAGGCACCAATTTTTCACATCACAAGTTTGGACTTATATCCATGCTAGTGTAATTGGCTGTGTAAATACACTCCATGTGTGACATGGTGCTCTTTCTTTAGGGCCACACGACCACATGAAAAAATTGGAATTGAGAATTCGACCATGCAGTGCCTTAGTCCTGTTTTAGTTCTGCTTTTGTTCTGCTGTAGCCTTGTCTTAGTCCAGTTTAGACCTGTTTTAGACCTAGAGCGAAACGTAAATACAAATGTTTATCGGTTAAATCTTGTGCCGAGTTCATCAGTGACTTGACTTTCATCCTTCTGTATGTGTTTGTTTGTTTGTTTGTTTGTTGTTTGCAGAGGTGCGGATGCAGGAGAGAGTTTTCCTGGGACTCGGAAACAAACCTTTTATGGACATCCAGCCGAGCGACGCCGCCATCAACTCCAGAGCTGTGAACTGTGGCCTGCTGCTGGGGAAAGGTAACAGCAAAGCAAGTTCAGACGGATTTGGTCAAACTACGCAGAACACCTTTGATACAAGTTAGACAAGAATCCTGAATTTAAGACCGTTAATTCTGTTTTTGCTGTGAAGTCTTAATAAAGCTTAAGAAATGTTTTATTTTGTCTCCTCAGACTCCAGAGCCTTGTCCGTCTGCTCCTTCGGCTCATCCAGGTCACGTGACGCTCTTCCTGTGATGCGGCAGAAGTCGATTGGCTCGTGCAGTAGCTCCTCCTCCTCCTCGTCGGGGCGTGGCTCTCTGTCTCCGGGGCGATACCTGAGCGGGGCACAGGGGGCGCTGTGAGGGCGGGGCATCTGGAGGAGGACGAGCTGGAGCAGGAGAGAGACGGGCACAACCTCATCTGTGAGTTTAGAATGTTTTCTGCTCTAAAACAGAAGAGTGTTAACTAGAATCATAGTTTTAGTTTTGATTAGATTACACTGTAAAAAACATTTAAGACAGTTAAACTTAAAAATGTAAGTACAATTTCTGCCTTAAAGTTTTAAGTTGATTAAACTCGTGTGTGAGTTGTCCGTTCTTTCTCTCCTCTCTTTCTTCTTCTCTCTTCCCCTTGCTCTTTTTTCACTCTCTCTTTTTCTCTTGTCTTGCACTCTTTCTTTCTCTCTCTCTCCCTCTCTTGTTCATCTCTTTCTACTCTCTCTACTCTTTTCCCCCTCTTTTCTCTCTCTCTCTCTCTTCTCTTTCTCTCGCTCTCTTCTCTCTCCTCTCGCTCTCCTTTCTCTTTCTCTCTCTTGTTTCTCTCTCCTCTTTCTCTCTCTCCTATCTCTCTTCTCTTTCTCTCCTCTCTGTTTCTCTCCATCTTTCTCTCTCCTGTCTTTCTTTCTCTCCTTTCTCTTCTCTTCTCTCTCCTCTCTCTTCTATTTCTCTCGCTCTCTTTCTCTCTCCTCTCGCTCTCCTTTCTCTTTCTCTCTCTTGTTTCTCTCTCCTTTCTCTCTCTTCTCTTTCTCTCTCCTCTCTGTTTCTCTCCATCTTTCTCTCTCCTGTCTTTCTTTCTGTCCTTTCTCTTCTCTTCTCTCTCTCCTCTCTCTCTCTCCTGTCTTTCTTCTCTTCTCTTTCTCTCTCTCCTTTCTCTCTCTCTCCTTTCTCTTCTCTTTCTCTCTCTCCTCTCTTTCTCCTCTCTCTCTTCTCTCTCTTCTTCTCTCTCTCTCTTCTCTTCTCTTTCTCATCTCTCTCTCTTTATAACTTAAAGTTTAAGTTGTAAATCTTTGACTCTCATTGTCAAGTTATATCAACATAAAGATTTAAGTTAGTTTAACTTTTTGGCCTTTGGATTTTTTACAGTGTAGTTAGTTGAGCAACACAATACACAACACAGGACATAAATAAAGGCAAACTTCTGTGTTCAAAAGACCTCTCAGGCTGTACTTTTCCTCTTTATTACAAAACAACCTTTGGACAGTATCTGGGAGCATTGGCGCTGATTAATGTTTTTTTTATTTGGGTAGGTGCCTAAAACAATACGCGCACACTCATGCATTCATTTCTTTTCCACCCACATAACAGACATCAGGCCCACATTGGTGCGCTCTCCTCCACAGTTAATAGAAGTTGTTCAGTACATAAAGCTCCGCAGAACCCCGGGTCAGATTTTCAGAGCAACGAACGACCAAGCCTTTGAAAAAAGACCCCAAACTAGCATTTGTTTGAAAAGTGATTAAAAGACTTCAGTAAACAGTCATCCTTAATGTGAGAGGAGAACACGTCACAGGAATGGAGTCTCTGACTTCCAACGCAAGGCCCCAGACGCCTATTCGCACGGCAAATTTGCTTGAACGCTCAAGACGTCTAAAAATCACAAACGATCTTAGGGGCAGTTTATACGACAACGAGTTTTCACGAATCCGTGACGTTTCCATGTCAAATTGGCTTCTCTTTTACACGACAACGAGCTACGTGTTCATTGAATCAGCGTTCCACTGGATACGATTCAAGAGGTAGTTTCACCGAGAACTTTCAGTGAATACACCGCGGTGTAAACAGGAAAACACAGTTGTCAATGAAGACGGTTATGTCACTGACGTGTAGTAGCCGCAACTTTCACACTGTAGAAGAAGACTAGTGCCCAGTCACCAAAAATGTCTCTTAAACCAAAGCACCTTCATTCTCATAAAGTAAAGCCAATGCGTCCAGCTTTCTGACCTGCTATTGCAGAGGAGACACAAAACTAATCCAAGGCCTCTCCGGGTGTTGATTCAATGAGTCCATTCAAATTCGTGTGTTCAAAAAAAAATAATAAATAAATAAAGTTTGCGAGCCGTCTTCCCCGTGTTTGTGTCCAGCTCTCGGCGATCTGTGTCTTCCTCGCGCACCGGTCCTCGAACCTCCGTGTTTGTTTAAAGCAATCTCCCTTTTTGCTCGCGCGCTGGTCCTTGTTGCTTCGTTTGTCATTTTATTTATTTGAAGAACTTGTAAACCTGTCAATACTCGTGTTATCATAGGCTGCGTGGGTTCACGGTAAGGTCATCTGGAGTCCTAGCACAATACCACCACCTCCTGACGCGGCATAAGAACTACAGCATTTTCGGTCTATTTGTGTTTCCATGTAAAGGAAGATTAGCTCGCCACGACACCATATAAACTGTGACGGTTTTCTTGGGAACATTGTCTTGTAAACTAGGCCTTAAACTCCTCTAGTGTGCAGCCGACTTAAACTAAATATAATGATGGTGGCTCTATTAAGCTTAAAACGTGAAGTCTGTTGTTTTATTCTTGTCGACATGAAAATTCTCACTTAAACCCAAACGCAGAACTATAAAAAGCAGTGACTGTGAAACGCGGTGATAAAGATATTTTGACCGTAACACAGTCCTGAGCGTTTGCAGCTGTGTCCTGGAACCTGAATGCTTTTGTCCCGGGGTCACAGGTCAGAGGTGAAGACTGGTTTTTGTATTGGATGTGTATTTTTCAGTGTGATTTTGTTGTGTTGCAGTGGACGGCTCGTGGTGCGAGAAAGTGTGACCACAGAAGGAGACGACACTTCCTCCGTTTGCTCCTCGGTCACGGTCAAACACACACACGTGAGTTTTTACTAAGAGTATTATCATTTCTGCTGCTGCTGTTTAAAGCTGAAGACATCGACTATGCGTGTCTTTAGTGTTTGAGCCTTAAAATCATGAATAATACTGTATATTTCTGTTTTGTCCTCAGACTGGGAGCACGTGTGAAGCCAAATCTACAGAAGTGTGACGTGTTCCACAGCAGAGGCCTTTATATGGGTAAAAACTATAACTCTCTCTAACAGCTTAAACTGTGGCCAGGCAAAGCAGCAGCTGACCAGTGATGTTGTCAGTAACTACCAGAGTTTATCTGTGAGAAAACAAAAGTTCTGCTGCTAAATCAACATTAGTGATTAAAATTCAACCCTACAACCCTTAAAAGTTACATTCAGGTGAAAAACACAGAGAAAAACACAGTTCAAGCTTCAGGAGCCAGACGTCTGTCAGACCGGTTCAGACCTGATCCAAACAGCTGCTCTTGTCCCGTTTTGTTGTTTTTATCAAAGAAGTTTTCCCAGACAAATAGATGGACAGCGTTTCTTTCTGCAGGCGACATACGAGAAGTGACGTTGACTGATATTCCCTTTATAATGTAGCACTTTACATTTAATTATACTCCTGCAAAAGATGGTCAGAAGAAATGCTGCAGACTTCACGAGGCAGCTGAAGATGCTTTGCGTTGTATAGTACAGTATAGTACAGTGCAATACAGTACAGTACAGCAGAGGTCCCCACAGGGGTGCCGTGGGTAATTGTTGAGTCTGATAGAATTTTTCAAATAAAGGCTTTTGAATGAAGACCAGCAGTTGCGAACACCTGGAAAACTGGAGCTTCGTATTAGTGCTTCGTTTGTTTAAATCTGCCTTATATCTGCGGAGAAAAGGTCTGAAACAAATTGTGAAATAAAACAAACGAGATTAGAAACTCAGAAATTGTCAAACTGATCTTTGGAGCTTTTGCATTTGCAAAACAGAAGTCCTGTCCTGACAAAAGTTTGTGGAACAGCAGCGTTTTCTCTGCTCTGATCACACAGGACAGTCCCGTCACACTGAAGCTTCTGAACGCTGGTTTACAGGGGCAGACCTAGGTTGGGGTCCATGACAGCTTCTGATTTAAAATGGTTTTAAAACAAGCTTTATACCTTTTTAATAATAAAAATAATACATCGTGCATTACGAAAAAATAATTTAAAATTTTATTATTATTATTAATATTATTATTAATATTATTATTTTTATTAATATTTCTTAATATTTTCCTGTGAACTTCTTGCACTGCTCCACTGTCATGTTCTGCAGGTTCACTGATTGAACTGGCATCAGACAAAGCAGAGCAGCTGTGCCACGTACTGGAGCTGCTCAAAATACACAATATCAGATTGAATTTAATAAAGTTTTTCTGTGGTGTTTGGTGGAGGTTTTTATTGCAAATTTCAATAAAATCTAAATAAGCTATGCACGTTCAAAAAAATTTTTTTAAAACACCTCATTTAAATTAAAATACTAGGCGTAAAAACAGCCACTAGCTGAGCTGTGTCAAAATGTATTTTCTAAAAATATTAGAAATTACAAAGCTGAGAAGAATTTGAACTGATAATCACTAGGGCTGTTGTCCTTTAGTCATTTAGTCAATTAATCGGTTTATGGAGTCTTAGTCAACCGACTTTTTTCTAGTCCATCAGTTATTTTATTTTAATCATAAGGATTTCTTTTGAACAGCAACCAAAAATAAGAGAATCAACTGAAGATTTGAGACAAAGTCATTGGTCTAAACTCCCTTCTTAGAAATAAATACTGTTTTCTGTATAAATTAATGTTTTTGCATGAACTCCATAGCTTTTTAGTTTCTTCAAGCCCATATTATTGAGTCAAATTAATATAATATTTGCCTCACCTCCTTTTAAGTTGATCAATAATTTCTTTGGTCCTGCAGCCCTAATAGTCACTGTCAGTGTATTCAAACCTTCACATTCGAGGGAAATACTTTACCAGGGACAAATACTCATAGAAATATTGGAGTTTTAATCTAATCTACAGTATATTACTTTGTTGACATTTAAATTAACCTGTGAAATCAAAATAATGTTGTAGATGACCTATTTTTGCCTTGAGTTGTTGAATGACATTTTAAAGAGCGTAAACATTTGTTACTGTGGCTCAAAAATACACTCGCTGCTGCTGATCCTTTTGCTACGTCTCAATTATAACGTGATTAAGTGAAATTTACCTTTAATCTCTTTCTATTCTTGTCCAGATCGGCCCGGCGCAGAAGCCCAGCTGTTCCCGCCACTAACACCACTGAACCTGAAAGTCTGATTTATTAACCTGCCTCACACTCTCACATGTAACCTGCATTAACCGTGTTTATGTCGCCTGATAAACTGCATTACTGACCACTAAAGTTGAATAAAAAATATTGTTCACGTTGGAGTTTGTACGAGAAAAGACTCTGTAACGTCTTGTTTTTATGTCGCTAATTTTGTACAGTTTTAATAAAAATATTTTCAAATGATGTGATTCCTTTGTATTATGTCTGTTGTTAATAAAATGTATTAAGAATTCTGTGTATAAATGTAAGTTTTTTATTTTCTCTGCTTTTATTATAAGTGGGTTTGACTACGAAACAACTCTCTTCACTCTTTCTCTTTTCTCTTATCTCTCACCCCCTTTCTCTCTTCAATTGCTCTCCCTCACCTGTTCTCTCTCTCCCCTCTCTCCCCTCTCTTAATTTTCTCTCTTTTTGTCTGTTTTTCTTACTCTTCTCTTTCTTACTGTTCTCTCTATCTTTTGTCTCTTTTCTCTCTCCCCTTTTCTCTTCTCTCTTGGTCTCTCTGTCTCTTCTCTCGGCCCCTCACCTGTTCTCTCTATCCCCTCTCCCCCTCTCTTAATTTTCTCTTCCGTTCTCTCTCTATCTTTATTCTCTCTTCCCCTTTTCTCTTCTCTCTTTGTCTCTCTCTTCTGTCTGTCTCTCTCTTTCATTCTCCTGCTTCTTTCTCTCTTGTTGTTCTCTATCTTATGGCCTCATAGCAAGAAGATCTCCTTTCTTTCTCTCTCCCTCTGTCCCCTTTCTATATCCGTCTGTCTGTGTCTCTCTCTCTCTCTCCCTCTTTTTCTCCCCCCACCTCTTGCTTCTCTCTTCCCCTCCTTCCCTCCCCCCCTCATCTCTCTCTCTTCTCATTCTCTTTTCCTTCTCCCTTTCTTTCTCCTGCCTCTCTTTCTCTTGCTGTCCTCCCTCTCTCTTTCAATGTCTGTCTGTCTCTCTCCCTCCTTCCCTCTCTCTCTTTTCTCCTCACTTCCCTCTCTCTCTCTCCCTCTCTTTTTTCTCTCCCTCTCTTCTTTCTACCCCCCTCTTTTGCTCCCTCTCGCTTCTCTCTCTCTCCCTTTTTCTTTCTCTCTCCCTCTTCTCCCTCTCTTCTCTCTACCCCCGCCCCCCCTCGCTCCCTCTCCCTCTCTCTCTTCTCCCTCTTTCTCTCTCTCTCCTCCCTTTCTCCCTTTCTTTCTCTCTCTCTCCCTCTCTTTCTCTCTCTTTCTTTCTCCCTCTCTTTCTCTCTCTCTCTTCTCCCTCTTTCTTCTCCCTCCCCCTCTCTCTCTTTCTCTTCTCCCTCTTTCTCTCTCTCTCCTCCCTTTCTCCCTTTCTTTCTCTCTCTCTATCTCTCCCTCTCTTTCTCTCTCTCGCTCTCTTCTCCCTCTTTCTCTCCCCCTCTCTTTCTCTCCCTCTTCTCCCTCTCTTTCTCTCCCTCTTCTCCCTCCCTCTCTCTCTTTCTCTCTCTCTCTCTCTTCCTCTCTCTCTCCTCTCTCTCTCTCCTCTCTCTTTCTCTCTCTCTCTCCTCTCTCTTCTCTCTCTCTCTTTCCTCTCTCTCTCTCTCCTCTCTCTTTCTCTCTCATCTCTCTCTCTCCTCTCTCCTCTCTTCCTCTCTCTCTCTCCTCTCTCTCTCCTCTCTCTTTCCTCTCTCTCTCTCTCTTCTCTCTCTTTCTCTCTCTTTCTCTCTCTCTCCAACAGCTGGTTCAGTTTTATTCGTATTTCTCCTTTTAAACCAATAAAACCCAGACAGAACAACCTTTCCCGCCGCCGTTATAGTAAATAATGTAAATAATTAACATTTTTCCCGCTAACAGGGCGTAGCCTCGTTATGTGTGCGTAAACCAGACTCGTTAAATGTAATTCCATACTTTCTTTCATTCAGCGACAATAAGAAATCTTATCTGAGGCTGTGGGTGCGATCGAGTTACCTCCGCAGGCGACGCTTCATCAAGACGTTATTATAGCTGGCGCACCACATTATCAGATTGTAAAATAAACAAAGTGTGGTAAATGTGTCAGTGAGCACTTGTCTTTTGCTGAGATAATCCACAGTCTCATTAGTGTGGCATTTCAAGCAGCTGATTGGACAACATCACAGGCTCTTTTCACGCTGCGGCTCGGTATATTTTCTTCTTGTTTCATTCTTTCCTTTTGAGGAGTTGGCAGAGATGTTCTAAAATGAATCAATATTTAATAATCACAACGCAGAGGGGGGGATTTCAACTGGATCATCACCGGCAGCGAGCTTCACAGAGTTTCAAATGGTCAAAAATACTTCAGTAACCATCATCACAAGGACTTACAAAGACATTGAACAAACTCAAATGTTCCAGTGGTGCGCCGTGATTAAAGATTTTAACATTGTAAAGACGATTTTTCTATCGGACAACTTTCCTTCGACACATGTATTCATTTTGGTCGCAATTATTGTCAATAAAGGTCTTCATACAATCAACAAAGTGAAACTGGAGAAAACCACCCAAGAACAGCCAATTAGAGCACTGCATTCAGCTTCTGATTAGAATTAAGATTCTTTATTATTCAGTTCAGACAGCACTCAGTGTTGCATTTATCACAGACTTTTAGCTGAAACACTAGAAGTTGAAAAATGTTAGATTCAGATTCAGAAAACTTTATTGATTTCAGAGGGCAATTCATTTGCAGCCTTCCTATTTTTATTTATTTATTTTTTATTTAATTGTTTATTTAAAACAAGGACAGTGCAAAGATACATTAATCTCACAAAAAGAAGAGATGCTCTGCACCAGATTTAGCTATGAAGCTAATTTCCATCTGTAGTCCTTGGGCAGGTTTTAAAAGAAAAAGTCCATCATTGTTCCCTAAACCAGTGCCTCTTAGATATATTCACAATAAAAACACCTTATAAATATTTTACAGTTCATGACTTCAGTTTACAAAATTATAATTCATCACAAAATATCATGTTAAACTGCCATTGCCTATTAAATTCATAATCCATCATGGCAATACTTCTAAAAAATCCTTTAACCAATTCATCATTAATACAATACCTCTTAAAATACAATTCCTATTAAATTAATACCAATAATATTTCTTAAAAATACTACAAATTAATAAATTATCATGTCAAAGCAGTTCACACATACACACAAGTGTGTCAGTCCATTCATTACAGAATAAAAACATAAATACTAGAGCTGAAGTCGACCAAAGAAATTCTTGTTTGACTAAAAACATGTCTCATCGACCGATTAATCGACTAAAAAGTGGGCGTGGCAAAGGCTCTGAAGCTAAAAGTAGAGTTGTCACAAATATTACAAATTAATGTTAAAACTGGTGTCAAAATTAGATCCTCATTTGAACAAACACAGAAACATTAACAGGACAAACATTTGAACAAATCTGATTTTAAAAAAAATTATAATAGTCACATTTTCTGAAAAAAATTTAAAATAATCTTGAGTTTCATCAAAACGGGTTTGAAACTAAAATGTTTGATCATAAACTTGGATTTTGTGTTGAAAATGTCAGTCAAGGTTGATGAAAATCTGACTTTCTTTTTAGATGAGCATTTTAATTCTCTTTGTGGGATCGAGAATCAAGTTAATTGGAAATGTTAGTTTTGTGACAACTCTGCAAGAAACCTGCTCAAAAAGACTCATAATATTATAATGTTGATGCAAAAACTATAGTTTATGCAGAAAATGAAGAGGAAACAGTGTGTTTATAAAAAAAAGTCAGATCAGATCAATGATTCTGTTACTGTTGAAGACAAAGTCCTTATAATCTAAATAAAAGAATTAGTCGACTAATAACATTTTAGTCGACCACGACTCCATCGATCGATTAATCGACTAAACGACTACAGAACTACAGCTCTATTAAATACAAGTAAATGAGTGAACACTGCTATTCAAATCCAACAAATTAATTGCAGAGGGCACAAAAGAACTGAAAAAACAATTTGTTTTCCGTGTCGGGGCATAAAACTGAAGGCATCATGACAAAGTCAGAATTCAAAGGCTGCTGAGGCTGGCTCAGGATGCCTTTGGCTTTACTTACACCTGCTCGTCCCGCAGACTTACAGTAAGTCTCTAAGTTTGACTCCAGTTATCTTTAAAGCTACGTCTTTAACAATGCTCTGCAGTCTGTTTCTGTCCTTCAACAAGCCACAAAACCAACAAAAAAATCAAAATGTAAGAATACTTTCTGTAAAGGAACAATACAAGTTTTATATATATATATATATATGATTTACATTAAAAGAATTTAACTTCCTCAGCAGGTAGATTCTCTGCTGCCCTTTTTTGACAATGGCTTCTGCATTTACTGTATGTCAAACTTCAATTTGTTAAGATAAGATAAGATATCCTTTATTTGTCCCAACATTGGGAAATTCCAGTGTAGAAACATGCAATCAAACAAGATAAATAGAAATAAAATAGACTTAAAATATGTATAAAGATACAATAGTTAAAAGACTATTATTTACAATGAATTTTTGCTATGGCACAGTGCAAGATATGACAGAATAAATAGAGTGGCATCAGTAGTATATAGTATTATGTATTATGTATTGTATAGTATATAGTATTGTCGACTAAAGCAGTGGTTCCCAACCTTTTTCGTCTTGAGTACCCCCTATTCATGATTTTACACACAGAGTACCCCCATGTAAGTTTTTTAGGGGTATTTTATGTTTATTCAGACATTTTCAATTACAACCATTGCATTTTATAGTTTTCATATATTCCATGTCAAACTGCTGCCTCTTAACCTGTAAAAAGTGCTGCAAATAACATTTTTCATATATAATCCTTGCAATTCTACCTTTCTTTTAAATCTGCAAACATCCCAAGTACCCCTGGAAAATGGTCGCGTGCCCCCTGGGGTCCACGTACCCCTGGTTGGGAAACACTGGACTAAAGTGCCTCAGTATTTGCGATGACAAACTATACTTGTCATTTCCTTTCTGCCACAATTATGTCAGCCAAATTAAATGGAAGAAATGTAAACTTCACACGTGGCTTCTCCAGATGTGTGCAACTTTGGTCTTTGTCTTATTGCCACACACACTGATGCATCATGATCAAATGTTTGAGTAAAATGATTCAAATAAATATACTTGATAATTGTTTAGTTTTTCATATTCTCCTGACGTGCCTCGCCTTAATTTCACATTTTCGCAGCTAAAACGCCAGATGCTATCGTACCTTTACGTGATAAAGACGCGTTTGTTTGATGAGTAAGTGTTAATCTAATCAGACTTCTGCCTGGATGACTTCAAAAGTTCCTCAAAAGTGTTTTTTCATTCGCCTCTGGTCACAAATGTCCCGGTACAAACCTGCTCATTGCCAAAGCTCGCGCGTCTTTTCTGCAGAACTGAATCAGGTCCGAACAGCGGGGAAAGAAAGTGAAGAAACTGCGTCCTGTGCGTCACGTGCGTCATGTGCGTAAAGAAGAAGAGGAGACGCAGCCCGGAGGCACGCGCTCTCACGCCAGCTGCAGTTTCACGCTGTGGTTTTATTGAAAAGGATTAATGTGAGCAACACTGAGCTCTAACTTTATTTGAAAACTAAATAATCTATTAAAATCACCAGGACAAAGCTTTTTCTTTTGACTGACATATAACCCACACTTTGATCCTCACGTGTTTAGACGATTCTTAAGATCATCATAATCAGAGTTTGTCAGACTTGAGTCGTTATTTTCAGGACTTACTCACTTGAGACTTGACTTGATAAAATGGACTCAGACTTTGGGTTTAGTTTAAATGTGACTTGAGAATAGTGAAATAATTTAACATAAACAAACTTTTCACTTTTTTGTGACTAGAGATTTAGTTTAAAGGGGTCTTTAATGTATTAATCAAAGATATTGACCCTGTTATAACGGCCTCCCTTCATCATTAGTTTACTCAATGTTATATAATTGATTCCTGCATGTTGGAGTAATCTTGTGTTGTTCTTCAGCTGGAGCTCAAGTGTTCTCACCTACCACCTAGCCCCGCCCACTCTGTATTTACTTGTTATAATAAAAAATTATAATGCTCAAATTGAAGTATATATGGTTCAACTTCCCATTGTCACTTTCCAACAATAATTAGTTATTTAAAGCAGTTGCTTCTTACAGTTAAATTTTAAGCTGAAGAGGCGGGGCTTATTAGTTCTGCAGTTTTGAACAGGAAGTCACAGGAACGGTTTCTATTTTCAAGTCATTTTAGATCAAGTTTGTGTTCAACAATGAACAAAAGGTAAATTACTGATCTACATATGCTCTAGTTTCTTATTAAATAGTTGCAAAGAACACAATAGGTCTTCTTTAAATGGGATATATTATAAAAATCGATGAAAAATACAAGATGTATTTGGTATAAACATTTGAAAAGGGTTTTGCCATGAGCCTTGATACGTTTCCCGATACAGAGGTCACAACCCGATACGTATCTTGATATATCACGATACTCTCCTCAATCTGTCACGTATCAAGATATATATTAGAAAAATCAACAACATTAAAACCTGCCTTGGCAGAATAAAATACAGTGCATTGATATTATTTTTTTATCCATCATTCAGAAAAAATAACTAAAAATATTGTATCTTGGCTGTAAAAACATGTTGAGTATAATCGTCTCTAAAATCAGTGTTACAAAATGTAAATTTGAATAAGTAGAATAACAAAATGCAGAGGAATAGTATTTTCAAACTGCTCTTTATGTTAGATACAAGTGTTTTACATATAAGTCATTGTTAGGGCGACACGGTGGTGCAGCGGTTAGCGCTCTGGCCTCATAGTAAGAAGGTCCTGGGTACATATAAGCCATTGTTCAGCTCAACAGTTTCTGCCTTAAAGCTGCAGTTCAGGTTCAGAAGTGTAATTATATACAGTAAGTTTAAGTTTCCTGATACACCTCCCTGTATCGATACGCACATGGCCGATGAGTTTGCCCATACATTATACAGACTTCCAATCAGCGGACTTGGACTTGACTTGGATTTGTCATTTTGGAAAGACAAAAGAATACAAAAACTAGAAAAAAACAAAAACAAAGAGTATGCATAATTTTAATGAAATTATCACATGAGATCATGTGGGTGTAATCCCTCATTTGTCCAGGAGTGATCCAGAAAGGCTTCAAAGTTGTCATCATTGTTACCACTTTATCTATTTATCCTGTCATATTCTGCTCTATACCATGGCAAACACTTATTGTAAATAATAATTTTTTTAAACTAGTTTTTTAAGTATTATAACTTATGTATTTTCAGTCTGTTTTAAAATTATCTTGCATGTTTCTATTTTCCCTGCTGTTCTTAAAATGTGCGTTGCAACACTGGAATGTCCTCATTGTGGGACAAATAAAGGATATTTTATCTCATCTTATCTTATCTGGACAGAGTATTCGTCCAACGAGACGTTTCAACTCTCATCCAGAAGTCATTGTCAGTCTGAAAATCTGATTGAAACATGAGATTATGTTAATGGCTGATTCAGAATGTCAGTTTGTGGTCCTTTATTTATTTATTTATAGTTTTTAAATGGCTTAAAATATGTTAGAAGCCATTTATAAACAAATAAATAAATGTACCAAATCACCAAGAGAAAATGGTCCCACTTTCAGATAATGACTCAAATCTCAATCCCCCCAAAATAAACTAGACTTTACACTGCCTTTACTAGAAATGTTTGAGAGTCATCTTTACATAGTCAATAAAAAGTCTACTTTCACCAAACTTAATAAGAAGTCTCCACAGTTCTTAAAACTTTGATTATTGTTCCACTTCCGCCGCTTTGCCGCTGTGATTCGTGAAACTGCAGCGCGAGACCGTCGTACCTCCGGTGTTACGGCCCCGCCTCCTCCTCCTCCTCCTCCTGGCGCTCTTGCAGGATGTTTGTGACCACGCCCCCTCCTCAGCCGAGCGCGTGGAGGAGCAGGAGCAGGGGTACAAAAGCACGCGCTCGCCCTGGACTCACACTTCACACAGAGACACGGAGACACGGACACTTCACGCAGAGACACTTCACGCAGAGACACGGACACAGAGACACGGACACTTCACGCAGAGGCAGAGAAACACGCAGCGAAAGGACAAACATGGCTCAAGGTAAGACTTTTACTGTACATTTTTTGCTTTAGGAGGAAAAACAGGTGCACAGTTAATCGGAATTGCAATTTTATCAGACGCATTCAGCAAATGAAAAGTCTGCAGATTTTAAAATTACATTGATACATTATAATGTGATTTTCTAACATTGACAGGACTAACAAACAACTAAAATGAACATATTTTCTCTGATCTAAACTACAAGACTCAAGTAGCCTTTTGGTTTTATTGTTTTGTCCACTGATGACTGAGAACAAGCTCTGCACAAAAGAACATCAGAGATCCAACTAAAAGTTACTGGTGCCTGAACGACACTAGATTTTAGCAATTTTTTGGGCTTTGACAATTATCTCTAAAGGCTAACTATTTTCTTTTAAAAAGAGTTTTAGGAATCTGTAACAACTCGACCTAAAAGTTTAGAGCTTATTTATTGGATTTTTAGGATATTTTTTAAAGGTGGTGTTGCCCATTTTTACACTGCAAACACAATTTAGGTTTTAAATCTGACAAGTTTTTAATCCTTCGACACATGTTTAATATAATTTTTTGTTGCAAATATTACTTCAAAAACACTTCTTACAAACACCAAAGTGAAACTTAGACTCAAGCTCAGCCAATCAGAGCGCAGCATTCAGCTCCTGATCAGAACTAAAACTCTTTATTATTCAGTTCAGACAGCACTCTTTTGTGCTGCGTCTATCATAGACTTTGTGGAAATGACAAAGGTTATTTATTTATGGATCGCCCCTTGAGATGTGCCTTCTCGTTTTCAAGGGGGCCCAAGGTTACTAATTTATAACTAAAAAAGTTTAAAAATTACCCCAACTTTAATTGAAGGTTCAGAGTATAAAGTGACTCTAGATCAGACATGGGCAAACTATGGCCCGGGGCCAGATGCGTCAACCATTTTTAATCTAACCTGGCTCACTCCAGATGGATATAGTGGAAGAACTCAAATTGAAGTTCAACACAGAACTTGACTCGCTGAAAGCGTTAGAGAAAAGGTGGGGCGTTAAATGAAATACGTCGAGATGATTGGGTGTGGGGTCCTATCCAATGTCTGCATGGGACAGAACAAGTCTCATTCACATCTGTCTGCTTTTTTTTTTTCTAATAGTAATAGTAGTAGTAGTTTCTTTCAAAAAGAAAATAATCAATACTAAGATTGCCCACCTCCGCTCTAGATAGACCAACATATCTGCTTAATGTTGACCAGTATTTGATGAGTCAGTAGTTTGAGTGTTTGAGCAGTTTGAGCTGGAGAGTCACACTCACAAGGATCAGCTGAGCACGTTAGTTTTAGAGAGAAACTTTAAGACTTGTTTTATCTTTCTCCATTCCTAAGTCTGCAGCAGCTTGGATTTGATCATTAACATGTCTGTAAGTAAAGTTTTATTCTTGTTTTATAACTTTAGCTGCAGCACAAGCGTTTGTCTGTGAATAAGAAGAGAAAACCTTTGACTGCTGTATACAGTGAGGTTGTGATTTCTGCTGCTGCGGCTGTTGTAGTTCCGTCTCTTCTCTGTGTTGTCAGAGTTGAACAGCTGATCTGAAGGACAAATCCTCTGTGTTCTCCCTGGTGGACCATCTGAATTCTTCCACAACCGTTTGAACATGATGAGCTTCTGTTATCGATGCTTTTAGATTCGTCTGTCTGATCTGGAATAGTCCTCACGCATATACGTATTTATTCCTCGCGTCCCCGGTTGGTCTGTCTACAGCAGGAGTCTCAAACTGGCAGCTCCCAAGATGATTTCTGATTATTATTTTAGATCCATTTTGAACTACATGTCCCACAATGCATTGCACAGAAGTCGATTCATCTGCTCAGAGAGAGGTGGAGAAAGAGAGAGAGAGGGAGAGAAAGGGAGAAAGAGAAAAGAGAGAGAGAGAAAGGAGAGAGAGAGAGAGAGAGAGAGAGAGAAAGGAGAGGAGAAAGAGTGAGCGAGAGAGGAGATGGGGAAAAAGATAGAAAGAGAGAGGGAAGAGAGAGAGAAAAGAGAGAGCAAGAGGAGAGAGAAAGAGAGAGAGGAGATAAAGAGAGAAAGGGAGAAAGAGAATAGGGAGAGAGAGAGAAAAGAGGGAGAGAGAGAAAGAGGGAGGGAGAGAGAGAAAGAGAGAGAGAGAAAGGGGAGGAGAAAGAGAGGAGATGGGAGAGAGAGAGAAAAGAGAGAGCGAGAGGAGAGAGAAAGAGAGAGAGGAGATAAAGAGAGAATAGGGAGAGAGAGAGAAAAGAGGGAGAGAAAGGAGAGGAGAAAGAGAGGAGATGGAGAGAGAGAGAAGAGGGTCGGGAGAGAGAGAAAAGAGAGAAACGGGAAAGAGAGAGAAGAGAGAAAGAAAGAAAGGGAAAGAAGAGGGACGGTAGAGAGAGGGAAATGGGGAGAGATAAGAGAGGGAGAGGGGGTGAAACAGGATAGCGAGAGGGAGAGAGAGAGAAATGAGAGAGAGAGAGGGAGAGAGTGAAGAGGGAGAGAGAAAGAAAAGAGAGAGAGAGAAAAAGGAGAGAGAGGGAAGAGAAGAAGAGAAGAGAGGGAAAGAGAGATAGAGAGAGTCAAGAGAGAGAGAGAGTAAGAAAAAGGAGAGAGTAAGAAAAAAGAAAGAAGGATAGAGAAAGGGATGAGAGAGAGGGAGAATAATAGACAACTCACATGAGTTTAATTGACATATGTTAAGCTACGGTCACAATGACCCGTACGAATAAAATGGTCGTACGAATCTTACAAGTCGTACGAAATCTGGGGTTCGTACGTGGCTCGTGGAGTGGAAACTGTTTTCGTACAGTCTTCTTACGGCAGACTTTCAGCCCTCACCAACAACTTACGACATTCTTGGGGAAATTAAGCCGTACGGCATCCTTGCGTGTGCCCTAAAGCTTGCTTAATGCGTCTTTACGGTAATCCTACATCTATTTTGTATCGCACGGGAGCTGCGCGATGTCCCTGCGTCCAACGCAAGCCTTTATCAAGTTGTTTCTAGCTATTAAACCTTTCGTAAACCGTACCAGAATAGCAATAACCTAACTGCACACCAGCAAAACACAAATATGCTTATGAATAGCCACGTAGTAGGTTCTGTGTAGGCTTTGTCTGAAATCTGTTCTCTCGTTTGTCTCTCTCACTCGAAACACAACAAACTCACAAAGTCAAACCTCCGTAAAAACATCCAAACCGCTTTGTTTCTTACCTGCGTATTGCAGAGGAGACGCCTAAACTTCCAAAGCGAAGACGGATGCTGAAGACTAATCCACTGACATCATTGTGTTCATATAAAAAGTTTGAAGCAAAAACAATATTCCACCGCCAGCGAGCAGAAGTTGTCCAAATGTCTACGTCTGTTAAAGCTGTCCTCCCCGTGGTTGTGTCCATCTCCAGGCGATTTGCGTTTTCCCCACGCGCTCCTGGTCAGGTCTGGCCGTGTTTCAAGCGATATTCCTGCACGCTCCGGGTCTGTTCCTCTCCGTGTGCTCCTGGTCCGGTCCGGCCGTGTTTCAAGCGATCTCATCCCTTCACGCTCTGGGTCCGGGCCCCCTGCGCGCTCCGTCCTTTCTCTGTGCCGCGCCTTGTCCGGTCCCCTCTGTGCGGTCATTGTCCTGTCCTCTCCGTGTGCTCCTGGTCCGGTCCGGCCGTGTATCAAGCGATCTCATCCCTTTACGCTCCGGGTCTGGTCCTCGCGCTCTGGGTCCGGGCCCCCTGCGCGCTCCGTCCTTTCTCCGTGCCGCGCCTTGTCCTGTCCTCCCCGTGCGCTCCTTTCCTTTCCGTGTTTAAAGCTAGCTGCGTTTCCGTCGCGTGCTCCAGGCCCGTAGGCTTTCATACAGATCCCTGTACAGGCTAAACTGCGCCTCAAGAGATGCGGAGTCTCCAGAGCGCGTCTCTCTCTACTTTGAGTCTTCCGCTCAGGCACATTGTACAGGCTTTAGTCTCTACGTTCGTAGACTGGTCGTAGAAAATCTTTAACAAGACCATAGACCTGTCTACGAACTTACGAACGAGCTGCGAGCGCTGTTTTTTCGTAACAACGCCTCAAGAATGACGTAGGAAATGAGAAAAAAATCGTTCGCAGAGAGGTCGTAGCAGGTCGTACGGGTCATTGTGACCGTAGCTTTAAATTGCCTTGATAATGTAGTGCTTCTCACCACAAATGTCTCTAATAATAACAGAGAAACGTTTTAGTTTTATGAAGCTGGTGTGATCGCGACGACATAAACACGACTTTGTCCAATAAACAGTTCAGACGTCCAGACCCAGGTCACACTGAAGCTTCATGTGTGGAACGAGCCTTTGACATCTGCTAATTACAACCATCTAAAAGCCCTTTAGTTGATTTCTTTCTCTCCGTCTCTCTGTCTGTATACAATGCACAGTGGTCTCTCTCTGGTGTGGAGGTCCTAAAGAGTCGTCTCTGCTCAGGTTTGTGGAGCAGCTGGAGTCCAAAGTGACTTCCTCCTTTTGTTTTTACGAGCTCACAAAACACAGTACTGCAAATACTTTCTAAATACTTGAGCCACGCAGGAGTGAGACTGATAAAGAGAAATGGAAAGGACGCCGGAAAGGACTGAGAAGGAGAAATGTGGTACATCTATCATGATAAACCTCATCTTGTTTTCACCTTCCACACTGCAAAAACACATCTTATTCTATGTATTCATCATATTTTTAGCTCAGTATTGGGTATAGACCAGTTTAGCTCAATTGATGAAAAAGACTTGTTTTAAGACAAGACTTCTCGAAAATATTTGTGAGACAAAATGGAAATAAAATTATATTTTCTGAACTTTTGTCAACTTTTTATACAATGAACACTGAACTGCTTTGATCAATGCTTTTTAAATACTAGACCAGGACAAAGGGAGGACTAAAGCAGGACTAGAACAGGACTAGAACAGGACAAAAGCAGGACTAAAGCAAGTCTAAAACAGGGACTAAAGCAGGACTAGAACAGGACAAAAACAGGACAAAAACAGGGACTAAAGCAGGACTAGAACAGGACTAGAACAGGACTAGAACAGGACTAAAACAGGACTAGAATAGGACTAGAACAGGACTAGAACAGGACTAGAACAGGACTAAAGCAGGACTAGAACAGGACAAAAACAGGACAAAAACAGGGACTAAAGCAGGACTAGAACAGGACTAGAACAGGACTAGAACAGCACTAGAACAGGACTAAAGCAGGACTAGAACAGGACTAAAGCAGGACTAGAACAGGACTAGAACAGGACTAGAACAGGACTAAAGCAGGACTAGAACAGGACTAGAACAGGACTAGAACAGGACTAAAGCAGGACAATAACAGGACTAAAGCAGGACTAGAACAGGACAAAAGCAGGACTAAAACAAGTCTAAAACAGGGACTAAAGCAGGACTAAAACAGGACTAAAACTGGTCTAAAGCAGAAGTAAAGCAGGTCTAAAACAGGGACTAAAGCAGGACTAAAACAGGACTAAAACAGGGACTAAAGCAGGACTAAAGCAGGACTAAAACAAGTCTAAAACAGGGACTAAAGCAGGACTAAAACAGGACTAAAACTGGTCTAAAGCAGAAGTAAAACAGGACTAGAACAAGACAAAAACAGGACAAAAACTAGTCTAAAACAGGGACTAAAGCAGGACTAAAACAGGACAAAAACGGTTCTAAAACGAGACTAAAACTGGACCAAAACCGGTCTATAGCTAAGCCTAAAGCAGGACTATCCATACATCTAGTTTTATCTTTACACAAAAATGTAAAAATACGTATGTTTTCACACAGAAAGCAGTTATGACTTTTATCAAAGAGTTTGGTTCAGTTTGACGTTTAAGAGAAAAAAAGTCTTATTGTCCTGTACAGTTTATGAGTGCCGCTCTGATCTGCTTTATTCATTTTGTTGATCTTGATAAGAACTAAATCTACTTTATCTTCATGTTCAGCCCAAAGTCGTAGCTGGAGTTACATTTGAGAAAACGTGTGTTCCTCTGATTAGAATCAATAATAGTTGAGTTCAGCTGCTTCTTTTACTCTCAGCGTGTTTCATAAATCATTGTTTTGAGTAAAGTCCTGTTAAAATCCAGCCTCAGTCACAGCCTTTTGCACCTCGGGGACTTAAACTTATTTATTTGCTCATTCAAACACTATTTCAGTCCAGACCTTTGACTCCACCCGTTCTGTTTTCATGCTTTCATTCCCATCTTTGGATTTCTCTCGGAGCAGTTCCAGACGGACACTTTGGAAACTTTCCCACTTGTAATTTGTGCAGTTAGTTTGAATGTTTGTTTGTGTAACTCTTTGACTTTTTGACTTGAGTCTGTGGGTCTTTTATCCAGCCTGAGACACTCAAAGACACTTACTGTACTCACTTATTTCTCTGGAAAGTCTGGAGCTGAAGTCTGTGGGGAAAAGAGATGACATCAAGACAAATGTTTGAGGCGTCGCAACAAAATTCTAAACTAACTAAAACATCCTTCCCTCTACAAAAGCACAAAAGCATCTCTATGTCCACGTTCTAAACACAAAAACAGCGTGTAATTCAGTTAAAAAAGACTAAAGCACATGTGTCAAACACACATAATTTTTTGCGGCCCTCAAGGTCTTCTAAAATGTACTTAAATCGTATTTTAGTGCCATGAGTTCCGTGGGGGTCAGAACCTTTAACGTCTGTATTTAAATTAAATACAGTGGTCACTCGCTCTGTCGCAGTTCACTTTTCACGGCTTCGGTGTTTCGCTGATTTTTTTGTGTGCAATTTTGCAGGTTTTTTTTTTTACAGTGCTTGGTCCTATAGACGTGCTCTGTAAGCTGCTTTTCTCTCAAACTCACTGTTTGGACCGTATCACATGGCAGCATTCACAGGCAACAGCACAGAAGCTCTTTAAGAAAACTTGAGACAGTTTGGATCATGCAGGGGAAGCTGACCTGACGCTCGGACGTTTCTCCAGGTGAGGATTTGACTCTTTGAGCTCGTAGTTACGATGATAAGTTTGTTGACGCTGGAACGTCATTTGTGTAGTTCAGAGATGTGTTTGAGGAGCGTGTTGTGAGTCTAGATGTGTTTGGTGTCGGCTCTGGAGCCCGTGTGATCCGTGGCTCTGCGGTCGGCATTGGACGGGCAACGTGCCAAAAGCAGAGCAGGCGAACACACACAGCACCGTCCCTCTTTAAACGTCACATAAACGACTCACGCTGTTGTATCTGGCGGTGAATCATGTGTTCAGAGCATTATTACCTGTACAAAAGACACTAAACATCAGAACCAGGCAGGTTATCAACTGAAATTACTGGTAAATAATGAAGATCACTACTTTGCGGGTTTCGCCTTTCACGGGTTATTTTTGGAACCTAACTCCTGCGATAAACGAGGGACCACTACAGAAACTATTATTTATAGTATGTCAAAGATTGGTCTCCTTCGAGGACAACCCCGATGCCAATGTGGCCCTTTGTCAAAATGAGTTTGACAGCCCTGGGCTAAAGCACGGATGTCAACTTTATTGGAGTAATTGATAATTATGATTATTCAAGTCTCAAGATAATTGTCAGAACAGAAGAAGAAATGTACCAGTCTACACCCATATTATGGCATTATTCATCTCTTTACTTTATTCTATAGAGCACAGGTGCCCAAACCCTTTCAGCCCGGGACCCCCAAAATAACCGTGCAACCAACTCGCGACCCCCAGAGCAAAAATTATATACTTTTGTTTTAATTTTAAGTTACAAAAACATTTAAATTAGGCTTAATTGTGTTTATTTTAATAGAGTATTGCTTTTTATAACCCAAATTCCCCACAAAACTGATTCAATTCCCAGTCATAATTGTAAAAATACATTTTGAAATCATCTTGCGACCCCCAGATTTTGCTTTGCGACCCCCCAAGGGGTCCCGACCCCCACTTTGGGAACCACTGCTATAGAGCACAGGTGCCCAAACCCTTTTCGTAGGGCTAAAATTTGCAGATTTTTTCCTTGACGAGCCAAAAAAAAAAAGTATTTCTTTACTAGCAAGGACCAAACCAAATTTTGTTCTGCATTTAAAAGTTTTTTTTGTGTGTGTTTTTTTTTTTTTTTTTTTTATTGACATGTTTAAGAAGATTGCACCTGATTTTATGTCATTTAATAGTCACAAAAGATCCTAACAAACCTGAGCACTCATTTGCGGGCCAAACTAAACCCACTTGATAACCACAAATATCCGCCGCTCATTGACACAAACTGGAAACAAGTCGAGCCAGGGCTGTTGTCAGCTACAAGAATGTATCTTATCTGTGAAAATCCAAACATGGTCATTTCAGAAGCAAAGTTCTCCCTTTAAAGGTGCACTGGGTAACTTTCTGGAGGTCAAAAGTCAGCTGCACAATTCAGTAAAAATAGTAACTTAAAACCATTCTTATTCACCAAGCCTAGTTACAAATAAGAAATACAAGTATGTTCTATCACGAATGAGTAACAGATCTTTATTTCACGTCAATAGGACACGTATTCTCTGAGTTACAAAACAGTTGATGAACAAATACGTCTGCAGGTTTAATGGTGCAAACTATCGCGGCGATGTACAGCGTATTCTCTTCAATTCTGCTTACGTCCTATAGAAGTCACAGCTGCAAGCTTCATAGGCCGACACTGTTAATGTCTGATAACCTGACGTTCTTTCAGTTCAGGTAAACGTACATTACTTTGTGTTCTGCTAAAGAAACTGTGCTTTGTGTTGCGTAAGCAGGAGGTTGGGTGCAGAGAGTTCGCGTTGGTCGTGTTCAGGTGATGTGATGCAGACTTCTCCTGGTTTTAATCTGTCTCAGATGAGGTGAGCTGCTGTAGATTTACTGCTCTGACACTCGGTACAGTTCGACTCACGAGAAACAGAAGGAGAACTTATGCAACGACTGTGAGTGATGATCTAGAACATAAAGTGTGCTGCTGCAGAGTCGTGTGGATGAGGACGGAGCGGGATCAGCCCAGGACAGACACAGTGTGAAGCATCAGATCATGTTACAGAGAAACTCGAGGAGACTGACTGTGATGTCATGTTAATTACTCACACAACTACACCGACTCCTCTTCCTATTATTAGACCAGTGTTCTCAGGAAACCATTCATTATTGTTCTGTGTAGTTTTTGTCTTTTACACCTACATTGCCTCTATAATATAATACGATACATATCACGACGACACACAAGTCACAATATGATCCATCCTGATGCATCCTGATACAGAGGCTGACAAAGATATACTGCAATTTTTCTTCAACTTTAGTCCAAAGAAAAAATATTTTTTGATGAGTCGAAAAAAAATTAGACAAGTTGTAACACAATTATTTCTACTAATAGGAGTTATGCACTAACTATGGACATCAGACGGGATTTGGGGCGAGTCCTGAAGCAATCCTCTTAAAAAAGTTTTCTTCTGTTATCTGTTGTAGACGCAGCGATGGCTGTAACAGCAGGAAAAGTGCAACTTCTGAACCAGGTTTTCATTAAAGAAAAGTTGTAAAAGTGAGTGAACTATGTGAACAAAAACTCCACTAACCCACAGTGCCTGAGTCTCAGTATGTGCGTGGGGTTTTTCTGTTCCCGTAGTTTGTAGCTCACTTTTACAACTTTTCCTCATGAAAACCTGGTCCAGAAGCTGCACTTTTCCTCCTGCTACAGCCATCGCTGCGTCTACAACAGATCACAAAAGAGGACTGCTTCAGAACTGGTCCAAAAACCCTCGTCTGACGTCCATCTCATTTGGAGTAACTGTGTTACTATGGCAACCGGAGGTAGTGACCTGTGTCTATCTCAGACCAGAACTCATATTGTGATTCTTTATGACAGTATTAATGATACTTTGCTTTCGCTGCCAGTGACATTAATTTACGTCATAGACCAGTCGTCTGCAACCTGCGGCTCAAGAGCCACATGTGGCTCTGTAAAGGCATCAGTGCGGCTCTTTAAGATTTGATTGAGAATGAGGAACCAGACTATTAAAAAAGTTAAAGAACATTCTTTGCTACAGTTTGTGTTTATTTTAAATAAATTATTATAAATTAAATTCTGATTATTTAATCATTTCTAAATCTATTTACAGCTGTAACTGGAGTTCTGCACAGTATAGTAGTATTATTATAAATGTCTGTGGCTCTTATGACTTTGATTTGGTTTGAACTGGACAAACTCTTTTGCTGTAAAAGGTTGCAGACCCTGTCACAAACCTTTTATTCTCTGCAGCGATGTCGATCTCTGGTGCACGTGCTGACTTTGTCTACAATCAAATACATGATGCAGTTTCACAGATTCACCAGCAGATGGTGGAATCGGGCGAGCACTAGGACCCAGTGGAGGCCACATGAATTACTTTTACTTTTAGGCAGTGCAGTCGCTGTTTCGCTGCTTCTGGAAGATGGATAGATTACAGGTAAAACGTCCTGGACTAAAAACATAGTTGAGTAAGTTTACAGCAGATATCTCCACACTGCACCACCACGATACAGAAGATTCTCACCAAAGACGGCTTTCTAAAGTCCAACGTGCCTCACATTTTATCACTCTGGTGCAAAATAACTTCAGTCAGGCCTTACATGTCTGTACAATTTTCTTTACTGTTAAAATCTAGATTTGGAAAGCTTTTGTCCATGTCACGCTGAGTATGTCTTTAAGCTTCTGGGCATGTGCTTATCCAGTTTTAATCTTAAGGCCAATATATCAGTCTGGTGGAGAACACGTAAAATGCCGTTTATTCTTGCACTACGAAAGGTTAATGGGACTTGTCACCTCAGAAACTTTGAGAATGGTTTGTGATTAAATGAGAGTCACATTTTAAAGAAAACAGACAATTTACATTAGAACCAGAGCTAATACCAGTCTTGTCTGACAGAGCTACAGAATGAGAGCTAAAGGAGAAACACAGACTTTTAATGAGCTACAGACGATCAAATTAATTGTAGCCTCTTGTGATTTGGACTTAAAAGGTTTGGCAGAGAAAGTCTTTGAACACATGTTTTCAGTGATTCAGTCTGAGGTAATCTGTGCTTTTGACCAGATGGAGAATGTGTTTTCAGAGGAATCAGGCTCTGTTCTTAGTTTGTGATTGTGTTGTAAAAGTGTCTCGTACTGATCTGTGTTTGGTAGTTTGTCACCAAAGACGTGATAAGTGTCTTTAACGGAGAAGTGTCCTGGAGAGAGTAAAGGTGAAGCAGGTCAAGTGTAGAGTCGGACGCCACAGTGATGAGAAATACCACGAGAAAGAGAGAGGGAAGAGGGGGAGAGAGACAAGAGAGAGAGGGAAAGAGGGAGAGAGAGGGGGAAGGAGAGAGAGAGAGGGGAGAGAAGAGAGAGAGAGAAGAGATAGGGAAAGAGAGAGAAAGAAGAGAGGGAGAGAGAGAGAGAGAGGAAAGAGAGAGAAGAGAGAGAGAGGGAAAGAGAGGAGAGAGAGAGGGGGAGAGAAGAGAGGAGAAAGTAAGAGAGAGAAGAGAGAGAGAGAAGAGATCGGGAAAGAGAGAGAAAGAAGAGAGGGAGAGAGAGAGAGAGAGAGGAAAGAGAGAGAAGAGAGAGAGAGAAAGAGAGAGAGGGGGAGAGGAGAGGAGAGAAAAAGAGAGAGAAGAGAGAGGGAAAGAGAGAGAGAGAAAGAGAGAGAAAGGGAGAGAGAGGGAGAGAGAGAGAAAGGAGACAGAGAAGAGAGAGAATGTAAGTGAAGAGAGGGGGAGAGAGGGAGGGAGAGAGAGGGGGGACATAGAAAGAGAGAAGAGAAAGAGGGGTAGAGAAAGAAAGAAAGAGGGAGAGAGAAAGAGAGAAGAGAGAAAGGAGAGAGGGTGAAAGAGAAGAGAGAAAGAGAGAGTAAGTAAAGAGAGAGGGAGAAGAGAGAGAGAATGTAAGTAGAGAGAGAGGGAGGACAGAGAGAAAGAGGGAGAGAGAGAAGGGGGAGAAGGAGTAAGAGAAAGGAGAGCAAGGAGGAGTGTGGGGGTAAAAAGAGAGAGAGAGGAGGAGAGGGAGGAAGGATAGAATGAAATGGAAAGAAAGGAAGAGAGGAAGGGAGGGGGTAAAACAAGACAGAGAGAACGAGAGAGGGAGAGAGAGAGATGGCTGAAGTCTGTGTCTCTTCGCTGTGGTCCTCATGTGTTTATAAAGGACATTTTCAACGGGGGAAGTTCCAGACGGATAATGTGGAAGAACTCAAACACTGGTCCCTCTGGTGTGGGTCAGGTCAAAGTGGATTTGTTTTTAAGACAAAATGAAGCTAAATGAAAAAATGTGATTCACGTTTTTGATATTTAAATTTAAAAAGATTTACCGACCGACCGACCGCTGTTGTAGAGGATTTCTGCCATAAAAAAAAGCTTGTGTTTCATAGTTTTATTACAAACATTTGAGTTTTGTCTGCAGAGTGAAAGCAGCTGCAAACATTGGCCAAACACTGAACTGTAAACGCTGCCAGACCAATAAAACCGTCACATCAGCCAGACAAATAAATGTGCCATGTTGGTTTGATTTATGCAGCGATAGAGTTCATATAATTGTATCATTTCAGAAGTTCCTGCTCTGGTTTTGGTTGATTTCTGGTGTTGGATGATATAAAACCAGACGACAGGATTAAACACTTATTTATACAGAAAATCACAGTTATTCTTTTGATTAATTGATCCGTTTTTCAGAACACAAAGCCACAAAGTTTGAGCTGAAGTTACGTCATTTGACAAAGACTCTAATTGATTATCAAAAAGAGCAAAGGCTAGACTGAACGATGACCAAAATGCAGGTTAGTTTAAGCTGTAGTGACGTGTGTTGTTGTGTTTTCAGAGCTGGACATCGAGCGCGTGAACCTGGAGTGTGAGTTTAACAACGTGGACCATCGCACGGACCTGAACGGCATCGAGCGGCTCATCGTCAGGAGAGGACAGGTGTTCTCCGTCAGCCTTTATCTGAGAGAGGGAAGCATCTGTGAGCCTGGAGCCGGTCTCACCTGTGTGGCAGAGACAGGTGAGGGGGAGGGGCTTGTGTGAGAGGGGGAGGAGTCTGTGGCTGTGTTCCAACGTCCACACTATTTACTATATACTTCACTATTCAGGGGTCAGGCCATTTTGTAGTGGTGTCCGAATGTCCAGCAGGTCAAAAAGTAGTGCACTCAAAATGTCCCACAATGCATCTGGAAAAGTAGTGAGCATCGATGGCACTAGAACGGTCAATATGGACCACAATTCAGTGCAAGAATCAGAAAAACAGCGCGGACAGCATCAGGTCTTTAATTGTAAACAACATGACTGAAGTAAAGATGAGAAGAAGCCGCTTGTACTCACTGTTGAGACAGAAAATAAACAAAACACTCATAACTGAAAGCCTTTAGCCATAAAGATGCTAACGTTAGCTGCTTACCTTAGTTTGGGCTGTAAAAAATGAATTATCCAGTCTGTTTGCGGTTAAATGTATTGTCCCATTTAAACCAGACTTGTATTATGATTAGTAGTCCAAATATCCTCTTATCAGTTGGACTTGGTCAGTATTTATTACAAAAGTTCATTTTGTTGTTGTCCGAAAGACCAGATGAATGAGTCACTGAACAGTCACTGAACAGGGCAGGACTATTTAGTAATTGAGTGGATAAGGAACGAGTGTGGACATTCTGACACAGCCTGTGTGTGAGGGGAGCTAGCATTAGCGAGCTTAGAGGCCGGGGTACCCCGATACTAATCAACACTAAAACTTGTATCAATACTTGTTACTCGTATGAACAAATATCAACACGTTTTTAACTTCAGCGGCGAAGCTCCGTCACAGAAAACTTCCCTTTCAGACAGAGCAGCAGAAAGAGAATGTTTGTAGCCTTTATGATTGCTTAGAAACACCAGGTTAAGTTCCTAAAAAACGTTGAAAATGTTCATGTTTAGTTTGAAGTCACTCATGACCACATATCTGTTTGTCAAAGCCTGGTCCTGTCAGATCTCAGAAGCTAAGCAAGTTAGGGCCTGGTTACTACTTGGATGGGAGACCGTTAGAACACCAGGAGCCACAGTGGGACGACAGGAGTGGATTGTCAATGTGTCCTTGGGCAAGACACCCACACTGCCTCAGTGTCTGTTACACTGGGTGAGTGGATACTAGATTGCCAAGTGCCTGGAAAGGTAGAAAAGCGCTGTATAAATAGACCATTTAGACCATTTCACATTTCAAACCTCACTGTGAACACTCGTGGTAAATAATCTGACAATAAACATCATGAGTTTACCTTCAAACTGTCACTAATTGTAGTTATTATCATTTAATTTAGTTCATCACAAGTTTGAGGTGGAAGACAAAAGGCAGCTGACACTTTGTGCTGTGCTGAACCACTAGAAATTATGAAGTATCAAATAATGCATACAGTATAAATAGAGGGATTATTTGGTTATTGACGCAGGAGAGATGCACGCAGCCTGAAAGCAGAAAGAGCTGCGGCACAAGCTGTAGCAGTAACACTAGCCAGCGCTGTTGTCAGTTAACTACAAGGGTCTGTCAGACCAGTTCAGACCTGATCCAAACTGTCCAGACTGCGCGCACATCCTCTATGTTGAGATACAAATAACCCTTTATAAGAATTTATTAATAGATCCATGGTCAGACCTGGTATAGACTGGTTCTCTGAAGCTGGATCAACTTACCCTGCATCAGCTTCTCTTACTTGGCTGAACGAACCCAGACATGAGCCGGATCACAACTTGACCTGTCAGATCTTTCTGAATGAAATGTTACAGTAGATGGACAAGTTATAAATAGATAAACAGAAGTAGTAACAGTAGTAGATGCACCGAGTGAGTAAACTGAATCTGTCATTCACAGAATCATGAAACTGAGAGACTCCAAACTCTGTATCTGCAGGAGTAACATTAGTAATATTAATACAGTAAATCATCATTGTTAAAGAGGAAAAGGTGGTGCCGACGTTTCCTCTGATTCAGGAAATTCACAGAAACTTCTCATTGTTTTTATGAATCAGGAAACTATTTTTTTTTAATATAAGAAAAGAACAGTTTGAACAGAATCATGGTATATTATCGACCAAGGAAAAACTGTGACACTCGTTCCACATCCGTTTGTTTTATCAACCTTCACAGTGGAACAGGAAAAGACTTTGTGCCAGTGAGGAGCCTTGTGTTTGAGCAGAGATAACACTGAAAACAGAGACAAGGCTGTCACTTTATGTTACTGTGATGACATTAAATATATCTGTGGACGTTCAGAAGAGGATGAAAATGTCCACAGATCCAGAAGAAGACCACATCTTTTGGCCTAAAAGTTTCAAGTGCGTAACAGAGCAGTTTGTGGTTTTTGGGAGAATTACAAACGTGAGATTGGTTTGACTGGACTCGATCCAAAAACACAAGTATTTCATTCCAAACAGGCCAAACTGCACAAAGACGAGCTGAGGTCATAATAGTTACAGTCTGTTGTAAGTCTGCTCGATCAGAGATAAAATAATAATCACAATTACTTGCGACATGGTGGCAGAGTGGTTAGCGGTTTCAACTCCCGCTTGGCCCAGGCCTTTCTGAGTTTGCATGTTTCTCCCCGTGCCTGGGTGAGTTTCCCCACTAACCAATAACATGCGGGTTAGGGAACGCTTGGTGGTGGTTGGAGGTTGAGGCGCCAGCTGTAAATGTGCTATATAAATAAACATTTTATTCAGTTTGGATTTTGTTTGTTTTTTGAGGAAAAACATCAAGTCGTCTCAAGTCTCAGAGCTCCAAGTCCCAAGCCTTAGTCCATTTTATCAAGTCAAGGCTTAAAGTATTAAAATAGTGATTCCAGGTCATGACTTGCAGGTCCTCACCTCTGCCTGTTAATAATGTTGAAAGTGGTAGTTTTAGCATTTGTTGAAGGAGAAGTTTCTTTAAGAATGTTTTGTGTTTTTTAATTTTTGAAGCACTCAAAAGTGATTTGAATTGTGATTTCTTAAACATCTCTTTTGTCTAAACAGAACTTTGGGATGGTTCAATACGGAGCAGTTGTGTTGCTGCCGACTTGGGCTCATTCACTGAAAATATGATTGACATCGTCTGACAAAAAAACAACCAAAAGTCAACTAATATTAATAATATTATTTAGATCTGCGACTTTATAGAGGGATTTTCGGTCGATGTCGTAGAGTCGAATTTCATTCACAAATGTTGATTTAGCAGCAGAACTTTTTCTTTCGGACAGTGATAAACTCTTGTAGTTACTGACAATGAGCGGTGGCTCTTTCTGCACGAGTGCGCGTGCATCGCCCGTGTTGATAAACAAAAAATCCCTCTATATTGAGCAGCAACGAAAAGGACTAAATTAGTTGAAGATTTGGGATCAAATCATTGGTCTAATGTAGCTTTTTTTGCATATTTTTTTTGTTTTAGTTTAGTCTTTTTGTGCATGATTTGTGTCAACCCTAACCCACAACTCTTCAAAACCGTGATTGGAATCAAGATTTTGTAACAAATCTAAATTTTAATCGTAGTCACAATACTTCTCTGTAAAATCACAGTTGTATATTTTTCTTAAATGCTGCAGCTGTATTTACCTGACACACTCGTCTTGTCCAGGTCCTGAACCGTCGGAGCAGTACGGCACCAGAGCGGTCTTTGGTCTCTCCCCGAGCATCGATACTTCTCGCTGGAGCGCGGCTGTAACGAGTCCTCCTGGAGACATGGTGACGCTGTCTCTGTGCGCTGCTCCTAACGCTCCTGTCGGACGCTACACTGTGAGGCTGGGCTCGTCTGCAGAGATCCAGCTCATCCTGCTGTTCAACCCTGGTGCAAAGGTCAGTGTATGTGCTGGTGGAACACGCTTACACCAGGCTTAGACCTTACAAAGTCCAGCTCTGGTTCTGGTTACTCTTGTAAACGCACACGCACAACTTTAGCGACAAGCTCATTGTGAACGCTGATGTTTGTCACAAGAAGTATGTACATAACCTCTGCACCAAACTCCATCAATAAGCGCTTACCTGGAATTAACTCTATGACTAGAGAGAAAAGTTGTGAAGTCTCGCATCTTCTTTTGCTCTTGTTGCTCCACACAATTTTTAATCCAAAACCTGACGAAGATGCGCACATCCCAGGCAAAACTCGAGTCTGCCTTATTATATTAAAGATATAACAGCCAGCTGGACTTATTTTTGGCAGTACAGTATCAGCACCTAGGCGCTTGATCCAAGCTTCAACGCGATATGTGAACAAACGGCGCTAGAGGATGTCACCGTCTCGGTTTGCTTGTGCCAGTGCGAGTTTGAGCACGGCACAGTTAAAAAACCCTAGTGTGAGTGCGCCCTTAGTCACGTCTATAGAGGGATTGTCGATCGACGTTACTTTCCGCTCTACTGCGCATGTTGCCTGCAGAAAGATACACTCTGGGTTTAGTTGGCTTGCAAAACTTCTTTGATAAAAACAACAAATCAGGACGAGAGCAGCTGTTTGGATCAGGTCTGAACCGATCTGACAGACGTCTGGCTCCTGAAGCTTCAGACTGTGTTTTTCTCTGTGTTTTTTCACCTGAATGTAATGTGTTTGAGTCGTAAAGACAAGTTTCATTCACAAATGTTGATTTAGCAGCAGAACTTTGCACAGATAAACTCTTGGTTAGTGCTTCTGCTACGGCTTGTGTCAGTCGGCTATGGCTCCTTCTGCTGACCTGTTGCGTGAACATCCTCCACATTGATAAACAAATAATCCCTCTACAGCCTGTCTGTTTCTCTTGTACTGTGGTTCCACTCGAGGTTTCTCTTTTTCCCTCATCAGTATTTTTTCGTTCGTTTTTTCTTGGCAAGAAGGATGGTCTAAGGACAGGGGAAGCACTGGGACCATTTTTTATTTGCTTGTTTACTAATAATCTACTTCGACACGCTTGACCAGTCACTGTTTATTATTTTTTGTTTGGTTTTGATCAGTAAATGTTTTTTTTTTTACTTTCTTTCATTGATGTTTGCTGAATTAACAATCTTGGGAAGTACTCAGAGATGACTGTTGTTGTGATTTTAGGCTCTACTAAAAAAAAAGATTTGATTTTGATTTGACATTTAATCTGGTGCTGCTGCTGTCACTGCTTTTGATCCTGGTACACACGAGGCTGCACACTCTCACGGAAACTTATTTTTGTGACCGAACTGGAGCTGGACTAGAACTAGACTGGATGCAGTGTGAACCTAAGGTCGATGTTGTCGAGGTATATTAACTCTGCTCTGGTGTTACTCGGTCAAAGGTTTGATGGCTCAGGTTAACTTCCCCATTGGAAATGCATTTGTGCTAACTCGTAGAATGGTACTGGGCTAATGGTAAGTGCTTTACTTGGACAGTTTACATTACGTTCACGGTCATTCACAAGTATCAGTGTTGCACACGGACCTCTCCAGTTGGTCCAGTCTTTAAGCTCCTTAAGCCCTGTGTCCAGATGGTTCACAGTTCCATTTCTCAAACTGTCATTCAAAGGATCGAGTGGTGAATCTTGAGAAGCCAGATCACAACTGTAGGCGGGGACTTTTTTGCGGCCTATGTATGTGCCCGATCACATCAGTGTAGTCTAGGAAATATCGTATGTCAGCCATTTCTGTGATTTAAGCTTAAAGATACAAACTCAAATTTCACTTTCGATTTAAACATTGAGTGCCATTTTATTTTATTTTGGAGGAGAACTCTCCAAAAAGAGAATATTACATTAACAATTACATAACTTATAAAAAGCAAGAAACATACTGTACAGACAAGACAACTCACTCACTCACCTCCACACAAAGTTTGAGATACAAAAAGATACACAGTACAAAAATGACATCTCGACCATCCATGCCACATAATTAGTGCCAGGCAGAAAACTTTAAAAATAAATGTAGTTACCATAAAACAACTTTGAACAAGTACAGTTTTCTCCGGGTCATTATACACACTTGATTAAGAGCCGCATCAATAAAATTTAAACAAAAAACATACATTGTCCTCAACTATTAATAAGCTGCAGACTTGTGTCCTGCTGGAGTGCAGGAATTTCTGCAAGCGGATAAGGCTTTATTTGATAAAGTTTTGGTCAGATTTAATAATGATTACCATAATCGCTAAAAAGGCAATTGCTGCTGGTGCAAGTCCTGATTAATGGCTGATTATAGTTCCTCGTTACGTTTTTGCCCAGGCTGCCATTGGAGCTTCTGTCTAGAGCTAATCAGAGTTTGGATTAAATAAGCAAGTTTGCTTCCCAACACTGAATGTAAAAAGTTACACATTTAGAAGCAGATTTAACTGGTCTCAAATTGAATTCATACTATATCTCACACAAGGTCAGAGGAGAACGTATCCAGTCAGTTGTCTATACTTGGGCTGGTCATGGCTTTGTCTCTTTTTGCTGACTGGTTTTGGGGAACTGTCTGCAGTTCTGTGACGTCTGATCTGGAGTGAAATGAAATTGAGCAGAGTCACTAGATGGCACCAATGTCACCAGCTCAGGGTTGTATTTTGTGCAGAATTAAGCTTCATAGACACAACCATTGATCATTATTGTAATTTTCAAGATTTCTTCACTTTTTTTTTGGTTGTACATGTTTTTAAGGTAAAGATTTCAGCTTCCTCTTTGTTTGTTGTATTTGTTCTGTAGTAGAATTTTTCAACACAACATGAAGCTGGAGCTGGGCATTTGTTGCTGTAGGTTGGTCACCAGAGCTTTGCTGTTTGTCTAGTCGTTATAACTTAACTGTGGTAACATATTGTCTTGTGTCATTCTTCCTCCAGGAGATGCGGTGTACATGGAATCAGACGAGGATCTGACTGAGTATGTTTTAGCTCAGGACGGACTCATCTTCAGAGGCAGCGAAAAGTATCCCATCGCCACGCCCTGGACCTTCGGACAGGTACAGATAAAACTAACGCTTTTTTAATACCAAAACCACTGTCTGTATATGGACCTTCGGACAGGTATAGACAAAAACAGAAATTCTAGTCTCTTCGTCTGTGAATATGAAAAGTCTCTTCACATCTGAACTCCTGTAGTTACTCATAAAAGTGCAGAAAGGTGCTGTTTTCAATCTGTTTTTCTTGGATTGTGAATCGTTGGAACGGCACCAAATTCTTTCGGCATCAGCCCGGAGTTTTAGATGATGAAAATGAAACCGTGCCAGAGAATGTGATGTGAACCAGGGCATGGAGTTCACCTGTCAAAGTTCACCTGTCAGACAGACCAACGAGGGCGAGGAGGAGTGTTTATGAGCTGATAAAAGAATGACTAATGCGGGGTTTTAATTTGATGCATTTTTTTCAGAATTTGTGCAGCGTTTTTAAGGTATAAATCATTCACCAAGTTGTTTTTGATAAAGCGTCCATGTTGTTTGTTTCACAATGAGAACTGTCAGGGCTTCAGTGCATGTTCGACCCCTTAATCGCCCTCCTGTCGTCCCTTTGTCGTCCTTTTGTCACCCCGGCAAGTACCAGGAAATTATTTGTATACTTACTTAAAGTGAGGCTAAACACGCGTTCAGAGACTAACTCCGCCCACAACTGAACCTCAAACAGGCTCGCAAAAGTGGGAGATGCCCGGAGGCCTTTTAAGAGACGCCCAGTGGGTGTGAACAGACTTTGATTGACAGCACCAAATATGAACAGTGAGCTTGGCAAATGATGTGACGGAGCGGTCCGGGTCCTGACCACTGACAGTCTATCTAGAACAGTGATTCTTAACCTTTTTGACCTCGAGGCCCAAATATTCATTTGTAAACTAATCTGGGGCCCAATCTCATATTAAATGTATTGTATTTTATTGATGGTGCGGCCCCCATGGAGGGGCTCGCGGCCCAACTTTGGGCCCCAGCCCTATGGTTAAGAATCACTGATCTAGAAGCTGTACAGCACAAGTCTTTGCTTACTTGCACGTCAAGATATTTTTAACTTTACAAAACATATGTATTAAACCTTTGCTTTAGTCTACATAGGCACATGAGCTCATGATGTGGGCATTGTCTAAAAATGAATATGAAAAACACTTCACTGACACGGGATTCGAACCAGTGCATGGTTGTACGAGCAGCTGCACATCGCACCACTCGCTCAACAAGCTGAGCCAAATGACGGCTGATATCAATGCACAGCGAGTGATCGCTCTTCAACACTCCTCCGCAGCAGCGGTGTCAGGGGGAGGAGTTTATTTATTCCCTTTGGGCGGCTCCTCTGCGCGTCAAGTCACTGTGACGTCAGAGGGTACTGAAAATGCACTGACAGTGTTTGCCCATCGTGGCAGTACAGCCGCGGTTTTTACACACATAACTGCAAAATGAGCGAGTTTGCACAAAAATGTCCAAAAAAGGCCTGGAAACAGTAGATAATTCATTTTTGACCCCATATACACAGTTTAACAGTGAAAAAAAGTTGATTCTGAGTTTAGTTTCTCTTTAAGCTCAGATAGTAATAATCAACAGCGAGTTCATGAGTTTTGCAGCATGAAGTATTCATGCTCATTACAATATTTCAAGTCCAAATACACGTGTTTGTCCACAGTTTGAGAGTGGGATCCTGGATGTGTGTCTCCGGATCCTCGACATGAATCCCAAATGTCTGAGAAACCCTGGAAAGGACCACTCAGGGCGGAGGAACCCCATCTACGTCTGCAGAGTGCTCAGTGCAATGGTAGGTCAATGAAGCAACACTAGATCAAAACTATAAAAAGTGATATGTGCCTTTGCCGTCCTGCTGTGTGTAGGTGAACTGTGACGACGATCGCGGAGTGTTGCGGGGGAACTGGAGCAATAACTTTGATGGAGGAGAGAGTCCCATGTTCTGGAAAGGCAGCGTGGACATCCTGAGACGCTGGGAGAAAAGCGCCTGTGCTCCGGTCAAATACGGACAGTGCTGGGTGTTCGCTGCCATCGCCTGCTCAGGTCAGGACGTGTTTTTATTATAACGACATTCTGACAGAAAATCTAAAGCTGTCAAAGTTAACCTACAATGAATCACTTGTTTTGATTAATCAGTATTTGACTGGGTTCAAGGGGTTGATTCTGGACAATATACTGTTTTAGTGCTACTTGATCTAATTTTGACACTGTGGATCACAAGATTCTAATTGATCGCTTGGAAGCTGAGACAAGCTTTTCTGTGTCTTTCCTACAGTGGTTCTCATCTTATATTAATGACCCTACTTTCAGTCTTGCCATAAACAATGTGATGTCTGATATTTCTAGCCTGTCTTGTGGAGTTGCACAAGGATCTGTGCCTGGCAGAGTTTTATTTGTTGTACCTGGCGCCTCTTGGCCAGATAATTTATGGTTTTCAATATGTGTCTTATCACTTTTATGCTGATGATATTCAGATGTATTAGGTTTCACGTTTTAACTTTGTTCTTAGAGTGTGTGTCTTGCATCAAAAACTGGTTGTCGGCAAATTATCTCCAACTAAACCCAGACAAGAGACCAAAACTCCAAAAAAGATTCTTTATATTAAACAGCCTCTGGGCCCAGATGCAAAACACATTTCTTCCACACTCTTTCCTAAATACAGACAAGCACCTTCTGCTATTCTGACCTCAGAAAAGTGACAGTGTGATCAGTTCTGACCAATCAGCGGATGATGGCCTGAGTGGGGGGAGCTAGGCTAAACACACTTTAAGCATTTGGGGAGTTGAAAAAATTGCAAAAGTTGATGTTGTGAAACTAGAGAGAAATACCTTCAAAATGAGACTTTTGTTATCAGACCAACCTGAGTTAAAACAGTAGATCATATGCATTCTCCTCCTTTACACTTGTCTCAAATATTAGATCATATTGTACCTTTTAATTTGCAAGTTTTCAACATAGGAACAGTAACAATCTCTGACAGACACGTTTATGCTCTACTTTCCGGACGACAAAACAAAAAGTCCCTGCTTACTGTGAACTGAACAAGCCCCAATGATGTGATGTCAGACAGGTTCCACAAAGTGAAATAAAATGGTCTGTGATGCATCAGGTTAGGGAAAGCTGTGTCTGATTCATCATTCATCAAAAAGATTGATTTGACTCAGAAAAAGAGAGCTCCAGGGCCTTTCTAATTTTAAAGGGTATTTAATAGATTAACCAGTAAAAGTTTGTTCCTGCAGCTTTAAGTATAAGCTGTGTTTTTGTGTTTGCAGTGGCCAGAGCTTTGGGCATTCCCTGCAGAGTGGTGACAAACTACGCCTCAGCTCACGACTCCAACGCAAACTTACTGATCGAACGCTTCGTCAACGAGAACGGAGAACCTGTGACTGCAGTGAACGAGAGAGGAGAGCGAGTCTGGTCCGAAACGATCTGGTATGGTCCTCAGGGAATCGTCTTTTCCTCCCTCCTCTTCTCTTTATCGTCTTCTTTTTATGAATCTTCATTTTATATTTACACCATTGTTTTTTAGGAACTACCATTGCTGGGCGGAGGCCTGGATGATTCGACCCGATCTGAAGAAAGCTGAATTTAACGGCTGGCAGGCCTTTGACCCGACGCCTCAGGAAAGAAGCGAGAGTAAGACTATTATCTGTTACTTAGTGTTTGTCATGACATGGGCAGCTTTAGACCTACCTAAGAACCAATCAAGACCTTTGGTTTAATCCAGTTTTAGACCAGGTGCAATCATTGTTTTAGTATCACTGACGTCCTTTGTCAGTCTTGGCTTTCCTTGTGGATTAAAAACATTGTGTATTTCCTAGTTTTCCAACACAACATAGTAGGTTACTGATTTCTCAGACTTCAGACTTAAACCCAAAGACTAGAGACTTAAGTTTTCTGCACACTACAGGAGTTTTGTCCCGATTTTAAACTCGATGTTTCCCTCTACGAGTTCAGGAGCTGTGGTCATCGTGAGGACTTTTCTAAGAGATGTGTTGTGATATCTCTCCGACTGTCTGTGCATCACTGTGTGTTAACAATCTGCAGGCAAACTACAAAAAGTACACAGTTTGCTTTTGTTCTAAGAAATCAGTTGCATCATGCTACTAAATCTAAACAATACATATAATATCCAAATAATTGATATTTAAAATAAACATAATAACATACATTATAAACAACAGATTATGTCAAATGATGTACTAATAAAAATAAATATCTGAGATGCAGGAGATTCTGTAACAATAAACCCAAACTTTATAACAATCTCCAACACACCTGCTCCTTAAATGATGTGAGAAGCACCTTTACTAGACGATAGAACATGACTTTTACACTGCTGTGTGAGTGTAACAGCTCCTTTATAAACCTGCTTTAATCCTTTGCCGTTTCATCCTTGTTGTTGTTGTTTCACTTTTATACCTGTGCACATGAAAGAAAACACTCATGATGCCACTGTCAGACAAATAATCCTGGAAATATCCATCTAAAAATCTCAAAAGATCATAAACTCCTCTAGTGTGCGGCCGGCTTAAGTTGAGATTTAACCATGACCATGACAGATAAGTGCATTGCTGATTTTGCAGCTGGTTCAGTCCTGGCTTAGCTCTTGTTCAGTCCTGACCCTCTTTCCTTCTCTCTCAGGGGTGTACTGTTGTGGTCCGGTTCCTGTTCGGGCCATAAAAGAGGGAGAGCTCAGGTCCAGGTACGACGCCCCGTTCGTGTTCGCCGAGGTAAACGCAGACGTCGTCACCTACATGAAGAAACAAGATGGCAGCCAGACGGAAATAACCACCAGGACGTGGGTGGGACAGAAGATCAGCACCAAGAGAGTGGGCAGCGACGACCGCGAGGACATCACGCACCTCTACAAGTATCCAGAAGGTAAAGTACTACTGCCACTGACTATTACGAATACTACTACTGCTACTGACTACGACTGAGAGGACGCACCTCTACAAGTATCCAGACGGTAAAGGATTGCTGCTGCTCTTACCATTACTACTGCTACCACCACTACTACTACTGCTACTACTGCTGCTACTATTACTCCTGACTGTGATAAAAAAGCAAGAGAAGTTTTTATTGCACAACAAAATTCAAATGGTTTCATACAAAAGGAAAACATGCATGTCTGTCTTGCATTTTCTAGACAGTATAAAACTGAAATGTTGATTTCTCATGTTTAGTCTTGGCTGGTCCACGTTTAGTCCAGACTCTGGTTCACGTTTAGTCCTGACTCTAGTCCACGTTTAGTCCTGACTCTGGTCCACGTTTAGTCTTGACTCTGGTCCACGTTTAGTCTTGACTCTGGTCCATGTTTAGTCTTGACTCTGGTCCATGTTTAGTCTTGACTCTGGTCCACGTTTAGTCTTGACTCTGGTTCACGTTTAGTCCTGACTCTGGTCCATGTTTAGTCTTGACTCTGGTCCACGTTTAGTCTTGACTCTGGTTCACGTTTAGTCCTGACTCTGGTCCATGTTTAGTCTTGACTCTGGTTCACGTTTAGTCCTGACTCTGGTCCACGTTTAGTCTTGACTCTGGTTCACGTTTAGTCCTGACTCTGGTCCATGTTTAGTCCTGACTCTGATCCACGTTTAGTCCTGACTCTGGTCCACGTTTAGCCCTGACTCTGGTTCAGGTTTAGTCCAGACTCTGGTCCACGTATAGTCCCGACTCTGGTCCACTTTTAGTCTTGAGTCTGGTCCACGTTTAATCCTGACTCTGGTCCACGTTTAGTCTTGACTCTGGTTCACGTTTAGTCCTGACTCTGAACCACGTTTAGTCCAGACTCTGGTTCAGGTTTAGTCCTGAGTCTGGTCCACGTTTAGTCCTTACTCTGGTTCACGTTTAGTCCTGATTCTGGTCCATGTTTAGTCCTGACTCTGGTCCACGTTTAGTCCTGACTCTGGTCCACGTTTAGTCCTGAGGCTGGTCCAAGTTTAGTTCTGAGGCCGGTCCATGTTTAGTCCTGACTCTGGTCCACGTTTAGTCCTGAGGCTGGTCCATGTTTAGTCCTGACTCTGGTCCACGTTTAGTCCTGAGGCTGGTCCATGTTTAGTCCTGAGGCTGGTCCATGTTTAGTCCTGACTGTGAGGCCGGCCCATGTTAGTTCTGACTCTGGAGTCGTTCACGTTTAGTTGTCACTCTGAGACTTGACCATGTTTAGTCCCCTGACTCTGGTATTCTGGCTGTACCTTGGATGAGAGAGCCACAATGGGATGGTAAGACTGAATTGTGTCCTTTTGTAAGACACTTCACCCACATTGCTTCAGCTCAGTCGGATCTACTCAACCCACTTTGCCTCTGTTCTGGATTTTTTTTGTATTCATGTAGAAAAATGAAATCCTTGAGAGTTGCCTAATCTAAAAAGTATAATTTATTAACAAAAGTACAATATTGCATAATTGAAAGTCCAGAGAGTACAGAGTCCTATTGCAGTTATTGTGGGAGATCTCAGTCCATATTGTCCAGTTGTGAGGTTTCCCTCCATTTCCATCTTTCCCTTTCCCAGTCCATTGTTTCTTTGCTCATGCTATTCCAATGTTCCATCTCATCTAGAACCTCCTCCCAGCCTTCTCCTCCGTAGTCTGTCCTCTGTCCCATGCCCTGTCCCCTTAAATCCTAAAACCCAGAAAGGGAGGAGCGTCCGAGCCACACCACAGAGGTAAAGCGGTACATTGAGTTTTGGAAACATCAACGTAGAAAAGCGGTTGTTCGCACACACATGTTAATTAAAACGTTACACTTAAGGCAGCTGCAGATACAGATGCTGTTATGTGTGCAAAAACGGCGACTGTGCTGCTGCAATGGTCAAACACTGTCAGTGTATTATCAGTTGACGCGACAGCTGAAACGCCCAGGTGGGATATATAAACTCCTCCTTCTAATACCGCCACTGTGGAGAGTTGAAGAGTGGTCACCCGCTGCGAAGCAACATCGTTATTCATTTGGCTCAGGTAGATTGAGGTAGAGTAGCAGGTGGTGCGACAAGCAAGGAGATTTCTTCTTCTCTTCTTCTCATTTAAATTTTAGAAAATATTCTCATGAGCTCATGTGCTTATGTAAAGGAAAGGTTTCAGACATACAGTATGTTTGCAACGTAGTGAAAAAGAATCGTTCTACGCAAAGCATCTCCCACTTTTGGCAACAAGACGGTGTAATCCCTCATTCATCCAGATGAATGACAAAAATGACTTTCGGATGAGAGTCGAAACATCTTGATCTTTGTAAACACCGTCCAGATGACTACTTTGAAGACTTCTACTATGTCCCACTTTTGCAAGCCTGTTTGGGGTGCATTTGCAGGCGGAGTTAGTCTCTGAGCACATGTTTAGCCTCACTTTGACAGCTCTGCTTGGTCATACTTGCTTGTCAAAGTCAGAGCCACATGGGACGATGCACTAATGTATGATTTGGAACATTTGGAATAATATTCAAGTTTGGGAGTCCTTGCAGGGTGAGACAAAGTTTATGGCAAACTTGCTGAAAACCACTGGTCTAATTTACTGGAGACAAGTCTAGTTTTGATTCTTGATGGCAAAAACTTGCCACTGTTTCTACTGATTCTATTCAGCCAAAGCAGCAAACGTAAAAGTCTGCAACATAACTGAACTGAATCTGTTTCTGGTCTGCGTTTTAGGCTCAGCGGAGGAGAGAGAGGCGTTTAAAAGAGCAGAACATGAGAACAAACTGAACAAGCAGCCGGAGGAAGAAGGCGGGCTCCAGCTGTCAATCAAAGTGTCCCAGGACATGAGGAAGGGCTGTGACTTCGACGTGTTCGCTCTGGCGACAAACGGGACCAGCGTGCCTAAGATGTGTCGCCTGGTGTTGGGCTCGTGTGCCGTGTCTTACACCGGAGTTCTGGGAGGAAACTGTGGCTTCAAAGACCTGCTCAACGTGGAGCTGGTACCGGGAGGAGGTAAAGAGCACAGAAACAGGAAATATACTGCATTGTGTGTTTTCTGCAGTTGTATACAATGTTTCTGTTGCAGAGCGGCGAGTCCCTCTGAAATTAAACTACTCCAAGTACGGTTCAGAGCTGACGGAGGATAACCTGATCCGATTGGCTGCTCTGCTTCTGGATTACAGCACAGGGAAGATCCTCATGGCCACGAGAACAATCGTACTGACCAACCCCGAGATCAGAGTCCGGGTGAGTGCAACGAGGAGCAGCTAAAGTGTAACGAAGGATGGGATGAAATGCATAACCCACAAAACAAACTACATGTAGGATTTAGTCTCAACAATTAGACAGACAGATGAATCTCGTTCAGCTGCTTTCCTAAAGGTAACAATCAACCAGATATACTGTATAAAACAAAAGTACTTAAGTAGTTGAGTATCTGTACTTTGAGTATTACAAAATCTGGAGACTTTTACTTCTTACATTTTTAAGCAGTATCTGTACTTTCTACGCCTACATTTTAAAAACAAGTTAGTTACTTTTTTAAATCCAGCAAGAACTTTTAAAACCAGGTCAAACCTGCTGCTGCCGTGTATTAAAGATGTTTGAACAAATGAACAAGTGAAAATCGTCAAAGCTTCATCATTTCCATTAAAGATTACATAATTGTGATAAAAAGCCGATGAATTATAATTAATTTACTGTAAAGCCAACATTACAAACCCACTTTGTACACCGAAAAAAAAAAGTATTTCTAGATTGATTAAAATGTCTTAAAACGTACATTTTAATCTTTATTTTTGCCTTGTTAAAATGGTTTTACTTGATGTACCCACCATAGTTTATATGATTTGTTTTCTGCCTTGTTTCAATACATTTGTTCTTTTTTCAAGTCAAAATATTTGCTAATGAAGTAAGACAGTTTCACAAATTTGAGTCAAAATAAGCTGCCAAATTTAGACTAGAGACAAACTTTAGGCAGTGTGATTGTACTTTTTACTCTTTGTACTTAAAGGGGTCCTATTGTGTTTTTTTAATATTTAGTAAGAATCTAGAACATACACAGATCAGTAATTTACCTTTTTTTCATTGTAAAACACAAAGTTGATCTAAAACAACTTCAAAATAGGAACAGCTCTACTGACTTCCTGTTCAAAACTGCAGATCTGATAAGCCCCGCCTCTTCATTTTAAAATGTAACTGTAAAAACCAACAGATTTTAAATAACAATTTTTTATTGTTGGAAAGTGGCTATGGGACAGTATTGAACCATATCAGCTTCACATTGAGTTTTAATCTTTTTAAATATACCAAGTAAATACAGAGAAGTGGGAGGGGATAGGTGGTAGGTGAGAACGGGGATTTCAGAGGACTTGAGCTCCAGCTGAAGAACAAAACAAGATTCCTCCAACATGCATGAATCAATATATAACTTTGAGTAAAGTAATGATGAAGGGAGACCATCATAACAAGGCTAAAAACTTAGAAAAGTGAATTTGACAAAATAGGTCCTCTTTAAGTAAATTTTCACACGTTTACTTTTATGGCTTTACTCAAGTAAAGGAATTTCAGCAGGACTTTTACCAGAGTTGTTTTTTACACAAGTAACTGTACTTTTACTTGAGTAGAAAACTTCAGTACTTTTACCACCTATGCAAAACAGACACACATATGTAGTTATCAAAAAAACTTGAATGCAGGTCACTGGTTTGATAAACTTTCATAGGAATGCATTAGCCAAAACACTATAAAAAGTAATTAAAACAATGATGCAACAACCCAATAAACTGCTGGGTCAACACTGGTGACCCAGCAATTTCCCCCAAAATTTCACCCACAAACATAGTAAACTCATTTAAAAGCATTTGGAAAAGGGGAAAGGAGGGACTGAGAGAGGAGAGGAGCAGTGTGATTAGTTTGACAGCAGGTGTTTGTAGTCAGCTCAGGTTTAACTGGACAATAACGCTGATGTCACAGAGTCTAGAAATGACATCGGCCTTTGCAGTGAGACACAGGAGGTTTGTGAATATTTTGGCCTGAAACTTACTTATTTGCTTAGTTTGCACAAAAATGACTCAGAACAGTAGACAATATTTTAGAATTATGATGTAGCTAGGTAAATTCTGGGTTAAACCTGGTCTGGTGGTCTTTGAAATGTTAAAAGCCGTGTTCTGTGTGTGTTTGTCGTCAGATTCTGGGTGAGCCGAAGGAGAAGCGCAGACTGGCAGCAGAGATCAGTCTGAAGAATCCTCTGCCTTTTCCTCTGGAGAAATGTTGTTTTAGTATCGAAGGAGCCAATCTGACCGGAGGGACTGTTATATCTGAGAGGTGAGTGTGAACTAAGTGCTTAAGAATGTTCATTACCCTCTGCAGAAACTTGAGTGTGTCCCAGTTTTTAATTTTGAAAAAAATGGTCGTCCTTGTGTAACTTCATTCACAGCTCGTCTTCTCTACTCCTTCTCTGAGCCTCACAAAAACAACTTGGTTTCAAATTTCCCAGGTTTGAGAGGTCAAAGAGAGCTACATTACTGGTTGTCAGTGAGCTCATCAATCATACATTCCAACAATCTAGACTTAATTTGAAAATGAAAGACATTCTATATGTATTTATGGTTTTGACTTCAGATTTCATGAACCTGACCTTCTGTGTCACAAATACAAGGTAAACATGTTCAAATGGAATCTGATTTGTACTTAAAGTAAATGTAAATCTGACTATACAAAGACTTTACAATAGACATGATCTTCTTTTGTTGATGTTTCCATTTGATGTTTTGGTTCTCAAGAGGATTATCCAGTCAGAAAGCAGAATGAGCCTCACATGACCCTGTCATTGGCATTGCCAGTTTGGTTTTGTTTGATGCTGAAGCTGTTTTTGAACCATGAATCAGGAACATGTTCGAATTTGAAGCATGGATCTATTAAAATATCTGGATAGGACATTGCTAGCTAAAAAAAACGTCTCGAGTTGACGTAGTGGCCGCTCCATTGCTACTGCAGCGGCAAAATCCCCTCTGTCCAGAAAGCATTTTTTCCATAGAGCACAATGCAATCACAAACGGCTCCTGCTCGCCTCACAGAACACTTACACACTTCTAAAAGGTTGGACTTTGTGACAAATCTTACCTAGTTTCATATCATGAACTTTTTCCCGGTTCAAACGTCTTCAGTTTCATTAAAAATAGCTTTTTAATCTTTAGCTCCGGCTACCGCTCTGCTCGCTCTAGCAAACTTCCGCTCTGATTGGTCAGCGTGTGTCACGTGTTACGCGAGCACGCAACTGACGCACGTCCGACTGGGAGAAAGAACAACTGCGCATGTTCAGTGGCCGGAGGTTAGCTGAATTCAAACTAGCTAATCTCGCGACAATGCGCCACTGAGCGCAGCCATTGACGTAAAGCGGCGGCCATCTTTCATCACCGGGGCTTGGTTTGAAGTTTGAAGTGCTCCAGGACACAAACACAACTGTTTCCACACAGTTCTCACTAGGCTCCACCCACATTGTAATGTTATTCTTGGAAATTAACCATGAAAAATGTCAAATGTCTCAGATTGTGTTATTACCCATGATTCAGAGCAAACCTTGTCCCTGATTGCTCAGTATCTTTCAATCTTCAATATACGGACCATTTCACAATCTGGACACACATCTGTGAATAATCTGTGATTGTAATGCTTTTGTAAAACCACTCGTTGTGCATCTTAGATACAGTTCCTTTAAAGGGGTTGTATGGTTTTTCTTTGATAAGACAGTTGTAATAAGTAGGGATGGGACGAGACAGAATTTTCACGAGACGAGACGAGCCACGAGATTGAGTCCACGAGATCGAGACGAGACAAGATTTTTCAATAATTTGCATTCAGTGTTTCAATTTAGAATTTAAACAAGGCAAATTACAAAATTTGATTTGTATTATTTATTATTGTTAGTTTATATTCTTTTAGTTTAGCTTTACCTTTCATTATGTGTATCACCTTGAATTTTTATTATTTCAACGATCTGAGTTTTGACTTAAATTGATCCACTCCCCCGTGTGTAGCTCAGACTCCGCCCCCTTTCCTTCCTTCACAGCGCTGCCGCTGCTGCTGCAGGGACCAGATGCACACAGATGAGACTTTCCTACTTTTTACATGACAGAGGCCAAATTATCTCTTTGTGGATCTATTTTAAACTATGTTTAAGTGTGAAAAACACTGCGCTGTTCCCGCGATGTCCGCGCGTATATTTTACGATTATATATATATATTTTTAAATGTTTAGGACTAATTATCTCTGTCAATACTGGTTCTATCTTTACGAAATAAAAACTGAGACAGAGTTTAGACAGTTTTCTGTCAGAATAAGTCCGCTACAAGTCTGTGTGTGGAGGAGAATATTTGCTACAGCTGCTCAAAGAAACAAAACTTAATTTCATGACCATGGAAAAATCTCACGAGACAGTTCAGTATGTGTGCGCACAGTATTGTGACAGTTTGATCTCGCGAGATCTCGCGGCACGAGATCTCGTCCCATCCCTAGTAATAAGCTATAAGCTCATACCTGACAGGACTTCCGCCTTCGTCAGAGGTGACGTCCGATGTTGTGACGTGTCTCTTAAAGGATGTTCTGAGGCGTGGCCAATTTGACAGATCGGTCCAACTGGCCACGCCTGCCCCTGCCTGGTGGTCTCTGGAGAAGTGAGTCCCATGTGTGAGCTAGATTGAAAGCTCCTTCGTCTCTATTGATGGTCCATCCTTTAAGAGACACACGTCACAACATCGGACGTCACCTCTGACGAAGGCGGAAGTCCTGCCGCCGAAACTGTCAGGTATGAGCTTATAGCTTATCACAACTGTCTTATCAGAGAAAAACCATACGACTATAATCAAAGTTAGACAGAATGAATTTACCAGGCGTCCCTTAAAGGGGACCTATTGTGTTTTTTTTAATGATTTAGTAAGAAACTAGAACATGTGCAGATCAGTAATTTGCCTTTTGTTCATTGTAAAGCACAAAGTTGATCTAAAACAACTTAAAAATAGGAACAGCTCTACTGACTTCCTGTTCAAAACTGCAGAACTGATAAGCCCCGCCTCTTCACTTAAAATGTAACTGTAAAAAGCAACACATTTTTAAAAACTATTTTTTATTGTTGGAAAGTGACTATGGGACACTATTGAACCATGTATGCTTCACTTTGAGTTTAATGTTTTGAATTATAACAAGTAAATACAGACAAGTGGGAGGGGATAGGTGGTAGGTGAGAACGGGATTTCTGAGAACTTGAGCTCCAGCTGAAGAACAAAACAAGATTACTCCAACATGCATGAATCAATTCAAATATAACTTTGAGTAAACGAATGATGAAGGGAGGCCGTTATAACAAGGTTGAAAACTTAGAAAAGTGAATTTTACACAATCGGTCCTTTTTAAAACACATTTGTATAGAGGGATGACTGCACAGAAAGAGCAGAAAGAGCCGCGGCTGATTGACACAAACAGTAGCAGCCACACTCACCAGCACTGTTGTCAGCAAACTACAAGAGTTTATCAATGTGAGAAAACAGAAGTTCTGCTGCTAAATCAACATTTGTGAATGAAATTTGTCTTTATGACTCAAGCACGTTCATTCAGAGAAAAAAAACACTCTCAAGCTTCAGGAGCCAGACGTCTGTCAGACCGGTTCAGACCTGATCCAAACAGCTGCTCTCGTCCTGTTTTGTTGCTTTAATCAAAGACGTTTCCCCAGCTAAGCAGATGGACAGTGTCTCGTTCTACAGATGACATGGATAGTAAAGCGGGAAGTCATGTCTATCAATAATCCCTCCAAATACTGTCTTTAAAAACTTTATAACAGCTGTTGCATTTATTTCCCTACAAAGGCAAAACATCCAGGGAGCACTCCTCTTTCTCAGCTGCGTTCACTCACGTTTTAACATTTTAAATATTTACCTTTCAGCCTGGGAAAGTCGGTGGAGCCCGGACAAGACGCCAAAGCTAAAATCTACTTCACGCCGTCTCGCTCTGGCCTCAGGAAACTCGTGGTGGACTTCGACAGCAGCCAACTGTGCCACGTCAAAGGCTACAAGAACGTCATCATCGGGAAATAAAGAAAAACACAGAGAAAATAAGTGTTTAAGAAAGACAATCTCACGCATTAGTCTGGCCTTAGAGGAGAGGAAAGGAGGCAAAGGCAGCTGTAAAACTGTTTAAGCAGCAATACATGAGCATATTTGTCATTACCCAATTTGGATCGAAGTCTGATTTGTCACATTTTTACACATTTGTCACAGTTTCATATCTGAAGTCAGACTTTATTAAACTGCTATTTCAGAAATGGCAAGCAAGTATTTTTACTTCAGTACTGTAGTTTTCTTGAGTACTTTACCTGAGTGTGTGTTTCAGAGCTCTGGGAACAAATTAACTGAAAATTGCCCAAAATTTTAAAATTTCTAACAATTACATAAAAGTCACAATAATTATAAATGATTCACTGTAAAGCCCGACTGAACACATTACAAACTAACTTTGTGCACTGCAGAAAAATGCATTTTAGATTGGTTAAAATGTCTCAAAACCTGGATTTTAATCTTTATTTTGGGGATTTTTTGATGGTTTTACTTGATGTACCTAGATGTGTTTTCTGACTTGTTTCAATTATTTGCTCTTGAAATAAGACATTTTTACTCCCCCAGTGACAAATCTGATTCAGGGCGACACGGTGGTGCAGCGGTTAGCGCTCTGGCCTCGTAGCAAGAAGGTCCTGGGTTCGACTCCCGGGCCGCCCGGGGCCTTTCTATGTGGAGTTTGCATGTTCTCCCTGAGTCTGCGTAGGTTTCCTCCTACAACTAAAAACATGTCCAATGTGCCTCCCCTCTCCAGGAATACAGATGGAAATTAGCTGTAAGCTACAATCTGGTACAAGCATCTCTGCCATTGGGCTTAATGTAATTGTACATTGTCCTTAATAAACATTAACTTACCTTTACCTTCAAGCTCAAATCTGTTGAAAACATCATAAATGTCTTGAAACAAGTGAAATAGGCGGCCAAATTTATAGTTTTAAACGAGAATAGAGAAGAGCTTTTGGCAATGTGATACTTTTAACTTTTTTTACTTAGATAAATTTACACACATTTACTTTTACTCAAGGAAAGGAGTTCCAGCAGGACTTTGACTTCTACCAGAGTTATTTTTTTACACAAGTAACTGTACTTTTACTTTAGTAGAGAACTTCAGTACTTTTGCCATCTCTGTGCGTTTCACATCTGAAGTCAGACTTTTTTAAACAGCGTTAAGAAGTCATGGCAGTACAAATTTGTTTTAAGTTGAAAAGTTGAGACAAACCTTGTGCCAAAGTCTCAAGCCTGAGTATTTTGGACATATCGTGCCAAATCGGGTAATGACATTTGCTTGAAATGGCTGTAACGGAAGTTGAAATAGGAAGTTATGTTTTACAAAACCGACTGATTACTGCCCCTTCTGAATGTGCATAAAGATGATAGAAATGTTATTTTTGTAGAATTTGTTCAAGTCAAAATGCTGTGGTAATTTGCTGTCAGATTTTAGACTCGATTCATGTTTTAAAGCTCTAATTACTGGAGCTTTCCACATAGAACGAAAGTAAAATGTTGCCATTGTTCATCCTCAATAGAGTGACTGTTAGCTTAGACTTTAAAGGTGCACTGGGTCAACTACACAATTAAGTAGAACACTTAAAACTATACTTTGGGACATTCTGAATAAAAAAAAAAAAGTTTTATGCCATAGTATGAAAAAATACACCCCCCCAAAAAAAAACACTTTTCCATTGAAATACAGAAGATGAGGCTTTTCTCTTGGCCAAATAACAGTCCATTTTGTGGCCATGCAAGCTTGTTCAAAGTAAAGAAGCATATTTTTATTGTTTAGTGCAGCAAAAGATTTTTATTCAAAGTTACTCAGTGCACCTTAAAGACATGAGTGAGTAGGTGGCGGTATCTTTGTATCTTTCTATGCTTGTATATTCTAAAGCAGCTTCTGAGAACCACAGTTCATTTTTCTTTGGTGCTATTTTGTCTTGTGCTAAAACAATGTGATGCTTAAACAGAGCTGTCATTCAGCAGTGTATGTGGCTTACACTTTTATCATTACAATATTTTATGAACTTTCAAACATTAAAGGTCCTATGTTACTCAAAATTGGCTCATGTTAGGTTTTTTTTTTCTATGTTAAACTGTTGTCTTGTCAAAATGTTTTTCGTAAATATTTGAAAATCCTACAATAGTAAATCTAGAAATGCTATCTTGTGATGTCATTAAGTGGTAATTTTAAATCTGCTTTTATTTAAGTTTATTTCTTGATCAAAAAGTTACACGGAGTACCTTTTAAGAATTTACTTGCCAATTTAGCCATTGTTTGAAATGAAAGTTTATTTCCTGTTGATAAATTATGACATGACATCACACTGACTAACAAACATGGAATACATTTAGGCCAGACAGTGTGTTTATTGAGTTATTTCAAGTTCAAAGCACTTTCGAAACTCACTGCACTGAAAGGGAAGTGCTCCATCTTGTGATTAAAAAGGTTAGTGCAGTTTTATTCTCTACAACTAAAGTATTAGGTAGTAAATTGCTAATATGCAACACTTGGGCTACTATTAATGAGTCAGCTTGTGAATTTGTATTATAATCATCGTTGTCACACACGAATCGACCCTCAAGCTTTTCAATTTAAATATGTTCTGACATATTTTCATAGCTTAACACAAAGAGAAACTGTGAATCTGAAAAACACGCACTTCTTTGTGATGAAAAACACGCACTTCTTTGTGATGCTGCCGTTTTGGCGGATGACCACAACAGCTGAAGTAGTGCTGCGGCTCAAAATAAATAAATAAAAATAAATAAATAAAATAAAATAAAAGTTTAGCTTAATGACTAAAAAATACAATAATGCTGTTGATTTATGTAACTAATAAAATAACAACATACAATTAATAATTCATTATTTTTTTCAGAATATTAAGATAAATAAAATAACAATAAAAGAGAAATAAAATAACAATTTATACATTTTAGAAATTATTAATTTTTTACTTTTCATTAGTAATTAATAGAAATTTTTGAACAAAACAGTAAAACTAAGTAAATTATTTTTGTTTCTTTTATTGAGGCGGAAGGATATATTGTATGAGGCGGTTGTGCGTGAGTGCTAACTGTTTGCAGGTAACTTTTTTGACACTTTAAATCGCATTTTAGTTCAAATTATTTAACGTACGTTTGCGTTTATAAAACAAGTAAATAACTACATTAGTCGATGCTAATAGACTGATTACAGTCGTTAATCTATCAAACTAACGACTGTTGCTTGTACGTAACGTTAACTGTTAGTTAGTTAACGTAAGCTAACTGTATCGTTATTTTTTATCGTTAAGCACTTAACGTTAGCAGGGGTGTGTTCAAGTTTTTTCACCAAGGTTCACAAGTTTTTGGATGTAACTTAAAAAAAAAAGAAGAAGAACTGCTGAAATGCTAAAACCATCGATGTAAAATACTTCCATATCAATATATTTGGCAAATTTTGGCACGATAGCTGCAAAGACTAAAGTTTAGTTGTGGTAGTTTCCAGGTAGAGACGACTATTGGCCTAGGTTTGGAGTGATGTCCGGATTCTGGAGCAGCGATGGACAGATGGTCACAAAGGTGGTATCATGCAGCTCAGAACTACAGGCCTGGGTTTGGAGTGATGTTCGGATTCTGGAGCAGCGATGGACAGATGGTCACAGAGGTGGTGCTCTGCAGCTCAGAACTACAGTCCTGGCATTGGAGTGATGTCCGGATTCAGGAGCAGCGATGGACAGATGGTCACAGAGGTGGTGCTCTACAGCTCAGAACTACAGTCCGGCTTGACTCTGACCAGGGAAACCTTGCGGTGTTAACAACTGGTCAGTGTTAGCTGGAGGTGAGTAAACTTTCAACACACTTCTGGTTTATGCTTACAGATTACTCAGGTTAAAGTTAAAGTAGGTTAAATTTAGTGATGGACAAATGAAGCTTCAGTGTCAACTCAAACCATTTGCCAAGTGTTCGTTTGCTTTTCTGGGCTATCTTGTGGTTAAAAAAATATAATGCATGTAAAATGAAACCGTGTCATGAACAAAAAAACGCTGATTTTATTGAAAATAACCAACAATACTGTATTAAGTAGCTTAATGGAATTAGTGTTTGCATTTCATCCAGTTATTTTAAAGTAACATTCAGACACAAATGTACAACATATAAAATGTATGAACTCCAAACAGACGTTCAGCGTGTTGAGCCATTATTAGCACTCATGTGTTTTGCTCCAAAATGTATTCATCCTTGCAAACACGCCAGCATTTATTTTAATCAATTGTAAAACCAGGTTCAACATGAACCAGTCCAGGTCTCTGAAGTGTCTCAGATCAAGGCTCTGCTGCGGATCATGAGGCAATCCTTTTGTTTCAACGCAAATCGGCCGAAATGAACCACTTTCTGAACCAGACGTCACTCCGCGAAAACAACACAAGCTTCGATATGCTCTTCACTCCCCTCCCACCCGGGAAAGCTTGAAGCGTGTGTCGAAGCGTAGTTCCTTTTGTCCATCACTATTTAAACTTAAGTTAATTTTGTGTGTGTGTCAAAACTTTATCAAAAATACTTCTAACTGCCTTGTACCTATAGTATAAAGAGAAAAGAATAAAATAATAATGATAAAATTTGTTAATAGAAAACAGGATTAGCTTGTTATCTATAGAGGGATTATCGATCGACGTCACGTCTACTACGTATGCTTTATGCAGAAAGAGCCGTGCTCCATCTGCTTGGCTGGGGAAACTTCTTTGAATAAAACATCGAAGTGGGACGAGAGCAGCTGTTTGGATCAGGTCTGAAACGGCCTGACAGACGTCTGTCTTCTGAAGCTTGAGACAGTGTTTTTCTCGCAGTTTTTTCATCTGAATGTAACTTTTAAGGGTCGTAGGGTCAAATTTTCTGGAGGCAGGGTGCACGCGTATTGCCCGTATTGATAAACAAAAAATCTCTCTATTGTCAGCCTGTCAATCAAACTCACTATGTTCTTACATACTGTATACCCAAATTTTGTATTCCAAAAATAAAATCATAGTCAACCTCAGAATGTATCGGTACGCACATCGAGTTTGTACTTGTGGACGTTTTTGTTTCACCATGTTTTGGAAATTTTCTCGTGGATATACCGTATGTCAGATTTAGACAAAATAAAGACCAAACAGAAGGCAAAGGTTTGTAGGACATCACTCTGATTTCGAAAGCTTTTCTTAAAAGACACAATCTATCTGTTAAACAGCGCTGCTTTGATGCTGGGTACAGAAGCACAAATATTGTGCCCCAAAAAGCAGCAAGTTCGCCAATCCTGTGCAAGTCGGACTCAAATTTAGGCAACAGTTTACAAATCCAAATCACTGCTCATCTCTCAATAGAAAACAAATGCATCTTAAATGAGCTGTCATGTTTATTCGTGCATCCAAACTGATTGTCATTGAGAAGGAAGCAGCTATATTTAACTAATTCAGATGTAGGGCTTTACTGGTTAATATTTGTTGTAAGTTGTATTTTTTAACTGCTTTGAGATATGATTTACCTTTGGAGCAAGCATAAAATATATAGTTATATGCATTTCCTCACTTGAAATTAGGAAAATAATGCCTTTTCACTTCAAATATGAATGAAACTTGCTTGTTTTATTGTCAATTTTTATAGTGACAAAGTAAAGCATTTCATTACTATCAGCGTAGTTAATTTCCCAGTCGTATATTATAAAAACATTTCATACCCAACAGGAGGCAGCAAACGCACACAAATGCCTTGCTTTGTTCTAACCACTTCAGGTAACCTCAGAGTGAGTTCACACAGACATGTTCAGCTCTGCCTCTCCTCGACTGACCAATCAGCATCTCACTCTTTGAAAGATCTTTTTTGCCCCATGTGAGTGTGACTATGAATGACTTTGAAGCTACTTTTCATGAATTGTCGCTGCAAAACAAAGATCAGTTCAGCTCTTAGTCAGGACAGACAAGCAGATTCCGGAAACACAGTATTCTGCTATTTATTTTTTGTGATTAAACATTGACTTTAAACAAATATGGCAACTTCCCCAACATACCTGGGTCAGTGAAATCAGTTAATTCAATTACATGTATTTACAAAATTGTCAGAGAATCAAAAAATGAAACATTGGGTCAATACCAACAGAAGTATAAGAAAAACAGAAGCAGCCATTATTCAGAAATACAGAGGCATTCTCTGTCCTTAGACCCTCCTTCTTGGCAAGGAAAAACAACAACAACAAAAATAGTAATACAAAGCGGGGATAAAGAGAAACCCGGTCCATCCAAACCAAGACAATCAAGACTATATCAAGACCCTCTTTGTCATTAGTTTAGGGCCGACTACAGAGAATGTCCAGTCTCCTCTGGTTTTAAGTCTGATCTTAGGCACCACGAGCTGGAACTGACCCTATAGAGAGAGAGATGTTGGAGTGTAAATTTGAATGAGGTTTGAGATGTTAAATGGGTCTGCCATTCAAGGCTTTAAAAACAAATAATAAAATCTTTCAGTCAATTCCAAAACAAACGGTAAGCCAGTGAACTTTTGCTAGAATCAAAGTTATATACTCTCACTTTTTGGTACCGGTACTGGGGGTCCCCTGCTCATGTGAAAAAGTCAACATTAAGATCTTAAACAAGGTTTGACAACTTCATATAAACCTATTTGCTGGACTACAAGATTAATTCATCTAGGTTTATATCTTCAAATGAAAATCAGAAATAAGACTAAACACTTCCTTATCACTTTGTCGGTAGCCTCCATTCTGTGTTTGGGGATCGTGAATTGAAAAAGGTAGAACCACTGGTCCAAACAAGATGAGATAAAACTATGCAATCAAACCATTTAAAATATAAAAAAGTTTAACTTTGAATTAAAGACACAACCAATAAAAGCCAGATTAAATGACCTTGTTCACATATTTATCAAGTTTAAAGAAAGTGTTAGGTTGGTAACAGACAATTTTGTTTTGAATTTTTGGACATCTTGAAAACAATAATTACGATAATATCTAAACTTGATATCTTTTCCGGCTGTACTCTACTCTTTACAGCTTAATTTAGTCATGTATCTGAAGGAAAAAACGTGCCATGCCATGACTTGAATAAGTTGTGCGGTCTACAGTCTCCGTCTCTTCAATGCTTCTGTTCTTTCTCGTGTAGTTGTAAGACCAGAGGGACGAGGGCAAAGGTCGTTTAAGAGGCTTCAAGGTTGACTTTGCACCTAAATCATCTGCCTGAAGGCGTGTCTCTGTGCCATTCAAAACATCGGCCGCTTTGAGAACTGAAAGTGCATTTACTCTTGAAACTTATCGCCTGGTCTCAATACTTTTATAACGGTCACATAATAAGACGGCCATTATCTTTGTGTTGTGGAATCTTTAGACATAAAAAGTAAATGTGAGGCGTGGTTAGAGCTGGGTAATATATCGAATTTTAAATCATATTGTGGATGTTGTTTTCAAGATGTCTAAAAATGAAATACCGATTATATTGTTTTTAGTAAAAAAGAACAAAAATTGAAAATATGATGCTGGGAACTTTTCTACTTAAATGTACTTTTTCTGCACTTCTGTCATTTTTACAAACAATTCACATTTGTCTGACCAACACAGGCTCACAAGAAAGCATATGTAGCCTATGCAACGACATAAATAGCGTACGATGAGCACAATTTTACTTTCTTTTTTTGCAGATATATTTCTTACATCGTATGTTTAATACCATATGAAAAAAGCATTGAGTTGACACGATATTTCACAGCGTAAAAATCACATGAGTTTTGGTTGAAGCCACATGAGGACATTTTCTTCCAAGTTTTAGTCTTCTAGTTACTAAAATTTAGGGCTGGTGCTGGGGTAGGTTAAGATTAGGATAAGGGTTTTGTTAGTCATAAAAAATAACACATCTTTATAGAGCTGCAATGATTAGTCGATATAATTAACTACGTCAATAAGGAAAACGCGTCGATGCGCCTGGAGCTTTATGAGCCGTGCCTTTAAATAATATCCCAGCTTTAACTGATTCACACGCGTCGTTATGAACATCTGAGATGTATTTCTACACAAAGCGCAATAGTTCATGTGAAAAACACACTCTTTTGACCACATGTGTCAAAGTAAAGGCCCGGGGGCCAGATGCGTCCCTCCACCTCATTTCATGCGGCCCTCAAGGTTTACTTTAATTTTAGTGCCAGGAGTAATCTGAGTGTCTTAACCTAATACAATGATTTGTTTGAAACTTTATGATTTAAGGCCTATTCATACTTCATAAGAAGTTTGTTTGGCCCTCTCGGACTGTGAGAACAAGAACAAAGTTCATTTCGGCTCTGACATTCATACTTCAGCAGACTCGCCGCAGCCGAACTAGACCCCGCCTCCGTGAGCCCTAGCAACTGCTTCCATGCGGTTGCTATGTAGATTTGTATCAGAGACAACTCAGTTTATATAAGGATGATTTTCTGTATTTTCTGCGTACATAATAATAATAATAATAATAATGCATTGGATTTATATAGCGCTTTTCAAGACACCCAAAGACGCTTCACATTCTGCATTATTCATTCAACCCACACTGGGTAGTGGTAAGCTACTATTGTAGCCACAGCTGCCCTGGGGCAAACTGACGGAAGCGAGGCTGCCATTTTGTGCCATCTGCCCCTCTGACCACCACCAACCATTTATACACACACCAGATCCATACTAGACAATGTGGGTGAAGTGTCTTGCCTAAGGACACAGCAACGAGTTTCTCCTCTGTTCACCCTACTGTGGCACCCGAGGTTCCTCCACCGGTCTCCCATCCGAGTACTGCCCAGGCCCAACCCTGCTTACCTTCTAAGTTCTGACGGGATCAGGCTTTGGCATGCTGGTATGCATACACACACACAGTAGAGAACAGATGAAACCCGAGCTCTGTCGGGTCTATCTGTCCATCCTCCGCTGTGTTTGACCTGCTGCGTGAAGCAGGACCCTGAGTCCTGCCCGTGCTGTGGAGGAGTTTTAACTTAATCAGCAGCTCGTTATTTTGTTGATTATTCAATGTTTCTATTAACAACAGGCACAATCATGCGCTTTTGACATGTCCTGTTATGTCGTGGTATTATGTCGACGCTTTATTGTGAGATCGGGTTGGTTGCATTCACATGACACTCCAATGATACTGTATTTAGCAGTTGTGTAAAACTCAATTGATTATTGTTTCAGCAAGTGTGTATTTTGTTTGTTGTAATACAAAAACTGAATGGATCTATAGTTACTATAACAGTTAAAGGTGCACTAACCCTAACTTTCTGACCAAAAATAGACTTAAACAAAAGTAAGTTTTTGCCATTCACATTTCTTTGTTGCGCTAAATAAATATTAATTCTGTTGTTTCACTTCAAGTGTGCTTCCATTGCCACAAAATGGACTTTTTGGACTGTAGAAGGGCCTTGTATGTTTCTACAGTATAGCTGTTCCTTTAGATGTATTTTTTTAGATGTATACTGTATATCCTAATTGAGAGTGTCCCATAGTATGGTTTTGACTTTGTACTAAACTGTGAAGAGGAATTTTAACCTTCATGATGTTATACAGTGCACCTTTAAAGGCATCCTTGAACATAATTCTATTTGACTGACATAATAGCGAGACATGCCCAAAAATATTGAGGTATTCATTTTTGTCGATATCGTCCAGCCCTAGCCGTGATGAATATCCCTACGATTAAAAACACTACAATGCTTTTAGTTGTTTGTTTGTCTAAGAAAATCTGATCCTTTGTCAAGCTCTGAGTGATTGACAGCTGCATTTAGCTAATCATAGTGAAGTACGAACTTACGGAAAAAGGAGTTGATTTTTTTTGTATCTCAGAGGTAATAGGAAAATAGACATTCTCCAAGATTTGTGATATAATCAAAATCATGATTTCACTTCACAAAAACTGATTTTTTGCTGTATTTCCCAGTCCTACCGTTGTCCCTTTAATTATTTCAAGAATCTCAATATTAATAGTTGCTCTGAGCTGCCAAATTTTAGAACATGTTAGTAGATGCAGTTCATGTTTGCCAATAAAGATAGAGAGTGGCATGTTGTAACAGAGGTTATTGTGGATTCAGGGCAGATTTGTAGCAACATGGTTTTCTTGAATGACTAGACCAAGTTGTATATTTAATGGTTTTGACTCGCTTTTGGCTTGTTCCACGCTTCATTAGTGTCTATTAAAATCAACAAATTGACTTGCAGTATGCCAACTCCGTCAGCCTGAGGTGAAAGACACTGGAAATGTCTCAATCTGAAGAGGAACAGTTTCTCTGACAGTAAATGAAATGCAGAAAAGGAATGCAAATGTGGCGCAACATTACATGGAGGTCTCAGCTCGACAGTTTAGTGTGCATGGCAGGTTAGAATCACATTTTGCTTGTTTTTGTCCAGTTTGAGGTTTATAATCAAACCTCATTAAATCCTCATCTTCTGCTCTCTGACCTAACACGCGCAGTTGCCATAGTGACCCAGTTGTTTTATCCCTGGCTGTCTAGTCTACGTCACCTCATAAACTGCACTTCTCCTGCTGTTAAGAGTCGTCGCTGCGTCTACAACAGATGACAAAAGAGGATGTTTTCTTTATATAGAAGATCGCTTCGGGACTAGCCCAACATCTCTGCGTCTGTTGTCCACGGTATTTGGAGCCTTAAACGCACATAATGCAAACAAGCCACTCAAACCAGTAAATACCACTTGTCAACTAGGACCTGGTCGAGGGAGTCCCACTTCACATGAGAGATCAATAATCACCACAAAAAGTTAATTGAGGAGTTTAACTGACACAAAAAATATGTAAACATTAATAACAGGTTATTTAACATTACTAAAAAAGGTCAGCAATAGCCATAATGATTACAGACGAGTTAATTCAGTTGAAATGCTCTGAGGTGAGAACTGGCATTTTTTCCCTAACCCTATTATCTTTTGTCCAGGTAATTCCACAGCTGTTACCTAGCGACCACATTGTAAATCTGGGCCAAAGTCCACATAAATCACACAGACTATATGATTTGACATGCGATATACCTTGTAACACTTTATTTTTGTTTAATGACTGCTTAAAAATGTAAACAAAGAGAAATAATAACTTTTAAGCCTCCTACATCAGTCACATGTTTTGTTCACTTTCCTAATGCGTTCTGAGCTTCCGACTTGTTCATTGTGATGTCAGGAGCGAGATGTGCTGGTATGCTAATGGAAGTTAGCCACAATGCTAACAATGAAAACAAACAAACTAAGTAGAATTTGGTGAACAAATGGAACATTATTACCTCATCAGGACATTGCTGACTAATTTCCACCTGAATAGATAAATTAACTAGAGATCTGTGTTGCCGTTAAAATTATAAAATGTAATATAGTTCTTTTAAACTCCAGGAAACGTCAGATATATCTAAAATGTTTTTGGTGTTTTTTGACAACATGTGGAGGGATTTCTGTTTTAGAGTTCATATTTCTTCCTGTAAATTTCAACTATTTATTTTTGTCAATTTCTTCATAAATTGCATCTTTACTGCTGATAAATATTCACCACACAGTCTGTCACACCAAACCCAGTCAAAATTATAAAAATGTGATCATTTCATCGCTTTATGCTCTAAAATGAGAAAACAGGACACTGTAGTCATTTTTCTTCTCAGATTTATTTGATGTTATTTTGTGTCAGACGAGGCTAAATAAATCTGGTCACAATAGCTTCGAAAGAACTTCAATCTTGGCAGAAAAACATTTAAACCAGTACAAATAAAACAGTGCCAGAACTAATCTTGTCAAAGTATGCACCACTAATGTAAACAGTCAGATATTTTAAGATTACAATGATCAGATTAGTCTAGGACATTGCACCCAAAATTGTACATGCTTTTAAATATGTTTCTAACTAAGATTAACAGTCTTCCTTTGTAAAGCTTTTGTTTTTTCTCAGAACTTGGAAGTCAGTGCAAAGTTGCATTGCCTCACTAGCTGACTATGGCTCTTCATGCTTTTGAAGCTCACACACCCCTTTTAAATGACTGTACTCTCAGATCTGTAACATGGTAGGATACACGGTTTAGAATGGTTTTGGGATTCAGACGATAAACAGAGATGGTTATGTTGCACCGCAAAGCACAGGCGTTTAATATCTTCTCATGTTGGTTGTTTGGGTTATGGACTTGGTGACCACTCCGCCTCCCATTCCCATTCCCATCCCGGAGCTATAGCCCATTCCACCTCCAGAGCCATAACCACCACTAGAGCTGTAGTTTGCTACAATGAGAAAGAGACAGTACAGTTAATACACTTCTTAAAGAACATACTGTTGCTTTTTATATTTCTAAGCTTACATCCGCTGGAAGACTGCTGGATATGAATGGTTGCTTTAGGGCCGTCACCGTGGAGTCTGTTAAAAAAAAATAAAAAAATCAGTCCATATTGCCGATTAATGTTGTGGTGGAGCTGAATATGTCTCTGTATGTTTTCAGTAGTGTAGCATAATTAAATGGATAGTTCAGAGTATTGCATCTACCTGCACTCCTCTCCTTCCAGGAGCTTCCTGTAGGTGGCGATCTCGATGTCCAGTGCCAGTTTGACGTTCATGAGCTCCTGGTACTCTCGGACCTGGCGAGCCATGTCCTGCTTGGCCTTCTGCAAAGCCAACTCCAGCTCATGAATTTTACCTTTGGCGTCTTTCACTGCTAACTCTCCGCGCTCCTCTGCCTCTGCGATCTGGGCCTCAAGGTTGGCTCTCTGCACAGAAACATTCAGTAAGGATCTCTCAATATTTATGTCAGTTTTATTTTCATTATTTTATCATTTTTATCAGTGTAGATTTTTACCTGTCCTTTGACAGATTCGATTTCATTCTGGAGGCGGGCAATCATACGGTTCAACTCTGCAATTTCAGATTTGGTGTTGCGCAGGTCGTCACCGTACTGACCAGCACTGGACTGCATCTCCTCATATTTTGCTTTGTACCATGACTCAGCCTCTTGCTTGCTTTTGTTGGCCATGTCTTCATACTGAGCTCTGACTTCAGCCACAATTTGGTCCATGTTCAGATCACGGCTGTTGTCCATCTCCACAATGACAGATGTGTCTTTGATCTGTCCCTGGAGTTCACGCAACTCCTACAATGTTACCACAAAATCATTAGTTGGTCCACAATTCATTTTCAATTTCTAAATGTTATAACTACTTGAGGGGTAAATCACACAAGAAAACCTAAATGTAAATAGTCATTCACAAATACATACAGCCTCAAAGAGGGCCCTGAGGAAGTTGATTTCATCTTGAAGGCTGTCAACCTTGGCTTCCAATTCAATCTTGTTCATGTAAGCACCGTCAACATCCTGAAACAAAACATAATTTGTTGTTAAATCTTTACATTTATAATTTTCCCTTTATTAGGACAGGTCACTCTTCCTTTGGACTTACCGACATACTTATATACTGTATCACTCATATTCTCTTTTGACAAGGAGTGCATAAGCTTGTTACTTTAATGCACATGAGAGTTTTCATTTACCTTCTTGAGGAGCACAAAGTCATTTTCCGCAGCTGCACGCTTGTTGATCTCATCTTCATACCTGTTTGAAGTAACAAGTATTTAGACAACATACTACAATGTGTACAACTTAACAAACCCATGTGTAACTCACTTGTTCTTGAAGTCCTCCACCAGGCCTTGCATGTTCTTCAGCTCACTCTCCAGTTTGATTTTCTCGTTGCCCAGGCCATCGAGTTGGCGGCGCAGGTTTGCGATGTAAGCCTCAAACATGGCGTCCAAGTTGGAGCGAGTAGCGGTCTGTCCCTGAAGAAGGTCCCATTTGGTTGAAAGCATCTTATTCTGTTGCTCCAAGAAGCGCACCTGTGATGGAGGCACAACATATTTGTTAGACATTGAGAATTTTTTCTTTCTTCATTCTGTACATTTTGCATGTTTTGTTTCACTTCAATCTTATTAAGTGGTCCTAAGATTTCATCACAGGCTAAACAAAAGTTAATGTAGCTAGGTTTTTCACATGCCATGCAAATGTTGTAATTAAAGAAACAAACGTGTCCCAAAGGGTGTGGCAACTGTACTTAGCTTCCTATCAAGTTTTTTTTCTAAATAACCCTTACGAGCATGACTTGGCAGAAAGCCATGCGTCTTGATGCCACACCCAAGTTTAAACAATCGGAGAAAATTTCTTATGAATATTTTTATTATTTTGGTTGAATTTTATACCAAAATGTTTTATTCCCTTTTACTTAGATTAAAATGTATCACAAATCACTTTTGCAAAAAGAGATATTTTTATGTATCTTGTTTTAAAGCCCACATAAAATAGGTGTGGCATTAAACCACACTACACAAAGCAGAGTTATTGCATGACATACAGTATTTTGAGTTGGATTCTGCATTCATGGTCCACAGACTTGTGCTACAACAAAATACTTTTACTCGTAGAACTATTTCACAACTTCATGTGTATTCCAGTGGCAGCAAGGTGAAAGGTACAATGTGCATTTCAGAGACTTTGGACCATGTTGGCTTAGTGCTAAGATAGATCCTTATTTTTTTTCTTGGATGAGTCAGTCCACATTTGACCCCACCCATGTTTGAACAACGGCTGGAGAGGGCCTTACTTTTTACGCAGTGAGAATATAGGAGAGTACTGCAAGGCATGCTATCATGGATCAACTTTCACAGACTCCTTTTCTGGACAAGTGCCTAAAAAGGATGCCCTCACTGTGTCTTTGCAATTTAAAAGTAAAAAATGGACATTTCTGAAAACGATTTGAATTATATACCAAGAAATTAGTTTTCATCAGTTTTTATTTTATTTTTTATTTAACTTGTATTTATCCAGCTAGGTCGATTACATTGGCCTAGAGTTGCAATGTGTCTTAATACATAATATTTTAGTTGATTTGAGTTGTAGAGTTTATTATCAGAAGTCAACGTTGAAAAAAAGTACTGGAGTTAAAAGCTTATGACTGTTAGACCAGCATGTGCAGTTTAGCTACAATAATGAAAGGCACACTTCTACAAATTTAATTTATAGACTCACCTTGTCGATGAAACAGGCAAATTTGTTGTTGAGTGACTTGATCTGTTCCTTCTCCTGGGTGCGCACTACTTGGATTTGTGGGTCGATATTAACATCCACAGGGGCCAGGAGGTTTGTGTTCACCTGGACAGCGGTGATGGTTGGCTGGAAGCCTGCACCGCCACCCATGCCCATGCCCATGCCACTTGAGCCTCCAAAGCCCATGCCACCCATGCTGCTGCCCAAACCGTAGGCCTGGTGGCTTTGGATACCACCACCACTTCTACCATAGCTACCACCATAGGAGGAGCCAGAAGTGAAGCTCATTCTCGTGCCTGTGCTGTAACCCGGTGCGACACTTTTCCTGGTGGTGTACGAGCTGGTCGTGGACATTGCTCTTCTTCCTGGTTGCATTTTTGCGGTCTTGTGTTGGGGTTAGAGCTGAGAGAAAAGGGAGAAGATGCTTCAAAGGAGAGCCAAAGCCTCTGAGTGTTTCGCACCACGGTACTTGTGTTTTTATATCTGTAGGGCATAGGGGTGGAGCTTGCTGAGCTAACCTGTACTCTCACTTTTGTGTCTGGGGTGTGGAATAGAGGTGGAGGGGGTAGAGTCGAGTGGTTCAGCCTGTCAGACAGGTAGAGGAGTGTCTCTACACACCCAACTGCAAAGACTGGAAGAAAAAAAACTGTCAAAAGTGTTTGTAGAAAGACATTAAATTTACTTTATGTAGCCACTGTAAAGCTTCCCAGTCACACTCACAAGATTTTAGGAATATGCTCTATTGTAGTTCGAACTACCATGAAAAAATAGTTAATAATAAATATAAAAAATTAAGTGTGCTAAACTTTTTGAAACTCAACAGCTAATCCAACTAAATGTGTTAATGCAGCACAACTTATACATTCTTCACCTATATAAAAGCAGCTGTTAGTTTTTCAATGTTATGTCTTACAACTAATTGCAATAAAGTTTTTATCTCTCTCTGAATAAATTTGCATTGTGAATCGAGAGCTTAAACCAACACTGGTTTTGATGCTGGCAAATTTGCAATACTATAATTACACCCTTTGACATTATTTTAGCTTCTATCTTGGCAGAAATGAAAATATGCAAAACTCACATTTGCATTATTATGCTCTTGGCCTTATTGATGTATGTCACTACACCTCGTTGCAACATACTCCAACCCATAGGTGTTTCTGCATTCTTCTTCATTCTTTCTGCTTTCGCATGGACATGTCTTTAATTTCTACCACAGTGTGAAACCTTGCCCTAAAGCTCAAATATCCATAAACAAAATTTATGCCTTTTGGTGCCTTCCAAAACTTCTCTCACAGACTGTAAAGGCTATGGTCTTTAATTGCATTGCACTGCTCTCCACTCGCCATGTCGTTGTTCTGCTTTAGTACGTGTGCATACTTGACTCTTGCAGCACACACATAAATCAGGAGACAAAAGGATAAGGGTGAGGCCACTGCCATCACAACCAGTCGCTTTATTAAAGAGTGAAAGGAGACATACTCTGTAAAATCCACTTGTCTGAGTCATAGCAGTGTCCTCTCAGCATTAGTTTACTCAAAGTTGTATTTGGATTGATTAATTCATACATGTTCGAGTATTGTCCTGCAGCGAATGCTTGAGTGCACAAAAATGTTCTGTTTTCCCCTTACCCTGTCCCCACTCACGTCTGTAATTACTTGGAAGTCATAACCACTTACATATGTCACCATATAGTACTAAATACATACTAAAACACAATATCTTCTTTAAGAAATGGTTCTCAACCTTTTTCAACCGTCAAAATAAAAAATGCATCACTCAAACACAAATGTAGTGATAATGTAGTCTTTTGTTTTGATTTTATTACTTTGAAGACATAAGCCTCGATAAATGTATCTGTTAAGGCCTGCAAATAGGAGACTGAACTAACATGCACCCCCATATGGACTTCAACCTGAAGATTTCCAGAAATCCTGTTTGTTTGTCAGTCATGTCCACTTTTCCCCACCCAGAGTTGGCACTTCCTCAGCCCTAGTGCTCACTTCAGGTGTGTGATGCCTCAAAATACGCTGTGCGTAACACTATGTGCGCTCTGCCACATTCATTTATATTTTCTGTATTTATTTAAAGTGCACTATAGGTCAAGGGCACATGGTGTAAACATGAGTGTATACATTGCAGAGTATGTATTCCTCTTGAGTACAAATTCAAAAAACATAAATGCTTCGGACATCAGTGATATGTATATACTGGAACAAATTTACTGGAATCCAGCTCGACCTGGCCCAAGCCCATGCACGTAGTGTCCGAACCTGACTGGAGCCCGAGTCAGTCTTTGTGTGTCTGAACCTGAGCCCAAAGCGAGTCCGCCCAGCCCACTCACTGAACGTTGTCATTTTAATGAAAAAAAATGACAATTACTGATGTGTCTCATGTGTTTACATCTATACAGTGTCTCTCCACCAGATGCACTTCCTCCCTACCACTCATCTGTCATCTCATGCACGTAACATAAAGTGTGCGGTTTCTCTCTCTCTTTCTCTGCTTTTCCTTGGTCCGTGCGCATGAAAGATGTGCCTTTCCTCTTTCTTTTTCTTCTTCCTCCTTTACTTGCTCTGCGTGTGTCACATATACACAAGCCCCCTGTTTCTTTCCCTCCCCTCACTTCGCGGCGCTCATCAAATGTATCTACCTCTCTCACGCCAAATACATTCGCTTTTTGTCATCACGGTGGTTTTGCACTGTGATCTGGCTGTCAATCATCTGCGTAGCGCACGTGTTTAGTGCGGCTCTGCGTCTTGATGGGCCCAGCAAAAAATGGGCCCAGCCCGAAAGTTGCATCGGACCCGGGCTCAGGCCCAGAATCTAAACTCTAGTTGGTAATATTCTTATATCTATATATTGCATTTGAAATGTGTAAATCCTTGCTTAAGAGATCCGTGGTCAAGTTTTCACATGCCATTGTGATTTTCTCCTGGGCCTGAAGTCGAAAAGCCCTGGATTCAGGTTAAGGTTCACTTTCCCCCGAATTGAGAACCACCAGCAAGCAACCAGCAAGGACTGAATCTTTAATTTTTAGGATTTCTAACATGTACAGTATGTGGTGATCAATTTTGTACCCGTACAAGGCCTGCAATCTTAATTAGCTTGTTTCGCTGTGATCTAAAGCACATGCTGCAGTATGTTGTTCAGCATTCCAAGACTGTTATTATCACTACCTTACGACTGCATTTGCATGCATCTAATGTGCTTTACAGTCACACATTTCGGTGTGCTGTGACAACCTAAGACAATGTGTCTTAGGTTCACGACTGTAGGTCTGAGGTGGGTACTTTCCCCCAATCCCAATTCTCTTTTGTACCCCTACACCTTCCCCTACACCTCAAAAACAAGGGCTGAGGGGTAGGACAGCCCTACGAAATGGGACAGCCCTTGTATGTATTTTTTTTTTTTTTAGAACAAGCTCACAGACGTGTGATGGTATAATGAAATTATGATCATCATAATAATATAATAAAATATGGTTATAGGCTATAGTGCATTATAATAAATAATAAAACATATTTGTATTAGCAATATTAATAATATAACAACATATAGCATAATAGAATATACTGTAGTTGCCTATAATATTCATTTATCAAGTTTTACTATAGCCTATAGACTACTAGGTTATTTCATTATATTGTATATTGTTGTGTATTGTTTTTTATAAACAGGCTATATTAATTTGTAAGTTGTAAGTAGTTACTATTAAAATGTTGTTGTTTTTTTTATTTATTAGGCTGTTATTATTGGTTCTTTTATTATGCAGACAGCTTTGACCTTTAAACTATGATAATTTATCTTTTTAGACCAATCTCAGTCCAGCAACACAGTTGGGCAAGTTATTGAAATGAACTTTTTTGCAAGAGAACTTTTGTGTAAAATAAACACGAACTGTTTCACTTTCATTTGGCTTCATACATCTCTTCTGTGCGTGACAGCGTGTGACTGGAGCTCCCGGGCTTGTGACAGATCCTGTCCCGCTCTCCAGCCTCAGAGAGCCGGGCCCGGGGGAGGAGCTGTGAGCCTGGGCAGCTCTGTCCTCCGGCCGGTGTAGATTCCATGACACCGCGGAGAAACAGTGTCTATCACCCCGCGGTGTTGAATCCACCTCGGCCGGGGAGCGACAGAGCAGCGCAGGCTCACAGCTCCTCCCCCGGGCCCGGCTCTCTGCGGCTGGAGAGCGGGAACAGGACAGTCACACCGCGGTGAAGCCCCACGCAGCTCTTTCGCTCAAGCCGGTGCAGACCCGGTGACATCGCGGGACAACACCGGCAGCCCGCTTACACTGAAGCTCTCTCGAACGACTGCTTGACCTCCGAGGATCGACTCGCGAGTGCAAGGAAAATGAAATACATGTAACAAACGCCCCGGGTCTATCACTGTGATGGGTAAAGTTTGTGCCCAGTCACAGAGCGGGCAGAAGAGGCGATGAAACAGCAGGAGACACAACAATGCGATATAAACTGTTCCGCTTTCATCATATTACAACAACAAACAGTGAATAAAACACACACAAACGGTCTTATAACTTAATAAATGTCATTAAAGTGCTTATTATTTACATTTGAGAGTATATTTTAGCAGCACGTTTCCTGGTTTCAACAAACTCCTCCTACCCCTTTGCCTGTAAGTGTGCATTCGAATTTGCTTCGCTGTAAGGGGTGTACACCCCTTCCCCTTTGCCCTCCGCCTTAACGCTAAAGAGGATCGGGACACCCCTTCATCTCTCGTGAACGCGCAAAATCGAGGGGTAGGGCTAAGGCAAAGGGCTAAGGGGTGGAATTGGGATTGGGCCTAAAAGTGCTTAGACATTTGAAGGAAGATGACATGCACACTGCTTCAGAGAGATAGGAAGTAGCTGGACTATTCGTAAATATCGTAAACCATGCACAACTGTCTTTGCATTTTGATTAACAAAACATCTATTCAAATAATTAGACCTCATAAAAGGCTAGTTATTTTTGTTCTCTATTGTCAGTTTAAGTTTTTTCGATAGATAGATATTTGGTTGTAAAGGCAAGACTGAATCAATGTGAATTATCTTAATGGAGTTTAAGCACAAGCTTCTTAATCCCAGTTGTGTTGGAGGTGAGGAAAAATAACATCTGCTAGCATTAACACTAATAATTATCTTTTTGTTTGCTGTGTAATTTTTAGAAAGGGAGTTTATTGCTGTAAAGAAATCTTCCCAAACAACAAGGCTCCACATTGTTTCATTTGCACAGAACTTTGTATTTTGCTGCAAGTGCATGTTCAAGTTTTTGAAGTAGCTGGAGGGAAGTTTCCAGTGATGATAAATCTGTTTTGAGTGAAAGTGTCACCGACCTGAGTTTGTCTGCTGCATTCCCCAAACAGAGAAAACACGCTTCAGGCTACAACTTCCCCAGAGCGGCCCAGTGCAGCCTGTGAGACGACTTCAGGGTTATATAAGAAAAGACTGAGAAAGAGCAGTTACTGTACAGTAATAGTATTAGTAAACTACTTTAAACTGGACTACTTTGTTTTGGTGTTTTCTGTGAGAAGTATCTCTACTATCTGAACTGATTCAGAAAGGTTCATTCAAAAATTATGTTTTGCTTATTGCTGGGTTTCACTCACCTGGGAGACCTGCAAAATCCAAACTGAGGGCAGAAAGTGATTTTCTCCCACGGTGTAATAAGGTGAATATTTCAAAGATTTAAATGGACCAACACAAACATATTGAAAAGAAAAAAATACTGTACATATAAGATCCTGCCCCTACAGTTTGATACAGTTTTGAATAAATACTGTATAATCTGGTGGGTTTAACCATTGTGAGGATATGGATATAATAAATGATCTTATGCTACAGACGTCTTACTGCACTGAACCAAACGGAAGCCTTCAAAAAAAAAAAAAAAAAGCTTACAACTATTTTGTTTCTGGTTGGGTTAGACACTTGGGATCCGAGCAGTTTAAAATGTATGTCACATCGTTTTTGCTCAGATGAGTAGCTGGCATTAAATAATACATTATATTACAGAGGGGTGTGCATTGCCTCTAATCTGGCGATATGTATACAATACAATACAATTCAATATATCCCGATAAGCCCACAACGATATATTGCGATTTTTCTTTAGCTTTGCGTTTTCTTTTCTACCACCAGTCTCCCCGTACAGTTTCTGTGACGTTCAGAAACCCAGCAATACAGTAGGTTTTTCTTCATCCAACTTACCTTGTGCATCTTTGTTATTTTCTAATATAAGTAATATCTGCTGTAAGCATCTGTACTTGCATTTTTTTGTTGTTTTTATAAGAACATTCTTGAAAAAAACACAGTTCATCTCAAGGGATATATTGTTAAAAAAAGTGTAAAGTTTAGAGTAATCCAAAGCAAAGCGCCGTACAGAGCTAGAGAAAGAAAGTGGACTGCATGATGCTGTAACAAATCACCGTCTCTTCTAACTCAAATTGTCCTCACTTACCCCCATTAGCAATTTTCAACTACGTTTTGCAGTTCTTATAGCTATCAATTAGTAATTTGATACATCAGCTGGTTTCATTTCATTTTGTGGAGGTCTATTTGCTCTACTGTAGGCGGAGGCTCTTTTGCTTTAGCTTAGCCAATCACTGTTTTTTTTTTATCGTTTTGTAGTCCCGGAAATAGAGTGTAAACGTTTGTCAGCGATCACTGCTGTTTCTCTGCGGTAAGTTTACAAATTAAAAATTACAAAATCATATTTTAAGTTAATATTTGACACAAAGTCAAAAGATGAGAAGATACACAGCCCGCTATCTCAAATTGGATTGGTTCTGGCCAACACACCGCTTCATCTCTGTTCACTGATTGGCCAGTTGTATTTTCTGATTTTGGGGAACTGTTAGCAGGTCTGTGATACCTGACCAAGTAGCAGACTGAACTGAAAGCGAGTGGAGGCACTAGGTGGTGTCAGGCTGACTAATCAAGGGTTTTCAAGTAAAATCATGATCAACACAGTCTAATTGTTACTAACTTACATCATCAACTAAAAGTTAATGATTAACAGATAAAATAAATGAAGGCAACATATCTCAGATAACGGATTTATAAACAAGCCAACAAAAATACATGCATATTGAACGCACTTAAATGTTAATAACTATTAATAACACATTTAAAACATTTTTTAATCGATTAATGCAATCATCTGAAACTTGATTAAAGTTGGTTTAACTGATTTTCAGACAACAAATAGGTATTTGCAGTAAATCTTTAATTTTAACACTTTGACACATGATTATTAATATCCACATTAAGTTTTGGCTTCAACCTAAAACAGCTTTTTATAGTCAGCAAAGGTAAACTGAGTTGGACCACCCAGAATGCTACTTTCTATGAGGAACAAAACAATTTATTCAGACAGGACAAAGCAGTCTGATTTTTGTCACAAAATTCAGATTAACCAAAACAGCTTTATTTGCACAGCTCTACTGTCAATCATTCTGTTAGACTGACTCTGCTTCACTTGTAGAAAAATCACAAACCAGCCGTGGCAATAGTAGGTGAAGTTTAAGTAGCAGCCTTGGTAGCATCTGTAGCCAGAGTAGCAGTAATAGTATTCTTTTGTTGCGGTGTGGCGTTGTGTACTGAGTAGGTGTGGTGGTGTGGTCAATGTCGACTTTTTCTATGTGAATGAAAGGCAGAAACTGCAGGGATGAAACAAGTCAAGCAATGAATGAAGTTTACACGAAGGCATCTGAAGCATGGAACATTGAGTTTTTAGTCAGCAGTATTGTTAAATAAAAACATCAGGAGTTTTGCTTTGTACTATACAATGTCTGCTTTTTTGTTGTGAGCAGACTTCCTTCTCCACACCGCGACACGGTGGCGCAGCGGTTAGCGCTCTGGCCTCATAGCAAGAAGGTCCTGGGTTCGACTCCCGGGCCGCCCGGGGCCTTTCTATGTGGAGTTTGCATGTTCTCCCCGTGTCTGCGTAGGTTTCCTCCGGGTACTCCGGTTTCCTCCTACAACTAAAAACATGTCCATTAATGCCTCCCCTGACCCTTCCCCAGGGCTCCCCTGCAAAAGAGATTCTGAATCTCAGTGGGACTTCCCTGGTTAAATAAAGGTCAATCAATCAATCAATCAATCAATATATGTATATGGGGTCAAAATTGAATTATCTACTGTTTCCAGGCCTTTTTTGGACATTTTTGTTGTTTTTTGTAAACCCTGTCAGCGCATTTAGTTTAATTTAGTTTAGTTTATTTGTCACATACATTTGCACAAGGACAACATGCAGTGAAATTCCTTTGTACCTTCCAGTGACATAAACAAGCAACAATACAAACACGTACAAAACATTATCCAATAGTATAACTGTAGGAAAATTTTACAAGTGGGCCAGGTTTATCAGTCTGATGGCCTCAAGGAAGAAGCTCCTCCTCATCCTCTCAGTTTTCACCTTGAGGAGACGATAGCGTCTTCCTGATGGCAAAAGAGAAAACACATTGTGATCAGGATGGCTTGAGTCCTGAGCTCAAAACCCACTTAGAGATCCTGGGTTGTACCCCCAGTGTGCAGAGTTTGGTAGTCAGTTCACGCCGACGTCACATCAAGTTGACGCGACAGACGAGCCGCCCAGTTTGAAATCAATCACCTGCTGCGCAGTGACAGTATCAATCATTAGATCCATCTTGTTAAGCGAGTAGTCCGAGGTGCAACGATGCGCAGGTTCAAAACTTTCGTCAGTTTTTCATTTTCATTTTTAGAAAACACTCACATCATACGCTCATGCGATTATGTAGACTTACCCCTGTCATACACTGAGTCCAAGTTCGGTGCGAGGCAGAACTCGAATGCTCGTAATATTACTTGAAAGCCGCATCAGACCACTGCAAACTCTGACAAAAATAGACTGATTCTTTCCGCACACTTGCGTGACTGCACTGAGGTCTGTGTACAAAAGTGCATTGGTTTTAAGCACTTTCTAAGTCTTGCGGGAGTCGTGCGAATCCTGCCTCTGGCATTTTTACAAAAGGACTTGTTTGCAGACACAATATGGACAGTTGTTTAGTTTGAAAAGGCCCTGCAGAAAGTTTGGCTGGAGGTACCTTGACCCCACAACGTTGTTAAACGAGTGAGATTCTTACGGCTTTGAACAGAAATCACGTCATATTTTGATCGCAACAGGGTCAGCATACAGAAGCCAATGTCCATCGTGGTTGGAGTCAACCACGACAGCCAGCACACCACTTCTCTCTTCCGTCTGTGAGAGACGCGCACCCCGGCAGCGGAGTGGTGTCGCCTCGGGACCAAGGGAAAGTTCTGGTGACGGTGCAGAGAGAGAGAATGAATGAACGCGAACAGTGTCACTACAAGCAGCTGTCAATCATTTGTTCGAGCTTAAAATGTTGAGCCGGAGAATAAACAAAACACTTGTAACTGAAAAACGTTAGCCATAAAAATGCTAATATTAGCTGCTTACCTTAGTTTGTGGTGTAAAAAATGGAAATATCCAGTCTGTTTGCTGTTAAATGTATTGTCCAAGTTAAACTAGACTTGTATTATGATTAGTAGTTCATAAAAATGCTCGTGTCAGATGGATTTGACCAGTATTTATTACAAAAGTTCATTTTTATTGGACTTTTCTGCGGAAATTTATTTTAACTCAAGGAGGAGAGTCACGTGACCCATGGTCAGCTGAATGTAGTGGACTTTGTGTCCGAAACCCCAGCTGAATGAGTCACTGAACACTCACTGAACAGGGCAGGACTATATATCATATCATTGAGTTGATATGGAACGAGTGTGGACATTCAGACACAGCTTGTGTCTCTCTCTTTGATTCCCTTCTTGATGATATAGTCTCTCCATCCAATCTTTCAGAGCATAATTATTTTTGTTCAAATTTAAGACATAAGTCATTATTAATTTATTTATATAAAGTTCACATTGAATGTCACAGATTTAAAACAAACATACGCATTTACACTGGAGTAAAATTACATAAAGGGCCATACGCACAGGTCCCGAGATAAAAAACATTAAAAGAACAAAAGTCTAGGTAAGTAAAAACTTGTGCCTTAAGGGAAGTGTGTCCTTTGTCTTTGACCCATGCCCATGGCTATTACCTGTCAGAAGACTTTGAGCTATCTTGAGCCACCATCATGGCCAGGGAGGTATTCCTGGAGGATTAGGCTTGAGGTCATGCATTTACTGAATTCTATTAATATTATAAACTGATCTAAATAAAAACTAAATTTACAAACCTTGAACTTTTAGGACTTGATAGAGAGCCATAGGTCACTGTCCCACCTTGTAGGCATAAAGCTCTTTTCTAGAATCACAATTGTATATATTTTGCTGTTTTGTACCCTCTGGTAACCTCAGGTGGTTTTTTGGCTTTGGGCCGCGTTGCACTCATTTGACAGTTATTGACATAAAACCTGTTTAACTGCCTAAACCTCCATGTCTGCAGCTTTTTTGGCTGTAAATGTAATACAAACACACTTGTTGACATTGTAATACTAGTAGTTCAGCACATTGCAGTTTATTTAGACTCACACCTACAACAATTAAATTAATATTGTATATAAGTGATGTGTTGTGTTTTTAATCCAGTTTTAACACCAAAAAGATAGCTGGAGTTCTGTCTGTGATAAACTATTCTTAACTGTCTGAGCCTAAAAACAAACACTGCTTAGTTTATGCATAAAGCTCTGGGATATTATGCACTTTTTAAAGTTCATTACCATTTCAGCAACATTAATATATCAGGCATGATCATTTTGATTGTTTTCCAAGTCATTTCCTTTGCAACCAGTAGATTGAGCTCAGTTCCTGACGTGGAAAACGCATGACTGACTTTATACTTTAATATGTCATTCTTTAACGTTATCATTGCAATTATTTCTACTGAGTTCTGTTCCTAGTATTATGTCACCTTTTAGAACCTTGGTCTGTGTGCATTTTGCAATGTGCTTAAATACATTTGATATTTTATATACATTGTTAACTTATCTTTAAGTCTTTGTGCAAAAACGTATCTGGTTACTTGCCACCTCTTGGATATACTCTGATATGAGTTAAAGCCCTGGTTTGTTTAGGCAGACTTGTGGACTGGCCCAGTGTTTCATGCATTCTTTGTGGGTGGAGCAGATTTGATAAAATAAACATCTTCAGCCATGGGAAAGTGTGTAACATCAATTAAAAGTTACAAACATAATTATAGCAAAAAATTTGATTGACGCAACACTTTTTAATTTAATTTGTTTAATTTAATCTTATCTTGTATTACAGAGAATACACTTAACTGTATTGTATTCTCTACAGCTAAATAAAGATGTTTTTTGTTTAGTGTAGTTTAGTTATTGGATCATAACTTCAATGTGTGCAGCGCTTTGAAAATATTTGTCCTCATAACTTGGCTACCAACAAACAAACGTAATTCTGTGAAGGGTTATCATTAAAAGCCCATAGAAGAATGAAAAGACTGTAGAAGGTGGTGTGACTGGTCCAATGAGTCTTCGGATCTCAGTCTGTGAAAATACTGCGTTCATTTATGCCACTGTGACGCTATTGTTTGAGTGTTACAAGAGACTTAGTACACTGCACCTTTTCTGCAAATGAATGTTATTTCTATATTATCTGATAGAAACCTACAGGAGCTTACAGTGGGTGAAAAAAGTATTTACACCGTAAATAGAGAGGTCTGTACTTTTCATCATAGGCGTACTTTAACTTTGAGAAACCAAAATTTGGTATAAACTCCATTGTTTGTGTTTGAAAGAAGAAAAATACTGAGTGGAATTGCAAGAACACCGTATCCCACGTAAAGCATTGAGGTGCAAACATCATGTTTTGGGGCTGCTTTTCTGCAAAGGCGACAGATCTGTGTTCAAGAGAGAATGAATGAGATTGTGTATTGTGACATTTTGGGCAAATGATGGCTGTTCAAATACAGTACTTTTTGAAAGGCGTTTACAAATTTGTATATATTAACTTGGCATTTTTAATAATAGCATTCTCTCTTTTTTTACAGACATGACTTGTTCTCGCATCAGCAGTTGCACAGATGATGATGCATTGGATTCAAATAGAGCTGTGTTTCTCAAACTGTTATACGTGGGCTGCATCTGTTGGTACTTAATGAAATCGGCAATTTGTTTTACCTAGATATACAATGCAGTGCAAATGTGATTGCCCTATATTGGGTTAATCATCGCAGTAGTGTGAAGCACCAGGGTGGGGGTGGTAGGACTTGCCTGAGAGCCAACTACAGACCGGACTACAGGTACTTCTGATCACATCAGCACCTGCCCAGATATGTGCAGTGGTGCCAGATTTTTTTTTGTGTCTTTTTCCTTTTAACTGTGTATGCGGTTGCAGCGTTCATTCATTCTCCTTATTTAGTATGATTGTAAGCCTGAGCCTGTGGACACACCTTTACGTGCTTGTGCTGGCATCCTGCACCAGTGGGTGTGTGCGCGCGAGGGAGTGGTCTGTGGCACTTTTAATCTCCGCTTCACCGTTTCACCACCTGCAAAGGCCCACACCCAAAAACAATATGCATCTGCAAGTCATGCATGGAAATATCTGCAACGGGAGAATGCTGCTCCTCAGCTGTGGACGCCTCTTGTAAAAGCCGAGTTGTACAACAGTGAAACTCCTCAACAGGCTCGACCGCGTCTCTTCATAATTTTTTCACCCAGTATAGAAAAGTCAACACATTCTTGGCTTGCAAAGACGACTGTGCATACACCATTTGCAGAGCACGAGTGATAAATGGTTTTAGGGTTGCGGACTTTGACACTTGTAGCAGGGCAGCGTAAAGGTAGAAAGAGAGAGAGGCCTGGGAACTCTGGCACAAGGCTTAAGCATGAGTCATCACCGGACAGGAATCGTCTTGCTCCAAGAAAAGAAACTTCCCTAGCAACCAAAGGAACGGTTTCCCTGAGCTTTCTGTAAACATCTGCTCCTGCATGATGTCACCTGAAGTCAGAGGTGGAAAGTATCTCAATTACATCCACCTTATCCTGTAAACTTCTTTTTTGTGAGTTTTTGGAGCCATGTTGATCTTGCATGCTTGAGTAATTTTGTATTGCCCTGCTGTTGATCCGCTGTGATCACAAAATTCGTGTTTTCACCAATCACCTATTCCTGCCCCTTTATTTGTGTTTGTTTGTCAAATCATATCAAGTTAATTAATATACCCCAAAATCACAACAACACTCATCTCTGAGGACTTCCCAAGATTGTTGAATGAGCAAACATGAATGGTAAAAAAAAAACAACTTTCAAGAGTCCATTAGCAGGGGTAAACGACTTGTCTAGCAGGACAAGGACAGGCTAATCCTGGAGAGGGAGGTGGGGCGAGTGTCCAGGAGGAGGAAGGACTCCAGTATCAGTGATCCGGCCCTCGTCACTGGAACAGAAGCATCTGAAACAGTTACACTCCCCAAGAGGACAGTGGGACAGGGGACAAGAGCAAAGAAAAGACACAGATGAGTCCTGAAAGCAGGAGAAGTGAGAGGAAACTGTTTCCCCAGTATATTTGCTCCTAAGGCAGCCTGACTAGAACTGTGACTTTAGTGTCTGTTCCTAACTGGCCTGACCATAAGCCATTTCAAAAAGGAACGTTTTGAGCCTAATCTTAAATGTAGAGACTGTGTCCGCTTCTGTGTGTATTGTGAAAATCAAAATTGTTATGTAGCCACTTATTGTAGGCCAATTCTTGACATTTTGTTCACTGTAAAGCACAAAAATGGTCTAAAATGACTATTTATTATTTTTATTTCAGTTGCTTTCTGTTCAAAACTGCAGAACTGATAAGCTTTGCCTTTATATCATAACCTCTTCATTGTAAAATTTAACAAGCAGTTGATTTTAAATTACTGTTTTTTATTGATAGTAGGCGGGGAACACTGTTATATGTGGTTACAACCTCAATGTGACTTACTTAGTAGGTAGGTCCCTTTTAAAATCTGCTGCCTGTTGCATTGCACAATGAAGAGGCAGATTTTATTAGTTTACTACTCATTAATTAATTAATCTCTTTTAAGGGTTAATTTTGTAAGATGGGCCGGTAGTGAAAAATTATTTGCAGAATAATTGTGATATTTCTTGCCAACTTGGCAACAAATATCCTAGTACTATTATTTTCACTTTTGTATGAAATGAAAAGTGCTAAAATGCGTCCAGCTCATCTTTACAAACACTGGCACAATGATATGCCCAGTGAATAGACCTGTGTGAGCAGTGAGCACCCGCCCAGACACAGGCAGAACATGCACACCGCACACCTAAAGGCAGGGCTTGTTTGTACTTAGTCATGAACAAATGTAAGAAAGATGCATTAATGAAAGCTCTGATCAGGTGGGCCAGTACATACACACCTTTGAAAAATACAACTGTATAAGAACTTCAATGCATTTTTGTTTTTTTTTTTATCCTGGAGCTAAAATGACTTCGAAGTATTGAACCTTTTGACCCCTTCAGCTTCCCTTCATGTGGCTGTCATCACCCTTTCACACCCAGTCTACAGTACATTGTTAACTTCTTTAAGTTTTAAGTCTTAAATTGCACCTGCCACTTAAGTTGACACCTAATAGAGTTTGAGGGGTGGGCTGTGGTGTGAAGAAAAAGCATTGACCTGGTGTGCTTCATACCAGTGTCAAGTGCATTATTTAGACAAAGAGGAATTTAAACAGTGTCAAATGAATGTGACAAAGCTCAAGGAAGGCTTTGTTTTACATGACAAAAATGTTTTTTCTGGAGCTCTGCTCTTGATTACATAGTAGTCAAGTTGTAGAGATTTTTTATTTGGACTATTTTTAATTGCGCAAAGTTTGTTTTTTCTTGCAACTGCGAGTAAATTAAATAACCTAAGAAATGTATGTTGACAATTGGAAAATTTATTTCACCTTTATTTAGATTAAATTAAATCCGACTTTTTTGTCACTGCACATGTAGAAGGACAGTTCAGCAAAATACAGTTATGAATCTACGCCGAAATACACATTTACAAATGAAGCACCTTACAATATGTGACTAGCATATTTACACATTAACACTACATTTGCATGAACAAGATATTAAGATCGAAAGTGTTTCAATGAGAGAGTTTTCCTGGGAGAAAAACTGGCCCTGACTTTAACCACGAGAACCTCAGTCACTGCGGTTACATGATCAGGGAAATCAGACTAGGCTAGAAAACCGGACTCTATTTGGTTTTCCCCTCAAACCGGTTGGACCAGTTTTGCTCCTGTTTACATGCACAAGAGTAAACTGATTACCCTGGAGAGACTGGTCCTGCTGTGTCAGATTCACTACTGCAGGATTAAGGCTATAATTTGTTGAATTACTTTAACATTGTTAATGTTGTTTATTTTTATTAATTGTTTGTAATACTGTTTGTTAAGAGACACACAGTTTTTTCTGGAACATGTAGGACTGTTTTAAACATGTAGAACACTGTTAAACATGGAGTTAAATGTGAGATTGTGTGTGTCAGTCACTGCGGTTACATGTCCAGGGAAATCAGACTAGGCTAGAAAACCGGACTCTACTTGGTTTTCCCCTCAAACCGGTTGGACCAGTTTTGCTCCTGTTTACATGCACAAGAGTAAACTGATTACCCTGGAGAGACTGGTCCTGCTGTGTCAGATTCACTACTGCAGGATTGAGGCTGTAATTTGTTGAATTACTTTAACATTGTTAATGTTGTTTATTTTTATTAACTGTTTCTAATACTGTTTGTTAAATGACACACAGTTTTTTCTGGGACATGTAGGACTGTTTTCAACATCAAGAACAGTGTTAAACATGGAGTTAAATGTGACATTATGTGTGCCACTTTGTGCAAGGCACTTTATACTTCTAAAATTCTTAATTTATTGTTGGAATGTGCAGTGGACATGGCTTGTGAGCATGCTCAGTTGCATTTGTCCAGCTGCAGACCGATTGTCTGTTTACATGAGTCTGAAATCAGACTACAATCGGTCAGGACCACGTGCGCCAACTGGTTTTCCGAAAACCGGTTTACGGCTCCTCAACAGGTCTGCCCTGGTTTACATGCGCTTTGGAAAACTGGTTTAAATCGGACTACGCTAGTTATCCAGTTTTCCTGGCCTCCATGTAAACGCCCTGACTGAGATTCAAAACTCTTTTTCAAAAGACATCTGAACATTTGGGTTTCGAGGGTAGCTGTGTGGTTAGAGCTTCCCAATAAGATGATCCTGGATTTGAACCTTCTCCGTGTTACCGTGTGTTCAAAAACGTGCATGTATAGGTCAAAGGACAACACTGTAAAAAATTCATAGTGAATGAAATCGTGAATGATTGTTATGTGTCTGTTTGTTCAAAGTGAACAAGCGCTAAACAATGCATGAATGAATGTGTTTACTCTGCTTTTTCAAATACATTATGAATCTATTCTCCGAAAAGAATTCCGTTTGCTGTGTCTAATATTAGAGTTTAGGGTTAGGGTAATCTTTTGTTCAGAAAGTGTGTTCATTATTGTTGTTGGCAATGACCTAACTCATATTAGCATGTTGACACCGTGCATATGACAGGTTGGATTACATTTTTGCAATAAAACTTCACTAAACATTTTTCTTGTTTTCACCAGTTTGTCTGAGGTTTATAATTGTCTTTTGTCAGGTAAATATGACGTAGGTAGAGATAATTCAACAACTGTTACCTAGCAACCACATTGTAAATATGTGGACCAAACTCCAGATAAAGATTTGATAAATTATAAAATCTTGTGAAACTTTAGTTTTTAAATGATTGTTTAAACTCCAGAAAACTTTGTCAGTTGTGTGTAAATAGTCTTTGTCATTTTCATCTTTTATTTGTCAGTTTCTTACTCTGTTGCATGGGTTTAAAAGAACCAAAACATGCGGCATGCTGTAAAAAGTCTGAATAGACACAGTTTCAAATGTCTGATAGGGGCCCACGTCAGCCCTTTGAGACGTGTGTTTACTAAAAAGTTTGATGATCCCGGTCGTAAAAGCGTCTTAGGTAAAGTACTATTATGAGGAACAGTTGGGATGGGCTTTTATTTGATCTTGACACTGGGCATGTCATGTGCAAACCCAGGCTCCCAGATGTGATGATGTCGTGCATGTGTTTTCGCGTTGTTTAGGACCGGCCTTGTACAGAGGAGCCTGCAGTGGACTTGTTGATGCAGGTTTGTTCTGAGCCGTGAGACATTCCTGTGACACCACCCACCCAATTACTCACCCACTTCATTGACTTAAACAGAGGCTGAGATACACTATTGTGTGTTATCACCGCACTCTGAGTCAGGATCACCTCAGACTGGGCCTTACCTCAAGCGTCTGTCATGTACTCTCATAAAACACTTTAATGTATTCCATTATAGAGGTTATGCACAGACATTTTAATATACAGTACATCTCAACATTCTGACTTTGTGTATAAAGTACAATAAGAACACCTGATAAAATGTTTCTTAGCTATATTTCCTAATTTTTGTTTAGGAAAAGTATTTTTTTCTGTCACAGTGACAGTGCAAAGCTTAGCTAGTTAGTTTACTCATGGCAGATTTAGAACATTTTGCTGTTGAACAAAAAATAACTCTCTCACCAATCCAAAACATCTAAACTAAAAACATATTAATGTTGTAAAAGGTAATGAGTTGAACTGTGTGTGATTCTAAAGTTTGTATCAATGACTTAATGTGAAATACAAGTCTTCTCTCTTTACCTGCTTTTCTGCTTGTTTACTTGATTTTCTCTTTTTATGTAGCTATTTAAATTGCTGTTTGTTTTTTTTCTTTTTAGTAATGTTTTGACACTTACAGTGGAAACTGACTCTCATTCTGTTTTGCCACTCGCTGCTGTCATGTTGTGATGTTATTTGCATTATTCTCTACAAGACTTTAAAAATGTATTTATTTATTTTTTATCGTTGATTAGCTTTTGGAGCCTTTTTTCACTCAACAATACTCAATAGAACTTATGCACAGACAAAATTTATTTGAAAAAATGCTCCTGAACATTCCTTGGCCTAATTCTTCCCTCAGAGAACTTTTTTTTATTTTAACTTTATAAAATGGCTTTTTGTTGTCACAGCAACAGGACAGACATTAGCTAGCTTGTCTGCTAATGACAGCTTGAGATTTAAGACATTTTTATTGTTGCGCAACAAAAAATTAACTCATCAAATTATAGTTGTAGTAGTTGTATCAGACTGTAGTTTTTTCTTATTTTGCCTATAAGTGTTTTGACTCTTACAGGAGAAATTGTAATTAGTTTCTATTGAATCTCATTCATTTTTGCCACTCACTGATGACTTCTATAATGCTGTGATGTAATCTGCTTAACCTCTATTGGTTCAAAATCTCATTAAATGAAGACTGTCTTTTTGTCGAGAAAAAACACATCCAAGTAAAAAAACATAATCCTGCTTTTATTCAAATCTAGTTTTTGGCTAACTGTGGGCCTACAAAGCTGCACTTTAGAACTTGACTTGATCTATTTCCTGAAACACGCCCTCACACTCCACTGCCTTTAATTTTTTTTTTTTTTTTTTAGCAGCTCCTCCCTGGCAACTGCACACACAACAATATGTGCAATAACTCTACTAGCCAGAGGTGCAGGAACTACTCAGTGTTACGGCTTTTTCTAGAAAGGTTTACCTTAATTTTAGCCCATTTCAGTAATGAACTACGAGCATAAAGTCTAGGTTTGAATCTGGTGGTTTTTGGAGAGACAATATTATCTTGAAGGAGACATATTTTGTAAGTTTGTAAGTGTTAAGCTTGTTATAACTGCCTTCTCTCGTCATTAGTTCACTCCAAGTTTTATTAAGATTGATTCCTGCATGTATGAGTAATCTTGTGTGGTCCTGCAGCTCAGAAAAGCCATATTCTCACCTACCACCTATCCCCTGTCCATTTGTCTGTATTTAATTGTGATTATTCAAAAATTCAGATTCATAGTAAAGAATGTATGGTTCAGAACAGTTACATAGCCACTTTACAACAATAAAAAATCTTACAACGAAGAGACGGGGCTCATCACTTCTGCAGTTTTGCACAGGAAGTAAATGGATCTTTTTCTATTTCTATGCTGTTTTACATCCACTTTGTGTTTCACAAAGACCAAAATGTAGTCTACTTATAGTTCCTTCCAAAAAACATAGTAAAATGTAATAGGTCTCCTTTAAGCAGTTTGAGAACAATTTCTCTACCATCCCAATGTATTTAATAAAATCAAGTAAATCACACCTATTATATTACAGATACTAAAAATCTGTAAATAAAACTTACTGATATTATTTTTGCTAATCAATTAATAGGATTTACTGTATTTACATAACTGTCAAATGAGTTTAATTCAGGCTACATTCCTGCGTTTGAATTGCTGGTCTATTTTTATGTACACATTGTGTCTGCCATTAGTGGAATGCATACCGTACATTGTGTCATTTATTAAAGCAAAACCACTGCATGGCTGTTGTTTGGAGTCGAGATACATGCTTGAACAGGTCATGAGGAAAAGTGTGTTCAAATCTCCACCCTCTTTACTGTGGCCTTACACCTTTAGGACCAATGATAGTAGAAAATAATTTACCTGATCATAAAACTGCATTCTCTCTGGAAACCGCAGAACTTTGCATCTCGTAAAATTATCAGCAAGAATCACGTGACGCACAAAAGCTACAGTCTTTAAACTTAGAGGGGAGTAATTATGTAAAATACACTTTTCCTATGTTTTAACAGTGTCAAAACAGTGTCCGCCATCTTTAGTTTACTCAAAGTTGTATTCTTGTATTGATCTGTAGCTGATGCTGTATGCTGATACTTGCCTCTATTTACTTGTGATTTCTTAAAAAATTCAGATCTGAAGTAAATCATGTATGGTTCAAATTGTCACTTTCGAACAATATAAGCAAATATATCCCTGCTTGTTACAGTTAATTTTCACAATGAAGAGCCGCAGGTTATCACTACAAAGAGGCTTATCAGTAGCAATTTTGAACAGGAAGAAGTCAATGAACCTTTATATTTCTGAGTTTAGATTATGTTTGTGTTTGACAATGAACTCTGTAAATTACAGATTTACATGTCAGTTTATTACTAAATTCTTGTGAAAAATGTAGTAGGTAGCCTTAAAATATCCCCCCTTGCTTGTTTTACTCTAGAAGTTTCTGTCTCTTTTTGATATATACGTATATATATATATATACAGTATATATATATATTTTTTTTTTCAAAATGTGGGTTCTAGGTACTAGATATAATATGTTTGAATATCTCCAGAACATGATTTATTTTGTACAAATATACCTTTCATTTGTGCTTTCATGCTTTAATGATGAGAGTGAAAGCACCTGACTCATTAGCGCTGGACAGATAAGATCAGCTAAAGGTATTTATTGGCGTGCACCTTAAGCCCCGCCCTCGACCACACACAGGTGCACAGATAAACACGCACAAACAAGTAATGACCAGGGACGACTTCATGAATTACTCTGCAAATATGTAGGCCTGTTGGAAACAACTGAATATACAGTATATTACAAGATCAGAACAGTTGTGCTGACGACAATAATTGTGCTTCCTGGTTGGACAGGACAAAATCAATATAAATTATACAATATTTTGATTTGACAATTACATTAGTAACTATGACACATTTATTTAACATTTTTAATCCCAAATACTGTGTTTGCTATAACAAGCTCGAGATGAAACATCAAAAGACGTGTTGCTATGGAAATAAAGAAAAATCCACCATGTTTGTTGCAAGATTGCTTGCGTAAGAAGCTGATAAAAATAGCTACAGGTAAATATACATGACTCTAAAGCAAAAGTCTTAAACCTTTTTTACACTGAGAGCTGCTTTTGCACATCCAAAATGACAGCCGTACTACTAATGTGAATCGAGTTGATATGCTCATGATCACAAGCTTTAGATGGGTGATTCTGTGATTGTTAGGACTAAATTAAAGTCAAGGCAAATTTATTTGTAGAGTACAATTCATAAACAAAGATTGCTTTACTGAATAAGAGCTCCTTATATTCAGAATACAAACATGTCAACAGCAAAACAAAAACAAAGTAATCATCATAAAAATAGTTTGAAAACAAAAGATTGCAGATAAAGGCGTAGTTACATGAACAGTGCGTTCTCCTGCTCACCAAAACATGGTCATTATCTGATTTCTGGAGCAGATTCCTGAAGTTTCATGAAAACATTGGTTGTAATCTGATTTCTTACTGGTGGTTCACACCTGTTCAGGTTTTGCAAGAAAAAAAATACTACTTTAACAAAAACACAAAGGAGAAAACTATTACTATTTTAAGATGTGTTCTGGATAATTGAGTTTCTCTTGGGCTTATACAAACCAAAAACATAAATACTGTGTTATCTGATTATGTAAAGGCACTAGTGATTACACCTGAAGCACGATCACATTAGTCCTGTGTTCAGGTCTTTGCACTGGCTTCTGCGGCTCAAAGGACAGACCTTAAAACAACTCTGCTTAAGTCTCTTCGTGGACTATCACCAAAGTACATCTCTAAACTGTCAGAGCCTTATGAGCCATCTCGGACTCTGAGGACCTCAGGGACCTGCCTCCTTCTGGTGCTAGAGTCAGGACTAAACATGGACCGGCTTCAAAGTCAGACCTAGAACTTTCTTACTGATGATGTAAGACATATTTCTGCTCTGACAGTGTCTAAATCTTCTGTTTTAGCTGTATTTTTATTTTCTTTTAAAGTAAATTTTATGACTATCATTAATATTTTTGTCTTGTAATGTAATTTTAATGTATCATTTTCTGCGTTGTAAAGCTGACCATGTTATATAACTCACTGTAAGAGTAAAACTGTCTCACTTCTTCAGAAAAGTGGCTTAAAGTGCCCTCAGGTTCTTAGTTTGTCAGTTTGCCTGAGTCTGTGAGCTGAACATGACAGTAACAAGCCAAGCATAACTCTCGAGTGTTGGACACCTCAGGCTCTCTCTTCACTTTTGACCTATGGCGTCTCTTTTTCCCTGGTGATGGTTGGTTATTGCAAAATCGCTTCTTCCTTTTCTGACGTGTCTAATACTCTGTGAAAGCCATTTTCTTGGCCATGTCAGTCTGAAGTTACCAAACAGGGTCAGATTAGGTCTGAGGCTTGGAATTGATTTTGTTATTCATAAATAATGCAATCCCCTCATAGTAATGAACTTGGCCAGCAACAAGAATGAAATGGACATGCAAATAAGAGAAAATGCGTTCACAAGACCATGTTTAAAAATGAGCTGTATAGACATGCATTGAAATGTCTATACACCCAAATTGAAAAAAAAAAGCAAATTAAAACAACAGACGGCATGGCCTGAATTTGTGTTTATGTTTCTTAATGTGTGTGCGTGTTTTCTGACTGCTGTGTTGTTTAATTGACATGCATGTTTTTTATTTGAATTTGTATTCTTTAATTTGGGTGCATGTTTTTTTTTATTTGCATCTATCTTTTGCCCTTCAGGACCACCGTAGAAAACTCAAATTGGCTCATGTCATGTCTCAAATTCCTAAAACCACGACTAAATTATAGGTCCGTACCAAGGCTCAAAAGGTCACAGCCAGGCCTCTCCTTCTGTTGCTTTGTTTCAACCAGGTTTGTACAAAATACTGCATAGAGCTGCTTTATAATAATGTGACCAGTCTTTCCGTAATGCTCACAACATAAAGTCTCTGCTGTAACTTGTTGGAGAAAGTGAAGCATACCATACCATGTTACGTAACGACTCTACATCTTTTACAAACAGCCTTGGTGAAGTTGCATAATTTAAGTAGGCCAACAAATAATACAATAGTTCAAATCAATTTATATTTTAGAGCCCAAAATCACAGCAACAGTCGTCTCTGAGGGTTTCACGAGAGTTCATTTTGCAAACACAAACATTAGAAAATCAAACAATTAAATAATCACTGGTCAGTAATGTAGAAGAAGGTTGTCCAACATTCACACCAAACAGGCAAGTATAACTCAAAATTGACCAAAAATGACTTATTAAGCCCCTAAAGTAGCTATTTCTCAGTCATTCGATTCGTTCCATCTCCAGACTCCAGGTCTGATCCAGATCCAGTAGCTTGGACTATTCCAAACTCAAATCTGCTGCAGTTGCATCAATTAATACAGAGAGAGATCAGTTTGGATTCTCCAGGCTAAATACTATTTTCAGTACTGGATTTCAAAGGAACAAACCCTTGTGCCTAAAGGGTTAACAGAAACAAGTTGGCTTACTTCTGAGTTCAAAACGTTGACACTGCTGTGTTGTAAACTTCATCACAACAAAATGTTGCTCTGCAGAAGTATAGATTCTAATTCTCAAATATTTGTGTCAAAATGAAGGGTACACCATGTAACTTTTTGACCAAAATGTTAATATAAATATAAACATGTTTTTCTAGTTTAGATGTCTTTGTGACACTAAATAAATAACAAAAATTATTATTTTTTTTTTTACTCTGAGCAGGCTTTTATGTTCACAAAATGAACTATTATTTGTCCTAGAGGAGGCCTCCTCATGTTTTCCTATAGCTTTATTTTTACATTATGTCATACAACACATTTATCCCCCATAAGAATGTACCAAAGAATGATTTTTTCTTTCTACTTCTATTGGATTCTGTAGTTTCACCTCCTGAAAGTTACACTGTGTCACTTTAAGTTGCAGTATTGTTTGTATTAGTTAAGTAGCAGTGAGATAGACATGGAAAAAGTGAAAGTGGTGAGAAAATAGTCAGAACTTATGATGTCAAAACATCATTTATTCCTGCAATACAACTTTGAGAAAACATATAAAACATGAAAACAAATATAACATAATAGTTGCAAAGCTCAAAAGGCTTACTTGCTCGTTGTGATGTCTGGTTGTGGCAGTTAACATTAACCACCATTTTAGCTTTATTTGAAAACACAGAACTGAGACTGAGTTTTTGTCTTTATTTTGACTAGTCAGTTTCTTTGGTTCAGTTGCGATTACCACAAAAAGTGTCCAATATCTTTAGTTGCACAGAGCAGTCATGCAGTTTAAACAGGGCTAAAACATTAACTCTAGCTATAACATTGGCAGCTTCGAGGCTGAACTGATTCTAATGAGTCTAGTGAAGGTGCGTGGAGTTTAATAACACAGTGAAGCACTTCCTGTATTACCACGTTATGACATCACAAGGTGGAACAGCGTGTTTTCAAATTAACAGAAGAAACAGTCAAGTTAATGTGCAATATTTGTGTTACATTTGTAAATGAAACAAAATACAAGTCGAGCTGTGTTTTTGATAAGAAAAGACAGCTTGGAATAAACGTATATAACATAGACAACTACACCAGCTCCTGCACAAAATTTAACTTTGAGTGTAGACTGCAGTTAATGTTCTTAAAACGAATCATGAAAGGGATTGATTTGACCTTAGGGCTGGGCGATAAATCTTATTAATTAAGATCTTTAAAAATCGTCAATGTGAAAATAGCCAAATCGTAAAATTGAGGTCAGTGCACTAAGACCCAGCCGTGCCCAACTTCAGCTCGCCTTCTTGACTATGACAAAGAAAAGACAAATCAAAGCCTAGCGCCTGTTTAGCTGGCCTTTTTATCACGTAATAACAGCCGTGATGAGTGTCTTGGAGGAGGTTCATTTAGCTTAATTTGTTAAAGTTACAAGTTTGTTGTTTCTCAGCGCTCAGACTCGCGGATATTTTCTGAATAGTCTTGCGCACAATCTGGCGTCTTTTTGATTTGCTTTTATTGTGTTGCTAGAGCAGCTTACATGTGGTTTTTGTGAGGTGTTCTCCGATAAAGTTAAAGTTTGGCAGTCCACTGCGTGTCTCCTTGTCTCCTTGTCTCCTCTCCCCAAAGCAGCAGGCCCTGCCCCTTTTGTGTGAGTAACTATGGCAACGCAGTTTGAGTGACAGGAGTAAGTTATGGACTCACATCAACTTAAAATTTTTGATATGAAACAACAACAAAATCATAATAATGATGATCTTAATAGGGCCTAATAGATGCAAATGCTAATAACCTCCAGCAGCAGCAAACAGTTAATAGTTTTAATAAGAATTAAAAGAAGTTCATTGGCTCATCCTTTATAGATGCTTTAAAACATTATGAGCTCAAATAAAAAGCAGCAGTCATTGATGCCTTCAAATAAATCGATAAAAAAATTAAATTGTCCTAAATTTAAATAAAATCGAGGTTTTATTTTTGGCCCTCTTGCCCAGCCCTATTTGACCTACAGTTCTTAATCTCTGCAGCTCTGTGCTTTAGATATAGTTTCGCTCTTGGTTTGGGTTTAGTGGCACACCTTTCCCACACAATGGAACTTGGCTTTTTCTAGATTCTAATCGTTTATCTCCACCCTTCGCTGCAGACGGATCCTCAGATAAATCTTAGCCTTAAGTCTTCCCTGTCTCATAACTTATACCCGATGTGTTCATACTCATCCCGGATTCTACAAATTAGATTTTGATGTTTTTGGAGCGCCTCTGGTGTTGTCTCGCTGTTGAGCATTAATTCTGACAGTTTACACGAGCAAACGCGGCGATGCCCTGGAGAGATCTCACCGAGGTTTTGACATTTATCAGATATAAACTATTCTCGGTTTCACTGCAAGCTATTAAGTGACTGTAAAAGTAATTTGACACATTAATGGTAGCCCTTGTGGTAGAAAGCTAATTCTTCTCACCTAATTATTTTTCTTATTCTAGACCAGTGATTCCCAACTTTTTTTGTAACTGTAATAAACTGTAATAAATCACGTTTGAGAGCTATGTGTTTCCCATTTCAGGAATTGAGTTAGAGCTTCATCTACTGGTTGCAAAGGAAACAATTAAAGCGTTATTATGTTTTGTTTTGTTTTAACAGTGCAGACTCAAGTTGTGTTTTTTGACAAGGAAGCAAAATGACAACATGATTAAAAACTCAAAAAGTAGATTTTGCTCAGATACGGTCGGCCTGCTTTTGGGGAAAGTCATAGGCTCTCAACTTTTTACCTTTTTCAAGACTTTTTCTGGTCAGTTAAGTGTATTTTTAGCACAACTAATTCAAGTCGAGGTCGTTGATGTGGCGTTATCTCAGAAAACAAGTTTTGCAGCTGTGAAACTTACCCAGCGGTGTTATCACATTAGCATTTAGCTCCCAGCTATCGTTAGCATTATTGAATATATTTACAAACTTGAACCTGTTAGATCACTATATTCAACTCCATGTCTATGTATATTTGACACAGTTTATTTCTTTCATTCCACATTTGCTGTTGCAGTTGTTGATCAGTGGGTAATAAAACCGTTGTTCTGATGCACTGTTCATGTCGTGTTTCCCCCACAGAGGGCCATTAGCGGGCGTAGCCTCTGCTGCTGACTGTATCTATATGTATGTGCCCTTTAAATATACATATAATTGACTACACAGCATGTTTTTTATTCCAATACTATCCCATTTCACCCTGTTTAATCTAAAAAAAATAATTCCTGAAAAGTGCTCAAAATTCAACGGCTCACAAGATCACAAACTTACTTTTCACTTTAATAAAAAAAAAAATTAAAATAAAATATATTTATCTGACGCATAAAATACTTTGGGATATTGTGATGAAAAAGTGCAGCTATGTTGACACCAGTATAGACGCTACATCCTCTTTTGGCTTTGCTCCATTTGCACCAAACAGCTTTAATCTCCTAACTCCTAAGTGCCTAATGTAAATGCAGTGTTGCACGTTTTGTCTGCTTTGAGCTTTAGGCGACTGCATCCTCTTTAACTTGGTTTATTTGCAGAGTCGACACTTCTCACACGCACTGACACAAATGCACAGCCGTTCACTATATAGGGCATTTTCTGTGTACACATTTTACACATCACTTAATCTCCCACTGTTGTTTCTTTCTTGAATCGTGCCTTTGTTCTGAGCTTGTTTGATTGGCACGGCTTCAGTCGATTGACACGGTGTGATAGAACACAATAGTTTTCACAGATGCGCAGTAGTGAGGTATGGGGTGAGGCCAGGTCTGAAAATGTTCCTACTGAAAGAAGTTTGGCTCGTCTGATTCGCTGATTGACGCGCGTGGCCCTTCCCTGAGTCGCAGAGAACAGTATGTGTGCCATGTAGTCACAAGACAAGCACTACATCATCTTATGTAACTGACTCTATGCATCTGTGTTTGCAGAGTGTCACTTCAATCGATTATTTTAACAAAAGCTCAGAAGGACATGGGGTCAGTGTCAATGGTTTTGATTGTTCTAACAACAGCAGCAGGAGAAAATAGTACAATTAATTGCAGATTTTTCTGGTTTTGACTTTGTTTGGCATCATAGTTTGGTATTATCACAATGCAGTACTGTGTGTCCGGCTGCACCAACCTGGCGCTCCGAATTTGTTTTAATTTTAGGCCGGATGCTAGAGATTGCCGCAGCCTTTTTTCTTCACAAATAATCAATTCTTCTAGAGGACTGGATAAAGAGAGAACCAGAGCTATAATGGATCCAATGTGTGCCCAGGGTTCAATTGCAATTCATGAAGAAAATGACAATTAAAAGTTGAAAATTACAGTAGAGTTCTGCAACCATATCCCCCCCAAGTATCGTCAAAAAGCACCAAACTGCAAAGACATTTTCCACCCAACTGACACTGTTTCCTGCAGTTTAGACAAACTTTTTACCGCAATTATGTGTTACAAAATCTTTTAATGTGTCAAATCATAACGTCTGTGTCATTTATATAGAATTACCTCTACATTTGTCATATTTAAAGGACAAAAGACAGTTATGAACCTCATCAAAACAGACAAACGGTGTGAAAACAAGCTAAATGTTTAGTGAAATCTTAAATAAAACCATGTTTGCTGTGTTTTGCAAACAATATAGCTTAGCCTGTCTTACACACTTAAAGCAGAACTAAGCGGTAGTGCTCCAGCTACAGCTCTCATGTGTAATTAAACTAGCTAACTAACATTATTTATTTATTCTTTTTTTGCACAATTTTAAGCTTGAAAGAAGCTAGCCAAGCACATCTAAACACATTTTGCACTGAAATAAAAAAAAATAAATAAAAATTGCTGTAGTTTCTGCTACAGGATGAGAGTTCTGGTTTAATTCTGGTTCAATGCTGGTTTGAACATTTTGTAAAGCAATGCACATCTAACAGTCTATAGAAGTGTTTACTAAAATACATTAGTACATAGATTTCTAAACCTACATTTTTGCAAATTGGTCTCGTGTTTTGCAACTGTCCGGCCAAGCCCACCATGGTTCTCTGAAAAATTTGGCCCTGGAGAAAATAAAGTTGAATTGCTTTGCCTTCGATCTTCAGCAGGAGCGGTTTCAGTATCCAAATAAGCTGTCCATTTAACCAATTATGACTCATATTGACTAATAACAGACACTTTCGATTATATGTTCTCAGCCCTCTTGCATCACGGGCCAAGATATTCTATTCAAATATTCTGATTACTTGCAATTAGAAATGGCATTTAGCTCAAAGCCATGTGCTGCTTTGCATAAAGGCTGCAGAGGACAGTCATTGTGACCTAGGATGTTGTTCTTGCAGAGTTTAGTTTCTGGTTCCACCCCACGACTGCAGCACAAGCGAACACTCCCATTGGCTGTGGATCAAGAATGAGTCACAGTTTATAGTACAATGCATTCATGAGATTTTTTTTACGAGATGGAAATAGTAGTAAGTTCATATCACTAAACTCTTCATACAGAAGTGACACTGTATAACTGTCTAGAGATGAAAAACACATGATTTAAAGGACACATTATGCAAAATTGACTTTTTAGATATATATTTTTTATCTTGTCTTAGCGTTGCTTCCTCTGTCTTGTTTTGCTTGTGAGATTTTTTTTTTGTTTCATTCTGAGCCTCTGGAAACACTGTCCTGAATGTTCCAGTTTTGTGATGTCATAAGTACATTTCTTTGATTTTCTGCATTGTATTTAACACACTTTGAGCATTTCTGCAGCATTAGTTAATTAGGCAAGATTGGTTTGATTAGTTCGTTTGTCATTTCTAAAAACATGTCCATTAATGCCTCCCCTGACCCTTCCCCCAGGGCTCCCCTGCAAAAGAGATTCTGAATCTCAGTGGGACTTCCCTGGTTAAATAAAGGTCAATTAAAATTTCCTTTGAAGCCATTAACTGAAGCTGCAACTCAATTCCTGATGACTGTCATGTATGCTTTACTACATTTTTGTGCATGTTTTTTTCTGTTCTCAAAAACGTGTTTAAAAGACAAGAACATTGGAAAAACTACATAATATTTGTCCTTTAGCCAGCTCTGTTACTGTTTGAGTTTTACTCTCTCTGCAGAATAAATGTGTGCACTGTTAATTCTTCTCAGGAGCAGGTTTGAAAGATGAGAGCAACACAAATAATACTTATTTGTCCTTCAGTAGAACTAGACACTTAATGCCACACTTTGTGACATTGTTAATTGGCATAAATGAGTTTTTTTAATTGAGCAGTTAGCAATTGCAAGTTTGACTTTGACGGGTCTTTCTGTGTGGAGTTTGCATGTTCTGGCTTCTCCACCAACCAGTAACATGAAGATTAGGGAACGCTTGGTGTTGGTGGGAAGTTGAGGCCTCAGGTGTTTAGACATCTCTCTTCTGCAGAGCTGCCGACATCGACATCTGGCACACAGATATCACTATTAACAAGGTTCCAAAGTCTGGTTTTAACTTTCTGTTTCTACTGAAACGTGCATTTGACTTTTCACCTCCAGAAAGTTACACAGTGCATTTGTGAAATATATATATAATTTTCTGACAAAGTGTTAATAAAGAAATCTTGCCCATAATCTGTACTTATTACATCTATGAAATCTAGAATGTGAACAGAACCTAATAATAGTAATTAATGCTTGCACCTATTCTTTTACTGCTTTTGGCAGCACAACTCATTTCCTCATTACTTGTGTTTATTAATTAATTATTAAAGGTGGTTTGGCAAACCATGAAAAAACTGAATCTTGTGACAATATAATCATTTAATTCTCCAGAAAGCCTGTAGACCTGTGAGAACAAAGCGGCTTCTTCATTAGCTCATGAGGAGTTTTACTGGACTTGTGCAGGTCTGAGCATGTTTCAGTCAAAGTTGCTGTAATTACACTGAAAACACTGGGCAGGACCTGTTTGCCTTTTAGAGAAATTACACAATTATATGCTCAGCTACTGAGTGAGCTGAACCTAGCAACCAGAAAACATAAAACACATCTTAATGCATTTCATATTCTTAATTCTTATATACTGTTACTATTATTGCCTCACCACCAATGCAGCTTATTAGGACATATTCTCATGATCAAGATTTACGAGTGAATGACCACGCCTTTTAATCTTAGTTAGCAGAAATGACAAGTATGTTGAATATGAATCGCAGATCACACCCAGCTCATAAAGTGATCCGAAGAATCTACTGTATATTTGTGTTGATTGATATTATATAAACCGTTTTATAACTCCACGTTTGTGTTTTGCATTAGGGCACAGCAACTGTCAGGGTTTTGAACTGCAACTTAACAGTACTTGTGTATTTTGTGTTGCTCCTATTAAAGAGTGATTTCTGTTGTCGAAGAGGCCATAAGCACAGAAAGCCAGCCACCTCTCTGTTGGACCGTTTCAGGGCAGCTGTGGCACATAAACCTGCTGTCTCCAGTCTGAGAGAGAATAAAATTGAAAGCCCATGTGACACATTTTTCTAATTTAAATTAGTTTGAAGTAGTGGACCTTGTGGCATGTTTTATTATAGTTTTACAGAGGTTAAGCTACAAATAATGTAGAAATTGAAAAATAAAAGTTGAAAATTACAGTAAGTAATGTTAGTTCTAAAACAGAATCCCTCCCTATATGTTGTCATAAAACGCCAAAATGCAAAGACAATTTGCAGAAAGCAGTTTCCTTAAGTTTAAACATTAATTTATCAACACAATTAAAATGTTACAAGATATTATTACTTGTCAAATCATAACTGTTGTGCAATTAATGTGAATTTGACCCATATTACAATGTTTGTTGCTAGGTAACACTTGCGTAATTGCTTCTACAATATATCTGTTGGTCACAACATCATTTAAACAGCTCAAAATGTTTTGTGAAATCTTAAATATTATAACCCTGTTCACGATGTTTTACGGAACAAATGTGGTCTAACCTGTCGTGTGCACTTTAACTTAATAAATGCCAAAGTGTCAATTCTGAGCCAAGTCATTCCAGGCCGTCTGTTTTCAAATACCTGGCTCTGTTTCTGAGAAGTTTCATTAGCTTAGACCATATAGAGCGATGTCACTTTAGATGCAGCTAAAGCTTCAAGTCTATATTTACTGTTTTGTATTTCACACTAACAACCTTGACACCTAAAGCGTTAAAACTGTTGTCAGACTGGTGATCAGATACTATAGCAGCCGCAGCCGCAGAGGCAGTTGCGAGAAGCACATTACATATGTTTTTGTTTGTCTTATTGGAGCAAAAAGGAGAAACTATTTCGTTTTAAATCCTCTGATAAAACCTGGGATTGGCTCATGATTCAGACTCGAGTTGGGACTTGTGTGAGCTGCAGAGAAACGCTGGAAGCGACCTGGAAACCCTACAGTTTATGACGTTTTTGTTGTTCTGTTGTAAAAGTATTGTCATTCTTGTTAGAATTGCCTCGAGTGTAGCTTTCATTAGAGCTGCTAATGTTTTACTAGTGCAGATCATTAATGTAGTTATTTTTACTACGACTTCTGCTGCTACAAACCTCTCCCAGCACTTTCACTATTGCTCATGAGTTTGTCAAGTAGAGCTGCAACTGGTTTCGTAGTAGTACTTGAGACCGGTCTTGGTCTTGTGGACTTTTGGACTCAGTCTTGTCTTGGACTCGGGGTTTGACATTGAGACCATTTCATTATCTCCATGTTGTGCTAAACTTGCAGCAGGAGTTCATGGCCTCAGAGGAGTGACCTGTCCCAGGCACTGTTTGTAACAAGCTCTGCAAAATAAGATTATGTAGACACTGATAAATGTAGAAAAATACAAAGATGGTCTTGACTTTTAAAAGTCTTGGTCTTGTCCTGGTCTTGACTCAGTGGTATTGGTCTTGTCTGCGTCTCGGGACTCTGGTCTTGATTAGCGTGGTCTTCACCTCTACACTAGCTGAACTTATTGAAGCCCTGGTGTCAAGTACTGTCTACTTCTCCATGCCCTTGTTGCCATGGAGAAGTTACTGCTCTGCCTGGTTGTTTCGCAGTGTGGCTTTAAACTTATCTATCTTGAATAGGGGTGCACAGTCTGAATATTGTAATCAAGACATGACAAAAAAATATTGAGATAAAACATTTAGTCAGTTACATGTTTTTAATGACTCAAGACTAGTCAAAAACATGTGTGAGTGGACTCGCCTCACCACAGATCTGACTTGTAACCTGACCTGGACATTACCTGTCTCTGTGGATGTAATGATTCTGAATGCAATACACTGAACTTCTGAGGTAAAGCTCCAGGAAGATAAGCTGTGCACTCTCCTGTAGAAAAGTGACAATGCACCTTTAAAACTACAAATGTATTGAGCAATGAATAAAAAGCAATGTAATAAAAAGGAAAATGCCCAAACTTTGTAAAAGAAGTTTATTCAGCAGATGCACTTCACCAGGAGCAGTTTCAAGGACCAGAACAGCACCAGCGCCACCCTCTGGACAAACATGTGTGGAGCAATAATACTTGTGAAATGTGTGAAAGAATCTTTAGAGTCAGGCTGCAACAAGCTCTTTTGTAATCTTTACGTCATTTGTATCAGAATATTTTGGTGGATAGTTTTAACTAAAAATATGTCCATTAATGCCTCCCCTGACCCTTCCCCCAGGGCTCCCCTGCAAAAGAGATTCTTAATCTCAGTGGGACTTCCCTGGTTAAATAAAGGTCAATTACTTGAGAATCAAAATAATCTTAAACCAACATAATATCTATATATGTATTCAAGAAATGTGTACTTGCCTAAGCATTATTTTAGCAATATTGGGTAAATTTAATGAAATGTCTCATTGACTAGATGTTTGAGTGTCACAAAAAAACAACAACTTATCAATTATCAATCAAAGGAAATTCTCATCAGAATAAAAAATAATAATAATTAGTTACAACGTGATTTTAGATATTTCATGACAAGTTACATTGCAAAAAATATTTTATAATCTGAAAAAGTTTGCTTGGAGACATTGTTATGGAACAATCACAATATTTTCTCATTTTTATTGTGAAACATAATTATTATTTCTTTTTATTAAATACCTTGACTTGCCTTTGGAACAAATCTTTGTTGGTATATTTAAAACATATAAAATTACATTCTCACAGCATTTTGTTTATTGTTGAACCTCTAATCATTTGACTTTTCTATTCAAGACATTTTTAGACTTTACAACCCTGCAGAAACACTGTACTGTATACGACAAAAAAAGCTCTTAAATTACTTTGAGAACTCTGAATTCTGGTTTTATTTGTGGTAACTATAAACTAAAGGAAAACTCAGTCACTTTATCCTTTACATAAACTGACATAACTGATGATTAGTTGTTTACTTTATAAAGTGTCCTTTATAATTTTTTTATCACAGTAAAAGAAAAACAAAGATACTCTAAAACCCAATGACAGATTAAACAGTTAATTAAAGCTTAACATGGGCTCAACTCTCAATCACAAAAGGTTTATTGTAAGAGCAGGACTTAAAAATCAAAGTCTTTACACCACGTCTTCATTGAAGTCATTTTATTTTATTTTTTATTTTATACTGGAGAGTCAAATATATGAGTCTTTGGGATGAGAGCTGAGCCTGCTTCACGTTTTTGTCTGAAACTTGAAAAACTGTGCCTTGTGAACAGAAAATCCATGTCAAAGGTTTTGTGAGACAGTAAATAGAGGCCAGAACAGTGTCATTTTTATTTTATTCTTTGAAAAGTGGCTGACTTCACGCTGCGGCTCGTTCAGATAGTCTTAAAGTGTGGGTTGCTTTCCAGGAAGTACAGTATATGGAGAATTATCCGAGATGTGCAAAAACAATGAAATACTAACTGACACAAGTTACAGCTGCTAATCATTCGCCTCATGTTTAGATCGTCACATACAAGATAAATACTTCGCCAGGAAAAATGGAAACAGACACAGACAGACAGAGAATCATTCATTCACTAAGAGAATTTCACTGTGTTGTCAATTGACCTTTAGAGGGATTATCAGTCGACATCACTTTCCTCTCTACTGCGCATCTCACAGAAAGATACACTGTCTGTCTAGTTGGCTGGGGAAACCGCTTTGATAAAAATAACAAAACGAGACAAGAGCAGCTGTTTGGATCTGAAGCGGCATGACGGATGTCTGAAGTTCCCGAAGCTTGAGACAGTGTTTTTCTGTTGTTTTTTTTTTCACTCACCTGAATGTAATATGTTTGAGTCGTAAAGATGAATGTCCTTGTTGATTTAGCAGCATGACTTTTGTTTTCTCACCGGGATAAACTCTTGTAGTTACTGACAACATCTCTGCCTAGTGACTGCAGCTTGTGACAGGCAGCTGCAGCTCCTTCTGCTATCCTGTTGTACGCGCCTCCCCCGTGTTGAGAAACAAATAATCTCTCTTTACATGCACAGTGACACGGGGAGAACATGCAAACTCCACACTGAGAGATTATGAGATGTTGATCTGGTCCCACCAAAGATTCAAACAGACAATCTTATTGGGAAGTCACTCTACTACCATGCACACCTTAATTTATTTAGTAATGTAAAAAAAAAAGTTAAGTTTATCTCTTTAACCACTTTTATAAACATAAAGGTTTTTCCTGGGGAGGTTTTTGCTTCGTAGGTGAGGATCTGAACATGCTGACAGAGATTATCAACTGAAATTCACTCTTTGTGATTTTAAAATATTGAATAATTAGCACAACTCGGCTAATTCCCTAAACTTAATGAATGGACGGGCAACAGACAATTCACAGTATTGTGGCAAACCAGAACTGTTCAGCTTTAACTCAGATTTAACTGGATAAGAAAGACACAAGGCAAGTTCTGAAATAGTCTTAAACTAAACTGTAGAGGTTATGCACAGACATTCTTTTATTTGAAAAATGCTTCTCAGTATTCTAACTACGGCAAAAAAGTCTGATAAGGGCAAAATTTTGCAGTGCAGACCTTTGTTAGCTTGTTTGCTAGTTGCAGATGTAGATTTAGGACATTTTCACTGTTCATAATTCACTCATCACGCAGACTAAAAACATCCTATTTAGACAGAGAAAGATGATCCGTTGAACTTTGTGTGATCCTAAAGTCTGTGTCAGTGAGAAATGTGAGAGAAACAGAAGTGTTCCTCTTGATTATCTGCTTTTCTGCCACTGTGTACCTGTTTTTCTCTTTTGAGTTGCTCTGAGTATGAATTGTGCTATACAAATAAATTTGCCTTTTTGCACGTCACATACAAACTAATTTTGGTTGTTTATATTTATTATCAGACTGTAGCTGCTTTTTCCCATTTTAGTTGTGTTTTGACTTATAGGATAAAAATTCGCTTTTCTCCGTTGACTCTTAATAGTTTTGCTTCTCACTTCTGACATTTAGAATGCTATGATGTCATCTGCATAACCTCTACATATGACCCTTATATGACTCTTTATTTACCTTATGAAAACCACACAGTGTAAGATAAGATAGTGCTTTTGTTTTATTTTTATTCAGCCGCTGGTACTGCCTCCACTTGCTCCTGCTCCTTCTTCTCCTCCACGGCTTCTTCCAGTTTGACCTCCTTCACTTCCTGTTGCTCCTGCGGCTCTTCCTCTTTTGCTCCGTCGCCTTCTCCTCGGCCTTCTTTACCACGGTCTCGGTTGTGGTCACTGTGGTGGTGCTCTTTATGAGGGGACCCTCCGCAGACACGACCGGGCTGATGCTAGCTTTCACTCCGCCAAAGGAAGCGGCCACGTATGAGGGAGTGCGCGAGCTCTCCAGGCCGTACGCGTTGTAGTTCACAGCTGCGTGAAAAAGTAAATGAATTTATATTAACATTCAATTCAAAACACTTTTATTTAACCTTAAGGGGCGATTGATCCTGTTCACGTTCTAGAATAAGGATAAGTGGAAGTCCAAATGGGGGCGCAAGAGGCAGTTTTCCCATTAATAACATTGCATTTCTGAGGTGACTAAACTGATTAACCTTTTGTTTTGCTCTGGATTTTGACCCTTTTCATTTTACTGAGCAGTTATCCAATCAGATCAGGGCCTTCAATCAATTAAATCAGGCCCACGATCCATCTTCCAAACATTAAAAAATGTGTTTGTACCAGTTTGATTCTGGGTTTGTCTTAGCATCTTTTCTTGTTTTAATTCTAGTTCAGTAACCAAATGTATTTTATTTTCCCTCAAAAAGCAGATACAGCAATAGCTACAAATGTTAGAACAGATCTGATGCTTAGAATGTTTTTGTGTAAATCCAAAACAAATCAGTGATCCATCCAGATTTGTGTGTGATGCTCATAGACTTACATGTCTGTTTGGAGATGTTGGTCTTGATTCCTGTGGCTAGTCTGTGAAGGGAACAAACAGATTTAAATAGTCGTAATGATAAATCCTCTCCATTGTCTGTCCATCTGCTGTTCCTGACCTGTACTCTTCTCCTTCCAGCAGCTTCCTGTAGGTGGCGATCTCGATGTCCAGGCCAGTTTGACGTTCATGAGTTCTTGGTACTGTCGGACCTGGTTGGCCATGTCCTGCTTGGCTCTCTGCAAAGCCTCCTCCAGATCTCGGATTCTCATTTTGGCGTCTGTCACTGCCATCTCGCCGCGCTCCTCTGCCTCTGCGATCTGGGCTCCAGGTTGGCTCTCTGAAGGGGAAACAATAAAGGTAAGTGGAAGTTGTTCAGCGTAGATCAAATCCTTCTAACGTGAACATTCAGGCTATTAAGTGTCTCTGAGTAAGAGCTGCATCAACTAATTCAAGTGGCTGCATTCATTTTTAAGCCGCGGACCTGTTCCTGTCTCCAAAGCAATTGGTTTGTCCCAGTATTACACAAGACATGTACTAGTTGTGCCAGTTTTAAACTACTTTGATACCCAGCTGTAGTAAATATACGTATTGTAAATAAGGGCCAAAATGACACAGACCTTATGATGTGACATGTCTTGTAACACTTAAATTCTGTAAATATATATATATATTTTAACTGTAAAATTGTACATGTTTTTTTTTGCATTTTGTGGCTTTTTGATCCCATATATCAGGGGTGTCAAACTCAAGCCCGAGGGCCAAATTTGGCCCTCAAGATGATATCATGTGGGCCCTGTGCTTGATTTCAGATTATTATTGATAGTGACCCTTATATAGCTGAGATGTGACTATTATATGTAATATGCACTGGAATGCAGCAAAAAGCATACAATCTGTCCAAAGTTTGTTGCAATGAAATTATATACAACATATAGTAATGTGACATAATATAATTCTGGATATACAGTAAATGTGTTATATTAGCTTTATACAGCCCTGTTGCCATATTTGAGTTTAACTCAGAGGGACCTATATTTTAAAATGCGGCCCTCGACCAACTCTGACTCTGATCGATTTGGCCCTACCACCATTTGAGTTTGACACATGTGCCATATATGGAAAGATTTTGATTTAAAGCTTCTGTAATTTTAACTTTTATTTGTCAATTTCTTCCTACATTGCAGCTTAACTGCTGTAAAACTATTATAAATACTGTATTTACCACAAGGACTATCAATCAAATGTGTCATAGGGGCTTTAAAGGTTTGGCCAAGTAGCAGCAGACGTGGTTAGCTGCAGAACTTCAGTCTTGACTTTTGAAAGCTTTTCACCTGTTGTTTTGCCATCTCGATCTCCGACTGAAGCCTCATGATTTTCCTGTTTATGTCTGCGATTTCGGCTTTGGTTGATTTGACGTCGTCTCCGTATTTTCCTGCAGATTGTTGCATCTCGGCAAACTGAAAAGACAAAGAGCCAGACACTTTACAAACTGCCTGAAACAGTTCTACATTGCCTCATGTATGTTTTCTCTAATCCGATGTTTCTCAAACATGTCTCTACTCTGAAATATTCATAACAATATTGTGTTATAAAATATATAAAGAAAAAATCATCAAAACATGCAAGAGGATTTACTGCTACATCCCAAAATAGTCAATATTGTGGACATGCACATGCTCAAAGTATACAAATATATAGTATTTATTAAGGTCAAAATGTTTTGACCAAATCTCTTCAGAATAAATACACATTACTCTGCTCTGACAGAGTTCATCTTGCTGCTTTACTCTACCGACACCACAGGGGGGCAGCAGTAACATGTGAATCTTTTGCTAAATTACATGTCAGTTACAGAGCTCACAGTTTACACTGGCTTCTCTAAATGTTAACATTATCACAGATTGCACCTATGATAATGCCTTTGTTTCATGTCGGCTTCTTTACACAGACGTTTCACTTCCTGACAGATTAAAAGCAGGAAACTTGTAAAGTGCTCTTGTGTCTTTACAACCATCACCAGGCTATTTTTGGAGTTGCTTGTGCCTAAAGTGAATTCAAACAGCTCTGCATTAGAACTAAACCAGGACTTCTTGTTAGAAAATCATCTGCTTCATCTGAGTTTGAATTTTAAATAATTCTCTCTATATATACTATATATTTTTTTTTTCAGTCCTGGTCTAGTAAGCATTGCATCAAACACACCTGGAGCTGTGTTTGCGAGAAAACATTATTTTCCCCTCAGAGCGTCGTTTCTGCGGCATTATCTTATCTCCTGTTTTATGTAATTTCCTTTTCATGCAGTAGATGGAGCTCCAGCTTGATTCTTGATTTGGGAAACACATGATTATGACTGTCAGGTGTGCTTTTCATTTTTTTCTGAATACATAAAATGCCAATAGAAAGTTTCTCAAAAGTATTTTTAAAAGTCAAGACCAGCACAAATGAAACAATTTGTTCTTTAAATTATTGTTACTGAATAATCTAGCTCTCAAAAACACTTCACATTTTTGGTATTATTCATTCATTCCACTTTCAGTAGTGACCGGGAGCAGAATAAACGCCACCAACCATTCATACAAACAAACACATCTATCCACACGGGGCAATGTGGGTGCCTTGCTCAACGACACAACAAATTTTTTTTTTTATATTTATCCCACTGTGGCACCTGGTGTTATAATTGTCTCTCATCCAAGTCCTGCCCATGCCCAACCTGCTTAGCTTCTGAGATGTGACTGGATCAGGCTTTGACAAAGTGGAATGGCCAGCTTGCGAATATTACAGATCAAGTCTCCGTTTTGTTTTTACCATTTAAGATGTAGAAAATCCACCTTTAACTATTCAATGCAAAGAAATTATCTAAATACAGAGTGTTCAACTGGTAGTTTATTTAACACTAAGATACGAGTGAGAGAATCTGATAAAATCATTTTGTTTATCTTATGATTGCTCTTGGTCTGAGCTGCTTCTTCTGTCTGATAAGGCCATGTTCCTCTGCATACGTATGTACTGATTCTTTACCTTGGACTGGTACCAGGTCTCTGCCTCGGCTCTGCTCTTGTTGGCCACGTCCTCATACTGAGCTCTGACTTCGGCCACGATGGCGTCCATGTCCAGGTTACGGCTGTTGTCCATCTCCACAATGACAGATGTGTCTTTGATCTGGCTCTGCAGCTCACTGATCTCCTACAAAGACACACTGTCAACGACTAGAGTAAAGCAGAATTTAAATAATCATCTCTCTGTTCGTACCATGTCATAGAGCTGTCGGAGGAAGTCGATTTCGTCTGTCAGTGCGTCTAGTTTAGCCTCCAGCTCCACTTTGATCATGTAGGCTGCGTCTGTGTCCTGCAGAAACAAGAAGGTTTTTACAGTTACAACTCTTATATTAGTTTCATAATTTCAACTTATCAATAAAGGAGGAGAAACAAATTAGTTTGTCAGAATTCAGTCAGAAAATAAGCAGATGTGGCGTGTTTTTTCTCTTGTTTTATCAGTGTTTTTGAGGATTTTGCTATAGAGCTGCACAATAAATCACATTGAGTTGCTGCAGTCATCAGCTTGTGAAGATGGCAGTTTTTTATGTTGTAAGCCTTTTGAACTATTCACTCTTTTATTGAGAACATCTGTTTGTTCTTTTCAGTCTTTTCTCAAACATTTCTAGCCTGCAGAGGGATTTTTCTGTTGCAGCACCAATAGAGCGACGACAGTGGCTGATTTACAAGTTAGCAATGTTGTATCCAGATAATACAATAAATCTATGATTTGGCCATACTCCTGGTTGTATAATTTGGACCTGCAACAATCTTATTCTAATTTCAATTCAAAATGTTGTAGCTCTGCATTTAACACAGAAAAACAGTTTCTTTTTTTTTTTCTTTTTAAACCACGTGTTTACTGACAAAGAACTTTCAGTGGTCTTAAAACGATTGGCTCTCAATAGGTCACATATTACTACAGGCCAGTAATACTTCATGCAGATGTTGAGCAGTTAAAATAATATAATTTTAAGTTTTTTGTTGTTGTCAGACTAAAAGTGGATTTAAAATGTGTGGAATAATTTTTATGAATAGGGATAAATAGTATAAACTGTCTCTTGCCTGCCATCTGACCTTATGATTTGTAAAATTGACAAGTATTCAAAAGTAAAGTAGCTACCTTCTTGACCAGCACAAAGGCGTTCTCACAGTCGTTACGTTTGTTGATTTCCTCTTCATATCTAAAACAACAAAACACACAGAGTTACTTCTACATCTCTTCTGACACACGTTCATTCTGTATCCGTCGCACTTGTTCTTATAATCCTCGACCAGCCCTGTCATCTGGTGCAAGTCCGACTCCAGCTTGTACTTCTCATGGCCCAGGTTGTCCAGCTGTTTCTTCAGGTTGGCGATGTAAGCCTCAAACATGGAGTCCATGTTGGAGCGGCTCACGGTCTGTTCCTGGAGCAGTTTCCATTTGGTCTCCAGCATCTTGTTCTGCTGCTCCAAAAACCTCACCTGGACAAAAACAAGAACAAGAAGAAAGAGTCAATTAGGTTATGACAAGAATGAACAGGTTAAGAAGTAAGATGAACAGGCGTCCCAGGATGTAACCTTAAAATCCAATCCTGTCCTAATTGTCTTGAAAAATATTGTTATGCCAAAAAACACCGGTAGATTCTGCGCAATGTATCACTAGATAAGACTACAAACACACTTCAATCAGTCCATCAAGCAATCAATCAATCAATCAAAATGTATTTATAGAGCATAATTCATACTAAAGCAATTTAAAGTGCTTTACAACATTAAAATACATTCAAGATGACAGTGTGTAATTGAATAAAACAAAACACACACAATCTCTTCATGCGCACTGAGCACAGACTGCTCACTGCTCCTTGCACTAAACTTTCTGCACAGAAAGACTAAAGTCTGAAAATATGTGATGACAAAGCCCTGTGTTTTGTGTGGCCTTGTATCACCAATACACACTGACACACTACAATTAACTACTTGTACATTACAAGTATACAATAAAATTTCTCTTAGACAAATATCATACCATTACAATTCTTAATGCTTATGCTGCTGCTTTTTCATTAATAGTTTCCTAACATTATTTATATCAGAGAAAAGATTCAGACTCTGTGGGAGTTTGTTCTATTCTTTGATGACTTTAAAAGTAAAGGCTGTTTGTGCGAAGGTAGAGCTATTTTAAGGTAATTGTCGTTGTGACACATTTCTTTCAGTGGAGAAGGCACCATATTATTTATAATTTTAAAGATTAGTTGCACGTTCATATAGGTAATTCAATTGTCGAAGGTTAGAATACTACGTTGTGTATTGGGCAATGATGGCGTATCAGTGGCTGTTTATCTAAGAGTTGATTAAATAGATTGATTATAAAAAGATTTTAGGTGTTTTGATTGTTGTCTCACATGCTCGATTCAACAAGATACATAATAACTTAAGATGAGGAAATCATATAGAGAAATCCACTCATTTTCACCATGGTGATTTCGTGCTTAAAGTTGGCAGCGGTTCATATCATAGTTTGGTTGTCTAAACTATTTCCAGAGTCTGATTTGCGCTCTGTGATGTGAATGGTCAGGCTCATGTGTCCAGACTTCTGTCACTCACACAGGGCTCTTTTTTATTTCACCTTTATTTAACCAGGAGAGCTTCATTGAGATTACAAATCTCTTTTTTAAGAGTATCACTTTTGTCACTATTGTTACGCTAGCTACAAATTTCATTACATTGTTTAGGTTAACAACACTCGTTTTTGGTTATAAATGATGACATATTGCTTGAACACCTCTAAAATGTGATTCTTTTGTGTAAGTTGTGCTGAAGCTTTAGATGAAATCAGTCTTGAGTTTAGTGCGATGACAACAGTAAATCTCAACAAACACATCGACTTTTCTTCACAAACTTGATTTGAGTAACACCACAATAGACAAAAGGAGATGTTGTTTGCTGATGTCAGAGAAAAAGAAGCAGAGATTAGTCAGACTGAGCGTTCGATTCACTGTCGAGTGTGGAATTTGATTGATTTATGTTCTGTTGTTTTGAAAGTTACATATTTGCAAATGAAGATAAATACTATCTGCAAACACCTTCGAAGAATGTATGACTCTTTCAAAAACAATGGCATCTAATACGATTGATGGCTCAGAAACAGACAATGAACTTGCAGTTGCTTCATTGACTATTGATCTAAACTCTGGATGGATGTTTCAACACAAACTTGTTCCTTGTTTATACGACCCCCCCCCCCCCCCCCTCTCTCTCTCTCTCTCACTCCTGACCTGAGCAGACCGTCCTTCTGCAAACATGGCTGCATCCCCACACCTGCTCTGGTATGTGAGAGACTGGCTTCAGATCTTTTATGAGTTTCTGTTGTGTCTTAAGAAGTGGATCTGTTCACTCACACGTACACAGTAGTAATAGTCAGAAGTGCACTCATACATGTACTTCTGTGAGCAATTTTCTAAGGCAGTAGTCGTCTTTTAGTCACGTTTGAGCAATATTTTTATTGAAGTAGCAGTAGAGTTAAAGTTTGACTCTTCAAAGTGTGAGTATATGAGTGTATATTTGACAAAAACTTTATGTTGACAATAGGTCGAGTGGCTCATACAAACAAAAATCTATATCTCAGTGTTTTTGGTTGTGTCTAAATAGAAACATTCAGACAATAAATCAGTCAAACTGTGCTAGACATGTTTAAAGGTGCAAGTATCAGTTAGGCTTTAAATCTGACAACTTGCTCTCATAAATCCTTTGACACATGGTAATGTCAACTTTTATTCATTTTGGTGGCAATTATAGTCAGTAAATGTATTTTGACAAACAACAAAGTGAAACTGGAGAGGACCGCCCAAGCTCAGCCAATCAGAACGCTGCATTTGGCTCCTGATTAGAACTAAAATTCTTTATTATTCAGGTCTTGTTTTTTCACAAACTGTTGCATTTATCATGTGCTTTTTAGTGGAAATCACAAAGTCAATACATTTACAAATAAGTTAGTTACCACAACTTTAAATGGATAAGTTGAAGTTTAATTATCAATCAAATGTGAAACTTGTACAAAAATAGTAGGTCTATAGAAAATAATGGACCCAAGTCAAGAAATATGACCTTTAATGAGATGATTGCACTTTCAACAACCTGATTAATGTTATTTTTCCTTGGACAAGTTCTTTTTGTAGCATTCATTTAACTCTACCAGTTATTACTTCTTTGCTAACTTCAATGATTTAATGTTGTATAATTGGATTGTCCTAGCTAAGCATAACATAGTTTGTGTTTCTGCACTTTTCCTTCAGATCTGCTTTTGTTTGTTTTTTTTTCCTTGTTTTTTGTGGCATGACAGTGGAATGACTCATTTAGGGTTATTGCTCTTCAAACTGTAAAACAGATGTTACGTCTAAACATTTGCTCCAGAAGTTATTCTTGTGTCATAGTTTGGCGTAATTGTTTTTATTCGAACCTGAGTAATTTCTTGGACATCTGCTTTGTAATTTCAAGTAACTTTAATCTTACATTTTGTGACTACTCTACAGATTTTAATTGCTGCTGCTGTTACACCTGATGCACTAAAGTCTTCAGTATTTGTGGAAGAGGCGGTACTTCAAGTTGTTCTTATATTTGGCTAAAGCCTTGTGAGATTTTCAGATAAACCCCACCATTCACACGCGTAATTCAGTCCTATTTGTCTACTCTCTGATAAGATAAAAGTGTCTTGTCAAAGTTTAATCACATTTTAGTTGCTCATACGACTGTGATGGATTCTCGAGTCTCTAGTACAATCTCCTAATGACTATACAGCCTCATAAAGTCTGAAGCACTGGACTCTCAAGTGGTGGGATTGGCCTCAGAACTTAATGTATATTGTTAAAGGATTCATATAATATCTTGTGTTTTATTGAGTGCAGTAAAATGTGGTTTAAGAAGTAGTTGTAGTAATTAGCGCTACACAACTAATCAAAATCAAATCAGAATTGCATTTTTAATGGATCTTATTGGAAATTGCAAAGAATGCAATTTTTGAATTACCAGAACTTAATTAAAGTTCTATTCTATTACGGATTTAAAGTTGCATCGTGCCATGCTGTATCGCGATGTTTAAAAGCCACGATCAACATTGTGCACTTGCCTTGATGCAGAGCTTCTTTAATATTATTAAAATGTTGGTTTTTGTAGTGGGCCATAATTGTGTCACACATTTGTGCCACACATCAACGCTAAAAGTAAAAAAAAAAACATGTGCAAACGACCAGCTCAACTCCACTTTGATATATACAGGCTTGATATATACAATTTTTACGCTTCTTAAACTTTGTTCCTTTCTGAGCGAGACAAGTTGCGAGGATAGACTGGGAGCGAGGAGGCAACACTAGACGGACAGAAAACTGACAGAGCACAAAGTGAATGAATGAATAAGTAAAGCAGCCTTCAACAGTTAAAACAAAAAAAATTTTTTCATTGTAAAAGAATTATGGTGGTGAATCGAATTATAGATTGAGAAGCAAACCAAATTGTGACATTCCTGAACTGCTACTCCCAAAGACAAATATATATATCACATATATGTAGGCTATTTTTTATGTGTTTGGAGATAAACTCTGGCATATGTAAATAGGTAGAGTGCATTTTGTTACTTGTAAAAACATAAAATTGGTCTAAAGTGACAAAGAAATAGAGTCTGATCCATTGACTTTCTGTTTAAAACTGCAGAACTGATCAGTTCAGCTGGTTCAATGTAAAACTTTTACCTCGACAAACACACATTTTTTATGTTGGAAATTGTTACCTGACTCATTTGAATCCTAAATGTTTTATTCAGATTCAAAATGTTGTTAGTAATCAGAAGTGTACAGGGATAGGTGGTAGGTGAAAGCAGGGATTTTCTGAGCTCTGAAGCATCAGCTGCAGGACAATACAAGATTAATCAAACTAGCAGAAATCAATCCAAACACAACTAATGATGAAAGAACACTTTTAATATAGTTAAGAACGTGGATTTTATTATAATACATCCTCTGAAACAAACTATAAAATGATTTTTCTAATTTCTATTTTTGCCACAGTTCTAGTAGTAATAGTTGTTTTTGTTGGCAGTCGCAGTAGTACAAATACTTCAGTCATAAAAGTGGATATGGAAGTTATACCAACTAAATGAAAAATATATTGCAGTGCTGAATACAATATGTGGGTTCATGTGCGATCTGTTTGCATCTGCGATATTTCTTTTGCCAAACCAATCTCAAACAAGCCCAGGAACTTCTGACAAGACAATAAAAACAGGCTTTAGAAGTTCAAATGTGGCGTTTTGTGCAGGATATTGCTACAGTGAGCTGCGCCCTGGCCCAGCCCAGACCTCCACTGATCCGGCTTATCTCAACACTCAAGTCTTCCAGGAGAGAAAGGGAGGGAGAGGAAGAAAGAGAGGGAGGGTAATACAGAGGGAGAGAGAGAGAGATCCTCCTTATCTCAACACTCAAGTCTTCCAGGAGAGAGAGGGAGGGAGAGGAAGAAAGAGAGGGAGGGTAATACAGAGGGAGGGAGAGAGAGAGAGATCCTCCTTATCTCAACACTCAAATCTTCCAGGAGAGAGAGGGAGGGAGAGGAAGAAAGAGAGGGAGGGTAATACAGAGGGAGGGAGAGAGAGATCCTCCTTATCTCAGCACTCAAGTCTTCCAGGAGAGAGAGGGAGGGAGAGGAAGAAAGAGAGGGAGGGTAATACAGAGGGAGGGAGAGAGATCCTCCTTATCTCAGCACTCAAGTCTTCCAGAAGAGGAGACAGAAGGAGGAAGAGCGGACTGGCGGCTCATGACTAATTCCTTTAGAGGTGCTATGGTCAATACATTGCCAGTTACCAAAGCCTAATGTCCACAATTATATTTTTTAATCAATCATTATCGTTTAATTTTACACCACTAGGAGTCATTAACATGCAATCAAATGACCCGTGGCCAACTTCTGTCAACAAAACTATAAAATCAAGATCCAAACCAGTAAAATGCATAAGCCTCATAAGGGCTTCATATTTATAATAACATATATCTGTTATGTTTAAGACAATAAAACCAGCATAAGGGCCCACAGTAAACACAGGGTTGAACACAAGAGCAGAAAATACACAACTCTGAGTCCAACTTGGCAAAAAAATACACAATTATACATTCTCCACCAACTTGACTGGTGTTTAACTATGCTCTCAATGTTAGGGAATAAGTATTGAAAAGTAATTAGTTATTCATTTCTTATTACTTTTTAAAAATGTAATTAGTTACACTACTTAGTTACTGCCCCAAGAAAGTAACTTTACTTTAGGATTTCTTCTTGTGTATTGTTGCAAATATCGGTCAAAAATGGGGTTTATCATTTTATTATTGGCATTTAAACAAAGGCAAACAACAAATGAGTTGCATTATCTTTAAAGTAACTAAGAGTATTTTGTTTGTAACTGTATTTTAATTAAAAGTATTTTCACAGTAGCTAAGTTACACCCAACACTGGTCTGGGAGGTGGTAGCAGTTAAAAAGAACTTTTTTGGGTGACTCTGACATTGCATTCAATGGAAGCAGCGGGTGCAATTTTAAGCCAGCCTGAGATTGCACCAAAAGAGGCTGTATTAACTTTAACTACACACTTGGCGCATTTGTTTCCCTTTTTGTTTGAGGTGCGTCGTGCCTATTGCCTTAGTGACGGGCTGTCCCTGGAAGAAAGAGCGAGAGAGAGATCTCAACACTGAAGTCATCCAGGAGACCGCAAGGAGGACAGAGAGAAATGGAGGAGAGAGAGGGTGAGAGGAAGGGTAAGAGGGAAATGATGAAAGACAGAGAGAGAGAGTAAAAGAGGGGAGAGGGTGAGAGGAAGAGGGAAGGCGAGAGGAGGTGAGAAAGGGTGAGAGGAAAAAATAGAGGGAAAGAGATAGAAAGAAGAGAGAGGGAGAAAATGAGATACAGTATGAAGAGTGAGGTGGGGGAAGAGAGAAAAAGAGGGAGGGAGAGAAAGAAGGGGAGGCTGAGAGAGAGGGAGGAAGCTAACTCAAAGCAGCACATGTCCAGTACAGGCTTGGGGGAGTTGGGAGGGCTGCCTTTGTTTTATACACAAGGATTTTTCTCTCTCAAGGATAAAGTTGCCAGATTTGTGTCACCTTGAGCTGTTTTGGGACATAATGTGGACACATCCTGTCATACAGAATACCTTACTGTGCAAACTCTTAATAGTTTAAAACCAGCTTTTTTTTAAATCTAGGTGTGACTTTTCCTCAGAGACTGATTCAATTCACCACAGCCTTGTTAATAAAGGTGAGAGATGGTATGTTGTTTAACAGAGATGTGCAGGTTTAGGAAATTCAGTGTCTAGTCTAAGTCTTGAATTTGCCTGTATCATCGAGTAAACTACATTTTCTTTACCCATTGGCAAATAATTTTATTCAAAGTATAAGTAGTAACAAGTAGTAAAGTAAGCAAAGGAAATGTTTTCAGATCTGTCAAAAGTAGAGCTTAAATTTGTCAAAATATCTGAAATGAATGTTCAAAAGGTTGCGTTCATGTGACAAAACAACATACTATGAGACAGTAATATTTAATACAGAGGTTTATCAGTTAAAAAAGATTGTTCAAAGTCATTTTTGTTTAATGCAAAAACTGAATGTCTCTACTCACTTATAGAAAGACTGGAAATGTGTAAAAGGACTTGTACAGTGTTAATGTTAATGTTAAGAGGAAAAACTGACTCTTCTAGACTTAGGACATCATCACATTCTCTACAACATGAATGAAGCCTATTAAAAGAATTGAAATGATTAAAATTGCATCAAACATAGAAATCTACCAACAAAAACAAGCTAGCCCAAAATTATGTAAAGTGTTATGTCCATGTGTGTGTTTAAATTTATTTTGAAGAACATTTTCTTTGTCATTATCGGCCACTTATTAATGGTAAAAATAATAACTTCTTCATCACCAAAAGATTGACTGATTTTGGTGGCAGCTTTTAGAAACATGACCACGCCCGCTTTGGTTTGAACTTCTGACCCACTGTTGAGGACTATATAAGGAGGTCTGGTGCTTTAACATCTACGATATTAATGCTATAATACTCCTCCGCCCAAATACTGTAGCGATTACTGTGTAAGTGGCGCTACATTCTCTGCTACTGCCACTAAGCACTATGTTGTCAAATAAATCACTATTATTACTGCGAACATGAGCAATACTTTACACCCTCCCTCTGTTTACTTAAGCAGTGGTGTATTTATGAGTTTAGTCAGAGGTGGGAGGAGTCATCAAATGAATGTTATTTTACCTGCATGTGGAATAACGTCTGTGCTGGTGTAAATTATAGTTGTACACAAATAAAATAGTCAGAGAAATCAACAGTAAATAAATTTGTTCTAAATAGATGACATCACATTAGGGTCAGGTTTCTCTGAGTCTTTAAACATGATTCAGTACAATAAAGTTCTTCTCCAAAAGTGTATTTGTCAAATAAATTCTTTCACATTACAGTAAATCTGATCCAGTGAACAACACACGTGACTAAAATAACCTCACCACTCTCTTCTCCTGGCAGCACACTTCATGTTTAGCTTTATTAAGGCAGCTAGCATGTTAGCTTTTCTGTCTTGTAACTCGATCTCACATAGTTATAACGACTAAATTCTACAAGACGTAAGCTTTCAAACAAGCTGCAGCATGTATATCATTACAACATTTAATGTTTAATTGTAGCTAATGTATTTTAGGCTAACCTCAGCTACACTGGTTATGGGCTGCCAAGAAAAGTAGGCGGGGCAGAATAAGGTGAATAGGGATGGATGATACAAAGAAGATATCCAAAGTCCATTCTGTAAAAATCTTTAAATAATAATTCTAATAATAATAATTTAGCAGAAGTAATTATAAAGTTTATACTTGGCTCTGGTCATTTTTCCAAACCCATTTTTTTTTATAATTTTGGCCACTTTTTTCACATAAAATGCATTATTTTTACATAAAGCAAATGTTTTTTCTAACATACAGTATATAATTTTTTCCTATTCACCAGTTGTGTCTCGCACTAAGCAAGAAGTATGGCTTCATATCCATATCATAATGGCAAAGAATATTAAATATCCCAGATACTGTAAATACATAGACTGGATTTTAAAATGCAATTGTCAGTTATTGTTTACAGCAATAGGCCAAATATTGAATACATCTGCTTAAAAAAATTCCACATTGGCCCATCTCTCATTTCTACTGTCAAAGGGACGTTACACTTACATTTTCTTATCAAGTCCTCGCTTTTCTCATGTCGAAAGTTGTGGCTTATGAAGTTTTATTTCGCACTGGCTTGTTTACATCTGTATGTGTTTTTTCTCACCTTATCGATGAAAGTTGCGAAGCGGTTGTTGAGCGTCTTGATCTGCTCTTTCTCGTGCGTGCGGACCGCCTGGATGGTGGGGTCGATCTCCAGGTTTAGTGGCGCGAGGAGACTCTTGTTCACCGTCACCGCTGTGATGGGCGCCGGCTGCATTTCGTGCATCATCCCCCCTCCCATGCCACCTCCGAACCCCACGTAACCGAACTCCACCGCTCCTCCACCCACGGCTCCTTTCCCCCCTGCTACGTACCCCCGACTACCTTAAACCCACCCACACCTGCCGCTCCACCCGCCATGCCGCCTCCGTACGAGCTCCGGACCCCGTAGCTTTGCTTGGGCACGACTCTGCCTGCGTTGCCCCCATAGCCAGAGAATGAACGGCTGCTGAAGCTCTGGGAGGGGCCCCTGGAGGAACTGCGGGTGGAGAAGGTGGTGGTCTTCACAGCGTGGACAGACATGGCTTCCCAGTGCAGAGAGAGGCAGGATCCTGGACAGAACAGGCAGGCTGGTGAAAGCTCCCTGGGACACACTGGGTTTTATAAAGACAAGGGAGAGGCTGAGCTGGGCTGTGATTGGCTGCTGCAGCAGGGGGGCTTGTCCACTTTTAAGGAAGGGCTGGAGGTGGTGGTGGGGGGTCGATGGAAGGAAGAAAATGCACGGAGTTACAGATTGACTTGACTTTGTGTGAGAGGGAGGGTTGTGCTTACATAACAGAGCTCCACAATGTGCCTGTTGCACCAGAACATACACAGACAGATCCATTGTGCTGCTGCTGCTGCTGCTGCTGCTGCTGCTGCTGCTGGAAAACTGGCGATAAGTTTGTGTATATACAGTTTTGGGACTGCTGCAGCTGCGAGCTAACACTAGTTTTCATAAGTTGTGTTTGTGATCATCAGATTGAAAATGAGAGAAATTGCCTTTTAGTTATTTCATTGCAAATATTGAAATATGACATCAGGCTACAATATGAACCCAACCTGTGTTACAATTTCCAAGCTCTGAAAACATTAATATTATTACTATTTAGCTGTTTTTTTTAAATACATGACACTCTCAGATCTCAGATAATGCCCAAAAATGATCTAATAACGATAATTTCCTGAAACAATCTAAAATAAAAAGTTTGATGTACTGTTTAAAATTACTGACTATGTGACTTACTCTTTGATCAAATTTAAAGCAGGACAAACATTAAAGGAGACATATTGTGTATTGTTTGGAGTAATAAAATACGCAGATCAGAAATGTACATTTTGTTCATTGTAAAGCACAAAATAAAATAGTTTGGAAATATACTATAGATAAAAAATAATCGCATCAACTTCCTGTTTAAAACTGCAGAAATTGACCTTTCGCCGAGCCCCGCCCCAAAACTGCTCTTGTCCAATCAAACATTGTAGCAACCGTTGCTATGTAAATAGGGCCCGTCAAATCTTGAGCTCCAAGCAAGATGGTGAAGCGATGCGCCTACGGTTTAAGTGAACCGGACCGCAGATACCACAAAATATTGACCGGAGGAGTTCTGTTCTTTCTATTTCCAAAACCAAAAACAACTGGAGCAGAGCCTACAATGAATTAAACAGTGCGGGCGGCTCGGGGCGGCTCCTCTACCATCTAAATATGACGAACAAATGTCTGCTCAAAGGTAAAACTAATGTTTAACTATAGCTATGGACTCACTGTGCTGTTAGATCTAGAGGCAAGAACACAAACTAGATCAAAGTTACCATGACGAGGAGGATATAACTTCAGAAGTTACGCTCTAAGCTGCTACGTTTAGCGAGCCCTTTAGCTTTAGCCAACACTGGTAGCTTTAGCTCGCTAACATACCTCGTAAATGAACAATATTTTTGCAATAGAGAAAAATAGACCTTATGAAAGTGAACTTACCCGGCAGTGCAAGAGCAGGACAAGGCTGTGCATGTTGTATTTGAGATAACGTTAAAGATCATGGGTTTCTCTGATTTAGCTTGAGACCAGTAGCATTAGCCTCCATAGGAGTTATGTCCCACTTTTGCGTATTTAAATATTTTGAATAAATCCCTCCGCTGCACAGTGAACTCCTTTTGCCTCGATCTAGGATATCGCGGAAAAATTGTTTTTAAAAAGTCACTAACGCGAACAGGTGTACTTCTTTCTGTCATTGAAGTCTATGGCACACTATCACATTTGACGGACGTAGCAACAGTAACTAAGGGGGGCTGGGCTCGGCGAAAGGTCAATTGTAAAATGCAATTGTTAAAAGCAGCAGAATTTCACTTTTTTCTTAACTACATGAGTGGGCGGAGATAGCTGGTATGTGAAAATGGATTTTCTGAGCACTGGAGCAACAGGACAAAACAAGATTTCTCAAACATTTTGCATTATAGATTCCTTTTAAAACTCAGTAGTACAATTTCATGTTTATCTAGTACAACCTTTGCTGATATTAGAGTTAAAATATCTTCATGCACTATAAATTCTACCCTTATCACCACTGTTATCACCGGTATTCCTACTCCTCTTATACTCGTGCTACCTGCTCCTTCACACAAACCCTGTTAGTGCGAGTGTGATTACATAAGACATGTACATGTATGTGCCAGCCTCTAAAGCAGAAAGTGTGGAAGTCCTGCTTGATTTGCCACTGTATGGACTTGTTCCAAACGGAGCCTCCAAAGTAGTGTTTCCCTGAGCTGCATCCACACACAGATCCATCACGCCATTGTTAAAGGGACCAAACTGGCACACAGCATCTCAAGCCCAGTGGAAAGTGACTGCCTACTGCTGGACCCTCACTGTGCCACGGTGTTTAGTACAAAATGTTCTTTCCCTTTGCATTTTCTGACTGTAGATTTAAAAATGGGATTTAAGATGTCAAAGGGCACCTCCTTTTCAAACAATAAAGAGAAGATATGTTGAAAGGTATTCGAATCAAAGCACTTATTGCACTTTGGCACGTCACTAATAATCATGTATTATTTTTATTAGGGCTGCAAAAACTACTGAAATCAAATTGAGATTGCAATTTGTAAATCTTTGTAAATAATTTTTGGAAGTACCACAATTCTCTTTAGAAATTCATTCATTCATTCATTCATTCATTCATTTTCTACCGCTTAATCTCGTTCGGGGTCACGGTTGACTGGAGCCTATCCCAATAACTTTGGGCCTTAGGCGGGGGAACACCCTGGACAGTGGCCAACTCGTCGCAGGATTAGACAGACAACCATTCACTCTCTCATTCACTGAAAGGGAAATTTACAGTGATGCCCAATATACCTAAACATGTATGTTTTTGGAGGAAACCGGAGTACCCGGAGAAAACCCACTGTGACACGGGGAGAACATGAAAACTCCACCCAGAGAGATTGTGAGATGTTAGTATGGTCTGACCCGGAAGTCGAACCCACAACCTTCTTATTGGGAAGCCAGAGCTCTAACCACTCTGCTTCTGTGCACCCCTCTAATATCCTATTATTTTCTACATCAAAGCTGTTAATTCAGTAGTTTTTGACATATTAAAACAGCTTACATGTAGTAGTAGTAGTTAGTTTATTTTAAAGGGAAAAAACATCAAACATTGTTGCCCTGTTAGGTACAACCGAAGCCACATTCATAGGCCATGTAGCGCAGAGTTAATTTTGCAGACCCGGTCCCTTATCTCAAAAACAAAGACATATAATACAATACAATACAACACAATAAAAACAATAAATGACAAAGTATTTACAGTAAAACAAACACACAATGCCAATGTGATTTTCACTCGACTAGATTTAACTAAAAAATGTGATTTCACAGCTTTTGAAGCTGTAGCCAATAAAAATTTGCTAATCATTTTTCTATTAAAATATCTGGATAAAACAATGCTAGCTTAAAACCATCACAAGTTGTATTCGTGACCATTCAGTTGGTACTGCAACTGACCACAATGTAAACATTAACTGCTGGTGCTCGGCTCACAGAACAGATTTTGTGGCAAATCTTACCTAGTTTAAATCACGATCTTTTTCCTGCTTCAAAAGTCTCCAGTTTTGCAAAAAAAATGTCTTAATGTTTTAACTTTGCCTCATTCTATAGCAGTGCGATTGATCAAGCTATAGTTTCTAAAACCTAACGCTTTGTGCGCCAATGAGTGCATCCATTGGGACAAAGAAGAAACCATCTTTCTACGCCGGGGCATAATCAGACTGATAATGTGTAGAGCTCAATTCAGACAGAGCCAGGTTACAGCCAATGAGCTCATATAGTAACTCACTTCAGCCTTTCTTACTAGTGTAAAAGAGAATAACTTTAACCATTAGATTAAAGTTGGGGTAACTAACTTTTTTTATTTATAAATTCGTAACCTTTGTGCTTTTCTCTTAAAAGTCTATGATAAATGTGTCACTTTATGAAAAAATGAAACCACTGAGTACTGTCAGAATTAAATAATGAAGAATTTTAGTTCTAATCAGGAGCCGAATGCTGTGCTCTGATTGGCTGTGCTTGTATGGTCCTCTCCAGTTTAATTTTGCTGTTTGTAAGAAGTGTTTTTTAAGCCATAATTGCAACCAAAAATGAATACATGTTGACATTAATCATGTGTTGAAGGATTTAGGAAAAAGATTTAAAACCTAAATCATGTTTGCAGTGTAAAAATCAGCTACTCCATCTTTAACAAATCGTGCATAGATGCTTAGATGATTTGTGACTTAAATTAGTCCAAGAGTCTGCTTGCTTTTCTGCGAGTCCTTCAGTTTTCCCGAACATATCTACTACATTCTACCACATCCCAGACTTGTTATTCTAAAGGAGGGTCCTGATCTTCCTGTTTGTAGTCTCCGGCTGCTTCTGATGGGGTCAAGTACAAAACACTTTACTTTTACAAAGCCTCACTGTTTTCACTAAGGAGCAGCTCATGAAACTCCTCCCATCACAAATATTCACCAACCTGACCTTTAACCTCACCCATGACCTCAAACTTAACTAATGACCAAACTCGTTGACTAATTTCTTAATAATAAAACACTGTCTCACTTAATTGCCATACCTCAGTAATAATACGAGCGCCGCACCTTTTTGCGTTTGGAGCCGTTTAGATTGCAGAGAAAGTCAGACCCTGTTCATAATGAAAGCCGGCGGTGATTTTACGGTGGTTTACTGCACTTCTCGTGGATGTGACATATTACACAGGAGTGGTGGCGTTAGTGTTTGTGGTGAGAGCTGCAGGTCTCAGGGCTGTGGCATCACTGAATCAGCAAAACTCATCTGGGAAAGCTTTTTAATCGCTGATCATGTATGAAGTTAGGCTTTATATTTGTTCTTTTTAACTTACAATATATACATTTCCTTTCTATGTAATTGGTTGACAAAATGTTTACACAAAAGGTCATAGTGTTTAAATTTAATCTAGACTATAAAATGAGACAAAATCACTTCTAAAACTTCTAAAATAGGTCTGTAGAATGTGTTAAAAAAAACAACAACTACAAAAAAACAACCTTTGCCTCTAATTAAAGCTGGGATACCTATTTATCTTTTTTTTAATTAAAGTGAGGTTCAACAGACGGTCCGAGACTTACTCCACCCCCTCAAACAGACTCGCAAAAGTGGGAGACGCCCAGTGGGTGTGTACAGACTTTGATTGACAGCACCAAGTATGGACAGTGAGCTTGTGAGTGATGTGAGTTTTGTGTGGGAGCGGTCCTGATGTGCGGAGAAGTTCACAGCTCTGACGCTGTGCACTGGTCTAGTTTCTTACTTGAACGTCAAGATTCTTTTTTATTAACTTTTTAAACACATGAATGAAGCTTTTGCTTCAGCCCACAAAAGCACATGAGCTTATGATGTGAACATCATCACAGTGAGTATTTTCTAAAACTGAAAATGAGAAATATAAGACAACGATACAAGGATCGAACCTGCGCACCTCATGTTTATCTAACTAAGTCAAATGACTGATGACGTCATCTCGCAGCGGGCTGCCGCTTTGCAGCTTGCCTTAGCAGCGGTGTCAGAAGGAGGAGTTTATATATTCCATCTGGGAGGCTCGTTTGTTGCATTAACTCAATGTGACGTCAGCGTAAACTGAAAATGCACTGACAACGTTGGACCATCGTGGCAGCACAGTCCTGGTTTTTGCACACATAACTGCAAAATAAGCGAGTTTGCACAGAAATGTTTAAAAAGGCCCGGAAACAATAAATAATTCAATTTTTACCCCATATACATAGTTTGACAGTGAAACTAATTTGATTTGATTCTCTTTAATTTTATGTCTTTCAAGGTCTGACATCAGGTATCATAGAACTGGAGGCGGTTTCCCAAAAGCAGGAAGTACAATCAACCAATTAGCGAACAGAGATGAAGAGGTGTTTTGGCCAGAACCAATTCGAGTTGAGATAGCAGACTGCGTTGATCTTGTGTCAAATATTAACTTTGTTTTTGTAAATTTAATTCATTGGTTTTCTACACCGAAACAGAAACGACGAAGATCACTGACACACATTATATGGTTGAAGCAAAAAAGTCCCTTCCTACAGTGAAGCAAACAAACCCCAATGATGCGATGTCATGTTATATATGTTTATACTTATATATTTTTAATAAACTATGATAAAAAGAAAATATAGAAGAGTCTCAGAACTTTTAAGGGTCTGTGTTGCCATAGAAACATACTGCCGAGTCTTAAATAAGTTGCAAAATTTGATTAGTTAGATCAGTTTATTTATCTTCATGTCTTTGTGTTTGCATTAGCACATTCTTCTAAATTGTGTGGCTGTGTTTCAGTTACTGCTGATTTAGGGCTAGGTAATTGTGAACATTTGAACTCCACTTTCAGACCCAACACCACTTTACATACTGTAAATAAATGTGCTGCTTCCTCTCTACCTTACACTAACTAAACTTGGCTCAGATCCAGTACAAATACCACATTGTCTCTAAAAGCGTATTCTCGAGAAACATTAAGCTGAAGAACTGAAGTTTTGGATTAATAATAAACGTTGTGAATTCCTGAAACTACTTCAGACTAAAACATGCCCCTGGATCAGCTCACGGCTTACACATGTACTCTGCATGTACTCGCTCACATTATTGATGGACATTCCAGTCGTATCAGCCGTGAAGAGCAAACAAAATGTGTCTTTTCTTCTAATCTGGCCCTGCCCCACCCTTCCCTCCTACAGACATGCTACAATTACTATAGAACACATATATAGGGCCTTGTGAGAAGTAAATATCTTTATCATTTCTTAACAACCTCTCAAATATTGACCCGCCCTCTCTAATAACACGTGGAAAGTGTGATTTATTTGTTGATTGGGAGTCAAGAAGTTTCTTTTAGTGTTGCTCACTTGTGCCACAAACCCCCTGGCCCCCTCCCCTTCAGTCTTTCCATACTTTAACAGAAATGCTCTAAGCTGGACATATTCATCATCAGAGTTGTTACTGTGGAAGTAGTATGATCTGCATTATTTGTTTGTAAGAAAGTTTGTAGTTTCTTCTGACATTTCTGGCCTATTTTTCCTAAAACACCTGATTAAAACTCTAAACTTCAAACTGAAGCTGTTTTTGAGTCTTTGGAGCATACACAAATGGCTTGTAAATAAGAGGCTTTGTTCTTTTGGTCTCTGATTCTGATTTGCTCTAATAAGTGAGAACAAGCTCTGCACAGAGGACAGTAAGGATATATTTCCACTTGAATGTTCTTAAATATAAAGAACTCCTGCTCAGGCTGGGCCTGTCTGTGTGGAGTGAGCATGTTCCTCCTCGTGTCTGGGTGAGTTTCCTCCAGGCATTCCGGTTTTCTCACCAGTCAGTAACATACAGGTTAGAAACACTTGGTGTTGGTCGGAAGTTGAGGCTCCAGGCGAATCGCTTCTGCTGAGCTGCTCCAGGTCTGCTGCTGTCACTGAGTGAAGACATACTCTGTGTAAATGTGCTATAAATGAAAATAACATTCATTCAATCAACAACAAAGCTGATATCTGGTAACCTGGCTCCTGCCAGATGGATCTGTGTTGAACTCTTACACAGTATCCATCTGGAACTTTACTCACTGAAAGAGTTTGGGGAAAGGGGGGACTTTTAGGGAAATAGATCAAGCTCATTGGATGTGTGGCCTTAGTTTGTGCTTAACCAACCATCAACAAATCGAAATGCTGTATTCAGTGTGCACGTGGATAAAACAGAAACACGTACATCCAAAAATCGCAAGGTCAGGTTAGGTATCTGGAACCTGGGTCTGATTGTCACTAATTTGGGCATTCTTAGGATTTTGACTCTTCAAGTTCGGAAGGTGTTGATTTAACAAACATGAGTTTTAGCGACCTGTGGTAAATGACGAAGGCTTAGAAAGAATTCATCTAAAAATGGCTTAACGGATTAAACCTTTTTTTTTATCTGATGGTAGACAAAATGGACAAAAAGCCGCATCAACTAGTATAAAAAAAAAGATAAAGTACATACATTGGTCACACAGTTTATGAGAATCTAGAATTTGCTGCATTGCTGTATAAGCAGAGTTCAAAGTTTGTGAAAATGTAGTGGGTTATAGTCCAGAAATTACAGTAATTGTTCTGAGACTATGGTTATGGTTGGTCATTCACCAAATAAAACCCCAAATCAATAACCAAGTACTTTTGTAGTTTAATAAATGTAAGTCTTGACTCCTTTTGTCGATATGCAGCGACAATCTTGTATAAATATACTGTATTTTTCACCAAAGAGTGCTCTAATCTTTCCGTTTGCTTTAGCAGGCTGCCACACTTGACACAGCAGTTTAAAAGCCCTGCAGAAGCGCTCCAAATCCAGACGAGTGCAGGTTTTATTTTTGTGTTGATCCTGTGTGGTGCTGTTGCTTGGTTGATCTCAAAACAGTGATGTCATGTTTCACAAAGGCCTTTCTGTGTTAAAGTCTTACTCTCACCTTTCCAGATTTGGTCATTTCATTACATCATCCACTGGACACAGGTTTTCAAACATAATATTCCTCAACAAGAAGCAAAGGGATAGAGGAGAACTCGGATCTCAACCAAGACTTTCTTTCTTAGCTAACACTGATAATGAATATATCACAAAACTAAAGAACGCCGACTTGATCCAGTGACAAACTGCCATATTTTCAGTGATGAAAATTGTCTTTGTTGCTCTGATTGCTTATGTCTTTTAATTATAGTAAAATTATGACATATACTATGGCAATTTCAGCTTAGTGGGGATACCAGCTTTCCAAAGCCTGATCCGTCAGATCTCAGAAGCTAAGCAGGGTTGGGCCTGGGCAGATGGGAGACCATGGAGGAACCTCGGGTGCCACAGTGGGGCAACAGAGGAGAAACTTGTTGTTGTGTCTGTAGACAAGACACTTCACCCACATTGCCTAGTATAAATCTGGTGTATGTGTATGAATTTGTGCCCTGACTAAGCCCTGTCCAGGCTACCCCACCTTGGTGGGACACAGCCTCGGTATATAATAATAAAATTATGACACATAATGAAAATATCACATCTAAAACTCACCAAAATGCAGGAAATTGCACAGAAATTTAAAAGGTTTTTCACTAGACCCCCTTGAATTATATCAGAACCCTGTTATATGGAAAAATATGTTTTTTGGGGTGCTTAGAGTGTCTGATTCTATGTAATTACAAATGTACTTTGCCACCTAGAGGTGACTGTAGGTCGACTCAAAAGCATGACAGCTGAAAGATTCAGCTTTTCCACTCCCGTTCTAGAGTTATAGATTTATCACAAAAACACAACATTTACACTATTTACATTGTTCATCATCATTGCTCATTTGAGTGTTTTATATGAACTACAATAAACGACAACAACAACAAAATAATAATATGGAGTTATTTATTTATTTTTTATTGTTATGATGACAGTTCTGGCTGTTCTTTAAGATGAAGGATGTGAGATTTTGGCTTTATTGTTGCCCGACTGTGTTTGAAACCTTTTTACATTTCCATCTTTGCTGTTTAAGCTTCAAGACGGAGGCTCGACGGCTGCTTAAGACTGTTTGAGTCTGTGATGATGGTTCACTCACAAAGACCGGTGAAGTTGAAATGCCTTGCTCATGGAAACAATGGCACTGTTACCTCTTAAATCCACAACTGTATGAATAAAGAACAAATGTGACCAAAGCAGACCCCAAAGCAAGACACAATCCTCAAGAAAACCTAAGAAGACTTCCAGAGAACTTAGTGAACGCCCTTAATACAAATCTAAACCATTTATACCCAGGGCAAAGCTCATTCTCTGTCATCTCAATAGGTCTCCACACTGTCCTATGTACAAATATCCAAAGATACTCTTATATAGACCTGCGGGTGAGGGTGAAGTGTCTTGTTAAAGGATGCCAAGGCTGCATTAACTCTATATCCACAACAGTATGAATAAAGAGTGCAGATATTACCATGTTACCAGAGACAAAGGCTTCAAAAACCTAAAAGAAAATTGCTTGGAGACTTTCAGAGGACTTAGTAATCGCCCTTTGTACAAATTTTAACAATTCATACCCAGGGCGAAGTCCGTCTTTAAAGTCTCAATAGGTTTCCTCACTCTTCTTTCTCGTTGCAGAAAAAGCCTCTCGTCTCTCTAAGTTCCATTATGTTACAATCGTCTTGTCAGGGCTAATCGTAGCCAAAACTCTCTGTTTTCGTCTACTTTGTTGTCCAGGTCCAAACTACTCGCCGTTTTGTGGATTTTCACTTGTTGCTATTTGCTTTTGCCCTTTTTCCTCAAGCTCCTTAATCTCTTCTTTAAGTACAATCTTCTCATCCTCAGGGAAATCCACAGTTTTTTGTAGTTCGCTTTCTTGACAGGGCACAATTTGGCTTTCAAAGCTCAATGTGTTGTTCTGGAGAAGATCGTAAGCTGATTTTAAACTCAGGATCTTTGCTGATCCTGCTCTTTTTAAATCCGCATTTGTTCTTTCAGATACATAGACCTGTGGGTGAGGGTGAAGTGTCTTGTCAAAGGATGCCAAGGCTGCATTAACTCTATATCCACAACAGTATGAATAAAGAGTGCAGATATTACCATGTTACCAGAGACAAAGGCTTTGAACACCTAAAAGAAAATTGCTTCGAGACTTTCAGAGGACTTAGTAATCGCCCTTTGTACAAATGTAAACAATTCATACCCAGGGCGAAGTCCGTCTTTAAAGTCTCAATAGGTTTCCTCACTCTTCTTCCTCGTTGCAGAAAAAGCCTCTCGTCTCTCTAAGTTCCATTATGTTACAATCGTCTTATCACTGCTTATCGAGAGCCAAAACGCCCTGTTTTCGTCTACTTTGTTGTTCAGGTCCAAATTACTCGCTGTTTTGTGGATTTTCTCTTGTTGCTATTTGCTTTTGCCCTTTTTCTTCAAGCTCCTTAATCTCTTCTCTAAGTACAATCTTCTCGTCCTCAAGAAATCTACAGTTTCTTGTAGTTCGTTGTTTACAGGGCCGCTGCTAGCCATTTTGGTGCCCTATGCAAGATTTCAAAAAGGTGCCCCCCCCACACACACACACAAAAAATAAAATATAAAAAAAATTATAAAAAAATTTCCAGCTTCAAACCAACCCCACAAACGCACTGTATCTATTTATTTAAGAGACGGGGCCTGAAAGTCCCCCTACATTTTTGTTTTGTTTTATTTATTTATTTATTTATTTATTTATTTTTACTTTTTTATTATTATTATTACATACTAGATGCATTGTTTTATCTGTGATGTTTTAGAAAAGTAAATCCATTAATTTCAAATTTTTGCCAGATTGCTTTCCAGTGGGGCCCCAGACCTCTTTGCCCCTCCCTAAACTGCCCTATGCTCCGCCACTGTTCCCTCTCCTGCGCCACTGCTCCCTCTCCTGCGCTCACTGAACACAGCCCAGCGTAAAGCTGCATCCTCGCGCAAAAGTTTGAGGAAATACTGTAACTTTTGTCAGGACAAATAGACTAGATTCATGGTTTGTGTTTCCCTCTGAAAGAATCTGAACATAAATGTGGAAAAATCCGCCGTATTTCGCCGCGGTTATTTGCGTGTTCAAATCTGCAGCCGTCTTAATTCATCTGCTGTTTCTGATCGTAACTGACCCAATATGTGTCCTATTGACGCGAAATAAAGATTGGCCAAGAGCTTATGAGTTGTATAACATGTTCCTGTGTTCGAAAGGCACCTGCGTCTAGACCAAACTTGTCTGTCACTCATGAGTTCAGCACACGGGACAGTGGGACGGTACAGCTCAGCTTGGTGCCCCCAGAGCAGGTGATGCCCTACGCGCTCTGCGTGATGTGCGTATTGGGAGCGGCGGCGCTGGTTGTTTAGATTCTTGAGAGACTGGACTTCTTTTTGGTATGCGGAGATTTTGTTTCTCAGCTGCAGCATTTCCTCTGCGTTCCTTGAGTTCATATAGCTGCATTTGGTTCTCCAAGCTTTCTTGATTGGACATAATTTGGCTTTCAAAGCTCAATGTGTTATTCTGGAGAAGATCGTAAGCTGATTTTAAGCTCAAGATCTTTGCTGAGTCCTGCTCTTTTTGACGCCGCATTTGTTCTTTCAGATCCTGAATGGTTTGCTTGTAGCTTTCTAATTGCTCTTTCTCGTTGTTCTTCTCTATTTGGATTCTCAACTGTTTCTCCAAACATGAGATATCATTAACTTCTTCCTTGAGTAAAACCTTCTCATCCTCATGAAAATCTACAGTTTCTTGTAGCTCGATGTTTAGATTCTTGAGGGATTGGTTATCTCTTTGGCCATCAGAGATTTTGTTTTTCAGACGCTGCATTTCCTCTGCGTTATCTTTCATTTTGAGCTCATACAGCTGCATTTGGTTCTCCAGGCTTTCTTGACTGGACATAATTTGGCTTTCAAAGCTCAGTGTGTTATTCTGGAGAAGATCGTAAGCTGATTTTAAGCTCAAGATCTTTGCTGAGTCCTGCTCTTTTTGACGCCGCATTTGTTCTTTCAGATCCTGAATGGTTTGCTTGTAGTTTTCTAATTGTCCTTTCTCGTTGTTTGTGCAATACTGATCAGTTTTAGGCTGAACTTCTAGTTTAGATTCGAGAACTTCCAGATAACACAACATTTCTTTCTCACATTCGGAGTAAGCTCTAGTCTGGGTGTTGTTCTTCTCTATTTGGATTCTAAGCTGTTCCTCCAAACTTGAGATTTTATCGTTCATCTCTTCAGTGATTACAGCCTTGTCAACCTCAAGAAAATCTACCGTTTCTTGAAGTTGGGTGTTTAAACTCATAAGTAACCGGATTAAACTTTCGCATTTGGAAATTTCGTCAGCGTAACCTTGATCAATACTTACCTGGGCTTGTAATTTAGCTTCAACAACTTCCAGATAACTTAGGATTTCTCTTTCACATTTAATGTAAGCTTCAGTCTGAGCGTTTTTATTCTCGGTCTGGATTCTCAGCTGTTCCTCCAAAGATGAGATCTTATTTAGAAATTCAGCTCTTTCTAATTTCATTTTAGCTTCACTATCCTCCAAGTAACTTAAAATTTCTGTCTCACATTCGGAGTAAGCTGCAGTCTGAGCGTTGTTCTTCTCTATTTGGATTCTAAGCTCTTCGTTGACTACAGCCTTGTCAACCTCAAGAAAATTTACAGTGTCTTGAAGTCCGTTGTTTAAACTCTTGAGTGCCTGGATTTCACTTTCGTATTTGGAGATTTTGTCAGTGTAACCTTGATCAATACTTACCTGGCTTGTAATTTAGCTTTTACAGTTTCCAGATAACTTAAGATTTCTTGCTCACATTTGGTGTAAGCTTCAGTCTGAGCGTTTTTCTTCTCATTTAATTTTCGGCCTGCTTCAGTGCTAATTTGGCTTGTCCCTCATGATTTTTTAAGCTAAAACTTAAAAAGCTGTTTTATACAAAACTTTTAATCGAAAAAACAAACACACATATGATGTGAAAATACAGTATATAATAATTGTCGTAAGATCTGACCATTTGTAAAGTTGTACATGTTTTTTGTGCTGAATTTGCAACAGCTACAAGCAACAATATTGTATCTAAATATTCTAATAGATCCATGATTCATTCACTCCTCGGTAATTTCTTTCAAATCATGTTCTTAAGCATCACAATCATAATCATACTCAAAATGCATTTATTTCTAACCTTTTTGAGCACACCTAAAGACATGTGCAAGCTCCTCATGGTGGCACACATTTTGACTGTCCTTAGTCTAATTTCTTGGCAAGTCTATTATGTGATCAGTCTTTACTTGTGCCCAAAGCAAAAAGATAAAACCAGGGGCCTGATCTTTTTCCGCTGCTTAGCCAAAACTTTGGAAAGAAGTCCCAAGCACCTTAGGCAAATAACTTTCGGATTTTAAGTCTTCTTCAGATCCGTTTTGAAAAGCCTGTTTTATTTTTTTAGATGTAGGTGAAAATCTTGCCGCCTTATCAGAAGAAAGTCATATGCTTTATAGAACATATGACAGAAAGAACATTCCCAAACATTTTATCTGTTTGTATTTTATTTTGCAGTGATCATTTGTGTTTTGACAGCTGGGTCAAAAGTAAAATGGGAGTTCATTTTGTCACTGGTTTGGGCCTGAATAAAACTATCTAATGGTGTCTGATGGCTATAGAACATTTCTGTTCAATACCTGAAGCTACTTTCATAAAAGAAATAGTTTTGTGGACGTGTATTTGTAAGCGTAGAATTCAAGCTGGCTGATTTGACTGTAAAAGAGTTCTATTTTTCTTTTTTATCTTTAACATGTCCAGAAGTTTACTTAAGAAAGACAACAAATGGGCCCTTTATCTCAAGCCCACTGGTTGACTTTGTTGTTTTTTCAATGCTTTAAATATGGTTACATTTGAAGATAAACCTGCTTTTTGCTTCTGGCTCTTAGAAATACACATCTTTTCTTCTATAGTTCTTTTGAGACCCAAGATCCTAAAACATGTCCACAAGAACTGACTAATCTCTCAGACTGTTACTTACATTCTGAGCTAAGTTTAGTAACTCTGCCTCTCCGGTTTCATGATGTCATCCTCCTTGACATTTTCCCTCTTTAATCACATCCAACAAACCTTTTTTTTTTTCTTTTCGAACATGAGGAGTTGATAAAACTTTGGCCGAGGTCGTGCTGTGACCTGAAGTCCCTTAGGAGCCGAGTGCTGCGCTGGTTTGTGTGAAGATGTGATTTTACTCTGGAGGTGGGGAATGCGAGTGTGAGGAGGGCGGAGACACCATCACAATTAGCAACGAAAGGAAACTATTTCACAGCCTCAGAGTGTCAGATGGAGTTTGAGTCCAGGTGACGAGCCAACAATCAGGGCTAAATAAAGAGGTGGCTTCATCCCAGGATTCTGAATGAGATTATCTGTGGATTAGATCAGTGTGAATCATGAGTCTTGTATGTATCTGAGTTCAGAATGTAAAAGAGATTAGTCAGTTCTTGTTTAATTAAATGTAAAGCACTTGTGTTACATGCATGTATGAAAAGCGCTTTATAAATAAAGTTTGATTTGATTTGATTCTTGTGGACATGTTTTAGGATCTTGGGTCTCAAACGTGTTACACCAGGAGCAAAAAGCAGGTTTATCTTCAAATGTAACCATATTTAAAGCATTGAAAAAACAACAAATTCAACCAGAGGGCTTGAGATAAAGGGCCCATCTGTTGTCTTTCTTAAGTAAACTTCTGGACATGTTAAAGATAAAAAAGAAAAATAGAACTCTTTTACAGTCAAATCAGCCATTTCACAACAAAACTTTGAAAACTTTGATAATTAAGATAATGCCCAGTAAATGTGGCAAAACCAACCAAGAGAAAAAAACAAGCCTTCCTTTGACGTGAGGTTAGAAAAAGAGCTTTTTATTCCAGCAGGAGAGTCTTGTTGTCTATGTTTGTCCTCTATATTTGACACATTCTCAGAGACACATCACATAGAAACGCTGGAACCTCGGGAGACACAGTGGGACGAATAAGTTCAGTTTCCATAGGCTCGAGTCGGGGTGGTACGGCACGGTCCTATGCTGTTTCCACTGCGCAAAGCGACCTGTTCTGTGATGGTTGCTGGGTCTAAAGTGAGCCACTTTTGGCCCTGCTTTCACCCTGGACCCTCGAGCAGACCTTACTGCGGTCGCCCCTTTAGACTCTAGAATGATTGGACAAGAGAAAACACAGATTCAGGTAAAAATCAGACGGAAAAGAGCAGATAGAAACATGAAATAATGTTCCTCACTAAACGTCGACTTGATCCTGTGAAAAAAGGCCATAATTCCAGTGATGAAAACTTTATTTGTTGCACTGATAACTTTAACAAAGCAAATCTAGTGCATTAGCATCAGCTGTTTCTTGTTTGTCCAGGCAAAACACTGTAAAAAATTATAAATCCTGTGCGTAATGTATCCATAATCCAGCCTCAAGGCATTGAATAAAACTGGTATAAAATACAGCATAAAGTTCCTTGTTTACACCAGCGTGACCCTCGAGTCACAGCCACAGACTTAGAATTTTTACACGTGAATCACTGATTCGTTATTGACGCCAGGACGAAAAAGGATAATTCAGGTAAATTTTCTTTATATTTATTTAAGAAAGCATGTGTAATGTGTGAGTGACGTAACAGACCCTCGGGAGCCTGGACCAGCATTGGAAACACTCACTCATTAACATAAGTGACCCAAACCGCTCCAAAGTGTACCGCTCTGGGGGACCCAGGCTAATGGAAATGTGGCTATAGACACTTCACCCACATCTAGTGTAAGTGTGCGGCGATCGGAGGGTCGATGTCTTCTCTCAGTCTGCCCCAGGGCAGCTGTGACTACAGTACGCTACTAGTAGTTTCCCATTACCAAGTGTGGAATGTGAAGCATCTTTGAGTGCCATGAAATGAATGGGCAGAGGAGCAGAGAAGGTCAGAGGTCAGGTTAGAGGGCAGGTACAGGATTTACAGTGAACACTTATGAAGCGAACAGGCCGTTAATTTAAATGAGTTATAAAGCATCTAAACCACAAAAGCCTTCTTTGAACAGTGGACTTTGTCTTGAGGAGAGTCTGACCCAGCCCAGCGTCCTATCAGCCTCATCAGCTGTAAAAACCTGTCCTGCTTTAGCCCTGTCCACATCTCTACACTGTGTCTCCATGTCTCATTTCAAATAAACTTACTTTTCTCCTTTGAGGAACTTTAAAGACTCTTGGACTGTGAAGATGTTGCCCTCCAGTGGTGGAAAAGTTGTACTCACTTCATTATATTAGATATATGTATGTTCCAGAGTCAAGGAGGGACAAGTCCAAGTCAAGTCGTAATTCAAGAGAGACAAGTCCGAGTCAAGTCCCAAGTCAAAGAGAGACAAGTCCAAGTCAAGTCCCAAGTCAAAGAGAGACAAGTCCAAGTCAAGTCCCAAGTCAAAGAGAGACAAGTCCAAGTCAAGTCCCAAGGCAAAGAGAGACAAGTCCAAGTCAAGTCCCAAGTCAAAGAGGGACAAGTCCAAGTCAAGTCCCAAGGCAAAGAGAGACAAGTCCAAGTCAAGTCCCAAGTCAAAGAGAGACAAGTCCAAGTCAAGTCCCAAGTCAAAGAGAGACAAGTCCAAGTCAAGTCCCAAGTCAAAGAGAGACAAGTCCAAGTCAAGTCCCAAGTCAAAGAGAGACAAGTCCGAGTCAAGTCCCAAGTCAAAGAGAGACAAGTTCTAAGTCTTGAGTCCAATTCATCAAGTCAAGTCTCAAGTCAGTTAAACAGTCAAACATGCATTGTGTAATAATTCTGCCACATGTCTTCTGAGAAAGACATTTTTCTTTGCCTAGAATGTTCCGTATTATGGCATTAGACGTATCTATCTTCATATAGACAGAGAGGCGACATATATTCCAGGTCACAGGTCAGGGCTGTGAAGATAAGACTGTTTTTCTAAGGCGTTTTTGAGGAAATGCAACAGTCAGATGTGTTTAATGCGATACTGTGGAACACTCCAGGTCTCCATGGACACACACATGAACAGGAAAGGTGACTACTGCAGTAATAGTCATGCACTATATAATGCATAAATATCAATATTACAACACTGGCTAATGAAAAGACAAACAGTCACAAATATTTTATTAAGCACTTTTGAAAAGAGCAGATTTTTATTTTTGATCATTCATTTTTTGATAACCATATCACATGCATTTTCAAAATGTCGTCGCCTTATATAAAGTAAAAGTACTAGTTTACATCAATATGTACAATATGTCAGTCCTGTTTGTCTCAGAATGAAGTATAAGAAGAAGAAGATTTTAGTAGTTTTAACCTGTTAATTCAGTTGTTGTTGATCCCAGACTTTATTTGTAATAATTGATAATGTTGTTTCTACACATATTTTCCTCAGCTGTGCGTCTCACCGTTGCATCTATTTTGAAGTGTGTGTGTTAAATGTTTTGGGGCCGGTTTTGGACATGACACGCCTCAGAGAAAATGCCCTGGACTTAAAACATTTCGCCGCAGCTCGACGTGTGACCTCTGCACTGGTCATGAGCCGTAAATCTGGAACAAATTATAACAAATGATCCGACGTGAGTAATGTGGAAAACGGTGATTCAGGGTCATGCACTTGGACTCGTCCTGTGAGTGTGGCAGCATGGACTTTTTAAACAGGAAGAGAACAGGAACTCATACAGATACTGACAATAGTGTGACGGAAGTCTAGAACAAATGAACATGTGTTTCTCCTCTATTTTCAATTATTAATGTAAAGCACTCTGTCAATGAAGGCTGGGCTCACTCATCGTGAAAAATGCATGTCTTGTATTTTTAAGCATCGTAATGTTCACACTATTGAGCACACTTTAATATAAGTTAATAATAATAATGCAGTGGATTTATTCAACGCTTTTCAAGACACTAATGCCGGTTTCACACTGAATCCAGTCCGTACTCCGGTCGGGCGTACGGAGGCTTTCCGTTTCTTGAAAAGCAATGAGAGGCTCTCACACCGCGATCCGTCCGGTCCGGCGATGCTCCGGTTGTCCGGATCTTTTCCTTTTCAAGGAACTTTTTCCAGACTGCCAGAGCACTCCAGAGCATTTTTTGGTAAAGTTGTGTAAACAAGACACGACAAACAGGAAACCAAGCGAGCGCTGGTGAAGAGAATCCGGTGGTTTTTCAGATAAAAACATTACGTTTCTACTACTACAACATAGTAGTGACTTTGATTGGAAAAAGTTACAGTAAAAGTAGTTTATAATGCAATTTTGTTAGATACAAAGCTGGAAAATGGAAATTGAAACAAAAAACATTTATTTGTCTAAAACTAATTTTTGTTACTAGTTATAACTTTGATCATACACATAACACTTTTTACTCGATTTTACATCACATTTAAAAGTCCTTCTAGCAACATAATAAACATACATTTAATTTATATTTTCAGTGGTACAGTGTGACTGCTGTTTAGCGCTGTTCATAGTCTCACAGTGGCTCACAGTGACTCATTTATGTGACTAATTTGTAACAGAATTTACTTCTCGTCTGTGTGAATGATCAGATGAAAGCTTTTTGAGATGTTGCAATTGCACAAAAGGTTATTCTATTAAATATATTTATGATGAATATGTTAGCCAGTACAATAAATTTGAAATACAAGTGTGTAGAAGAAAGAATGCCACACTTGTGAAACACCTCCCCCTTCTGTTCACCAGAGAAACTTCACTCTTGCTCCTCCTTCCCAAACTTAAACTCTCTTCTGACCCAGAGCCTGAGCAGGGGAACACAGAGGCTGCAGTCACTGGTCATTACAGGGCAGAAATAAACAACCCCAGTGTTTGTGAAGGTGTAAATTCTTCTGGTTGTTTTTGTACTTCCTGTTATGTGTTTCCATAGCGACCTCAGAGCTTGACAAACACTGGTTTCATATGTTAAACCGAAGCTGCGGAGAAATGCCTCAGAGCTGAATCACTCGAGTGAGGCCCAGTGTGTGACCTCTGCTCTGGGGAACCACCACAAAAGACACTGCAGCAGGAATCTGGGGCCACTTATTGGAACAGATGAATCAAAATCTACTACTTCTAAAGAGAGTGAGGCTGCAAATCTGAATGAAGGGACTGCGTTTGTTATAATCCTACAAGTAGTGGGGGTTCTCTAGAGTGTTAAATAATCAGGGAGAGTTTAGTTGTTTTGTGAGATGCAGTAAATATTCCTGGAATGAATAACAAGAGGAAGTTCTGCCCTTCTTTACCACAAACTCCTGCGTTATAGATGGACTAATAAGTGATTAATGATTGACAGCTCAGATTGCAGTTCAGTGTGCAACAGCCCGCCTCTTTTCCCACCCACAGTAACTCACTCGGACAAACCAATCAGAGAGAAGCAAATGTAGGATGGGCAGGTCATTTCAGTTCACTTTTATTCACTTAAACTATGCTAATATAAATATGATTTGTCATTCAAGATAAACAGATGCCGTTTTTGATACAAAAAGTGAAGGGTTGTAGTTATCAATAGAAATGTGTGAGAATACTTTTCTCATGCTTATGAGTTACCTTACCGTCTCTCTTTTCCTCCTAACATCTAAAAACATGCATGTTTAGGGCAGTTTACACTGTTAAATCTCCAAAATGAATGAATGAGAGAGTAGGACTGGGCCATTAATCAAAAATTGTGAGATCGAATCGAACTGAATCGTCAATTATTGGTGGTGTCTTTTGTCAATAAAAATGTGTAGTTTGGAGCAAAAGTCAAACTTGGAGGCAGAATATTGAAATATAGTTTCAAAAAATCGAATAAATATTAAAGTTTTTGTTTTAATTTATGTTCAGAAAATACATTTTTCTATTGTTTTTTGAAAAGGTTAAACAAAATCAAAATTGATCAATATGAGAAATAAAATGTGATTGTATTTTTTCTCAGATTGCCCAGCCCTATGAGAGAGTGAATGAAATACTACCTTATACGGAAACAAGTGGGAGAAGATGAATGAATGAGTTATTAATAGTAAAAACTGACTCTTGCCCACCATTTGCCCTGTGACATCATCACATTCTACATTGTTAACATAGTCAATTCATTCTATGAATATTGGTACATGAATAATGGTAGTACAGAAAGCAAAAAGCTATTTTTTAATTCCATTTAATGTTCTGTACAGTACGTACACGAATTGTTTTTTGAGATGGTCCTTCATTCATCCATCCATTTTCTTTCCCTTTATCTGGAATCGTGTCTCTGAAGCAGCAGTCTGAGCAGTGATGCTCAGATGTCCCTTTCACACTTCCTCCAGCTCTTTGAGTGAATCTTTAGTTGTTCCCATTCCAGAGGCACAGTCCCACCAGTGTGTCCCAGGAGCATTTCAAAGTAGGACATGTCCAGAACACCCCACCAGAGAGGCTTTGTCCAGGAGGCAGTGGAACGGATGTCAAGTCAAGTCAGCTGGCTCCCCTTGACATACAGGAGCAGCGCCTCTACTCCGAGTTCCTCATGTGTGACTGAACATCTCACCTTATCTCTAAAGCCTCCTGCACACTACAAGAGTTCGGTCCCGATTCTAAGCCAAATGTTTCCTTCTGCGAGTTCAGGAGGTGTGATCAGAGTAAAGATTTAATGAATAGATTTGTTTAAGTTTCTCTCCTTATGTCTTCTTATGTACGAGTATTTGTTCATGACCATAGGTAAAGGTTGGAAGGTTCAGGGATTTCTGCCGTGATAAGCACCAGGGACCTTATGACCAAAGCTCCGATCAGCTGCTTTGATAGGTTTTTTTTTAATAAGAAATAGTGCTTTATCTGGAGCAGAGTTATGTGGATATACAATGGTTTTCTAGCACCGTCAGTAACTATTTTGAGTTCTTTGCTGAAGCATTCACTTTTTGTGCTTGTCTTAGACTTATGTGTTGATATTTGTCCAGCTTCTCTGATAAACCAATCCAAGATTTGCAGTAAACTCATGTGGTTTTATTGGCCAACTTCCTGTGTGCGTTTCCATGGCAGCAGCCAGTCATCCCACGCCCCTTTAGTTTTTCTGTTTTATCTCAGATTTAGCCTGGCATTTCAGCTCAATTAAAGCATTACAACTCGAATTGCAACAGTCTCCAAATGCGTTGCCCAATATTTACCCTTTTCTACTTTGATAATCTAGTTTTTTTATATGACTTTTTAAAGAAATGTTTTGGACACAAGCACAACTATAAACTTCTCATCATGTGCTATGAGTCATGCCTTTCCAATTCAGTTCCTCTTTCGTCTCGGACCAAGTTTTAGAGCGTTTTACTGCCCTTTTTTTTCTCCCCGTGCAGCTTATCCTCCCTAAAGACTTATCCGAAGACAATGGTGTTTAAATATAATGAGACGTGATTGTGTAAACTGTGGGAAAGAGTGAAATTTGACCAGTTCCTGCCTGAAATGAGCAGGTAAAGAAAAGCAGTTTGGGTGGCTCCCGAGGTGTGTCCGTGGCTGGATAATACTGTTTTGTGAGGATCTGTTTAATTCCCCGTACACCACTTTACTCTGGGGCAGGGCCGGAGCATAAAGGATGTTCTAGTCCATGTTATAGAGACCATAAATCACATTATCAGACTCACTTTGTGGGGCATCATATTGTAAAGCAACACTATGGCTCTGCTATTGCATTGCATCAGGCTTGCTCTTTTGATTAACCCAGAGGTGTCAAACTCAGATGGAGCTGGGGTCAGAGTTGGTCACGGGCTGCATTTTAAAGTATACAGTAGGTTTTTCTGTGTCGGCTAAACACATTGACTGTGGGTCTAGATCTGTATCTGATTCTGATATTGTAAAACACTGCATTTTGTTGTTGTATTATATTATATTATGTTGCACAGACTTATAAGGATAAATTGTTTCTTCTTCCATTCTCATTAAGGCTGTGGAAAAATGACACGGAGCATTTCAGCATTCAGTGCGTGTTGACTTGAGAGGTGTGAGTTGTCCTTTAAGAGTCAGTGAAGCCTGCCCCTGTTTGGCTGATCTGATTGGCTGTGTTAAAGTTCTTCATAAATTGGTGGAACCAAACATCTCGCAAATAGTTTCGAGGCAAACTTGGCAAAGATTCAGACTCGGAAGTGTGCAGAAAGCTTTAGTTTTCTCCTGACGCATTTCACTTTTTGCCGTCTGTAAAGCCAGATACAACCCTTTTTCTATTACACAATTATTTGGCTTGAGACCGCTGTGGAGAATTGTCGAGTTTCACATTCTTGTTCTCATATAAATAAGCATTGTGCTGACCATAGCTTACAGTAGGTACAAGTCTTCTAGTTTTTGCAGCATTTATTCTTTGATATCTGAGCAGGCAGAAATGTAGTTTTAACATTGCAGATTTTCATTTTGAAATTGCTTTAAAATCCACATAATCTTGTCTCGGACAAAGGCACATTCTTCAAACAGAAAAAACTTCACAAGGCTCCTTGTTCTTCTAATGCTGAGACAAATATATGGACTTGTTTTATGGACACAGAGCTTTTACAAAAGCCGTCTTTGCTTAGCTTCATATAATGTTTATTGTGAGAATTACCTGCATTCAGGCTGATAATACCCTTCTTATGTAATGTTGAAGAAAAAAGGTTCTCTGTGGAGTTGTTCTGTCTTTGAGTGAGTTTGCTTTATTGCCCATACAAATCTGTTCATAGTCAAAACACAAATATGATATTTTATTTACTCTTCAGCACCTTTACTTTGACTCCATCTGCTGGCTCCATAGGAAATTACACCAGGACAATGATCAGACCAATTGCTTGATATGCTAATGCTGCCGAACGACTTCACAAAACTGGGACATTCAGAGCAATGTTTTCTGAGGCTCAGAGAGAAAAGAATAGTATCTCACAGACACAACTCCAGCTGTTTGTGATGAGGAAGTCATGTTAGAACAGGATTAAAAACACAAAAAAACAGTTTTGTATAATATGTGTTCTTTGGATTCAGAGACAGATCGGAGAATTTGACTCTTAGCTGTGAGATTGTAGATGTTTCAACCTGAATTATGGCTCATATTTTTATAATTACTGGGCCTATTCACGTGAAACAAAAGTGGCACAAAGTTCAATGTTTTCCATCTCAGCACAAATAATAAAACTAAAAACATATTTCCCAATGGTTCAATAAAAGTGTTGCCATTATTCAACTCCAAAAACACAGTTATTGTGATTTAAACAAAGAAAGATCCTGTGTGATTTTGTGGAGCCAATTCTAAAGGATTAATTATAAAATTCATCATTTGTAGAGTGACTGTGAAAGGACATGGACAATGTTTTTCCATTTCGTCTGTCTCACCTCGGAGTTAGTTTGTACGCAACAGGTTTTTAAAATCTGTGAAGTTTTGATATAAAATTCACTTCTCTTTTACACGACACTGAGCTGCGTGTTCATTCAGTCCACGTTCTGTTTGCTTCACTGAATACAACAGTTTGGTGGGTTCACTGGACCCGGCGGGCATTTTGTGCTCATTAATACTGGACAAACAGGTTTTTCACTGAGCGCTGCCTCGAGCCAAGCTATTGATTGACTGTTTGCAAACTTATCGGTGCAGTGATTGGCTGTCTGCAGGCAGCACACCCACGATGGCATAATACAACGTTTTCAATTCTCGTACAATTAATTCTTCACAAGAAACTGTCAGAAAATCATGTTATTATCACTTTTACCGTAAGAAACAGTAACGTCCCAGAGACTGAATTACATTGCCTCGCTGTTGAGGCGCGTTACCAACTGCTTCTGTCATCAACAACACCTGAAGGATTTCTGTATTTCCGCTAATGTGATTTGTAAGTGACTTTCAGCTGGACAGGAAAATGTGAAGAACTGAGTTTTGTCAACGAAAACTTGTTAAATCAGTGAGGGAAAGTGCCGTGACCCAAAAGCAAATGTCTTATTTATGAAATCTAACATAAATTAAGAGAAATAAATAACTATGGAAACTTAAAGCTGTCTCACCGACTTACCTGTGTGCCTTATAATTCTACTCTCCAGGTGAAATTCCTGGGGTGGCGTTGCTGGTCTTTTTGTTTAGTTTCATATTTTTATTTTATTAAATCCCATCCCGATCTACCACACTCACATGGTATGAAAACTGTGTGAAAGTGGAGAACAGAAAGTGAAGTTACTTCTGCAGTTCAGAGCTGTGAGTGACTTGTGAGCACAGCACCATTTTACTGGACAAAATTATGTACTGCAGCTAAAATGCAACTCGTCGTTTCTGTGCGGATTTGGATCAGACAGATTAGGTAAAAAATTATACGTTTTTCTGACCCTAGTTATCTTATAAACGGGGCCTTAAAGTTCCTCAGCTCCTAAACTCCAAAACCCAGGCTTCTTCAATACTTTTCTCAGAGTGGGTCTGGTCACCTCTCTCCTCGCCGTGATTCGGATCAACTCGTGAAGCAAAGAAGCTGATTGGTCGTCTGTCAATTAGAAATAAATCTAACTTCACTCACCTCACATTAAACAAGGGTTTTGTTTTGATCATTGATTCTGCAGAAATTCGCGATGTTCTTCTATTTTGACATTGAAACTTGCTAATTTGCACAGTTTATTAGCCAGTATGTTGACTTGTATTTTGAGCACCTTGAGGAGAGCCATTTTACTGGAAGTCTGACTCCCACTCAACAGTTAATCATTAGTCATTAACGACTGGTGTGAACTTTATCTCCTGATGCATTATTCAATCTCGTCTGTGACTGAAACCTCATCAAAGTCAATCAGTTCACCTTCTTCATAAGTCATCCCTAAATCTCCTGTGATTATTGTCCAGTTGAGAGAATGAGTTAATCAGTATTATCCTGAGTATTCCTCTGTGATGTCTTTACTGTGCGTCCTCCTCTGACCCGGCGCTTCACACTTTGAGTATTATCTGTTACGGCTGATTTAATCTGCGCTGAGTAGGATTTCTTTTGTAAACGGTTCTTGTTTCACTGAACAATGAGACACAATGGAGATAAGTGCAGTGATAGTGAACCAGGTCATCCTCAGTCTGATCACTTTACATCTGCTCACAGCATTTGTTTTCATACTGCTTTTATTTATGATATTGTGTTACTGTAATTTTATACACAACTAAGAAATGTAGGTGTACGTGAAATTGTGAAGAAAGTAAGAAAAACAGACGTAACTGAATTGTAGGATTGAAAGTGAAAGTAGGTTCTCTGTTAGATAAAGCCTTCTTCATACCACAGGAGTTTTGTCCTGATTTTAATTCTGATGTTTTCCTCTACGAGTTCAGGAGGCTTGGCCAGAGTCAGAGATGTTTGGTGTTTTCTCTCCTTCTGTCTGTGCATCGCTGTGACTCTGTCAGGACTGCTTGTCAGGAGCATCATGGTGAAGTTCACCTGTTGAACGAGTGAGGACCTTTACAACAGAAGCATCTGGTGCATCTGCCTTGTCAAAATGCAGAATTATTTTTCTATAAGCTTTACACACGTCATCTCCAACACACCTGCTCCTTAAATGATGTGAGAAGCATCTTTACTAGACGATTGAACATGACTTTTACACTGCAGTGTGAGTGTAACAGCTCCTTTATAAACCCGCTTTAATCCACCAGCGTTTCATCATTGTTGTTGTTGTTTAACTTTTATAAAAGAAAACACTCTGCGCTCGATCACGTGACACACACTGTTCTCTGCTCGCTGCTGCCGCTCTACAAGTCTGTCTCTGTTCTTCTGACACATGATGCCAGACTAATAATCCTGTAAACATCCTTATGTCTGTGGCGGCCTCTTCTTTTTTTGACATGACTAAAAATTGCAAAAGATCTTAAACTCCTCTCGTGTGCAGCTGGATTAAGTTGTTTCCGATGACAAGTTAAGACAAGCGATGCTTTCACAACAATAACTCATTCCACAACCATTAACTTCCTCAACAAAGTAAAACTTCCTCAACAAACTAACTCAGAAGCATGTTATATATAGGCCGCTAAAGTTAATAAATTTGTCTTTAGGAATTGAGGGCTGTCGTTGGAAAAGGTACAATGTCATGACAAATATTTGAAGCTGATAGGTTGAAGCGTCACAACATTGGATGATCAGAAATTAAGTTTATGTTAAATCCAGAGAGAGAAAAGCACAGACATCTTTCCCATCCATGTGTTTTTTCAAAGTTAAAATTGTCATTAATTATCCTAAACATGGCACAGATCCATTTGCCAACACTGCCATTTTTATTTTGGTTAATTTGCGCTGTAAATTTTGCCTCCTCCCAAAACAACAATGCTGCGCTGTGATTGGTCTAAACTTGTAAACAGCTTCCTAATGCAGAATTACTCAAAAGTGTCAATGAAAGAAAACCAACAATGTAGGATATTTAAAAACATAGCAGCTTCAAATGTAATAGTTTAGATTTGTGCATCGTCATAGCTTTAGTCCAATGACGCATCAGTTTTCTTGGGTTTTCAGTTTATTTCAGTGGGCAGTTGTTGTGGCCTGTAACTCTCCAGTGACTCTGAACTATGCAGTAATTGGCTTTGCCTTTTAGGGAAAAAATGTTGTATTTGTGCCATGCCCTGCTCCTGAGAACTCTGCCCAAACTGCCCAAACGACGTAATGTCTTCATAAATTATCCTCACAGCAGGGCAGCACTGGAGAAAAGCTGTATCATAGGGAAGAAACTGTATAGTTTTCTGTTTTACATGTCGCATATGTCGTATTGGACTCATGTTTATCCATTTATGTCAATCTTTGTCATTTCTTGTTCGTCTATTTAAAGTAATGCAAGATTTTACCGTAGCAACAGCAGACTTTCATTTGCCTTTTAGTTATTTATTTATTATAGAAAAGCATTTTAATGTTTGTGTTTGAGCTGGAGTTTGAATTTTGTGCTGTAAAATCAAGGACAATAAATCACCTAAAATACAAAGAACTTGATTGTCTACTGTCTGGGGAGTTTTAATAGTTGCACATGTCTAAATAGGTTCATCAATATTGTTTACAGATGTTTGGAAACTAAAATTAATCTTGCTTAAATGCATGTTTCGTTGAAATATAAAAAGTAAATATGTTTGGTCACTAATAGAAAGAAACAGACTGAAAATGTGTGAATGGACTGTTCAGATATTTAATGGAAAAGTACAATGTTTTAGAAGGAAAATCTGGCTCTTGCTCACCTTCTGAGCTAATGACATCATCGCTTTCTAAAACCTGCAACAACACAAAGATGTTCATATCAATAGTTGTTGTTGCAGCAGTAGTACTAAAAACTACATTTTTGAAATGTCTTCAGTTTGTGTCCCACATTTAGAAAAGGAAAAATTGTTGAATAAACCACTTTGCTTTGTTTGTGTTTCTGTCAAACAACCAACATGTGTTTGAATGAGACGACCAGATGTGTCTGAATCAGCTCAGACACTGCAGAAACAAGGAGGAGTTAAGACATGAGGCGCAGTAGTTTGTGGTATTCATAGTAGAAATGGTGGTTAGTCCTGAAGTTCTGAAAGCAGGTTTTATGCCAAAGTGTTAAGTGTTGTTTGTGCTATACTAAAATCTTTCTTTTTTTAAATATGGTGCTGAATGCAGATGTAGTACAATATTTATAAGTTAGCTTGGTATATTGGAAAAATGTACTTTTAAATTCTTTTCTAACATCACTTCCTCATCACAAACTCAGCTGGAGTTGTGTCTGTGTTTCCTCTCTGAGCCTCAGAAAACACAGTTCTGAATGTCCCAGTTTTATGATGTCATGGGTGGATCTCTGAGACGTTCTGTTCTCATAAATCATCCAGAGTGACCGCAGGTTTTCTGTTACGTACGAGAGGCTCTCACATGGCCCACTGTACAGTCCAGGAGGAGCTGCCGAGTATTTTCACTGAAAGAGACCGTCGATGCCCTCTGCAGCTCTTTTTTTCTCACAAGTAATTAAATCTCGGTTGTGCCGGGATCAAAGGAGGTGACAGCAGCAGCACTGAGGACTGCATGTGAGTCGTCCTCTGTGAGAGAACAGCATCAACACTGGACCAGAGCTGGACCCAGTGCAGTCTGAGTCCAGGGTTAATGTGGAAAATACATAACTGTCATCCATCAGCGTTTGTCCACTTTATCCAAGATTTGTCATGTGTGTTTGTTAAACATATTGCAGTACTTGCGTTATTCTTGTACTTCAGACATGCTCCTGAGTCAATATAAAAGTGTAATAAAGCACACATGGTTCTTCTTCCAACATCTGGAAATAAATTGCAGATCCTGCCTGATGTGCTGCAGCTGCAGAAAAGCGCCAAACAAGTCTGTATGATTTATAGAGTTAAAACAGAGCAGAAAATCTCAGAGATCCACCCATGACATCACAAAACTGGGACATTCAGAACAGTGCTTTCTGAGGCTCAGAGAGGAAAGAATAAAAGTATGAATGGACTGATGGACGTAGTTAATTTGTATTTGCTGCAGCAATAGTAGAAATACTTGTTTCTTCCACTTTGCATGAACTGCTTGGTTATATTCAAAGTTTTATTCCAGCCGTTGAAGTAGATGTCCTACCCACATTATTTGTTGTAGCAGACATTAAGATTGCCACAAATTTAGCATAAGAAATTCAGATACTTTTAGTAGCTTTACTGCATTTGTGCTAAATGCAATGGGAAGAAAAAGTATTGGGACCCCTTAGAAATACTAGGATTTTGTCTTGATTTTGTCATAAAATGTGATTTGATCTTCAACTAAATCACAACAATAGACCAACACACTCTGCTGAAACTAATGCTGCAACAAAAACAAAACATACACAACGTTTGTTTGTGAGTGATTCGGTTTTACAGCTCAAATTACAAGAAGTAGTTTATTCATACTTTGTCGTTTAACTGCTGCAAAACTATGATCAATATTAACTACACAGACAATCACACCAAACTAAGTCAAATGTAGGAAAATGTGATTATCTGTCATATGGGCTTTAACCGGTGTGTTTGTCTATTGTTGTGACTTTTGTGAAGATCAAATCACGTTTTCTGACAAAATCCTACAGAAATCAGCCAAAGCTTTTTCTTCCCACTTTTTGACTGTTAAAGTTGTGATAAGATTAGTTGTCATCTCCTATCCTTCTAAACTGCTTATTGTCTTTTACATGTTTTGCATATGTTGCCTGGTGATATTCAAACCAGCCCAGCCTCGTGTTGCTGTGGTCAGGAGGGAGGGGTCCCAGACTGTGGGCTGGTCCCAAAAAAACCCTCTGTATAAGTTGTGTATTTCCTCCCCCTGCAGCTCCTCTCAGCTCTGACCGGCTTCACTGCTGCATCAAGCTTCTCTCACTTCTCTCACATCGCGTCAGTGAAAAACTCAAAATGTCCAGCAGCTACAGGTCCATGTCTTTCACCAGAGCTGCTCCTCAGTACAGCTCTGCCAGCATCTACGGAGGAGCCGGGGGAAAGGCAGCCGTGTTTCGTCTGCTTCTTATCTGCGCTCTGGAGCTCCAATGATCTCTGCCTCCACCAGCTACAAAGTGAGCAGCGGCATGGGAGCAGGGATGGGCGGAGGTAAGGGATATTCAAGTTTATTTCTTCTGTGTATTTATCAAACTTTTGTGTATGTGGCAGTCAAAATAAATTTGAAGTCTATGCAAAGATTCTTTATTCTGTGAGCTGTTTGAAATGGTTTATTTCATTCATTCATTTTCTCCCACTTGTTCTCGTTATGAGTGACTTTTTGCCTTAGTGACTTTGGGCCTTAGGCGGGGGAACACCCTGGGCACAGAGTTGCCAGGTCCGCTTTTTATAATGACTTTTTAGGAAAGGCGCTTGTGAATTTTGTCGCGGGTTTTTTGGGTTTGCTCTTGAGAGGCATTTTGATGTCATAAACGAAAATATACTCACTAATGACAGAAATATAGACTTTTATCATATTTTCATGCTTTAAATCCTTTATTAATGATCAAATACTATTTAAAATATGTCAAAACCATTAACCTTCGTTCTGCTGTGACACATAATGTTTAATTATTTTATTATTTTAATTACTTTTTATTGAGGGTCTGAAGTCACTTGTTTTGGGTTTTTTTTCAAAGCCTAGGTCGCTTGTTGCTCTCTGAAAATCTGGCAACCCTGCCTGGGCAGTGATCAACTCATCACAGGGTTAACACATAAGGACAGACACAAAAAGACAATCATTCACTCTGATTCATTCATGAGGGGAATTTTACAGTGTTGCCAATTTACCTACAGCTCGTTTTTGGAGAAGGGAGTAAGCTGAAGAAAACCCACAGTAACACAGGAAGAACATGCAAACTTTGCCTTCCCTTCCCCTTCCCCCAGGGCTCCCCTGCAAAAGAGATTCTGAATCTCAGTCGGACTTCCCTGGTTAAAAAAAGGTCAATTAAACTTCAACCAACTTAATCGGCTGGACCCCACCAGTCGATTGGTTTTCAGTCTGAGCCACTGGTTTAACGGCTCAATCACATCGCAGCAGGGCGGGCTGAGGGAGTTTTTTGCGAGATGACAGCAAGTAGCGCCTGAATCAAGGCAAACAAAAACGTCAGCTCCTGTGGATTTCTGCTGGGTTTGATTCTGTTTTAACCAAAATGCAGAGGATTTTCTTTTTGAAAGCCGGTGTCCATGTGATGCTTGTTCTATCTCAAACACACATAGGATACATCATTGTGATTTGTTGCTGTTACTGGTTAAGTTCAAACTAACCGCACACCCAGTCAGCTTAAAGTATTTCCTTAAACTTTTTGAATATTTTCAAATACTTTCAAAGTTCCAGATGACAAACGTGGAAGAACTCAAACCGATTTCAACACAAATCCATCTGGAGTGAGACAAGCTACTGATCAGGGTCTCAGGCACGGTGGCTGAGCGGTTAGCTCTTGCCTCACAGCAAGAAGGTCGCGGGTTCGATTCCCGCACGAGCCGGGCCTTTCTGTGTGGAGTTTGCATGTTCCTCCCCGTGTCTGGGTGGGTTTCCTCCGGGCACTCCGGTTTCCCCCACCACCCAATAACATGCATGTTAGGGTAATATCCTCCAGCTACGGTAGTCCTGACCAAGCCTAGCAAGAACACCTGGAGATGGGTCCCCGAGCGCTGCACTGCGGCGATCACTGCTCCTGAGGAGATGCCCCAGAGGCTTTGAAGGATGGGTCAAATGCAGAGGACAAATTTCCCTACGGGGACAATAAAGTATACCTTAACCTTAACCTTAACCTACAATCTCCTTATTGTAAAGTCAGAGCTCTAACCACTCTGCCACTGTGCACCCGAGATGGTTCACTTCTCTTTTACAAATCAAACCTATTCTTCTATAACTTCCTAAATCTTGTAGCAGTCCTTCCCTTTTTATCATTATTGTTATTCATGATGTTAGCTTTGTTACTCTGGTGATGAGATTTGCAGTGATGAGGATTAGAAATGAAAATTAGTTTTATGCAAAATCATTTACATTTATACAAAGTCGCTGTGGTCATTATTCTACACTTCAATGTACTACTGTAAATAACAAGCTGCTTTCTTCTTTATATTGTTTTATGTTGGCTACAAGTCCCTTTACTTTAAACATTTCTGAATCTAATTACCCAGAGTTGTGCTGATGTTTGTGTTTTTGATTTTGTTTGCCTGTTTTGCTCTTCCGTGTCACCGTACTAAAGTCTGTTTCATGTCTGTGTTCCAGGCCGGATGGGGGCCAGCGGGATGGGAGCCGGCGGGATGGCAGCGTCCGGCAGCGAGAACACCATCCTGGGAAACGAGAAGGGAGCCATGCAGAACCTGAACGACCGTCTGGCAAACTACCTGGAGACGGTGAGGAACCTGGAGAGAGCCAACCAGGAGCTGGAGATGAAGATCCGCCAGGCTATGGAGAAAGGAACCCCGGACATGAGAGACTACAGCAAGTACGAGCCCATCATCGAAGACCTGCGACAACAGGTGAGACTATGACAATACCAGCAGTGGTTCTAGAGCTGAAACTTCCTGAACAATTGCCCCAGTAAACTAAACAGTGAGCATTATGGACAAAACTGTATATATTTTTTTTTTTTTTTCATATCTTGGTATCAGAATCAGTAAAGTGAACATCAAAACTTCCTTGTAGTCTGCATCATTTTTATTTACATAGAATAAATTTATCTCAGTATTCACAGTTCACAGCCAAATTTATAACTTGCCCAGAAAAAATATCTCAATATACAATGTGTCATAATATCACCAAGCTCTAAAATCGACCTTTTTAAAATGCAAAAGCAGGTGTTTCACTGTTTCCTATTGTTCCTTCATTTTGTCTGCAACCCAAAAGTTTCCAAAAAGTTTGACAAAAAAGATCATTTTCATTAAATTCTTCTCTCCTTTTTTACCTGAAATGTTGCCTTTTATAGCATTAAAACGTTGGTATTAAGAGTTAAATAAAATGCAATTATTTTTTATTTATGATTTTTGCTGAAACCTCCATAAAGCCTGAGCTGTTTAAATGTAGCTTCAGTCTAATGTATTATTACAGTTCTGTTATCAGTCGTGGAAACAAGCAGGTAAGTGCAAAGAGAACGTGTGCACATCTGCTGCTTTGTTTGCAGAAATCGATTACATTCGATTTGTAGTAAAAGGTTTTACACCACACACCTGCACTATCTACTTTTTATTAAATATCAGTGTGAATGTTATCTCATGTCGTCACTTTGTAGAACATCATAGATGTCATACGAGCAGATGGTGCGAAAAACATTATTGATTTTTCCTTATATTTAGGATAAAACTATGGCATATGCAGATCAATAATTCACATTTTGTTAATTGTAAAAGACAAAAATGACCTGCAACCGCTTAGAAATATAAACAGGTCCATTAACTTGATAAGCCCCGCCTCTTCATTGTAAAATGTAACTTTAATAAGCCACAGATTTAAAGAATACTAGTTTTTGTTGGCTGATGTTGGCTTCTAGAAAGAGTTGTAACGTCTCAAACACAACCTGTTCAGTTTGAATCATTTTCTTAATCACATTTTTCATCCAGTAGCGTCATAAGTCATTGGCCCTGACTCAGTTTTTTACAGAATTTAAAGGGAGTAGTTCTTTTGGTAACTTTGCATTAAACAAGTACTGTCTTGTTGTGTTAAAGTAGACCTATTGTGTGTGTTTTTTTTATGTTTTTACCAATAAGTTCTTGTTTGTACATCAGTGTTTAAACTTTGTTCATTATATAAAAACAAACAAACAAACAAACACAAAATTGAGCTGCAAAGTCTTAAAATTAAACTTTTTTATTAATAAATGCAGAACTCATAAGCCTCGCCTCTTTATAGTGATAAGCCCCACCTCTTCCTCATTAAATGTAACTACAATAAGCAGCTGCAGACTTTAGCTCACTTATTTTTATTTTTGGAAAGTGGTTACACAATGTTATTCCCATAAATTGTACTGTAAATCCTCTTTTCATGACAAAATCAGATTGCCCCTGGCTTTTATTTTACTTACGTGGCAACTTATTATGGATTCAAGTAAACAGCACACACACAGTTCAATAAAAACACATTTGAAACAATTCTGTGTCCACTGTTTAAGGAAAACAAAAGAAAAGACTGAGAGAGAGTTAATGGCTTCAGGCTGTGTTCTGAATTTTGGACGATTTGAAAGAAAAAACAGCCTGACCAAATGTAGTTATTCAGCGGGAAATTCCCTAAACTAAAAAAGCTTTTCCAAAACTGAGCTTGTGCCCGGGGAAAACTCCTGATGTGCCAAACGGTTTGTGAAAGCTGGAACTACATTTAACCGATTTAAACACGTACTTCCTTCTTTCACTGTTTGCAAATCAGACACACAATCAGGTTTTAGTAAATCTAATCTGACCCACATAATCTAATAAAACGTTCTAGTGCAGTGAATACAAAGCCTTGAGCAGCCTGTCATTCGTCAGACTTGTGTAAAAGAGTCAGATTGTGTGTGTCAGATTACAGGAGGAGAATAAAGGGTGTGGCTCTTACTATAATGACCCATCTGTGCCACAGTCAGCACTTCCTCTGAATCACCAACAGTAAAAAACACCACAAAATACTTTACACACACACACACGAATACCTTTCAACCACAAACTTTACTACAACTGGAGCAGACACTTTTAAAGAAATGTGTGATCAGAGTTTTGTGCAATAGTATTATTAGTATTAGTGGATACTTAAAGTTTGGGTACCTGTGACTACTCCCTTCAGCACATGTTTAATATCTATACACATTCATTTTTATTGCAAATATGGCTTAAGAACATTTTAACAGTTGATGAAGTGAAACTGGAGTGGGCCATCCAAGCTCAGCCAATCAGAACGCTGCTTTCGTCTTTAGTTATTGTTTATTGTTCAAATCAGACAAAGCACGATAGTCTGTTTTTTTCCACAAAGTTCTTCATTTACAACAGACCTGTTAGTGGCATGGACGAAGCTTACTAAACTACAACTCAAAAAGTTACATACACCACCTTTAAAGTTGAGTTACCGAATATTCAGACCACAAAATCAGAAATATGTATTTAAATTTGTCCAACAGTTCCTTTTTCTCACTGAGGCTTTGACACATGTTAGTTATTATCCACTTACACCACGGCTTAAAGCAGCTTCAGCTTTCAGACACTACACAGCAGCCTGATTTTTGACACAAAACATGTAAACTGTTTGGTGGAGAAAATAAACTTTAATTATTAACTTTTATTATATAAAGTGAACTTTTTGAATTATAAAGGACAATCAACTGTATTATTTTTTGTACATGGGACATTGTGGACTAATTTTCACCCGAATAGATGCTTTGACAATATATCTGTGCTGGGGTAATACTGATTCATCAGTTTAACATCAGCTTAAGTGACTATAGCCAACAAGTAAAACATTTGATTTTTTTTATAAACACATTTTTGACTAAATTAAGTGTGGTGACAGATGTTTCTAGAAACTTAACTTTGGTTAAAGTTTCGGTAAATAACTTTTTAGTTGTTTAAGTTGTGTAGCTGAATTTTCTTTGTAAATTGGTAAACTTTGTCATTTCCACTTTAAAGTATTCTGTAAATGCAGCACTCAATGTGTAATGTTTGACTCAAAATGAAAAGCGTTTGTTTCTCTTCAAGAGCCAAATTCAGCGCTCTGATTGGCTCCAGTCTCACTTTGCTGTCTACAAAAATGCTTTAAAACTTAATTACAAACAAACAAAAAAAATTATGTACAAAGACATTACCAAGTGCTTAAGGATTTGTGAGAGCTAGGAACTAGTTGGACCTATTTCAGATTTTTGCAGTGTGAAAATCAGCTACCAAATCTCTAAATTAGTAAACTTTGTGTTTTCCACTAAAGTAAATGATGATAGCAGCACTTTATGTTAACCAAGTGTCGAAGGATTTAACAGAGGAATTTGTCTGATTAAAAACCTAAATGATGTTTGCAGTGTAAAAATCAGCTGCCCCACCTTTAAATAATTACACTGTATCTGCAATTAAATGGCGTTTTGCAAAACACAGATTAACCAAAGATTGTAAAAAAGCCACAAAGTGTACTTGGGTAATAATAATAATAATATTAATATTTACTTGAAACAGAGAATTGTGAACTGTGTCTGGACTTGACATCTCATTTTTATAATTTGATCCAATTAGAAGAATATATATAATTGTCTTTTCAAAAAAAAAAAACAATCTCAAAATGCTAAACACTAAATCATAAATATAGAAACAGTGAAATAATCAAGTTTTTTATCACAAATTTCATTTTGTTAACGTACATTTCTGTCCTGTACATTTACTCACACTGGGAAGTACTTTTACTTCAATGAAAATACAGTTTAAGTAGCAAAAGTAAGCTGCTATAAAAACTATTTAATGTAGCTGTAAATGTAACTGCGTTTGACCCTCCCCGGACATATAATATAAAGTTATGTAACGTGTTCGGCTCAGTCCTTTGTTCACAGATTACTTGTGGCTCGTGACTGTGAGAATCTGAGAGAAAAGAAGAATGGCCCCAATGGGAAACACATGTTATTTTTTCATATCAGACTTTTCTCCAGATCCTTCGAAAATACACAGAATTTCAGCGGTTTAGGCAAATATTAGGTATAAAAAGAGCTTCTGTCCAGCTGTGTGCAAGTATTCTAACTGTTCTGGTTTAGGATGGAGATGGAAGTTTATGAATTCTAAAGGAGACGTCACTGTTTTGCAAGGTCCAAGTCAAGTCCCAAGTCAAAGAGAGACAAGTCCAAGTCAAGTCTCAAGTCAAAGAGAGACAAGTCCAAGTCAAGTCCAAGTCAAGAGAGACAAGTCCAAGTCAAAGAGAGACAAGTCCAAGTCAAGTCCCAAGTCAAGTCTCAAGTCAAAGAGAGACAAGTCCAAGTCAAAGAGAGACAAGTCTAAGTCAAGTCCCAAGTCAAAAGAGACAAGTCCGAGTCAAGTCCAAGTCAAGTCTCAAGTTAAAGAGAGACAAGTCTAAGTCAAGTCCCAAGTCAAAGAGAGACAAGTCCAAGTCAAGTCCCAAGTCAAAGAGAGACAAGTCCGAGTCAAGTCCCAAAAGTTCAAGTCTGACTTAGTTTAATTTCTTTTCCAGTTTTTATTTCAACTTTCCATTTTGTATTTCCACAAAAAAAAAAAAAAAAAAAAAATTTGTATTTCCACAAATTCATTGATTTTAGTAAACTACCCAATTTGAATTACATTTCTGGTCACATAAGGAGGAAGTACATGTTCTAGTTTGTTTATTTTTTGAGGAGAAACATTCAGCTGTCCCAAGTCCAAATCTAGTCTCAAGTTTAGAGATCAAAGTAGAGACGCGCACATTCGATCTGAAGAACATCCAGGAACAAAAGAGAAGTGAAAATAGCAAAAAGTATTTGTCCCCAACCACTCAAATATGCTCCTCAATATTCAAGTCTCACAACTCTGCAATAAGTTATGATTTGTATAGATCAGGGGATAGGTGGTAGGTGAAAACAGGGCTTTTCTGAGCACTGGAGCATCAGCTGCAGAACAATACAATATTACTCACACATGCATCAATCAATCCAAATACAACTGTGAACAAACTGATGATGAGAGACAATTCTATATTATTTATTCACGTAGATTAAAGTGAACAGAATAAATGTCACTTATATAACCTTATTGTTCTTGACACTACTTCTCCAGCTGTGCAACAACTCTGCGTGTCTCTGAAGAATTTGACTTTTGACCCGGACACAGAAAATCTTTGTTAGCTCCACACACCACACACTGTTAGCTCTCTCTCTGTGTGTCTTCTCTTCTTTTTCACACTGGCAGAAGCGCTTTTGTGCCATGACCACATCTGTTTCACATTGTTCCTCCTCCTCCTGCACTTTCTCGGATTCCTCGGCGTTGTCCAGTTACATTCAGACTTTCCTGTGCCTGCCCAGTCTCAGGGTGGCGGCCGCTTTAGATTCTTTTTGAATGGAATTTGTGCGTTAGAGATGCAGCTCACAAAATAAAACAGTTCAACAATACTGTCTTTACAATTGCTGATCTGTATATGTCAGTTTTATTATTAAATACATGTTATATACAAAGTTAAAGGCAATTAATTGATAATTTTCATTGAAGGCGTAAAATGAATCCAAAATGAATTCACTTTAGAACAGCTGGACTTGTTCAATTAGTGTTTGTTGTGAGTAATTATGCGAATACTTTATATAAAAAATTAGCTGATTAAAGTGTCATTTAAGACTTGTTCTGTATAGAAGCAGCATGAATCACTTTATTAGCGACGCCTGTGGACTCACATGAGCAGCTCTGACTGATTTATGCTTCAGCTGGAGAGAGGAAAGTGTCCAAGAGGAAACACATTTTACTAGTTTCCTCTTCTCTTTTCTCTTCTCCTCTTCTCTCTTTTTTTCTCACCCATTTGGTTGTCTCTGCTTCTCCTCAGTTCTTCTTTTTCCTCGCATCTCTCTTCCTCTCCACTCTCTCTTTTCTCTTCTCTCCTCTTCTCTTCCTCCTCTCTTTTTCTCCTCCTCTCTCCCTCTCCTCTTTCCTCTCTTTCCACCTCTTTCTCTTTTCTCTCTCTTTTCCTCTCTTTCTTCCTCTTTCTTTCTTCCTCTTCTCCCTCTTTTCTCTTCCTTTCTATTCCTCCTCACTCTCTCCTTCTCTCTTCCTCTTTTTTCTCCTCTCTCCCCCTCTCCTCTCTTTCCTCCTCTTTCTCTCCCCTCTCTCCTGTCTCCTTCTTCTCTTTCCTCTCTCTCTCTCTCTCTCTCTCTCTCTTCTTTTCCTTGCTCTCTCCTTCTCTTTTACTTTCTTTCCTTCTCTCTCTCTTCTTTCTCCTCTTCTCTTTCTCTTCCTCTGTCGCTCTTCCTCTCGCTCCTCCTTGCTCTCTCTCTCTCTCTCCTCCCATCTTCCTCCTCCTCTCTCGCTCTTCTCTTTCTCTTTTCCCCGCTCTCACCTTATCTCTTCCCCTCTTTCCTCCTCTTTCGGTCTTCTCTCCTTTCCTCCTCATCTCTCACTCTCCTCCTCTCTGTCTTCTTTTTCCTCCTTCTCCACATCTCTACACTTTCCTTTTCTCTCCTCCTATTTCTCTCCTCCACTCCCTCTCCTCCCCTCTGCCCTCCCCTCCCCTCTTTCCTCCCTCTTCCTCTCCTTCGTGTGAATGGAAGTGCGTGGGTTTGGATTGTGATCTGAAATCTGACTCTTGTGTCTTTGCAGTTACATAAAGTTGAGTTTCAGTCATTCAGATCATGTGCTGTTTATTCCACATCTGTTACACATTCTGCAAAACGACTGGAAAAACTGACACAGATACAGCTGCATTTACCAAGAAATCTCAGGTGGAAATCACAATTTTAGTTCATGTAGAGGCAGAATAAGAATAAATATCTCCAATAAACTGAAAATTGAAAAAACACTTCAACAATATAAAACTTTACTGTGGAAAGTTGAGACATGAGAAACTAGAAATTGGTAAATCATTTATTTTCTATTGCTTGTTCCTATTTTGGGGTGGCTGGTGACTGGAGCCTGTCCCAGTGACTTTGGGCCTTAGACGGGGTAACAGCCTGGACAATGTGCTAGGCATGGGACGATATTAAAATTTGCACTGACAATTATTGTGACAACCATTAACAATATTATCAGGATAATTTACTAAATGTAAAAGTGCAGAGATTCAAAATCACTGAAATATTTATTAGCGAACAATATGTATGTGTTTGAACAACTACTTATTGTATTTTGGTCTAAGTACAATTAATTATTTAAAGTGAACAAAAGCAAAAATCTACTAACTTTGTCTCAATGAACCCTTTCTTTGTTTAACCATAATACAGCTTTTACTGGGTTCACAGCAGTCAGATTTTAGAGGGTGACCGGTCTTGTGAAGTCAGAGACACTCGTCACGTACGATTATCACGATTATGAAAAAAATACCACAATTATTTAATTGCGGCCCATAATTATCGTGATTACTGATAATATCGTATCGTCTCATCCCTACAATGTGCATGCCTGGGTTAAACATAGAGCCAGACATAAACAGTATTTAATATTTTTGTACAGGCAGACAATCATTCACTCTCTCTCATTCAATCATTAGAGGAAGTTTTACAGTGAGTCATGTGAGCTTTGCATGAGAGAACATAGAGAGAACATGCAAACTCCACCCAGAGAGATCAGGAGAGGTTGGTTTGATTCGACCTGAGGTTCGATCCCACAATATTTTTATTGGGAAGCCAGAGCTCTGCTACTGGGCATGAATAACTGATGTAAATACTTGCACCTGTATGTAAATGACACCGTCTTCAACACTGCCAAACCTTTTTTATCATTGGCAGCAGGCTTTAGACAAGTCCAAATGCCTGCTTGTTTCTAAAAGCAAAACCCCCAAACCGACCCCCAATTACATCAACAATTGGCAATTACACAAGTGTTTGGCTGCAGACTTTTATCCTTTTGCTGGATCAAGTATCAGTTTCTATGACAACCAATAACTTTCACAGGACATGAAAGTGATTAACTAAACTTGTAAAAAACAAAATAGACACAAAGTTTTTAAACACAACATAACATTTTTAAATCATTAAGTTTAGGAGAACGAGTAAGGTAAGGAAAAAGGTTTGAATAAATAAACAGTTTAGGCCTATTTAGAAACTGTATTAAATTCATTACCATGGCAACCAGCTCCTTTCTGTCCCTCCAGCGTCTTGTGTCGTGTTTAACAAACGGCAACAATAAACATCCAAGCTCTTCTTTTTATTTTTTTTTTTCCAATGTTTATTGATGGGTCGCAAATAAGGTGCATAGCGCCATCTACTGTACCATGGTATGCAAGTGAACATCTCATGCCTCTCCAAAATGATGCTTTTACTTCAGAATCAAACTTGATTATTATTTGAAGAAACGTGCACCTTTTTTCTTTGTCTATATTTGAATTCTGGGGGATGTAATCTGCCTGTTTTTTGAGTCATTTTTAAATAGCACAGTGTAATACTTTCAACTTTAAAGAAGTTGCTTAAATATATATTTTTCTGTGTTTTCAGATTTTCGACAGAATCTCAGAGAATGCTCGGTTGGTGCTGCAGATCGATAACGCTCGCCTGGCCGCAGATGACTTCAAAGTAAAGTGAGTGTTTGTGCAGTATTTATCTGTGGGTTACATTTGAGCACAGTGTTATTACATCGTTCTCTTCCTTCACAGGTTCGATAACGAGACAGCGATCCGTCAGTCTGTGGAGGCCGACATCGCTGGGCTGAAGAAACTCATCGATGACACGAACATGAGCAGGATGAACGTGGAGAACGAGATCGAGGCCGTGAAGGAGGAGCTGGCCTTCCTCAAGAAGAACCACGAGAATGTGAGATTTTACTGTGTTTTACCAGTAGCACACCCAAAATGAGTATGTAAATATGCATCACTGTATATTTTGAGGTTTAGCCTTTTAGGTAGTGGGGTTTGTTGTTCTAATAAAGAAACTTAAAGCAGTTTAGAGAATCAAATGCTGGCACAAGGTTGAGTCCGGAATTTTCTAAGCTACTGAACCTGTACTTAAAAAACACACATCTTGGTCAAACCTTTTGTACTTTGTCAATAATATCAATAGTTATTCTCTGTTACTGCTTAAAAAGTTAGATGTTATTTAAGTACACTGCTGTTAAAGTTGATTGATTCTAGGATTTAAACACTATTTCACACATTTTGACTAATTTAACCTCAATTTATTGTAGAGACATAGATTATTTTCCTTATTTCAGGCCAAACTGGGAAATTTGTGTTCTTATTTTAAGACAAATTCTCTTATAACCAGTTAAAGATGTCTTGAAATCAGTGGAATATTCTACAACTAAATCTTATCCAGTTAAAAAAAAACTCAAATCTGGTTTCAAATTCTGATTCCAAGTTAATTTAAGCAAGTTAAGATCTACATTTAAGCAATGTAGAGTCTTTACATTTAAGCAATGTGATGCCAGACGATAGAACAGTCAAAAGAGTCAAACCAGCCAGGCTAAACTAAACTGATGCTAAGCTGACTCCTGCTGTCTTGTTTTTTTTTGCAGGAGGTGATGGAGCTGCGTAACCAGATCTCTCAGTCGGGCGTGCAGGTGGACGTCGACGCGCCCAAAGGTCAGGACCTGTCTCAGATCATGGAGGACGTCAGGGCCAACTACGAGAAGATGGCTCAGAAGAACGCAGACGACCTGAAGCGCTGGCACGAGAACCAGGTCAGGAGCTGAGATGTGATACAGAAATGAGAAAAGAGCCTGTAACACACACATTTTTATATGATAGCTAGTTAATGTTTTGTGCTCTGTTCCAACTGTTATGTCATCGATTGTTAATATACATAAATTGAAAACTTTCTATGGCATTATCGAGTGAACAAAAGCTGTTCCATAAACGGCCCCTGTTTATGGAACAAATCCGGCCCGCGAAGCAATATGATGTGGCCCACCTTGGTAAAATGGGCCATGGATTGGGCCACATTGTAAAGAAGCCAGGGAAACAATCCATATCTCAGTGAACAGTGGTAGATACAGCAACATAAGGCTTTGAAATAAAGACTGGCCCATCATAATAAAGTGGGCCAGGGACTGGGCCACATTTCATGGTTCCTGCAGTACTTTTACTTCATCAGCTAAAATTCCACTGATATTTGTTTTGTTCAGTTTTGTTCTTGATAAATTGTTTTCTGGTCTTGTTCCAAATTGAGGTTTACCCTTGAAGTAGCAAATACTGTATGTAGACCTAGAGTCAGTTGGATTAACTCAGGTTTAGCCTAGTCCTTTATCTGTTGTTCTGATTTGCTCACGTTCTAGTTTTCATTTATCTCTGCTAGTGTAAGCCTGTTATAGGACAGAGCAATTTAGACTTATTTTCAATTTACTAAACATACTGTAAGTTCTTGGTGCAGTTTTGTTATTTGGCCCATAGGCCATAGTCCTCTGTCTGTTGTAATATAATATAATTGAATATCCCTGCTGTAGAGCAATAAAAACAGACGCAGCATTAGTTATTATCACAATAGAAACAACTCTAGTCTTAGGCACAATCTTGTGTCAAAAACTGTGATGTATTGTGCAACTGCCCGGGCCACAAGCCGTGGTCCTCGATAAAATCTGGCCCTCTGAAAAATAAAGTTGAATAGCCCTGCTTTACATAAAGATATCCTGTTTTAAAACGATCATATACTGTAATGTGCTTGTAAAGAAAGTAAGAATATCAAAGAATTTAAATTTGAATATCTGCTACAAATTAAAACGTCAACAGCAACTGTAAATGCCTCGGGTCGAACTCACACACCTGCGACTCTTTACACAGAGTCCTGTATACTATCCACTCGACCACTTGACAGCAGACACTCACCCGCTTTCTACATGAGAGTCACAGATACTGTAGCTGCATGGACACGCCGCTGTTAGTGTTTGAAAGCTGGAAGTTAATTTTGAATAATCAAATGGCTACTTCCGGGCGTCTGGCGTGAATTGATGCCTCTGGTGTGTAAGCACCTTAAAAGCTCAGAGGAATTGGCCTTTGTGTAGTAGATTACAGACTCAACAAAACTTCCTTGTTCTAATAGCAAATCTTATTTTATGATTCAAGTTAAGATCATTTCTAATCATTTCGATCACTTTTAGGAGCTCATGATAGCTAGGTGATGATTGATGCTTTTATTGTGAGTTGTTTGTACAAATGTATCTAAAGATATTCTAATGAAATAAGTTATTGTGTGTGTATTTGTCGGTTAATGCTGATGTTCTGTGTTCAGATCTCAGAGGTGCAGGTCCAAGTTTCCCAGAACACAGAGGCTCTTCAGGGCGCACAGATGGAGAAGAGCGACTTAACCCGACAGATTCAGACGCTGGAGATCGAACTGGCCTCACAACAGAGTCTAGTAAGTTATTAGATCTTCACGTTTTGACTCTGTGACTTTGCTAATCCGACTGGCCCACTCGTCTGTTAAACTTGAAGTAATATTTTGTGTGTTTTTCCCTGTTTAGAAAGCGTCTCTGGAGGACACGCTGAGGAACGTAGAGATGAGAAACAACATGGAGATGGAGAAGTACAACAACATCATTCTGCGGCTGGAGGAAGAGCTGACGCACCTCAAAGCCAACATCCAACAGCAAAGTCAAGAGTATCAGGCTCTTCTCAACATCAAAGTCAAACTGGAGGCTGAGATCTCCACCTACAAGAACCTGCTGGACGGAGGAGACTTCAAGTGAGTAAGAAGACTTAAAATACTAGAACCTGCTCGCGATTTGGACTTGAGTCAGACTTGAGTCACTATGTTAATGACTTGATGAAATAAACCAAGACTTTGGACCTGGAGATCTGTGACTTGAGACAACACGATGCTTCTTCTAAAAAAATTACTTGTGTTATTCAGGGACCCCCCAAATAGCCATACCACAAACACAAGACCCCACAGCAAAATTAAATAATCGTCTTTAATCATTTCAAGTTGGAAACCCATTAAAATGTAGTTAAATATATTTACTTTAGTCATTTTTTGCTTTGTATGAATAAAATTGATCCAACTTTAGTGATTTCAATTAAAAAATGATTATATAAGTCATATTTATAACGTTACATCTTGAAATCATCTTGTTTCTAGGATTTGAGTCTGATTTCAAGCATTTTGACTAATTTAACCTTAATTTTAATTTAATTGACCTTTATTTAACCAGGGAAGTCCCACTGAGATTCAGAATCTCTTTTGCCATTAATGGACATGTTTTTAGTGGTAGGAGAAACCTGGAGGAAACCTACTCAGACACGGGAAGAACATACAAACTCCACATAGAAAGGCCCCGGGTCGACTGGGAGTTGAACCCATAACCTTCTTGCTATGAGGCCAAAGCGCTAACCGCTGTGCCACCGTGTTGTTGATTTATTGCAGATATATAAAATATTTTCCTAGTTTCAAACTGTTTTGAACTGATTTAAAGACTTCTTCTTATCTCAAGCCAACTTATTTGCCAGTAGGTTAAAAAAATGTTTTTGTTCTTATTTTAAGACAAATTCTATTAAAACCAGTTAAATATTCTACACAAGCAATTAAATCTTATTCAGTTAAAGCAGCTCAAATTTGGATTAAAATTCTGATTCCAAGTCATTTTAAGCAAGTCTAGATTTATAGTTTTTTGCAGTGCAGATTTTGCTTAGCGACCCTCTGCATTTGTCACCAGAGATTTATTTGAAAGTAGAACTAAACTAAGCATTTTCAGCGGTAGAGCTCCCCTACAGCTCTTTGACTGAATCAAAACTTAACATTATTCATTTATTTTCTCAACTCTAATATTGAAATAAAGCAGCAAAAACACATCTAAAAATCAAACAGCCAGAGTTTATCAGGACAGAAATTCAGTTCGGGAATGTGTGGGAAGGGGGTGAGGGAGGAAGGTTGCAGTTGCTGTAGTTTCTGCCAGAGACACACACTTCAAATGCCTCAAAATACACATGTAGCCATCACAGAGACTTACACAGACATTTAACAAGGTAAAAATGTTACTTAGTTCTGCTTTAGATATGAAAATGTATATAAAAAAAATCTTAGTAGTTGTAGAAAACTCTAAGATGTATTTGATAGTGAAAAAACTTGAAACTAAAAGTAGAGGACTTGGACATGTTTCTCTTTGACTTGGAACTTGACTCTGACTTGAGGCCAAAGACACAAACAGTGACCTGATCCCACCTGTGCTGTAGATACAAGGACCTGCTGGACACAGATGACTTCACGTATGTTCTAATGCTACAACTAATGCTTTTACTAATACTAACACTAATACTAATACATACAGGGAGCAGCAGAACGGAGCAGACTTCAAGTGAGTACTAATACTACTAATACTACTACATACTGACAGGTTAGACTACATTTTTAATTTAAACATAGTAAACATGATTATGATTAAGCTTTCACTCAACATTTGTCCTGTTTGTTGAAGTTCATTCTTGTCTTTGTCCAGTAAATATGACATTTATTTTTAATCATAGTTTTACAGCAGTTAAGTTACAATTTTTGGTGACTAAAAGGCTTGGGTAGAGTAGGTGATTTTCACACTGCAAACTCGATTCAGGTTGAAATCTGACAACTTCCTCTCACAAATCCTTCCACACATGGTTCATATAGATTCAACAACAATTGGTTCTGTGCACGGAACTTCAGTTGGCTTGTTTTTGTTCAAAATACATAACTTCTGTACATACGAGCATTTCCTGTTAGCGTTAGCTTTTAGATACAAACACACTAGTGTCCTATGGTGAAATATTCTTCTGATTTGTAAAGTCTTTTAACGTGTTTTCTGTAACATTCACCACAAACTCACTGTCACTGTCTGATCTTTTGAGTATTTATCGTTTTAAGCCGGTGTAATAAAAACTTCCTAGAAATTGACTGAACAGGAAATGCTCGTATGTACAGAAGTTCTATTTGAACAAAAACAGGCCAACTGAAGTTCCGTGCACAGAGACGAGCTGAATGTTGTCACTCCTGTGTTATTTATGTTGCTTTTGGCCCAGATTTACAATGTGGTTGCTAGGTAACAGTTGTGGGTTCCCCTCCACACGTGTCATATATTTACTGGACAAAAGACGAGAATGAACTTGACCAAAACAACCAGATTAAATATAAAAACAAGTTAAATGTTACAATCAGGTTTACTAAAAATGTAGTCTAACCTGTCATACGAAACTATGATCAATATTTACCACAACCAAACTATTTCAAAATTTAAAAATGTTATAATCTGTCATACGGCTTTAATTAAGATCAATAAACAATGATCTGTGTCTAATTAAGATACCAAAGGTGTTGTTTGTTAGTTCTGTGAAAGTACTGTGTTTGTCTGATTTATGTTCTATGTTTCAGTGCCAATCATAAGTGTTTGTAACCTGTCACATTGTTCTTTTTTATGATGTACTTTCGATACATATCTAAACATTTGAGTTCTTGTGTGTTCTGCAGACTCCAGGACGCTCTGGGTGAACTGGACGCTTCCAGCTGAAAACATCAAACTCAAACATAAAAAACCAGCACTGCCAAAAGAATAAACCACTTCACAAAACTGCCGCTAATAAAGATCCATCTGTTCATCCAAGTCTTGTGTGTTTGTGACGTTTTTATGCAAAGACTGTGAGGAATATTTACACAGCAGGGTGGCGCTTAGAGCTTCAACTTCTGCCTCATAGCCGGAAGGTTGTAGGTTTGATTCCCGGATTAGACGAGTGGAGTTAGTGGAATTTGCATGTCACATTTCTTTCATGTGCTCTGGTTTACAATTACACTTTCTATTCTAGCAAAACTCTCCAAAAACATAAAAGGCCATGAGTTAAAATGACACAAATGTAGAACTTTTTGTATTTGTTTTGAGCAGGGACAGTGCACATTCATGAACATTAATGTAGGTTTCGCAGCAACAAACACCAAAAATACATATTATAGACATTAAAGTGTGGTCTACATAGATTAGTTATTTACTTTATATATAAACAGATTTAGAAATAGAAACAAGTTCAGCTACTTCCTGTTTAAACCTGCGGAACTGATAAGCTCCGCCTCTTTGTCGTAAAAACTAACAAGCTCCAGATCCTTTGTATAAAAATATGGAAGCTCAGAACTGCCAGTTTCTACAGTTGTACCACGAAATTTCATGTGAGCTATCAGGTAATGTGGGGTGCACGGTAGCCAAGTGGTTAGAGCTCTGGAGGTCGTGGGTTCGACTCCCGGGTCGGACCATATCAACATCTCATGATCTCTCTGGGTGGAGTTTGCATGTTCTCCCCGTGTCACTGTGGGTTTTCTCCGGGTACTTCGGTTTCCTCCCACCTCCATAAAACATGCATGTTTAGGTACGTAAATTGGGCATCACTGTAAATTTCCCCTGTGAATGACTGAGAGAGTGAATGGTTGTCTGTCTAACCCTGCAACAAGTTGGCCACTGTCCAGGGTGTTCCCCGCCTAAGGCCCAAAGTCACTGGGATAGGCTCCAGTCACCCGCGACCCCTAACGGGATTAAGCGGTAGAAAATGAATGAATGAATATCAGGTAATGTGATAATAACGTGTTACAAATATAAAATTAAAGCCGCTAAAGCGGCGATGATAGCTCTCGCCAGCCGCGCGACCGCCCTCACTCGCAGCCGCCCTCGACCTGCAACTTCCCAACATTGCATTTTCCTCTCCAGACCACTGCCCGGGCTCCTACTCTCCCCATTTCAAAAGTGCCATAGAATGTGAATGGCAAAATGGATAGTCTCTGGTAGTTTTGCGTTCCTATAGGTGGCGCTATAACCCAGACCATTGCGTTAGACATAGTTTTGTGACCAGGACCATCCACTCTATTAGTGATTCAAATTCCAAGTCAATCCAACAAAGCGTGTGTGTGCTAGTGATTTTTCGGGGTATTTTTGAGCATTCATTGCGCCCCTGCTGGCCAAGTATTGAAAATGCACCATACCTGTAATGTAATATTTTGCATCTTCTCAGACATAGGATTTATTGTGTAAGTTTGGTAAAAATCGCACAATGTTGACATTTGAGGTGAATGGTAGGGGGCGCTATAGAGTGGAGTCTTCATATAAAAGTGAATCCATAATGTTTAGTCCAGGATCACACAATAGTGACTGAAGTCTGAGCTCTGTAGGTCAGAGCCTGTGGCCGTGACAGGTGTTCAAAGAAACAGGAAACGAAGGTGTTTTTCGCCGGCCTGCTGCATGAAAACGGTGAGGAGTATCCAAAAAAATTGGATGATTATTGAATTTCAATGCCTCTAGATGCAGCAGGTCAAGTCTGAGCTCACTGGGCCCAAAAACCTAGGACTAGTTCGTTAAAATAAAAACGAAATCACAGTGGCGGCTGATTTTAGATCCAAAATGGCCGACTTCCTGTGTGACGTGGAGCATTGCACCAATTATGTTTTATGTTTGTCTTCATCAGCTCTGTCACTGTGGTAAATGTCATTGTCCTACTCCAAAGTAAACTTGTCCCAGTCTCCATTGGATTTTTACAGAAGGTGGCGCCGTAGAGCTGTTTGGTTAAAAGTGTGTAAAATACAGTTATGAATCTGATATTTACATTATTATATTTAATTCGGCCAACTTTGGTGTGAGTCTGTCACTGTTTAGTGACTTTTTATCTCACATTTGTGAAATAAGAGTCTCAGTGTCATTGACAATGTATAGGAGCTTTGGAGGCTCCTGGAGACAAAACTGTACAAAATAGAGCATAGGTCTGATTGACTTTTATGATCAGGGGCACATTAAGGATTAATGTGCAAAGTTTCACAAATAAAAGTCAAAGTAAATTTCCTATCCCCATTGTAATGTTTGTGCATGTCTATAGGTGGCGCTATATGCCCGACCGTTATGTTATACATATGTTTGTAACCGGGGTCATCCAGTCTATAAGTGATTCAAGTTTCAAGTCAATCTGACAGAGGACGTGCGTGTTATAGATTTTAATGTCTTTTTTTGAGCATTCATTGCGCCCCTGCTGGCCAAGTATTGAAAATGCACCATAGCGATAATGTAATTTTATGCTTCTTATCAGGCATAGAATTTTTGGGCAAAGTTTCATGAAAATCGCACAAAGTTGACATTTCAGGGTATAGGTAGGGGGCGCTATAGAGTGGAGTCTTCCTACAAAAGTGAATCCATAATGTTTAGTCCAGGATCACACAATAGTGACTGAAGTCTGAGCTCTGTAGGTCAGAGCCTGTGGCCGTGACAGGTGATCAAAGAAACAGGAAACGAAGGTGTTTTTCGCCGGCGTACTGCGGGAAAACGGTGAGGAGTATCCAAAAAAATTGGATGATTATTGAACTTCAATGCCTCTAGATGCAGCAGGTCAAGTCTGAGCTCACTGGGCCCAAAAACCTAGGACTAGTTCGTTAAAATAAAAACGAAATCAAACTGGCGTCGCTGATTAAATCCAATATGGCCGACTTCCTGTGCATCATAGAGCAGTGCGCCAAGTCAACTTTAGTCTTGTCTCATGGAGCTCTATCACTGTTCTGAGTTTCATGAGTCTAGGCCAAAATTTACCTGTTTCCTCTGCCATAGAGGTCCGATTCTAGGCGGCGCTGTCGAGTCGGTTTGGGTTCGACATTCTTGCAATGTCGAAATTATCGAATTTTTCGCCGGTCCGGTCGCGACGATGTACGTTGTACATACTTTTTCAGGGGGTCCAAGGGGTCAAAAACGCGATTGTTTAGGCAGAAAAAAAAATAATAATAATAATAATAAGAAACCAGCGTAGAACAATAGCTCTCGCCAGATTACTGGCTCGAGCTAATTAAAGCCGCTAAAGCGGCGATGATAGCTCTCGCCAGCCGCGACCGCCCTGCCACGCAGCCGCCCTCGACCTGCAACTCCCAACATTGCATTTTCCTCTCCAGACCACTGCCCGGGCTCCTACTCTCCCCATTTCAAAAGTGCCATAGCATTGAATGGCAAATGGATATCTCTGGAAGTTTTGCTTCCTATAGGTGGCGCTATAACCCAGACCATTGCGTTAGACATAGTTTTGTGACCAGGACCATCCACTCTATAGTGATTCAAATTCAAGTCAATCCAACAAGCGTGTGGTGCTAGGATTTTTAGTATTTTTGAGCATTCATTGCGCCCCTGCTGGCCAAGTATTGAAAATGCACCATACCTGTAATGTAATATTTTGCATCTTCTCAGCGTAGAATTTATTGTGTAAGTTTGGTAAAAATCGCACAAGTTGACATTTGAGGTGAATGGTAGGGGGCGCTATAGAGTGGAGTCTTCATATAAAAGTGAATCCATAATGTTTAGTCCAGGATCACACAATAGTGACTGAAGTCTGAGCTCTGTAGGTCAGAGCCTGTGGCCGTGACAGGTGTTCAAAGAAACAGGAAACGAAGGTGTTTTCGCCGGCCTGCTGCGTGAAAACGGTGAGGAGTATCCAAAAAAATTGGATGATTATTGAATTTCAATGCCTCTAGATGCAGCAGGCCAAGTCTGAGCTCACTGGGCCCAAAAACCTAGGACTAGTTCGTTAAAATAAAAACGAAATCAAAGTGGCGGCTGATTTTAGATCCAAAATGGCCGACTTCCTGTGTGACGTGGAGCATTGCACCAATTATGTTTTATGTTTGTCTTCATCAGCTCTGTCACTGTGGTAAATGTCATTGTCCTACTCCAAAGTAAACTTGTCCCAGTCTCCATTGGATTTTACAGAAGGTGGCGCCGTAGAGCTGTTTGGTGAAAAGTGTGTAAAATACAGTTATGAATCTGATATTTACATTATTATATTTAATTCGGCCAACTTTGGTGTGAGTCTGTCACTGTTTAGTGACTTTTTATCTCACATTTGTGAAATAAGAGTCAGAGTGTCATAGACATGTATAGGAGCTTTGGAGGCTCCTGGAGACAAAACTGTACAAAATAGAGCATAGGTCTGATTGCTTTTATGATCAGGGGCACATTAAGGATTAATGTGCAAAGTTTCACAAATAAAAGTCAAAGTAAATTTCTATCCCCATTGTAAAGTTTGTGCATGTCTATAGGTGGCGCTGTAGGCCCGACCGTTATGTTAGACATATGTTTGTAACCGGGGTCATCCAGTCTATAAGTGATTCAAGTTTCAAGTCAATCTGACAGAGGGCGTGCGTGTTATAGATTTTAATGTCTTTTTTTGAGCATTCATTGCGCCCCTGCTGGCCAAGTATTGAAAATGCACCATAGCGATAATGTAATTTTATGCTTCTTATCAGGCATAGAATTTTGGGGCAAAGTTTCATGAAAATCGCACAAAGTTGACATTTCAGGGTATAGGTAGGGGCGCTATAGAGTGGAGTCTTCATATAAAGTGAATCCATAATGTTTAGTCCAGGATCACACAATAGTGACTGAAGTCTGAGCTCTGTAGGTCAGAGCCTGTGTGCCGTGACAGGTGTTCAAAGAANGCCGTAGAGCTGTTTGGTTAAAAGTGTGTAAAATACAGTTATGAATCTGATATTTACATTATTATATTTAATTCGGCCAACTTTGGTGTGAGTCTGTCACTGTTTAGTGACTTTTTATCTCACATTTGTGAAATAAGAGTCTCAGTGTCATTGACAATGTATAGGAGCTTTGGAGGCTCCTGGAGACAAAACTGTACAAAATAGAGCATAGGTCTGATTGACTTTTATGATCAGGGGCACATTAAGGATTAATGTGCAAAGTTTCACAAATAAAAGTCAAAGTAAATTTCCTATCCCCATTGTAATGTTTGTGCATGTCTATAGGTGGCGCTGTAGGCCCGACCGTTATGTTAGACATATGTTTGTAACCGGGGTCATCCAGTCTATAAGTGATTCAAGTTTCAAGTCAATCTGACAGAGGCGTGCGTGTTATAGATTTTAATGTCTTTTTTTTGAGCATTCATTGCGCCCCTGCTGGGCCAAGTATTGAAAATGCACCATAGCGATAATGTAATTTTATGCTTCTTATCAGGCATAGAATTTTTGGGCAAAGTTTCATGAAAATCGCACAAAGTTGACATTTCAGGTATAGGTAGGGGCGCTATAGAGTGGAGTCTTCCTACAAAGTGAATCCATAATGTTTAGTCCAGGGTCACACAATAGTGACTGAAGTCTGAGCTCTGTAGGTCAGAGCCTGTGGCCGTGACAGGTGATCAAAGAAACAGGAAACGAAGGTGTTTTTCGCCGGCGTACTGCGGGGAAAACGGTTGAGGAGTATCCAAAAAAATTGGATGATTATTGAACTTCAATGCCTCTAGATGCAGCAGGCCAAGTCTGAGCTCACTGGGCCCAAAAACCTAGGACTAGTTCGTTAAAATAAAAACGAAATCAAACTGGCGTCGCTGATTAAATCCAATATGGCCGACTTCCTGTGCATCATAGAGCAGTGCGCCAAGTCAACTTTAGTCTGTCTCATGGAGCTCTATCACTGTTCTGAGTTTCATGAGTCTAGGCCAAAATTTACCTGTTTCTTCTGCCATAGGGGTCCGATTCTAGGCGGCGCTGTCGAGTCGGTTTGGGTTCGACATTCTTGCGATGTCGAAATTATCGAATTTTCGCCGGTCCGGTCGCGACGATGTACGTTGTACATACTTTTTCAGGGGTCCAAGGGGTCAAAAACGCGATTGTTTAGGCAGAAAAAAAAATAATAATAATAATAAGAAACCAGCGTAGAACAATAGCTCTCGCCAGATTAATCTGGCTCGAGCTAATTAAAGCCGCTAAAGCGGCGATGATAGCTCTCGCCAGCTGCGCGATCGCCCTGCTACGCAGCCACCCTCGACCTGCAACTTCCCAAACATTGCATTTCCTCTCCAGACCACTGCCCGGGCTCCTACTCTCCCCATTTCAAAAGTGCCATAGCATGTGAATGGCAAAATGGAAGTTTTGCGTTCCTATAGGTGGCGCTATAACCCAGACCATTGCGTTAGACATAGTTTTTGTGACCAGGACCATCCACTCTATAAGTGATTCAAATTTCAAGTCAATCCAACAAAGCGTGTGCGTGCTAGTGATTTTTAAATGTATTTTTGAGCATTCATTGCGCCCCTGCTGGCCAAGTATTGAAAATGCACCATACCTGTAATGTAATTTTTTGCATCTTCTCACGCGTAGAATTTATTGTGTAAGTTTGGTAAAAATCGCACAAGTTGATATTTCAGGTAATGTAGGGGCGCTAGAGAGTGGAGTCTTTGTATAAAAGTGAATCCATAATGTTTAGTCCAGGGTCACACAATAGTGACTGAAGTCTGAGCTCTGTTGGTCAGAGCCTGTGGCCGTGACAGGTGTTCAAAGAAACAGGAAACGAAGGTGATTTTCGCCGGCCTGCTGCATGAAAACCGTAAGGAGTATCCCAAAAAATTGGATGATTATTAAATTTCAATGCCTCTAGATGCAGCAGGTCAAGTCTGAGCTCACTGGGCCCCAAAACCTAGGACTAGTTCGTTAAAATAAAAACAAAATCAAAGTGGCGGCTGATTTTAGATCCAAAATTGCCGACTTCCTGTGTGACGTGGAGCATTGCACCAATTATGTTTTATGTTTGTCTCCATCAGCTCTGTCACTGTGGTAAATGTCATTGTCCTACTCCAAAGTAAACTTGTCCCAGTCTCCATTGGATATAATCAAAAGGTGGCGCCGTAGAGCCGTTTGGTGAAAAGTGTGTAAAATACAGTTATGAATCTGATATTTACATTATTATATTTAATTTGGCCAACTTTGGTGTGAGTCTGTCACTGTGTAGTGACTTTTGATCTCACATTTGTGAAATAAGAGTCAGAGTGTCATAGACTGTCAATGGGAGCTTTGGAGGCTCCTGGAGACAAAACTTTTCAAAATAGAGCTTTGGTCTGATTGGCTTTTATGATCAGGGGCACAATAGGGATTAATGTGCAAAGTTTCACAAATAAAAGTCAAAGTAAATTTTCTATCCCCATTGTAAAGTTTGTGCATGTCTATAGGTGGCGCTGTAGGCCCGACCGTTATGTTAGACATATGTTTGTAACCGGGGTCATCCAGTCTATAAGTGATTCAAGTTTCAAGTCAATCTGACAGAGGCGTGCGTGTTATAGATTTTAATGTCTTTTTTTGAGCATTCATTGCGCCCCTGCTGGCCAAGTATTGAAAATGCACCATAGCGATAATGTAATTTTATGCTTCTTATCAGGCATAGAATTTTTGGGCAAAATTTCATGAAAATCGCACAAAGTTGACATTTCAGGGTATAGGTAGGGGGCGCTATAGAGTGGAGTCTTCATATAAAAGTGAATCCATAATGTTTAGTCCAGGATCACACAATAGTGACTGAAGTCTGAGCTCTGTAGGTCAGAGGCCTGTGTCGTGACAGGTGTTCAAAGAAACAGGAAACGAAGGTGTTTTTCGCCGGCGTACTGCGGGAAAACGGTGAGGAGTATCAGGAAAAAGTGGATGATTATTGAACTTCAATGCCTCTAGATGCAGCAGGTCAAGTCTGAGCTCACTGGGCCCAAAAACCTAGGACTAGTTCGTTAAAATAAAAACGAAATCAAACTGGCGTTGCTGATTAAATCCAATATGGCCGACTTCCTGTGCATCATAGAGCAGTGCGCCAAGTCAACTTTAGCCTTGTCTCCTGATTCTCTATCACTGTTCTGAGTTTCATAAGCCTAAGGTCAAAATTGACCCGTCACATCTCTCATAGAGGGCCCATTCTAGGCGGCGCTATCGAGTCAGGTCTGGTCTTACATTCTGGCAAAGTCCAAATTATCAAATTTTTCGCCGGGCCGGTCGCAACCATGTACGTTGAGCATACTTTTTCGGGGGGTCCAGGGGGTGAAAACGCTGTCCGATGTGGAGAAAAATAATAATAAGAAACTCACGAAGAACAATAGCTCTCGCCAGTTTACTGGCTCGAGCTAATAATAAAATAATAATAATAATAATAATAAGAAACCAGCGTAGAACAATAGCTCTCGCCAGATTAATCTGGCTCGAGCTAATAAAAAAAATATTTACCTGATAGTATTACGTATATATTTTTCCACCAAACTTTTTTTTTTATTTGTACCTGATAGTTATCATGAAATTATTACTGAGGTTCTGTATAAAAGGGAAAGCGGCTCTACATTCAGACCTGGATTTTGATAGGTGAAAGGTGAAAACTGAGAGCACAGGAGCATCAGCTGCATGAGAATACAAGATTACTCAAACATGCAGGAATCAGGCAATCCAAAAACAATATTAGAACATTGTTACTAACTCAGGAATGACACTTTTACTTAATATGTCCGCTAGGCAAGGCTTTAGATCAATGGTTCTCAAGTGGTGGTCTCACAGACAATCCCAAAAACAGACAGTCTCATAAACGTTTTGACAGAAACATTACCAATAAATAAAGAAATTGGGAGAAATTTAATACTTACTATGATGTCACTGTATCGACCAATAGGGAGTCCTTGAAATATTGTCATACCAATAAGGGTTCCATGCCTCAAAAAGTGTGAGAACCTCTGCTTTAGATAATACATTTTGTGTAGCTTTGAAGAAAATATTTGAGTTAAAAGTACTTAAAACAAATGGAAACACCACCATCTAGTGGAACTTTTTCGCAATGGCCAAAGTGAATGAAAGAGTCATCAGTTAAAACATTACAGAGCTTGAACACAAGAATGTGCATCAGATTCACAATACTTGGCAAGTGAAAAAAACAACGATTAAAGTCTGTCATTTTAAAGTGAATAATACAGGGTTCGTACAGTCATGGAAAACCTTGAAAAGTCATGGGAAAATTCTATTCTAATTTCCAGGCCCTGGAAAAGTTTGGAATTCTATAGGTTTTGAAAAAGTTTTGGAAAATCTAAAGGATTTTGGATTCAAAAATAGCTTGGGGAACATTTGTTTTGTCGCGCTGGTAGGGGGAGGCAATTAAACAAAAAAAAATGAGAGATCAAAATTCAGTCATGTCCAATCGTCAGTTATTTAGTTTTGAAACGAAAATTGATAACCAATCCCTTTGTCAGTAAAAACTTGTGGTTTGAATCAAAAGCCAAATTTTGGGCAAATTATTAATATTGATGATTGATATTATATTATTTTGTCAGTAAAATAGAACATTATTAAGCATATGACTGATGGTTATAAAATCATTATTTAAAAATATTTTTATTTTGTTTTTGGAAGGCTGAATAAAATTCAATTAAAATTAATTGGTTAGGATGGGGAAAAACATTTATTAAACTAAAAGATTTTACAGTTTTGTTTGAAACTGGAATAAAATTCACAGAATTTGAAAGTATTATATAATCAAAATTATTTGGAATTTATCATTTTCAGTTTTTATGTTCAAAAATCCTCAAAAAACTTTGTGTTTTGGTTTTAATCAGTTAATGAAAGACGGTTGTTGACTGAAAAGTAAGTTAAACAGGGTCATGGAAAAGTTGGCAATTGTTTTGGAGAAGTCATGGAAAAATCATGGAAAACCTGAAGTTAAAATCTGTACGAACCCTGATAATAGTACAATAATGCTGTATGCATGCGAGGTGTGGGGTTATCAAAGAATAGCATTATTGGAAAAGTTGCAGGTAAGATTTCTGAAGTATTTATTAAAGGTAAAGATGTCCCACTGCAATAACATGGTGTATGGAGAACTTGGCCAGTACTCACTTTCTATAACTATTAAGAAAAGAATGATTGGATTTTGGGGCAGGCTCATGCAATCAAATGATGTTAAATTTAGCAAAAATATGTATAACCTGTTATTTTATTTCTTCCATACTGGAGAATATACTGTACTTCTCCATGGCTACTGCAGGAGAAACAAATTTTAGACGACTGCGGTCTTTCTTACATCTGGACAAATCAGGAAGTCACCAATGTTAATTGGTTGAAGCTCACAGTTGAACAAACTCTGAAGGATCAGTTCATACAGAAGTGTCACGGGGAATGCCAGAGTATGACATCATGTGACGTATACATAAGTTTTAAAAATGTCTTTAAGCTGGAAAAATATGTGAGAACAAAACAGTCAGGCAGTCTATTTGTAATCTAAGAACTGGAAATAACAGACTGTCAAAAATCATTGGCCGTTATAAAGGCCTAGACAGACATTTACGTTTTTGTAATCTTTGTACTGGTAATCATGTGGGTGACGAGTTTCATTTACTGTTTGAATGCTCCAACAGTGACGTGCAGTATAGAGATAAATATTTACCAAAGTATTTTGTAAATCACCCAGCAAAGTATAAGTTTGTATAACTGTTGCAAAGCGAAAGCCCAAAAGTGATTTATAAGTCCTTCCTTTGTTAAATAGTACTATATTGCTTTGTTCTGTTATGAAAATAGTTGTTTGTGCTCCATACCATTGTATATGGTCGTGAGCTAAATCAAATAAATGAAATAAAAACAAAATGATGGAATAAGAGTTGTTTTGTCTTAGTCACAAATGAAGAGGACAAAGAAGTTTTTTTCCAATAGAAGTGAAAGACATATCATGAAAGAAGACAAGAAATACTATTGTATTTGTATATATATATTTATTTTAAGGTCCTATTTCTGATGCAAATTGACTCCTGTGCTAGAATGTTGCAACCCTGTGTCAAATGTTTCAAGCCTCAACTGAACCATTTTCTACTCTGCAAATCACTAGTCACATATATTATTGTACGTAGGCCCAGATTTACAGCGCAGTTGCTAGGTAACAGTTGTGGAATAACCTCTACTTATGTCACATTTACTGAGCCCCATCAGAACAGACAAACTGGTGAAAACAAGAAAGATGTTTAGTGAAATCTGAAATATTATCAAGCTAACTGTGTTTTACTGAAACGAAGGGTCCAATCTGTCATATAGGCTTTAAAGTTACTCTGTTTTACTTTAGTGCTTTTTTATTCTTACTAGAATTATTTCTACTTTACTTTTACTCAAGTCACATTAAAGAAGTAACTTTTCTCTTACAATTAAGTTTTGGTTACTTTGTCAACCTTTGTTTTTAATGAGGTAACGACATTCTAACACAGCTAAAAGCTAGTCAAATCTGTGTAAGAGGTTATGCAGATTTCATCACAGCATTCTAAATGTCGGCAGTGTGTGGCAAAAATGAATGAGAGTTAAAACACAACTAAAATAGGAAAACTAAGCTCCAGACTGATGGTAAATATAAAAACAACCACAACTACTGCTAAATATTGAGTTTTTATGACAAAGAAAATGAGGCAAACAGTAACAGAAAAGCAGATAAGCAGCAGGAACAAAAGGGCACATCTCACATTTGTCACTGACTCTGCTTTAGAATCACACACTGACTCTTTCCATTTATTCTTTTTTTTTTTCCTCTCTCTCTATTTAGTGAATTAAAGTTAGCCAAAGTCTGCACTGTCGCTGTCAGGGTTGTAGCACCACATCCCAGGTACAAACTCCCTTCATGGGTCCCTATAATCTTGTGTTTTAATTATTTAATTCCAAACCATCATTATTTGATGAACTCATTATTTTTCCCATTTATGTGGGTTTTGTTTCCTTCTAGAATATGCAAACATAAGTGTTGCTATCAGGGTTCTTCAGCTGATCAAATTGAATGATTTTTATCACAATAATCGACTTCAGAACAAAACATTGTGTTTTTGAGTCAAAACTTCTGGGTTGGAACCACTGCATTCACTCACATTTTAGCTAAAAAGTCTATTAACTTGTCTAAATGACGCCAAAAATATACTTAGAAAATCCTTGTGATATGTTGACAATATTCGACACAAAACCCTGCAAATCATTCTGTGTCAAACCCTGGGTATTTGTCCATTGAAATCGGCAAACTCTATACTCTCTAGCTATTATATTTGTTAATAATTAATACTCCTTTTTATTCTGCGTTTTTCTTTGACCAAAGTTAATTTGCTATGTTTTATAAAAGTGATAAAACTCTCTGATATCACAAATAACTGCATTTGGAGGAACTGTTTATCTCACACAGAAATGACCTGCTTTGGGGCCCTTTCCTGCCCTGTCCCGAGGAAACTACCATTTACCCTGCGCTTCTGTCAACAGAAAAGCTACTTTTCTGAGAAGCAAACACTCCCAAGAGGAAAAAATACACTCAAGGAAAAAAGAAGCACAACACTCAGTTTTCTGAGTTTTTGGGGGGCAGAATAATTTTCTTTTTGAGATCCGCCTGTTTCATATGAACCCTACATCCATTTCTAATCCTCAGACCAACTCTTGCGGCGTTTACACATTTTCGAGTCCAATAACAACCAAACAATAGAGCAACCCCCAAACCAAAAGTGACAAAGTTTCATCAGACTGTCAATAGTTCATGTGACCCTTGTTGGCCCTGGACAGTGGTTAATCATCGCCTCATGGGTCGGCAGTAGTGTCTGAGTTGATCCTGTGGAGTTGCCGCTGAGTTTTCGGTACACCCGATCTCGGCCATCTGCTCTGAAGCACTGGAACCTTTTTTCGTCACTGAACACGACTTGGGATCACCTCTGCAAAGTCCAATGACGATGTGAGTGCACCATTCGATGAGAGCTCTAAGCACTGATCCAACATATGACCTATATGGTGGAATACCGTCAGCGCGGAGGAGATTACGGATGGTTCTGGAGACACTGGCCTGTGGTGTGTCCCAATGGTCTGGGCTGTGGACCTGGTGGAGGCTGAACCTGTCACGGAGATGTGCGGGGGGGTTGGTCTTGTGCAGCGGTCGTTACACGGGGGCCACCAGTACGAGGGCAGTCGTTAGAGGAACCAGTGGCCTGGTATCGCTCCACAAGACGACTAATGGTAGAGCAGTGACTCCAAACACCCTGGAGACACAAGACAACACCGTCCATAGCTCCATCCCTCTCTGGTGGAGACAATCGTGTGTTTTTGGCTTCAGTCTGGGGCCTTTTATAGAGAAGACTTGAGCACAGTTAACCAGCGGTAAAAGTCAACTCTGAGTTTCAAACATAAACGACCCTGTAATGCACTCTTTATTGTTCTCACAATCAGTCAAGCCAAACCAAGAAATCTGTTCACCTGTCTTCAGCTTACTGTGGACTAAAACCATGGTGCTAGCCTGTTTTTCCAAATGTACTCGTTTTCTAAGGAATTTTTGAAAATTAAAATGTTGCGTTTCTTTTTCCTTGAGTGTAGTTACATTTTATTAGTTCTTCAAATACTTTTACATTTGAAATTAAAAACTCTATGCATAACCTCAGTAAAAGTATCGTTTGCTTGTGCTTGTTTTGTAAATAGAGTTTATCTGCTGCTCTGTTGGCTCGTGTGTTGAGTAAATAAATATTCCTGTAAACAGAACAAAACTGAAACAAACTCTGAGGAGGGGCTCGTGGACGCGCACAGACGTTCGTTACGCTGCCTGTGCGCGCCCCCGAAACTTAACTCTGACGCCTACATCCGGGAACTACACCGAGCTCGCTCTCCAACATGGCGGCGTCAGGTGAGGTTTATGTGGCTCTCATTTCTGTGCGCCTCGTAGCCAGATTTGAGCGGGATTTGGGGCTTTTCCACTCTTTAAATTCACTTTGCATGTTGTTAACCCCTCTGTTCACTGTCTGGTGTCGTTGTCTCACTTTTACGAAGCGGTTTAATCGGTTGTTTTGCTCCGTTAAAGACGACTTGGCGCGGTGGCGAAGGCGAATGAACGAAGCTACGACTTGCACAACACTTTTAAGCCACAATTTACGATATATTTAGCCAATTTACTCATTTATTATTGTTGTTTGAGCTACTTTCTTACAGCCGCATCGCCAGTCACTTTCTCTGACCTTGTATGCTTTGTTTGAGGTGTTTTTTAAGTGCGCAAAGAGCTGGCACATTGCACATCCGTAGCGGTAGCTTTCTCCATGAATGCGCTCAGGGCTGAACCGGTGTTACGACAAGATCTGCTCCCCGAGTAAAGCAGATAAATGTTGCACTTATTTGCGTTTTATTTGTGTATATATTGTTTTTAACCACATGTTTAGCTAAATTTGTATCGTAAATGTTGTCGTGCTTACATAACAATCAATGTTTACTTATAAAATTGGAGCTGAAAGGAAATGGCATTACGTTTTTTATTGGTTCGATTGATTAAGCGCGCTTCCACGTCGTTTTTTAACTCATAGCTAAATAACCTTGCATTTTAAACATATATTGGTAAAGGCATATCTGTAACAATGTAGACTAGCTTTTGTTGTTGTTTATAGCGCTTAAACACGGTAACAGCGCCCTCTCGGCGTCGGAATTCGCCGGGACGCAGATTCGAGCAGAGCACCGGGGCCAAAGCGCGCAGCCTTGCCGTCCCCACGTGTGCCGCTGTGGCTGCTTCCCGATGCCCCTTTACCCTTCCCCCGCGCGCCGAGCAAGCAGGGCCGCCCCGCAGGAGGCTTTTCCCGGGGCCTAATCCGGGGACATGACTTCCCGCGGCCGTCCCGGAGCAGAACCCGCTGATGGCGCACTTGGATCGGGTTTGTTGGCTGCGCGCTAGGCCCAAAAACCGAAACCTAGCGAAGCAAAAGCGGTGCATGGCGAGTGTCCTCCAGCGGGACTCTGCTGCTGAGTAAGCCCGGGCAGGAGAGCCAGAGAGCGACATGTTTGAGTGCTTCTGCGCCCGGGAGAAACAGGGAAGGGTTGTTTTGACAGACACTTGGAGAGAAAGGTCGTAGATTCAACCGAAAAGAGTTGACTAATCACAAACTGTCAACTATTATTAAACAAAAAGTAGTAGTATTTTGATCATTGAAATTGTCATGGACCTAAAATATGCACACATAACAAAATTAAGACTATATTGTGATTATAAGTATTTCCAGGGACCATATTTAAATTTCTCTCTGTATTTAATTAAAAGAAGAAATATTACTTTGCAGGCGGACGTCTAAGTTTGCTAATAAGAGTATACATTTCTGTTTGTCTCTTTCATGTTGGCGATATTACTTTTATTACAACTTTAGTTTGTTTTTTTAAGATATCGATATTGACTGATATTGGTTTGGGCCGATATTTGGTACCGATACTTTCCTGCATTCTCAGTTTGTCCCCAGATCATCAGATTAGCCTTTTAAACAGTTTAATAATTGTTCATTTAAATGGTAGAGAAATAAAGCAAAAAATATTAACAAATGAAGTGATATTGAAAAATATATTTGTTTGTCAATCCAGTCTAAACTGATACATTATCCACCTCAACAGGCACATTTAGCTGCATTTAGACAATGGCTTGCTAACATATTGTGACTTACTGTGTCGAACAAAATCAAATATTTGTGGCCCTGTTGAGCTTTAGATGTTGGTGATTAGGGCTGTGCAATTAATTGAAATATCAATATGAATTAGCGCTGTGCTATTGATCTAATTTCAGTTCTGATCATTACTCATTGACAAAAACTGTAATTATGATTATTAATGTGGCTCATAAGGGAGTTTGTAAGCCTCAGATATTTCCTCAGATTGTAAAAGTAGAGCCCAGACTTTTTTTTTACAATTGTAGAAACATTTACAACGATTATTTCTCACCCATTTCATTTGATCTGTTTACTTTCTACATTTAAGGAGCGCCAATGATCTGCACTCTCTGTAAGCAAGTAACTGTTTGGATAATTGTGGTTTAAATTATTTTTGTAATAATCGTGATTATTATTTTCATCATTATTGAGCAGCCCTAATATAAATTGACACCAATAACAAATTATCACAAAGGCTGGTGTAACCGGTGTAAGGCCCACACGAGGGACCAGTATGGAGAAGTGTGTGGTGGTATGGGATAAACTCACTCCCCTCAGGTATAAGAAGCCACAAACAAACTGAGCTAAGGGGAGCGTTCCCTTTAGCTCAACGTGTTTGTCGGTCGCCTGCGGAACGAAAGATCCTGGTTCGACTCCCGCTCAGGACGGTACTAACCACTATCGTCACATTGGTGCCGTGACCCGGATTGTCCTGAGTGGTGTGAGTTTAGGGGGGTGAGTGTAACCGGTGTAAGGCCCACACGAGGGACCAGTATGGAGAAGTGTGTGGTGGTATGGGATAAACTCACTCCCCTCAGGTATAAGAAGCCACAAACAAACTGAGCTAAGGGGAGCGTTCCCTTTAGCTCAACGTGTTTGTCGGTCGCCTGCGGAACGAAAGATCCTGGTTCGACTCCCGCTCAGGACGGTACTAACCACTATCGTCACACTGGGGTGACCAGATCGAATCTCAAATCCCAAAAATCATCTTAACCCTGAGTGACACCTCACAGATTCAACATTAAGTCAAGCTACACACATGTACACTTACACACACACACTCCTGCAGAGCTCAGCTGACTGCTCACTCCTCCACAGAAATATTGAAGTAATATACTTTTGTTAATATGACAAATAGTGTCTTGTTTTGCGTGTCTTTTAAAATAATTAAACAAAAATGTGTCGCATTAATTTCCTGATTAAATCTGCAGATCGATTAGTTCATTGTATGTTTTTGGATCATTATCCAGCCAACATGCAACAGATTTAAAGACTGTTTAATACCTCGTGGGGGTGGAACATTATTCTTTTGTCAGAAGTGTTTTCAGGATTTATGATTCTGTGTTGTGTGATGTGAATGATGCAGCACAAAACACATTTATGTCACGACTAGGGCTGTAGCTCTGTAGTCGTTTAGTCGATTAATCGGTCGATAGAGTCTCGATGGACTAATTATTTATTAGTCGACTAATTATTTTATTGTATGGATTGTATTCAACAGCAGCAATCATTTTAAACACAAGATTTATTATTCATTTTCTTTGCATGAACTACATATTATCATTAGTTACAATACTAACATTTCAAACTCGATTTTAATACTAGGGAATACACTTTACTCTTGAAAGTCAGATTTTTATACAATAGACTGACATTTTAAACTCAAAATGCAAGTATGTGATCAAACATTTTACTTTCAAAGAAGTTTTGGTGAAACTCAAGATTATTTTTAAACTTTTCAGAAAACTTGACTTTAGTATTTACAGAAAATATCAAATTTGGTTCAAATTTTTGTCCCGTTAATGTTATCGGTATTTGTTCAAATGAGTATCTAGTTTTGATCTCAATTTCAACATTGATTTGCAATATTGTTGTCAAACCTACTTTTTAGTTTCAGAGCCTTTGCCACGCCCCTTTTTTAGTCGATTAATCGGTCGATAAAACATGTCTTTGGTCGACTACAGCTCTAGTCACAACCCACCTTCAGGACCCATAAGCGTCCCGACTTGTGGACCATCTCACCTGGTCACTGTAAAAGCCTGAGATTTTTAAAGTTTGATCATTTCCTTCACAAATGACGGGTGACTTTCTGCATTTGAAAAATCCTGTAGATTAATTCAGTTTTTAAAATGGCTTGCATGTGATTATAATACTTGCCTGCCACTTCATTATCACATTTCATTTTGTTAATTCTCCTAAAACAGAGACGAGCAACAATTTTCCTCTCACAGCTTCAAATCCAGATTCTCATGTTTGCAAGCAAATTTCTGTAAAATATAAGCTGTTTAATGTTACATTTTGTTCATATATTGGGATTTTTTTTTTATCATTAAAACACAAGTGCAGACTAGAGCTGGGCGATATTGACAAAAATGAATATCTCGATCATTTTTGGCATACCTCGATAACGATGTTCAGGCGATATTTTGTTAGTCCAACATAAACGTGTTAAAAACCTTTCAAATTTGTGACATTATAAAAAAGGCTAACCTTAAACATTCCAATGAGCTTAAAGCTGATTTTAGTGTTTCTCATGATTTTATCATGTTTTGACTTTCTGTCAAAACGTGATAAAATCATGAGACAGAACAGAAAAATGTAGCCCTTGATTCAAAAACAAGTTATTCAAGTTAGTGTGTGTTTTTCGTCTTTCATGTAAAACAAGATCTTTTGCTTGTTCATTTATCTTCGTTCAAACCAATAAAAATCTACTCAAAACTTAAAATACTCCTCATTACAGGCACATATTAATTTGTTTTCTAAATTAGGTTGGTAATTCTTTTGCCAGTTTGTTTAAATATCAAACAAGTATTACAAGTGCAGGAATCTCTCATTATATCATAATTTTGCTGTTTTGTGGAGCGCTCTGAATTACTTAATGTACAAATTATGTATTAGAAAGTTGAGCGCATCATTTATTTAATTATTTTATTCTAAATTTGCCTTTTTGTGACATGTTTTTACTGCGCGATATACTCGATATGAAAATTTGCGTATCTTTAAAACAACATTCACGATATTATCTAAAATTCGATATATTGCACAGCTCTAGTGCAGACACATGCACCATAGCTAAGTCACTCAAATAATGAAAACAATTTGCTCTCTCTTCTAAATGCAGTTAAAATGTGAACTAGGGCTGGGTGATCTGGGAAAAATTAAAAACTATTTTCTTTTTTTTCTCATATTGATACATCTCGATTTTTCGAAAACAAATGAAAAATCCCATTCATGAACATAAACAAAACAATTTATTATTTCAAATGTATTACATTTTTAAAAACTACTAATCAAAACTGGGGTGCACGGTAGCCAAGTGGTTAGAGCTCTGGCTTCCCAATAAGGAGGTCGTGGGTTCGACTCCCGGGTCGGACCATATCAACATCTCACGATCTCTCTGGGTGGAGTTTGCATGTTCTCCCCGTGTCACCGTGGGTTTTCTCCGGGTACTCCGGTTTCCTCCCACCTCCAAAAACATGTATGTTTAGGTCATTGGGCATCACTGTAAATTGAGTGAATGAGAGAGTGAATGTTTGTCTGTCTAACCCTGTGGCAAGTTGGCCACTGTCCAGGGTGTTCCCCGCCTAAGGCCCAAAGTCACTGGGATAGGCTCCAGTCACCCGCGACCCCTAACGGGACTAAGCGGTAGAAAATGAATGAATGAAAAACTACTAATCAGTATATATTCTGCCTTCAAGTTTGACTTTTGCTCCAAACTAGACATTTCTACAGACAAAGGATGGATTTTTGATCTTGCGATTCAAAATCCACCACAAAATAATTGACGATTCGATTCAATCTCGATTTTCGATTAATGGCCCAACCCTAATGTGAACTCTAAACCGAATTCTATATTTGAAACATAAATGGCGAATCAAATCAATCAAATAGGATTACTGATCACAAATCTCGTAATTAGACATTTTCCCAAATCGTGCAGACTTTAGTGACTTATGTAAGGTTTGTCATTGATTCTAAAAGATGCTTGTGTAAAACCAAACGTCCCGAACGCTCTCCTCCAAACGTCCCGTCACAGACTCCTCTCAGACCTGCCCCGTTCAAAGCCGATTCTCTCTGACAGTTCGCTCTCTCGGTGGTAAACAGTGACTTGGCTTTTCTGTGTTGTGTTTTTGTGGAGCAGAGGAATGTCCTGACGCGTGGCTTTGCTTCACTAAAGCCTCCGTCAGCTGCACAGACCCTGTTTTTTTCTCTCACGTCAAAACAGGACAGACCCGCTCCAGCTCAAACCAGAGACCACTGTGTTTACCGACTGTTTACCCACACAAAGCTGAGGGTTTTTACTAGAACTGCAGCTAAACGGCATTTTGTTGGTTGATTATTTGGTTAGAAGTTGCTTCAATACAGTTTTTTGTAAAGATTGAGCTGAGGTAGCGTCATTTTAGAACATTCTGGATACATAAAAACACAAAATTTGGTGTACTGTGAGGGTTTTTGCTGCGACTGCTCAACTATGGAAAAAATATGAATCACAATTGTTAAATCAGAACTAATATAACTAATAAAACATTTGGCAGCTAAGACAGCTAGTCACTTAGGAGTAGCTGACAAAACTATCACCTTCTACACTTGTTTGATCATTTGCAATGTTTGTATTTTTAAGCAACAATTTTTAAAGCTTGTTTTGCCATAAACAATTTACTCACACTCCCCTGATGAAGACTCATTGAGTCGAAACGCGTGGGCGTTATTAAATACATCATTCTACCAGACGTGCCTCGGATCTCTCTATATTCTTGATATTTTCTGCCTGCATTTTCGATGAGCACCTGGTACGTTACTGCATTTATTTGTTAGATCCATTGAGCACCCTTGGATTCTTCTCTCTCAATTTACTCTATGTTAAATTTTTGCGCATCTTCAAGACAACAATCATGACTAACATCTGTTAGTTTGTGTTTTTGTGGAGACAAACTCAAACTCCAGTTTGAGTCTCAGGTGTTTGTTGTTATTTTTTCTTACTGATGTAAACTAACCTTTGGTTTAATGCTTCATGTGACAACCATCGATACAATCAATTAATCGCAACTAATAGATTATTGAATTTTTTGTCAGCTAAATGAGTAATTGAAAAATTTATAAAAATCTCTATGTAGTTTTTCAAACATCCACAAACTGAAAAAAGACATTTTATAAATCCAGTTTGGAGGCAAAGACATAGAAATGTTTAACACATTTTTCCCCTTTAAGGGAAAAAAAAAACATTCTTAAATATGTCAGTGCTACTAGTAAACTAAAATTTGATCTGGATTTCAGTAAATGTGATTAAAACTGAGTGAAAATTCATATGAAATTTGCCAATAAACTTGGATATTTATGTGATTATTTCAAGTACCATAGCAAGTTTCATTTTCAAATGAGAAAATGCCTGCTATTTTTAGCAAAACAATATTTTTATGATTGTTGAATTACAAAATTTTATATTAAGGTAGTACAAGCACATGGTGTAATTAAATGTTAGTTGTTTGTAGAACATTGGCGATCTGGGAAAAAAAAATCACGATTCTTTCCTTATATTAACCGATCTCAATTTTTGATGCAAACGTGTTAAGCTTTTGCAAAAGAAAATTGGTATAAACATAAATAAAACAAAAACTTTAAATATGTACCAATTATTAGATTTTTTTTTATTATTATGCAGCAAGATTCTGCTTCAGTGTTTGACTTTTGCTCCAAGCTACACATTTTTACCAACAACTGATGGGTCTGCAATCTTTCAATTCAAAACCAAATAATCAACGATTCCATTCAATCTCTTGATTTTTAGATTAATTGCCTTAGGCCTTTGTCTGGATAAAAAAATCTTGTAGTCACGTGACTTTTGCATTCTAAGCAATGGATTAATTAAAAGAATGATCTTGCAACTAATAGATTACCAAAATAATCTTTAGTTGCAGCTTTAATGACACATTCATGTTCTAACTCTGCTTAGTAAAAAACAAAGATGGAAATGATCATGTTTTTTCCTCACACTGATCAGTCTCAGTATTTAACTCAATCGTCTTTAGTTCTCGTCTAAACCTTTAAACTTGATTGATCTCCGTCTCACTGACTCACACTTTAATCAGGCTTTGACCCGGAGTCCGAGTCGTTGGTGGGACGGGCCACTCCCAGTGTTTACTCTCTGGTTAAACTTGTAGTTTGGAGCTTATCTCAGTCTGTCCACACATCTGCATTACTCAACTCTCTGTCCTTTCACCAACAAACCTTCTTAAACTCTGTGAGCTGGGGTCAGTTCAGATCAAGACGGTCCAGTAACCTGTGTTATCACAAATCTAGGTTTAATTTGGTCTAAATACATCTTTAGAATGAGTAAGTTAGTTCTTATTATATTATTATTTACCAAAAGAACAAAAAACATGTATGAATCTGATTCTAAAGTAAACAAAAATTCAAAATGGAGATGGCATTTTTAACTACCACCAGAGACAGCCTGCTTATGACTAGGGACGCACCGATCCAGCTTTTTCTGTTCCGATACCGATACTTTGACTTTAATTATCTGCCGACATCCGATCTCAACCGATATTAGTGTAATGACTGAAATTGCTTATTTTTCTTATAGAAACATAATCAATTTGGTCATATTGTGTTATGTAACTGCTATTTAAAGTACAAGTCACAACTTAATCTAAATAAAAAGCCCAATGTTATTAGGCATTCTGGTTCCACACCAATCTCGATCTCTCCTCTGATGTAAACTCACCTAAGGCAAACTTTGGTTTAATGCTTCATTTGACAACCAGGGCTACAGCAAAGTTAATCAATTAATCGCAACTAATAGATTATTAGTATTATTAGGCATTCTGGTTCCACACCAATCTCGATCTCAATTCCAATACCGATCCCGATACTTTGGCTTTAAGTATCTGCCGATACCCAATATCAACCAATACTAGAGTAAGGACTGGAAAAGCCCTTTTTTTTCTTTTCAAAACATAAAAAAAAACTTTGTGCTATTTTTAGTCAAGTCACAACTAAACGACTTAATATGAATAAAATGTCAAACAGTATGAGAAGTTCTGGATCAACATCAGCCATTAAAAAAAGTTTCATTATGTCCAACTAAAGCACGACACTGATATCGGCTGAAGCGATATCGTGGAGCAGATACCCGATCCGATCCAGCCCAATGTCCTTGATCAGTGCATCTCTACTAATCACCATCGATCCACAACGTACCAAACGCATCTTTTATCAAATCTAATGTCGTCCTATTGTATGTAAGAGTTTTTGTCTGGAATTTCTCCTTTGCATTAATGACTGAAAATTGTCTGTGGTGCTCTTGTTTCAAAAAGTCTGTTCATATTTAACTGATGATTAGACAAAACTAAACCTCGATCTCGGGTGTTGTTGTCAAGAAGTAGCAGGTCTAAAAGTTTTAAGTGAGTTTTCAAATGTACATTCATTTGGGAGAAAGAAACGTTTTGTTGTAGGTTTGATCCTGGTATTTGCACAAAAGAACTGTACAATAATACCTACAATAATTATATTTATCTGGGGTAAAAGATGTTGTGGTGTTTTTATGTAACTTATCAAGCTGAGACTGGTGTATGTGCACATAGGTCTGGGCAATATCGTGATAAAAATCAAATCGTGAGCTCATCCTTGTGACAATCTGCTTTTTGGGGATTTTCCATTTCTCTATTTCTGTTCAAATATAGACTTTTTTTTTTTCCAAGCTACTTTTCTCAGCCTCAAAGCTGCCAAGTTTTTTTCTTCATAGAATATTGGGCTGTTTTGTTGTTGTTTTTTTCATGATTTTTGAAGGTTGTGTTTTTTGGGCTGCACTTTTAAGTCATAAAAGTGGAATTTTAAAATATAATGAACTTTTAGCAGATTTTCATGTCTAAAAGTCGTTATTAATGTTAAAATTTGCTAGAAACTTGTTTAGTGGCGATACACAATGTTCTAATTAAATAATTCTTTTTTTCTTTTTTTTTTTTCTTGAAGGGTTAAGGTTGCTTGTTTTGGAATTAGTCGCATGTTTTTCCCTAAAATCTGGCAACACTGATCAGCCTATGACGGCTGGATCTAGACACTCACCATGAAGAAGGAACCTTTCTAAAAAAGCAGATGTGATAAAAACGTGATAAAATTGAAATCGTGATCTGGCTCCAAGAAAATTGTGATTTATTTATTTATTTTTTTTGCCTTATCGCCCAGACCTGTGTGCACAGTGAGACTAGAGATCCTCCTCGAAAAATATCAACGCCAAATATCGGTTGTCGTTTTTTTATAACTGTCCGATACAACACTGATGTATATTTTCTCCTCCTCGTTGCAGCTAAGAAGAAGAATAAGAAGGGGAAGACCCTGACTTTGACCGACTTTCTGGCCGAGGACAGCGGAGGCAACGCGCCGGCCCCGAGTTACCCGAGCAAGTCCACCACGAGCTGGGCCGATGAGACGGACGACCTGGACGGAGACGGTGAGACTCAAACGTGACTTGTGTGGGTTTGACAGTTTGTCCCGAGGGAAGAAGAAGAAGAAGCAAATGTGGTAAAACCGGTAAAACTGTGACAACTGTAAGTGTGGGCCAGACTTTAAACTTCTGTGGTTACGTCATCTGCCAGACTAAACACTGATTGACTTCAGGCTTCACTTGACTTATGTTGACCTAACCCAACCCTCCTCACTATTTTTTTGTGACCAGAAATGTATTTTAAATGAGATGCAGGGTTTCCTCTAGGATTGTTGAGAGTGTGGCGGTAGATGACCGAGGGGTTCTTGTTATTTAAACAACGTTTTTGACATAATTAAATAATAGCCATAAATTGCTTGTCGCTCTCTTCTGCCTCACCACTCTCACCTGGGAAGAAGTAAGCACACGCATAGCTCGCCAGACTTTAAAGTGACAACCCCCGACCCACAGCGCCTCGGCCCGGGGTCATGAGCAGCGAGTCTTGGTCTGTTTGCGGAGCTCACGTAGTTTGCTCACTTTTATGCCTTTTCCTTATGAAAACCCGGTTCAGGAGCTACAACAGATGACTGAAGAAAATGTTTTTTTAGGAGGATTGCTTCCATATATCCATATACTTCATAATGTAAAAAAAAGTAATTCTGAAAGTGTGGCGGCTTTTATTTAGCTGTGGCGATGCACCACAATCAATTACATGTAGCGGAAACCCTGGAATGAATAAAAAACAGTAAACTGTAGGAATACCAGCTGTATTTGGTAATTTAATATAAAATCTAGAAAAAACTAATTTCAAACTTATTTGGGTCTTGATTTGGACTTGAGGCCAAACACTTGAGATGTGCAGTGACCAGAAACCTGTGCTTCAATCGTTGCCAAACTGCTCTTGGATAAGTTTCTCTTCCCCAGGTCGACTAAACCAGACATGAGCCGCTCTGGATAAGCTTTTCTCAATGAAAATGAGTTTGAGAAAACTGACCAATCAGAACAACGGAGTTTCTGTTGACCCAATTTGCGGCAATTGTAAAATGTTAATTATGTGATATATTAAATGTAAACTGCCCCTACTAATTTGAAAGACATTAATAGTTTACAACCAAGATTGATTGGAACAGTGACTTATTGTTTTACCTAGTGTGAGCTTTTTGCCTGGTTTATGACAACTTTATGATAATGCTTTTATTGAGTCATGCTTTTATTCACTTGGATGTTATTTTGATGAAGAAAACAGACAGAACTTGGCTTTTGCCTGAGAAACTATTGGTGTTTTACCTGTTCAAGCTAAGGTAAGCGGCTAACGCTAGCAGCAACTTTAAAATGTGACTCCTTATGTATGAGCGATTTTATTGAATACACAATTGGAACAGTCATGAAAACAGTGTTTTTAGAGACTTTTGTTTGTGTTTTGCACAGTTCAAAGGTCTTTTGCTGTTGTGCTGCTTTGTGTTCACTTTCGTAGTGCTGCTGTATTCGATAACAATACAAAAAGTATTGGAGGAAAACGTGGCTTTTGCGATTAGCTAATCGCATTTTTCAATATTGTGGTATCGATTCGATATCGATTTATTGTGTAGCTCTAGTCTGAGTCAAAGACGCGCAGCCAAATGTGCACAAAGTCCAGTCATTTAGTAATTCTTGACTGTAATTCTCTTCTTTATAAATCCAGAAGAGAGGAGCAGGCAGACCACCATGACCAACACAAATCGGGACAAGCCTCTGACACAACTGAAAATTATAATTATAATTAATTGGCTCTTATAATGAGAGCCAATTAATAGTGCTTATATAACACAATAGTAGATTAATATCTATATTGGATGCAAATTGTTATTAGACCTACGGTATGTTTTTATTTTCTTCAAACAGTCTTTGGACGTGCACACGGTTTTTACTTTTGATAGCCAAGGTCTTGAAAAGGTCTTAAATTTAAAGGTCATACCAAAAGCTGTGCAGGAACCAATATTAACCAAACCCACAACGTGAAAAATGAACCAAACACAGCCTCTTGTGTTGCTCATTAACCCTCTGTGTCTGTGTCTCTTCAGTGTCGACGTCGTGGCACACGGAGGAAGACTCGTACCGGGCTCCTCCCATCGACCGCTCCATCCTCCCCACGGCTCCTCGCTCCGCCCGGGAACCCAACATCGACCGGTCCCGCCTGCCCCGATCTCCACCTTACACCGCCTTCCTGGGAAACCTGCCCTACGACGTCACCGAGGACTCCATCAAGGACTTCTTCCGCGGGCTGGCAGTGAGTACAGATACGGCTTTACAAACTCTGATAATTTGTTTGTTCATGCTCCTGAAAGCAAAAATTGAAATGTTTATTTGTTTAAAGCAAATTTTGAGTAATTTTACCCTTGATATTCTAATCTATTTCTCTAAAACTGTTGTTATCTTCTGCATGAAATGTGTGTTTCTGTTTTCAGATCAGTGCGGTGCGTCTTCCTCGGGAGCCCTCGAACCCAGAGCGTCTGAAAGGTTTCGGTTATGCCGAGTTTGACGATGTGGAGTCGCTTCTGAGAGCTTTGAGTCTCAACGAAGAGGTCAGACTTTTACACTGTTATGTTCTGACTTTAAACATAAACCTGAATGTTCTGACCTCTCACAAATGCATATTGTTGTTGTGTCTTTGGGTTTCTACTGTCTGTACCTTGATGTTGGAATGCTTCCTAAATGTTATTTAAATTGTTGTCTTGACAGAATCTAGGAAACAGGAGAATTCGAGTTGACATTGCAGACCAATCAAACGACAAAGGTAAACATTTTCATTTTGCTTTAATGAAGATAACTTTAAACTACTCAGAAAATACACTCTATGCATTGTTAATGTGATAAATGACTATTCTAGTTGTAACTGAACAGACAAAATATAGTTTGACATATGCCATTACTATAGTTAAAATTTTAAAAGACAGCACAAACTGAAAAAAGAACTGTTAAAGGTGGTATGGAGCATTTTTCAAATCCAACAACTGTTTGTTATTTTTCAAATGATTCACGTGTGTTTCTCCTCCCAGGGCCACACCCTTCACTGCAACTGGGCCAATGAGTTACTTAGGAACACTGAGGGTTTGCTTGACAAGTTAACAGGCCAATAGATAACGAGGTACCTCGTTATCTATTGGTCAATGTTTTACTGGCCTCATCATGTCCACAGTTTATATATTTCTATGATAATATTTTTTTGTTTAGCTTAAATACAAGGTTGTTACAAATCTATGCAACTGTTTTTGACCAAGACTGACAAAAAACAATTTTTTGAAAATCCTGCATACAACCTTTTAAGTACTGGTATTGAAAAAAAATGAATAAAATCGGTACCCAGTCTTACTCACAAATGGGTCTAAATTTGTATATTTTGTGGTCTTAAAAAGTCTTAATTTGAATTCTCAATCCCTGCCAAAACGGTACAGCCGTGCATGCACAGCAAAGTTGAAAGTGACCTAGAGACTGATCATTTTTCATTGCCCCATGTGTCCTTGTGCTGAGACAAAACTGAACATGAACAGTGTCCTTTTATTGTGGCCAACCTAAGACACAGTCAATAGTCGTGTGTGTGTGTCTAATCAGCCTCTTGGTCTGTCACACCTCTGAGACTGTGGGACGGATTATCACAAACACATATCCATACACTTGAATAAGACTTGAGAGAAGTGAGTTTTTATTAAGCACGTTTTATGTCTTTGGGTTCAGCTCATGAAAAAACAAATAATGTTGAGTGTAAGTTTTTCATTTCAGAGCGTGAAGTAGAACGTCTGACATGTCACTGTTATTTTCCTGTTTTAGTGTTTGTTCTTGTGTGATTTCAGAGCGTGAAGTAGAACGTCTGACATGTCGCAGTTACGTTCCTGTTTTAATTCATGTTCTTGTGTGATTTCAGAGCGTGACAATGGTCCGATGGGCGGCAGAGACAGAGGAAGCAGAATGTCTGACATGGGCCCAGACAAAACAGACTCAGACTGGAGAGCTCGACCTGCAGCAGACGAAGACGACGGTCCGCCCCGGAGAGAGGACTCTTACGGTCAGAAAACTACTCATGGACCTGTTTGAACCTCTGACGCTTCACTGATTTAGTCACTGTGGGAAAAGTCTCGAGACGATAGAGCAGTTGTTACAATCAGATGAATTACTTTATTTAAATCTGCTTTAACATCCAAGGACACCTTCCACAGCAAAGGAAAAAGTAAAATAACCAGGGTTCATTTAGTCATGGAAAAAAATATATATTTCAAGGCCCTGTAAAGGTTTTGGGATTGTATTGGTTTTGGAAAAGTTTGGGAAAATTTGCAAATATTTTGGGTTATAACTATAATTGAACCCAATAAAGCTATTTTATTAGACTGAACTGCTGTCTAAATATTTTTCTCCAAATCTAACAAGCTCAAAATATGATTTTAGAATGTTAGGTTAGATCAATTAAGTCCTGATTTGCCACTAAAAAATAAATACACTGAAGGAAAACTACATTTTGAAAAACAGAATGGTAATTTTACAGATGTTTGCATTTCTGAATATGTAAAATTTTTAATCTGTTTATAAAATTGGGATTTGATTGAAATAAGTTTCACTGTTTATGGAGAAGACATGGAAAATGCTTGGAAAACCGTCAATTCAAATGTGTACGAACCCTGAATAATGTTCCTTGTTGTGAAATTATTAAATGGAATGTGTTAACCTAAAACATAAACATAAAACATGCAAAAAGGTCTGAAAAAGAGAGTAGGCTGAAGCTGAAAGTTACCCTTGCACATTTACATTGTAAACTCAAGAGCTGCTGGTGCTTTTTTTTATAAAAACATTTATTATTGTTATTGTCAGTCTTTCAGCTCCTGGTCCAAAAAAATTACCCCAACAACTGAAATACACTGCTGTTTTACATTTGTTCTTACTTTGATCTTTTTAAACATGTCGCATCCTCCAAAATTATACACATTGTCCCTCTTTTGAAACAAATCTTGAATGTGTTTAACTAATTGATTATTTGTTGTTTTGAGCTTGAATAGTGCAGTGTGTAGTTCAACCAAATCCTTGAATTAAAAAAACAATTTTATTAGTAAAAAGTTGATTTGTTTGCCCTATGTTTTGCTTTATTTACAATTCTCATGCCATTGTGGATGAAACTACTTGGAGTAGTATTTGTTTGGTATGTGTTGCCCCACACCTCTATATGGGGAAGAATCACTGAACGGTACAAAATAAATATGTTTCTTTATTTAAGAATTCTTTAACTTTGGAAATACCATAATTTCTAATGACTTACATAGCTTTGTCTTTATAAAATATATGTGAATCACTTAAGTTATTTTGTATCATGATTCCTAAAAATTTAATTTTCATTAACAAACTCTATCTCTACTACATCTATCAACTAATTAGTAATCTGCATCCTTTAAAATCAAGAAATTTGCATTTGCCCAATTTAAACCAAGCTAAAGTCAAAGAGCCACAAATGTACTTAAAAAAGAGACGAATTTAGACAAATTTTAAAAGATAAATGATTAAAAGTGAAATGGTTTTAATGAGCAGAAGGAGAGGGATGAATGCAGCTTTTACCCTCAAGTTTTGCATTAAGACCTTTACATATGTTTCTTGTTATTTGTTTTTGTGCTTTATTGTCTTAAAAGCAGTAAATCTCCAGCTCAGTCTGAATATTTAATCTTTCTGCTCTGACTCTCAGGATCTCGAGACCGTTACGAGTCGGATCGCTACAGAGACGGCCCTCGCAGAGACATGGACCGATACGACGGAGGCAGAGACCGATACGGAGGAGGAGGAGGACGGGATCGCTACGACGACAGAGACCGCAGGGATCGCTACGACGACCGAGACCGACGAGATCGCTACGACGACCGGGATCGGCGGGATCGCTACGACGACAGAGGAGGTCAGGCACACGACGAGTTATTTTAGATTTTATTTAACTGCTAAAACACATATTATGTGAAGCTGTAAAAAACAATACAAAGTAATAATTTAACAAACCGATTAGTCCAAAAAATCGTTCAAGTTTGTCATAACACTACATTAATATACTAAACTTATTATTTTGTAAACTAAACAAGTCTAAGTAAGTAGATTTAGGTATCAAGCTTGTTACACAGTCATTTTAAAGTGTGGTTCCTGTGCTGCTCCAGGTTACGACTCTCGCGGTGGCGGCGGCGGGCGCAGAGCTTTCGGCAGCAGTTTTGGCGGCAGACGCGACGACTACGAGTCTCGCGGCAGCAGCGACCGATTCGGGGACAGAGATCGCTACGGAGACGACCGGTACGAGAGGAAAGAGGAGCGCCGGGAGGACAGAGGTGAGGACGGAGTTAACTGTATGATTTTAACTGCTTGTGTGAGAACAAACGAGGCTTCATCATCACAGCCTTTTACACAAACACTCCTGATGTTAATGAAGCAACCAAAGGAAAATAAACCATGAAAGACCAGCTAAATTTAGCTAAAGTAAGAAACTAATGAGTTATGCGTCTTTCCACTGCTTTCAATTTGTGCATTTATTCATTAATGTTCCCTTTAAAATTGAACTGACCAGCACAAAAACACATTCGCACACACACACACACATCATGTTGCTGTTGTTAGCGAGGCGATTGCACCAACTATAGTGACAGCTTGTTGGTGATAAAGGACCAGAGTCACTTATTGTGTATTTTTTGACCACACCAGCATTCTAAATAAGAATTTGCTCTTAATGTTTTTCCTTGGAGGATTATTATTGCAACAACACGTCATCAGTAGGGTAAAACTAACCTCTCTTATGACAGTCTAAACCAGGGGTGGGCAACCGGTCGGTCACGGCGTCAAAACAGGTCGATCCCAGCGGCCTGCTCATCACAATCCAAAGGGATGTCTGACTAACCCTGGATTCTTTTTTATTTACACAAAGAACAACTATCGGCACACACACGCGAGCTCGACCGCGAGCTACAGTTATAATAAATGTGGCAGTTGTATTTTTGCGGCAACTTTGTCTTCAGCATTGCTGCTACTGCTGGCACGTGTTACGCGCAAGAAAGAAGAAAAGGAGAGCTGGAGTGAGAATAGGAGGCACACACGAGATGTTTACATGAGGGAGAAAAAGGAGGAGACAGAAGTGCCACAGTCCTACCTGCTTACTCTGTTTATCCTTTGACTAAAAAAGGCTGTTCTTTGGTGCAAAATAAAGTGCTGTTATATCAGCAAAAGTGACCATAACTGTTAAATATGAAATCAGTCGCCTATTGAATAATCAAAAATGTATCTAAATGTTCCCTCACCATTTTGTTACTGTAGATGTAGTACTCTAGATATATTATTTAATAAATACATGCCTCAATGAAATATGTAATGTAAGGTATACAATAAATAATAAAAGTTATTAATCAGTGATCGTGCCCATAAAACAAATCTACTGGTGGATCTCCAAGCCTTGTCGACTTAAAAAGTAGATATCGAGCAGAAAAAAGGTTTAAAAAAAAGCTCTCCTAGCTTTCCTATCAGTGGGTGAATAATCCAGCGCTTGGTTATTCTGCTTTGACACTGAGCTCAACTAACACACATGCAGCTTCTCGTAAGCTTGGGAGAGAGACAACAAACTTGTGTTGGCTCAAATGTTTAAGTAAGAAGCAAAGAGCCGCAGGCAGGTTTCACTCTGGGTTTAGGTGGTTTCATTGCATCATAAAGTAAAGACAGGTTATGCTTTATTGTCTCACATAACTCATATTAGACTATTGCAGATCTTTTCATGAATCAAACTCCTCTCTTCTCCCCTCAGGTCCTCCGCAGAGGCCGAAGCTCAACCTGAAGCCTCGCAGTGTTCCCAAAGAGGAGGAGGGCAGCGGAGGCACCTCTCCCACCCCGGCGCCTGCTCCCACCAGGTCCGCCTCCATCTTTGGAAACGCCAAACCGGTCGACACGGCGGCCAAAGAGCGAGAGGTGGAGGAGAGGCTAAAGAAGCAGGAGGAGAGACGGCAGAGGCAGCTGGAGGAGGATAAAGGCCGGGCCCCGGAGAGGAAGCTCAGAGACCGGTCAGTGCTGCTTAGAGTCGGGCTATAGGAGGTGTTCATGTTCTAAGCTAGACCATTGGAGTCATGACCTAGTGTTATGTTGGTCTAAGCCTACTTAAATACAACTGAGAAATGACCAATTAAAACACCTAGTCACCTGAAAAACAAAACTGAGAACCGCTGTTCTAGACTTTGTCTTGTTTAAGGTTGGACCATAAGGTAAAATCAATTGTGAGCTCGTACCTTTTTCTTTTTTTTTTGGTGAAGTCATGATATTGTGATTCACCTCAAATCAGTTATACAGAGTTCGTACAGTCATGGAAAACCTGGAAAAGTCATGGAAAACTAAATTCAAATTTCCAGGCCCTGGTAAAGTTTTGGAATTTTATTGGGTTTGGACATGTTTTGGAAAATGTGCAAAATTATTGGGGTAAAATAAACAAAACTGAACCCATTTAAGTTATATAAGTAGACCATGTTGCAGTCCTATTTTCTCCTAATCTAAGTAAAAGCACAACATATAATTTGTAGAATATACTTAAATTAACACCTGATTTTTCACAAAATTCTAAGCAAACTCAAGAATGATCTATATTTTTTCCATGTCTTTTTAGGGTCGCAATTGCCTATGAAAAGCACTGTTATTTAATTTTTAATTTGTAACTGACCACTTGGAAATCTATCGGTCTTTTGTTTGCTGCTGGAACTGAAAACACTGAAAATATTGAATAAACCAAAACTACATTTGTAATATGATTGTATTCTTTCAATAGATGAACTATCACGATTGAAACGTGTGTGAATAAGTTATACAAGGTCATGGAAAAGTTGGGAATGGTTGTGGAAAAGACATGGAAAACCTTCAGTTAAAATCTGTACAAACCCTGGTTATAATATGATAAGCTGTGATATTTCAGCTAATAGATTCCCCGACCGTTCCCAACACTAGTTATAATCTTTCATTGGGTTATTACGAGAAATATCCAAACTTGACAATCCATTAAATATCCTTCTCATTATTGGTTTGGGATTGGATTTACAAATATTTCATCTTAATCATGAGGTTTAAAGTGATTTGGAGTTAAATAATGGCAATGCTTTGTGACTGGTGTGAAAAAACCTGTTTCACTTTAGTTTATTTGTTCTCACAAAGAAGAGGCTGAACTTTGTGCAGATTTTGTTTGATGTGCGTTGGTTAAACTAGTATATCTCAATCCAATAACTAACGACTGCTGAGCTGAGCATTTTTACAACGTCTAATAGAATTGGAATCAGTAACAAGTTTATGTGATAGTAGACAGAAGTTTGTAATTGCACCAGTCTTGTTTTCTCTTTGTTTTCTGTGCTGATGCTGTGGTCCACACTAAACCCAGGTTCTGTTGCAGGGACCCGAGCTGGCGCAGCGAAGAGTCTCACACTGAGAGATCTCGTACAGGAAGTGAATCCTCACAGCCCGGAAGTACTTCTGGGAGAGGTAAGGTCACTGTGGCTGCCTTTTTATTTGTATTTAGACTCTTACAGGTAAAGATGTCAATTCTCCTCATTGATTCTCGTCCTCTGTAGCATGTTTTATACTTTTTTTTTGAAGATAAGTGCACTGGGTTCAGACTTGGGCCACATCCTGAATCTGAGCGTTCCTCATTATCTCTTGTCTGATCTGACCCTCTGGTGTGTCCCACAGGTTCTCGGTGCAAAGAAGAGCGCTCGGGGGAGAACGAGGTGTTTGGTCAGGACCCAGAGCCCACCTCCCCCACCTCACCTCGCCCCCCTGGTCCCGCCGCTAAAGAACCTCTCAAAGTGATGCCCGCTCCTCCGCCCAAAGAGAACGCCTGGGCCAAACGCAGCGCCGGAGTCAGCACCGGCTCCAGTGAAGGAGAGAGAGGTCCAGTGTCTCCCAGCGGCAACGCCAAGATCAGGTCAGACATGTCACACTGGGAAGAAGTGTCCTGAACAGAAATCTGAAAGATTAAATATCCTTTATTTGTCCCACAATGGGGAAACACAGCTCAGGATCAGCAGGGAAACAGAATTATGCAATTAAACAAGATAATCATTTTATAATGACTTTAAGACCCAAAACAAGGATCCACAAAAACCTACTATCTTCACAACCTTTATCAGTCAGTAGAAGTTTACTAAACACATTTTAGAAAGATGTTTATGGTTTATTGTAGTGACACACATCAAACTGTTTAACACGCCCTCCGGTGATTTAGGTGAAAATCACCAATAAAACATGTTTTTGGTTTGATGAGTGAAGCCTTGTCACAGGTGTCACACTGAAACTCTATTCTGGGCACCTGTAATTTTCTATGAGAGTGCACAAACCGGACGCTCGCCTGTGCGGCGCTGCGCCTAAAGGGCCTTTCACACCAACACAACTCTGTCACCGTCGGCAGGTGGAACGACACAGCGTCTGTTTTAGTTTCTTTGGAGTGCACCGAAGTAAAAGAACATTCACACAAACACGATCCAAACTGCCACCCGTCGCCAAACAAATGCGGAGTGAACATGTATGTGTGACGTAATGTTTGACACAAAGTCGAAACAGAATCGCGCATGAGTAATTTGACGGAGAACAGAAGTTTCTAATCTTACCTCACAGATTTAGATCCACTTCTTTTCCTGCCACAGTCCAGCCTTCGTACTGTGGTTCCTGTTGCCCCTCAGTCTTTGTTCGTTTTGTTCCAAATAGTAGCCATTCTCCTCCATACTTGCGTCCCGTTTGAACCTGTGTAATTAAATACAATCCATGCTCAACTAAATATTGTTTTATCGTAAGCGTCATTTTCAGTTTTGCGCACTGATTTGATTTGCAGCAGATATACCCGCTTGGCTTATGTTAATAAAACATTATTTTCACACTGAAAATGACCATGGCTGGTTGAAAAAAGACGCAGAGCATTGCCGCATTCAGTGCGTGGTAATGCGTGAGTTTTAAGCGCAGCGCTGATCAGCCTCAGGCTCTGAGTCACAAAACTAATTCTGTGCTTTTTGTTTGTCTTTGTGCAGCTCTGGTGATGAGCGAGGATCTGGAAAAGGTAAGAAGTGTGTGAGCTTCTGCTTTAAAGCTTAAGACTGCACCTGTCGGTCTGCACCTGTCGACCGGCTCCTGCTGCTCCTGTTGCTGCTGCTGCTGCTGTAGTGTAGTGGAGTGTAGTGACTTTAAGAATGCAGTGTGTGAGTGTAGCTCTCTGGACCAAAGCTGCTCCTCTCAGACCAACGAAAGTCAGTTTGTTCCACAATAATATCTCCTAAAGTACTGTGCAAAAACCTGACACAGTAAAATAACTAAATGATTTTATGCGATTAAAACAATAATTCAAAAGCTGGATGAACCTTTTCTAAGTCATAGCAAAAAGAAACTATGTTGCTACAGTTTCTCCTCTAGACCAAAGAATATTTACTCACAAAACATCTTCATCCCTAAAACTACTCTACCAGCTTTTACAAACTAAACTAGTTTGATTCTAGCCCAGCACACCTTAAAGCCCCAGTTTGTTTTACGATGGTTAAACGGTGAGCGGAGCAGCTTTACTCCAGACGCCTCTGAACTGGTCTGGTTTCTCTTTAAGATGAGAACAAAGCTGACGGCGTGCGGCGAGGGGCCCCACGAGCTCGAGGGGGCTCCACGGGTCCAGCGACCGGCAGAGGCAGAGGAGAGGGACCCAAGGAGCGCAGGAAGGAAGCAGACAGGTCAGACACAAAGAAACCTGAACAGAATCTGAGCCACAGGACAGAGAGAGAGAAGCACAGAGGGAGAAAGAGAGATACAAGAGAGACAGAGGCAGTGACAGAGTTTAGACAGTTTGAGGGAAGTGTTCAGGACTTGAAAGTTGCATTATTCTTATTAAATGTTTTCTCACTTTTGTCTGATTATCTCTGCCACAGAAAAGAACCTCGAAGAGAGAGAGACTCCAGACCCGCTCCAGAGCCAAAGAAATACGAAGAATCCCCAACTCCCGTAAGTTTGTCTCCGAATACCAATAAGAGTGAATGTCAGGTTACTACAGCAGAAGATACTGGCTCATATTAGCTGGTGATACAATTTCCTCACTCGTAAGTAAGAAGTGAATTTCCCAAAGGATCAATAAAGTCTAGCCATCAGTTTGGGCTGTGTCCAGGCCACAATGTTAATGTTGTCCAGTTTACAAGTCAGGGTTCCTACAGGTCCTTAAAAGTTTTCAAATGTCTTAAGTTTGAAATGGGAAATTTAAGGTCTTAAATTGTTTTAAATTTGTCAAAATTAGGAGTTTAGGTCCTAAATTTGAAGCAGCTTTTTAAGAGTATTTTGTGCAGTTTGTGTTGTAGATATTGCATTTGCTTTGATGCCTGTCGTGTAAATAAGCGTCAGATGGAGCTACAGCGCAGTACAGAGTTGCCTGACCAGTCAGCCCCTCCTACATTCTGTTACATTCTGTTACAATGCACAAGGGTCTGAAACCGGAGCCTCGGCCAATAATTTCCTCGTCAAATTTTAGGACGATCCAATCAAGCACGGCGATTCTGACACGTGCCACTAAAAAGTCGGAAGTTGCTTTCAAGCCCCATTTTAAAATATTCAAGATGGCGGACGTAGCTAATAGATTATTGTTTTCAGCTCTAGCTTCGGTTTTGAACAATTGAACAATGAAACGAATCAATCAAACCGGAGCAGCAAACCGTGTTGAGAGCCTTCATAGGTCCATGCTTTAATGAAAAAATCCTTGCGCTACATATTTACGGCTTAAAGTGACGCTGTTTCGGTAGAATTTCCAGGTTCCAGGAATTTCCAGGTGTTGACACTTTGAAACCCGGCGCTCTGATCCCAGACCCTTACGTCCTTGTAAAGTGTCTGTCAAAGTGTGTAGAGACTGGCTGGTCAGGCAATGGATCCCCATTAGCTGCCAATTTCATGGCCGCTAGTCTTACTGGGGTTCCTCTAAAACAAAAACTATTCAACTTGGCCAAAACAAAAGCATGTTTCACAGGACCAGCAAGTTTTAAGTTAAACTCACTGCGCTTTAACACAAACTTAACACTTCAGGGTGAAACTGTCTCACTTTGCTGTCACTAGTGCTGCAGATGCTGCGCACTGTGCGCCTCACCACCTGCATTTTGTTGCATTTTCTGTCTTTTTATAAAGTGTGCGATACATCGTGGAGATGTGGTGAAAATATCAGCTTTTAAATCGCCGTGTGGACAAAGAACTCTCCACTTATTTCCATGTTAGCTTTAAGAGCACATAAAGTTCTGCTGGCTTTATAAACATATTATTGGAACTGGAGCAGAGCAGCACAAGCACCAGAGATCATCTGTGTTTTGTAAAGGGCTGCATAAAGTTGGCAGGCATGACCACATTAAATCGAGACGTGCCTCTTCATATTATTTTTGGTTGGAAATAATTTAAATGTATGTAACAATGTGAGTCAATAAATAGCTCTTAAGACAATTTGTTTGGATTTATTTTTAGTTTATTATTTGTTTAGATATTTATTTCTTGTCTCAAAACATTATTTTTAAACGTCTGTGTGGTCAAAAAATGTCGATTCCCAAGGTCTTAAAACGGTTTTGAAAAGTCATTAATTTAATTCTAAAACTTGTGCAGGAACCCAGTTTTTGACTTCCTTTTTGGTCACCACATTTCAAGCTCTTTTTGGCAAACATTTTATTAGGGTTTGTTTGATGGTTTGAGCCACTGTTTGTTGTATTTAGTGTAAATTCTGAATCACATTTCTTTCTCTCTCCTCGACAGAAGTTCAGCTCAGCCAGTAAATACGCCGCTTTGCTAATGGACGGAGAGCAAGGCGACGACGCGGAGGACGAGTAACGACCGAGAATTCCCCCAAAATCCAAGAATCTCACCACAAACCCCAGACGAGCTTCAGGTCGAGGAGCCGGAGAAGAGACGCAAGAAACAAACAAATAAACAAACCCGATCCACACGTTTTTGCTTTTCAGACGACTTCCTCCTCCTTCTGCCCCGGGACACACGTTAGCCTCACTGTAAACGGGACAGTTTTAAATAAAAGGCAAAAAAAAAAACAGCCGCAGTAGCTCAGAGACGGAAAAAACACGGGAACGATGGAAGCTGTGATGGAAATAATTGTAATAAATAATAAATAAATGAGTAAATGAACGAGGGGAATGAATTTGTGCGTGTGCAGAGCAAAGATGGCCGCCGCAGCAGTTTGGTAATTTTTTTTTTCTTTAGGCATGATTTTAAAATGGGGGGAGGGTGAATACTGTGCAAATCTGACTTTTTTGAGCTTTCTGATGCGTCATAAACTTGTTTCTTCATCAAAAACAAACCTGGAGTTGCGTTTTGTTTCATTCACACACTTCTGAGAGAATCTTTTAGTGTCATTATTACAGGCTGCATTCTTTCAAATCAAATCAATTTGTTTTTGTATAGCCCAAAATCACAACAACAGTTGTCTCTGAGGACTTCCCAAGATTATTAATTTTAGCAAAGGAAATCAAAATAAAACAATACATATTCAATGAAACATTACACATTCAATGAAACATTTGATCAAGCATGTCAAAGCAGATTATTAGTAGCGCAGATGAATGATTGTCCAGAGCATCCCCTGTCCTTAGACCCTCCTTCTCGGCAAGGAAAAACTCAAAAAAACCCTAAGGGAAAAAGAGAAACCTCGAGGAGAACCACAGTGAAGAAGAGATCCACTCCCATGGACGGACAGGCTGTAGATGTAACTAAGGCAAAGTTATAGAGTTTATGTTTGTGGAGCCAGAGTCCATAAGCAGAGGGAAACGACTCGTCTAGCAGGGTCAGGACAGGCCAATCCTGGAGAGGAAGGTGGGGCGGAGGTCCAGGCATCAGTGGTCCGGCCCACGTCACTGGAACAGCAACGATCTGAAACAGTAACTGTTTGTCTTTACATAAATAAATTCTTTATTTATGTAAAGACAATGTGGCTCTTTAGAAATAAGTTCCTAATCTCATGTTAGCGCCCTTTTACTCCACTTTTTTTGACGGTATTTGTAAAACATTTATTTTCAAACTTTTTCTCCTTAAATCTGTTAATTCACTTTTGTTCTAACGAAAAACACCAAATTTGACAGAAATCTTTAGTGTTTTATTATTTGCACAGACTTATTACAGGGTCTGGAAAAGTTTTGGAATTGTACTGATTTTGAAAAAGTTTGGGAAAATTAGAAAAATATTGGATTCAAAAATAACTTTGAGATCATTTGCTTTGACACAGTTCTGCTCATGTTTTTAAAAATGTGCCCACAAATTAGAAAATATTATTAATTGGAGTTACTTTAATTTGAAAAAACTTTGTTGCTTAGTTTGAAATATAAATTCACTTTTATTAAAAAAAAAGTGTGACTAGAAATCCCTAAAATATTTGTGTTTTGGTCTTAATCAGCCATTAATTGAAAAGTATGTTAAACAAGGTCATGAAAATGTAGGAATTGTTTTGGATAAGTCATGGAAAATCTGAAGTTAAATTCTGTACCAACCCTGTTATTAAAAAATATATATATATATAAATTGTGACATTAGGACAGCACATTTGTAAATGACTCATGACTTTGAAAACTTCAAAGAGCTTAGTAAAACTCCCAACAGGATCGAGTCCTATTGGGAGTTTATTTTTTTGCTATGAATAACATGGGGCCTCATTAATGACATTAAGATTTATTTTATTCTTCTATTACCACTAGGAATAATGTGGGTGTCATAATTTGATTCGTCAGAAAAAAAAACATTCTGTCAAAGAGCAGTGAGGTTTATTACAGTCGCTACCAGCTCTTTTATGATGCCACTGTGGCCCTTAGTTTAGTTTGACGCCTCTGTCCCAGCCCCAGAGCCTCTGTGTGGGACAAATCCACGCTCTGTAACCCCCCGCCACATACTCCTGCCACCTAAACTCTTATCTCAGGGCTATTCAAATAGCGGCCCATGGGCCAGTGGCCTGAAGCGGCACAAATGTGGACCTAGAGACATTGGTTTAACTCCAGGTTTAGCCTCGTCTTTTATTTGTTCTGATTTGCTCACGTTCTACTTTTGATTTATCTTTGCTAGTGTAAGCCTGTTTAGGACAGAGCAATTTAGACTTATTTTCAATTTATTAAACATAAGTTCTTGGGGCAGTTTTGTTGTTCGGCCCACAGACCATAGTTCTTTGAAAAATCTGGCCCACTGTTAAATATAATTGAATAGCCCTGTCTTATTTACCTTTGATTATGGCTGAAGTATCTCAGGCTAACAACAGTTAAACAGGAAGTGTGCTACCAGGAGAAGTGAGCGAGCAGAATAAGGCGGGATGAATCTGATTAAAATGATCTTCCATGCTTGTTTCTTCAATTAAAAGTCGTTTTTGCTTTACAAACATGATAAGGAGCAGTAGAGGGCAGCAGAGGACCTTCTAAAGTTAAGTGTGGTTCATTATACTACTGTAGATAAATGATACATTTATATAAGCTGAGATTCTACGGAAGTCCAGAGCTGCCAGTGTGGAGTAAACATTTTTCCAGCTTTTCTCGTTATAACGACTTTATATTTACGTTCAAACGACAATATTCTCGTTATTACGACTTTTTATTTACGTTCAAACGACTTTTTTTTTTACGTTCAAACGAGAATATAATGTCGTTATAACGACTTTTTATTTACGTTAAAACGAAAATATATTCTCGTTCGAACGACTTTTTTTTATGATAAACAAGACTGCTCTTCCATGCGCGCCACAAGCTGGATGGCTCAGAGCCCTGTACTACGAAGCTAGATTTGGGGTTTAGCGAGGTCCTGGGTTAAACCTGGTCTGGTCCTACGAAACTGGATCACTTCCTATCGGGGCAGATCTCTATGGCAACATGCGGCAAACTCACAACCTGCTCGGGACTAGGATGTAAATAAGTTAAAAAGACGAGGCGCTGGCCAATCAGAGACGATCGAGAATTTAGGCCTTTGTGAAGAGACGGGGGAGAGAGAGATGAGAAAGGGCAGCGGAGAAATGAGGAAAGACGAAAGTCACGGCGTATTTTATATCAAAGCGATGCGCACGTATTTATAAAGAGGAGCCATGAGATCTTATATGTAGCAGTAACACTGGAAGAATCCTGTTTAATCTGTGTGATGATTAATAAACGGGGCATCGTGGGAAGGGCTGTCTATTTTTCATTAAAAGTCGTTTTAACGAGAATATATTGTCGTTTAATGTAAATAAAAAGTCGTTCGAACGAGAATATATTTTCGTTTTAACGTAAATAAAAAGTCGTTATAACGACATTATATTCTCGTTTGAACGTAAAAAAAAAGTCGTTTGAACGTAAATAAAAAGTCGTAATAACGAGAATATTGTCGTTTGAACGTAAATATAAAGTCGTTATAACGAGAAAAGCTGGAAAAAATGTTTACTCCACACTGGCAGCTCTGGACTTCCGTAGAGATTCAGACGTTTCACGAAATAAAACAAAGCTCCAGATTTGGTTTGTAACGTAACTTCCTACTTTACTTACATTACATTTTTTACCATTTTACCAAGTCATTTGTGTACACATTTGTGAAATTTATTTGTTGTTACTTCAAAGTAATTGAGTATCTATTAAGGTTCTCTAATCTAATTACATGCATTTTCCTATAATGTAATTATTGTGTCCAATTATAGTAACTACTAAGCAACATTTTAATAGATACAAGTCAAATCAATTTACTTTTTGTAGAGCCCAAAATCACAACAACAGTGGCAACGTTACAATCAACAGTGGTGACAATAACCATAACTGGATGTGTTGTATATACTTTGACTGGCTTTTACCAACCCAAACAGAATCTACAAAATACAGCCCAGACGTACAATTAATTTCTGAATTTGAAGTTCATTTAATGTACTGAGTAAAACTTTAAATAATGAACATAATTGGATACCACCCCAGGAATATCTAATACATGCTATTTGAAGAACCAGTGTACAGATATTTTGAATGGGTAAGTTTAGGAGAAGGGTTTGGGTGATGGGTAAGTTTAGGAGAAGGGTTTGGGTGATGGGTAAGTTTAGAAGAAGGGTTTGGGTGATGGGTAAGTTTAGGAGAATGGTGTGGGTGATGGGTAAGTTTAGGAAAAGGGTTTGGGTGATGGGTAAGTTTAGGAGAAGGGTTTGAGTGATGGGTAATTTAGGAGAAGGGTTTGGGTGATGGGTAAGTTTAGGAGAAGGGTTTGCGTGATGGGTAAGTTTAGGAGAAGGGTTTGGGTGATGGGTAAGTTTAGGAGAAGGATTTGGGTGATGGGTAAGTTTAGAAGAAGGGTTTGGGTGATGGGTAAGTTTAGAAGAAGGGTTTGAGTGATGGGTAAGTTTAGGAGAATGGTGTGGGTGATGGGTAAGTTTAGGAGAAGGGTTTGAGTGATGGGTAAGTTTAGGAGAAGGGTTTGGGTGATGGGTAAGTTTAGAAGAAGGATTTGGGTAAGGCTAGGACTGCACAATATTTATATTCAGTAATAAAATCCTGTTCGGAGATCACATCTGAGAATTGGCTAAGTAAAATGAACAGACAACTTAATAAAATGGTACTTCAAAATTGCAATTCGTTAATGGGCTTTGAGATCACGATTTTGAGTAATTGTGCAGTCCTAACCATTTAGAGACAAAGAATAAGTAAATGATTTATTGTCTGTTATAGGTTGCAGGCATAAAAAAACCCTCCTGGGTAGGAATTTAGCGTAGCAACAGTCCACCAATGTTATTTAAAAAAAATATTAAAAGGGTTAGGGTTAGGGTCATCAGATTGAAAATGACTTTCGGATGAGAGTCGAAACGTCTTGATCTTCGGAAACACTGTCCAGATCACTACTTTGAAGACTTTTACTATGGATCACTCCTGGATGAATGAGGGAGGTCCGTGTACCTGCTGGCCATTTGATTTTCGTTTTGAAATCGGAAAACGAAAAACGAAAAACGAACCGTTTCCCGTTTTTCGTTTTCCAAAATAAAATAGAAAATCAGAAAAAGGTTTGTTTTCCGATTTTGGTTTTAAAATCAAAAAACGGAAAACGGAAAACGAACCGTTTTTCGTTTTTCTATTTTTATAATGTAAATGAAAAACAAAAAAGGAGAAACCAGTTAAAACTGTTTTTCTCGTCTCCGCCGCCTCTCTTACTTCGGCTGCTGCCCCGGAAGTTGTTGACAGACAGACTTTTTTTTTTTTTTTTACACTTTTAAACTTCAAAGGTTTTATTGCGATCGTGAATGTAAGAAATGTATGTTTAGGTCGTTTCAAATGTGTTATTTACAATAATTGTCATATCATATAATCAAATAATTGCCACGAAGACCCACGGAGCAGCGTGACGCATTTCCTGGTTCTGGGAGACTGTTTACAATCGCACATCGTGGCTCGTCTAGACCGCTTGGTCTTTTAGTTTTTTTGTCTGACACTGGGGACTATTATACCTTCATTTGATTTATTAACTTTGTTGTTCAAGTATGATGCTGTAGAAACACGGAATCCTGCTGATGCTTATCAATTTGTCGTAACGTGGATAAACGTGGGCCATGGTTCTGTCTCGTACTGCGCCCCTCCAGCCAGGTAAGCTAAGCTAAACGTACTCGTTTGCTGTGCCTTCTCTTGGTTTTATGTGTAATGTTTTGAACATGCAGCATACGTGGTTGTTGTGTGGGTTTTAGAGCAAACGCAGACACGCGCTGTAGCCAATTTAATCCACATATGTCTGCGAGGTCGTGCAGGTGAGATTAGAGGGCTCCTCCGGACTGATTTGATCATGACGTGCATCAGTGTTGTGTCTGAATTTTCAGACCAAGTTTGGTAGCAGTGTTGGTGAGATATAGGTGCGCACTTTCACCCAGACGCACTGGCACAAGAGTTGGTGATGGTAGAACCAGCTGCTCTGGCACAAGAGTCGTTGCGCATAGGCCACTGTAGAAACGCTACCGTGTCCAAACCATAGACTGTATCCAAACGCAATACAAGCTTGGACGGTTTCCACGCGCGCCTTACGCAGTTTGTGGCCTTTCTATCACTTCCAAAGTTCAAACTCTAGTCTGTGCGTTGGTCTAGTACTGCGCCGCTTCAGCCAAATGGCACTTTGGTGAATACATTTGAAGCAAAGCCTAAGCGTCATGTTTGCCCTGCTGCCTGTCGGTGGTGTATCAGGAAATTTAATTAATTAATTGAATTAATAAACGGAAATCAAAATTAGCCCAAATTGGGTGAATCAAGTGCCCCCTCTCCTGGTCACACAGCAAATACAGCACTTCTCGTACCATCTTGCATTTTAAACAAACTAGATTGGCTTTTATTGTTGTGGATAATCTTGGACCAGTGGATATTGCATGTTATGTGTGAGAGGATCCTGAAAAATAAGCATGATTTTGCCGTGACAAGGAGGACTGCCTCATGTACTGGCAATTGGATAGACTGAAAGTCATATTCTAACTTTTAGAATATGACTTTTGAAAATGAGATTTGAGTCTATGTGCAGTCCAAGATATTTGAATTTTGAGACAAACTGTAATTTTTTTCCTGCAATTGAGATGTGTATTTCTGTGTTTCAGAGCGGTTGTGCTGCATAAGGCTGATTTTGATGTTGGGTCAACTTCAGAAAGGCCTACATCTGTATGACATGCTGAGAAATGTAAATGCAAACGCTGACTTCTGTCTGCCTCTTTTTGTTTGTGGAGAAGAGCATAGGGTAGTCACATTAGTTTCAAAAATGTTACTTGAATTATTTTTTTGTGCTGCAGAAGTGAATGCTTTGGCTTTTTCCAGGTGTATGCAGCCTCTATAATTCAAAAGGGTTCCATCAGATGCACCAGAGAAGTAAACGTCATGAATTTCTTTCAAGACATACAGGATTACGGTAAGCTAGTGGGTTAGAAAAAAAATAATAAATCACACACACTCAAAGACAGACATTACTAACAGCTTTAAAGCCCACATATTGTTCTAATCTATAACACATTATGTGTAATCAAGTTATCAGTAGGCTTGACTTATCAAATGTGTTTGTGAGCATATGTATTTTGGGTTTGAAAAGCTCTGTTATTGCTTTACACTGAACAGTCCATTTTAGAGAGATCTGTCACCTGTTTCATATGATCACTCTCCATTTCACAGGCATCGATGCTGTGCATGTATAATATTGCAATTTCTAATTTAAATGTAATATTTTTTCCATAATTGTACAATGAGACAGAGTTGAATGTGGGTACAAATTGAGCACTTTGTTATTTACATTTTCTTTGTAGAGGATGAAGTTGAAGATGATCAGAAGTTGACTGTTGGAGAAGTCATGCAGTGGATCACCGGCCAGGGACACAAACCTCGTGGCAGATTTCCACATATCTATCAGACTCTTTGTGACTCTCTTCATACCATTTGCTTTCCCACTGTTAGTGCATGTATTTGTACCATTATGTTTCCTGTGATACATTGACTACACTGAACAAATTCAAACATGTCATGACTACAGCACTGATGTGTGGGCAGTCTTGCTCTGTAATATAAAGAACTTTTTAAGTGTAAAATCTATGCACAATTTATAGTTCTATTTCTACAGTATTTTCACTAGTAATGTTTACTCTTTGGCAATTTTTTATGGAGTTCCTATAATTACCCAGTTTTGTAAACTGTGAGTAAAGCTCAGATAATGATAAAATGCACTGAATAATTCTTGAACGTTAAAGTTAAATACAATCGGTATGTATTACTTTTGTCTGTATGCACATACCTTCCATTATATTGTCATTGCAAATAATTTTAATGTTTTAGAAAAAGATAACTGGAATCCATTGTTCGAGTCGACCTTCCGTTCTACTTCTGTGCAAGTTTAGAAAAATTCTTTTCATAGACCATTGTTTTATTAGTGCAAAATAGTAATCAGTGCATGTTCAAACACCCAATGTTTTGAACCATGGACGTATACAAATCTCTTTTATACGTATCAGATGGAGCAAGTGGATTGAACACTGATGTTACAGCGTCCATAACTGCTGAAGGTAGTAGACAGTCATTACTCCAAAAGGTTCATCAGGGACGCCTTCAAAAGGCTCTCAATCTCTTCCAAACATCTCAATGTTCTTCTGGGTAAAAAAACAAAACACTGTTAGAATCTTAGTAATAAAAAAAAGAAAATAATATATGATGGTGTCAAATCAAAATGAGTAAAATTGGGATAAATGTCATACTTCACGCTCAGGGCTAACCAAGAAATATAAAAATGTCAACAAAATTACCAAGTTGGGGGAAAATGTTTTAAATCTAAATTCATGGAAACATTTTTGCTACATTTCAGAGAAATTGTACGTAAGTTAAATTTGTCATTTGCACTTTATGCTATATTAAGAATAAATGAAGAATTGTGCTTTGTGTATTTAAAATGGAGATGTGCTGGTAAAGCGGGATAAGTAAATACAGAATCAGGTCCACAGAAGGACAGACAGAAGATGCAAAAAAGAATGCTTCAATTGTAACCTTACAAACCTGCAAATTCTTTTCAGTTTCACCATCAGTGCTCTGCATGTGACGCAAGTCCATCGTCAGACTTGAAAGGATGATTGTCCACCCTTCTGTGAAAGCATGAAGTGCATTGGCCAGTCTAATGGGGACAAAACAAATGCAGAGCATCAGAGAGGTCTAGAAGACTGTCCTCTTCATAAGTGACACCTGTCCAGACATCCCGCCACAGTCTTTTGATTCTTGAAAGAAAATGCAGCACCAGTCAGAATGAACATGATAATGTAGAGTTTCAATAATTTGACTTTAGACATCATTATGTTAAAATCGTGTGATTCATTTGTCTTATCCATATTATAAAGCGGAATTAACTTGATACATTTCAGTCATGGTTACCCCCACAGTGTATCAGTACTTGTTTATCATTATGAACATAGAAACAACCTTTAGCCTTTGAGTAGTGCTCCAGAAATTACTCTGATAATGGAAACTTCTTTCAACATTCAACATTCTTTATAAACAATAGTGACATCACAACATTCTACAGGGCAATGATCTAAACAAAACCAAAATAAATATTGTTTAGATCATTCAAAAATATTAAAAAGCAACTGAAATGCTGGACAAGTGTATCCAAATGTCTATTACCCTTGTTCTCTTCAGGTTTGGGATTGTGTTGGTGTGAAAGACCGTAGCAAAACAAGACAACTGAGGCACTCAGGGATTTTTTACTAAAAAAATAAAGTCTTATCAGACACGGCAAAGGATTAAAAAACGCCAGCGTGTTTCGGCCTGCATGAGGTCAAAACACGCTGGTGTAATAAAGATTTTTATTTTTTTTTAATTCCCCGAGTGCCTTAGTTGTCTTGTTTTGCTTTAAGAATTGTTTAGATTGTGTTTTGTGAATGGGTCTAATCAGTAATAGAAAGCACTAAAATTAAATGACTATAATATTAAAGTACAATGTTATAATACTTTATACAATTTTAGCAAATAATTGCCCACAACAGCTTACAAAATACCTCTGATTGTGTACGCTTTTTCCAGCAATGAAGCTCCCTCTTCCAGTCCTTTTCAATTGTGGAACATAGTTTCTGCTGTCGCCACATTTTCCACACCTTCATCATCTACCTAGCAATAGTACTGTAAGAGGAAGTCTTATTATACTGTATCTACTGATGAAAAATAAAAAATGCAACAATACATTTAGAAGCATAGAAATTGTACCTGGAGAGCCAACCAAATTTATCCACCGCCTGCAGAAAAAAATGTAAGAGCAGTGCNGGCCAAATTGGCCCAAGATTACTGTCAATTATGATTTAAAAAAATGTGTGCATTATTTTGTATTAGTGCATAAAATATTTCGTAAATTCATGATCAAGAGAATACACACTCTAAAGACATGGCGTTTTGTATTTACAAATATTATCACAATATGTGTGTGTGATTTCTTAAAGAATACAAATGTGTTTCTTCTTCTTTCTTCAGCAGACATCAAACTGAAACTTGATTCACCCAATTTGGCCTAATTTGATTTCCATGTATTATTTTTTCTGTTTCCTGATACACCACCGACAGGCAACAGGGCAAACATGACGCTTAGGCTTTGCTTCAAATGTATCCACCAAAGTGCCATTTGGCTGAAGCGGCGCAGTACTAGACCAACGCACAGACTAGAGTTTGAGCTTTGGAAGTGATAGAAAGGCCACAAACTGCGTAAGGCGCGCGTGGAAACCGTCCAAGCTTGTATTGCGTTTGGATACAGTCTATGGTTTGGACACGGTAGCGTTTCTACAGTGGCCTTTGCGCAACGACTCTTGTGCCAGAGCAGCTGGTTCTACCATCACCAACTCTTGTGCCAGTGCGTCTGGGTGAAAGTGCGCACCTATATCTCACCAACACTGCTACCAAACTTGGTCTGAAAATTCAGACACAACACTGATGCACGTCATGATCAAATCAGTCCGGAGGAGCCCTCTAATCTCACCTGCACGACCTCGCAGACATATGTGGATTAAATTGGCTACAGCGCGTGTCTGCGTTTGCTCTAAAACCCACACAACAACCACGTATGCTGCATGTTCAAAACATTACACATAAAACCAAGAGAAGGCACAGCAAACGAGTACGTTTAGCTTAGCTTACCTGGCTGGAGGGGCGCAGTACGAGACAGAACCATGGCCCACGTTTATCCACGTTACGACAAATTGATAAGCATCAGCAGGATTCCGTGTTTCTACAGCATCATACTTGAACAACAAAGTTAATAAATCAAATGAAGGTATAATAGTCCCCAGTGTCAGACAAAAAAACTAAAAGACCAAGCGGTCTAGACGAGCCACGATGTGCGATTGTAAACAGTCTCCCAGAACCAGGAAATGCGTCACGCTGCTCCGTGGGTCTTCGTGGCAATTATTTGATTATATGATATGACAATTATTGTAAATAACACATTTGAAACGACCTAAACATACATTTCTTACATTCACGATCGCAATAAAACCTTTGAAGTTTAAAAGTGTAAAAAAAAAAAAAAAAGTCTGTCAACAACTTCCGGGGCAGCAGCCGAAGTAAGAGAGGCGGCGGAGACGAGAAAAACAGTTTTAACTGGTTTCTCCTTTTTTGTTTTTCATTTACATTATAAAAATAGAAAAACGAAAAACGGTTCGTTTTCCGTTTTCCGTTTTTTGATTTTAAAACCAAAATCGGAAAACAAACCTTTTTCTGATTTTCTATTTTATTTTGGAAAACGAAAAACGGGAAACGGTTCGTTTTTCGTTTTTCGTTTTCCGATTTCAAAACGAAAATCAAATGGCCAGCAGGTACACGGACCGAGGGACTACATCGTCCCGTTATTCGTTATAGAAACACACAAATATCAATATAAAATCACATTATTCCTACCAAGACTGAACTGATCTGATGACTTATAGTGCGTTCCAGTGGTACTCGGAGCTTGGATCTTCTGAGTTCCAACTTGTAAATTCTCACTGGAACAGCCCTCAAACTCGAAGTTCTCACTCGGATCCTCGGAGAGAATTTCAGCGTCCGAGGTAGAAAATCGAACATGGCAGCGCCCTGCGTTTTGAGAAAGAAAAACCTCCGGCAGCTTCACTACTGATCGTACCTGTGTTATTTTGTCTTTAGTTTGTCTCTACAGTTCACTCGCCTCTGTGACTCTGCTCCTGCGTTGCTCATGCACGGCTGCCGTTATAAACCTGCTGTTATGTGCTGCAATGCTAATGTTGCTAACGGCTACACGGAGCTAATGTAAACAAAAGCAGAAATTCACTCTTGTGATGTTTTACAAACTGCAAATGTAACAGCAATGTCCGAGTTCATAAACTAACATAAAGCGAACTTTTTTGGCTGTTCTGGGCAGTTTACAAGCTTTTTATTACTTGATTGGCTCATAACTATAAAAGTAATCCGACTTGACCACTGGAACACACGACACTCGGAGAAAGCATCACTTCGAGGTCCGAGTTTCGACCTCCGAGGACGACTGGAACGCACCATTATTCGGCATTAAAGCAGCTAATCTGGCGCATGCGCAAATTGAAGCAGGGCTTCTATTCCTTATCCGGGGACTTATCTGCCGTCACGTAATAGCGAACGCGCCGTTTTTCGCGGTTAAAACGTAAGCGCACGAGGCGGGCGCCTTCACGTTCACATCAACGGACCAACTTAACGGCCAGAGGTTTTCACGGTAAGTAGCTCGGCAAAGGTAACGTTTTTGAGGAACCCAATGCTAATGAACGTGCGCTTGCTTTTTAATTAGACAGTGTTAACTATTCCCCATTGCTATAAAATGTGTGTCTGAAATCGATAAAGTCTCAACCACCGCAGCTCCAACGTCCGTTCGTCGTGTATTCGCATCTCGAAGCGGAAGGCCTGGACCATTGCCACGAGCGTCAGGGCCTGACCTTAACGTCATGAATTTGCCCTCAAATTTGTATTAAGTCTTAGCAAAGAAATAATAAATGTCAAGCTAAGACAATGGTTGCAGAGTTCGGGAAAGAGTGGTTAAAAGCGACCGTTACAGCAGAAATCCGCCATGTTTGCGGCACCGGGTGGTGAATCATTTGAATATCCACACAGATATAGGATAATATTGGAAAAGTATACAGAATAAAGAGCCATGGAATAGCCCAATAAACTGTTGAGTCCCTATTCGAAAAGACAGGCAAAACTAAAAGTGAATAAACAAGGTGAATTACTGAGTTAAATATGCTACACGTTGCTTCCGTTCGTTCCGTTAAAACAGCATTGCCAGATGTTCAGAGAGAAACGAAACGACCAAGCTTTGGAAAAAAATCAAATAAAAAGGATCCGTAGCTCTTCAAAAAGTTAAATTAAAACAAACTAGTAATAAAACTGTTGCAACAGAGCGAGTGTTACTGGTTTTGACAATTTTTAATCTTATTTTGACAGCAATAAATACTCACAATACTAAACAAAATATTGTAAAATTCTCATTTCTGCCTTTAGTAAAATAAACTTTTCTATGTCTGTATTTTCAATTATTGATCGGATTATAAATTTATTCTTAACAAGTCTGCAGTTTATTTTACATCTACAATTTTATTATATAAATTATCACTAGAGTAATTACTATTTGTCACCGCTCATTCCCCAATGATATAGAATAATAGTACTAGGATACAAATACAGTTTCTACATTTAATAAAGGATTATATTGGGAGGAATAACGGAAATACGACCACGTTGTTTTTGGCAGAAAAGTTAAAACGAGTTTGGGAAGCGCGTCAGTCAAAATTTAGATGTATTTATCACTGTAAATACATTAGAGAGGCACATATAGGCCGCGACAGGTTAGTTAAAGGTTAGTGATATAATCAATGTGTATCTGTCCGCCATTTTCGGAATTTAAAGTCTGAAAACAAGTACCCCAGGCATTTTTAAAAGTATTGAATTTAATAAGACCCATTTAAGGCCATGAAAGCAATGAATTTTATATAGACACATTCATTTTCAAATCTAATGGCCTTATATTTTCTGCTTGTGTTTGCTGTAGTGAGAATACAAATGATTTCAGTTAGATCAATGTGATTCTAGTTGTTTCTGTGATACAGAAGCTCTACACAGGAAGAGTATGCAGAGGACAGAGTGAAAGAACGTAAAGAGGACAGTGATGAAGAGTACGCAGAGGACAGAGTGAAAGAACGTAAAGAGGACAGCGAGGAAGAGTACGCAGAGGACGGAGTGGAAGAACGTAAAGAGGACAGCGAGGAAGAGTACGCAGAGGACAGAGTGAAAGAACGTAAAGAGGACAGAGTGAAAGAACGTAAAGAGGACAGAGTGAAAGAACGTAAAGAGGACAGTGAGGAAGAGTACGCAGAGGACAGAGTGAAAGAACGTAAAGAGGACAGCGAGGAAGAGTACGCAGAGGACAGAGTGAAAGAACGTAAAGAGGACAGAGTGAAAGAACGTAAAGAGGACAGTGAGGAAGAGTACGCAGAGGACCGAGTGAAAGAACGTAAAGAGGACCGAGTGAAAGAACGTAAAGAGGACAGAGTGAAAGAACGTAAAGAGGACAGTGAGGAAGAGTACGCAGAGGACAGAGTGAAAGAACGTAAAGAGGACAGTGAGGAAGAGTACGCAGAGGACAGAGTGAAAGAACGTAAAGAGGACAGCGAGGAAGAGTACGCAGAGGACAGAGTGAAAGAACGTAAAGAGGACAGCGAGGAAGAGTACGCAGAGGACAGTGAGTTTCAGATTTTTCTGAAACTTGTTAAATACATTCACAGTATTACTGACAGTGTGTGGAAATGCCAATGAAGTTGTCAAAACTATAAAAGTTAGAGTTATTACACAGTCTAAAAGTAGCTGCGCAGTAACATTCAATGCTACATTCACAGCATTACTGACTGCACATTGTGTAATCAAAAATGCTCATTTTTACCGTCTAATTTAATCTGTGTGGTTGTACCACATTGTTATTATGAGATTGGCATTTTTGTTACTTATATGCAGTGCTTTTATGTTGTTGTTACATTGTAAGAGTAGCCTATCTAGATCAGGGCCAGTTTTTTGTACACCAATTTGTTTTTATATATTTAAATAAAATATTTTTCTAGATTGCTTTAGTTCATTTTTGTATTTGCTATCAGATTCAGATTTATTAATATAAATACATAAAAAAAAAAAATTAGATAAATACATTTATTAAAAATAATAACAATACAGTTTCTTTAATAAACCTAATATTCTGAAGAGATTTATTTTAATTTTCGTTAATTTACACGTTTTATTTACCTTTGATTATTATTATTATTATTTTTTTTTTGTTGTTGCTTACAGTTGAAAGCACACACATAAAAAGGTTTTTTAATATTTATTTAGTGTCACAATTTACAGGCCTTCTTTTACCTTGCAAACACAAAAGAATATAATCACATCGTTCCTTACGCTGTTCGAAATGTGGTGCTGTGACGGTGTAGAAAACAAGCGTGACCGCGGTGCTTGTTATTACCATGGTTGTTACTCTGTCAGGCTGCTAATAGTAATTGTAATATTTTTGCCCTGTTTAGATCCGAGCTTGCAGTTACACCACACACTGTTGACTGTGTGTTTGTCTTTTGTACCAGGTTGGCTCTTCGCACACATCAATCACGTGCAGGAATGGCTGAGCTGGAAGAGGTCAAGGCTGAACTAAAGACCACCAAGAGGAGACAAATGCAGAGAAGGCAGTGCTCCAAGAAAGTCTAGACCAGCAGACCCGGGAATGTAGTTGGCTAAACTTCAGCAGAAGAATACAGGATTTAGTATTGGTCGAAGAAACTCTCGCCCGTGAACTCCTGGAGAGTTCATCTTCCAGGCTGATGGATTTTGGATCTGTCAAACTGGACACACCTGGAAAAATTAATGAACTGTTACGGCCCCAGTCATGGAAGGGACTTGGGTGCTGTTGCCTGCTCTCCCGCTCTCCTCTCTGCCCAGGTGTTCCTGATCCGCCTGTCTGTGGCTCCGCCCTCTCGACCGGGTATATCTGATTGCTCCACCTGCGCCAGTCCTCTCCCTCTCCTTGCTCCTCGCCTCTCACTCTCTCCGCTCGCTCCAGCGGCCAGACCTCGGGCCACGCCTGGCCGCCTGCTCGCGCAGGGCCACATCACAGCTTCAGTCTGCGAGAGCGCCTCTCTTTATTTTCTCCCATATGTCTTATTCCAGTCCGTGCGTAAATGCACCGTCTCATTACGTCTGCTTCAAACTCTTTCATTGTTTACTAAGTTAAGTCTCCGCTAACTGCAGTGCAACACATCCTGCTGCTCTAACAAAATAAAAGAAAGACACTTATTGTGAAAAAACGAGACAGCAACAGTCTTCCTCTGTCCAAAGGACAGGATTCAGCAGTGGGGCAACTTAAAAGTACTACTGTAATACTGTATAGTTCTATTTATAAAGTCATAATAACGTTAAATGTTCTATTTATGAATAAGCCTAAAATTAGAATCACAAAATCTTAGTGAACAAAATTCACCAACAACATAGTGATAACAATATTGTAATATAGAATAATAATATTAGTGGCCAGGTCCTGTTTGTGAATGAGAAACTGTTCTCACCTGACCTACCTGATAAAATATTTAATGAATAAATAAATAAATAAATAAATAAATAGGTTAATTAAATACATAGTAGTGATATAAAGCAGGCGAAGATATTTGTAAGAATAGAATAAATTGGGCTCAAATACAAAATATCTAGAGCAAAATCATATCTCTTCTTAAAGATGCACTGTGCAACTTTTAGATCAAAAATAGTCTTGAACAAATACAAGTTTTTGTCATTTATGTTTTTGTTAAATAGTTACTAAATAAATAATACAAATCTGTTAGTGTTTTTTGTCACTTGAAGTAGACATTTGTTCAATTAAAGTATTGCCACAAAATAGTTGTTTGGTCTGTAGGAGGGAATTTTTTTAGGTCTATTTGTGTCAATGGGAAAGATGTTCCTTTAGCTGTATATTTTTTTCATATTCTTGTATAAAACAGGGGTTGTTAACCTTTTTGACTTCGAGGCCCGAATATTCATGTAGAAAGTAATCTGGGGCCCAATCTCATATTAAATGTATTGTATTCTACTGATTGTGTGGCCCTCAAGGAGGTGCTCGCGGCCCAACTTTGGGCCCCGGCCCTATGGTTAAGAATCACTGGTATAAAACATAGGCGATCTACCCCCAAATAACTTTGATTTTCTATTTTTTGAAATGTGTTGTCAACTTTTCACCTCCAAAAAGTTACACAGTGCACCTTTAAAGTGACAGATTGAGTGTTGTGAGAGTCATTCTTTAGGAAAAAGTATTTATTGTCCACACATTGAAACTTACTACACGACAGTGCCCAGAGTTACCACTGACAAACAGCTTATATCAGGATGTTCTATGTCAAAAATACTTGCACTTGTCTGTGCCCAAGAGCTCTTAAAATGCATCAGAATGCAGGAAATAATGTCTGCTTTTTCAAAAAAGATGTGTTTTTCGGTTAGTCTTAAAAGTACTTAATGTACAGGAGCTTCTAATGCACAGTGGGAGAGAGTTCCATAGCTTTGGTGCATAATTGATGAAAGACCGCATTGTTCTACTAGGCACATAGTTTACAAGAGAACTAATATACTCTGGACCATGGCCATTTAAAGCTTTACAAATTAATAAAAGAACTTTAAAATAAATCCTGAAGTGTACGGGTAACCAGTTAAGTGAAACCTTAAAGAGATCTCTCTTTCTAGTGAAAGTTAAAAGACGAGTGGCAGAGTTTTGAATAAGCAGTAAACGATGTATATTTCTTTTAAAAAGACCAGTAAGAATGGCATTACAGTAGTCGATTCTACTAATAATGAAGACATGAATGAGCTTCTCTGGAACGTTTTTATTTAGGAAATGTCTTATTTTTGCTATGTTCTTAAGATGATAAAATGCAGCTTGAGTTACTTTGGTTACATGAGCGCTGAAATTTAGGTCGGCATCTAGAACAACTCCAAGGCTAGTAACACAAGGTTTGACACAACCAGCCAGAGCACCCATGTTTTCTAGGCTCTGTATTTTGTGAACAGAAGTATTAAAGCCTAGATTATTGTCAGGACAAACAGCCTCATGTTTAATGTGTCTCTCATATTAGTTATTCAACTATCTGTGGTCATAACTCAGTGAATACGTGTCCTATTGACGAGGAATACAAAATATATAATAGCTTATGAGTGGTGGAACCTTATTTTTTAAGGCTGCAATCTGGTGCCTCAGAGCCGTCCCTGCACCAGCTGAAAAAAACAAACAACCAAGCTCCTGGAAATATTAAAATAAAAAACCTATGTATTTACTTTTTCTGATAAAAAATTCTATCAAGCCAATCCCACTGCTTATCTCCACTCTCAGCCCCTCCTTTCTCCTTCTCCTCATGCTTTTCCAGCAACCAGCTGTCTGAAGTGTGTTTGTGTGGCGTTTGGACGGTTATATTCTCTCTGACTCTGACGTTTGTGATGTGTTTGTGTGTTAACAGTTGTCACGCTCCTCCTGGTGGTCTCTCCCAGTGTTTCCTCAGACCGGACCCCCGCTGAGAGCTCTGTCTCTGGGGAACAGCTGCAGAGAGACGCCCCGGTCCCGGTCCTGGAGCTGGAGCCACACAGACCCTCGAGCAAGACACTGGCGCGGACGTGTTTGTGCTGCTGCTGTCGCTGTGTTTACAGAGAAGTCGACCTGAGCTGCTGAAGGGTCAGTGAAGACGCAGATCCACTTCACACATCTCTGTTTCACATTAAAGATCACGGCTGGAAACACGGATCTTAAAAGTTCTATACACGATTTTTGCTTCCGTAAAATATTAGAAATAGTTCATTGTAAACTTCTTACATCAGTCACATGTTTTGCTCACTTATCTTATTCATTCTGAGACTCCAAATTGTAGCTTCTTCATCTGTAAATAACGTTGTCCACGGTTCAGAATCAAAAGAGTTCAGTGAGAAGTGATACAAATGTCTGATTTAAGTTTAATTAAAGTCAGACTTTGGGATTTTTTGTTACAGATGTGGATGTTTTTCCAGTTTTTAGTTTGTGATCAGCTTCAGTTGAAACGTCTGTGGTTCCTTTGTGCAGCTTCAGCAGAGAGACAGAAAGGAGAGAGAGAAGAGAGGCAGAGGAGGGTGAGAGAGAGAGAGACGGAGAGAGGAAGAGCGAAGAGAGGGAGAAAGAGAGAGAAGAGGGTTAGAGGAGGGTGAGAGACAGGAGAGAGAGAAAGAGGGAGAAAGAGAAGAGGGAGAGAGAGAGGGGAGAGGGAGAGAAAGAGACAGAAAGAAGAGAGAGAAAGAGAAGGGGGGAAGAGAGAGAAGGGGGGAAGAGAGAGAATGGAGGGAGAGGGAGAAAGAGAGAGCGAGGAGAGAGAAGAGAAGGAGAGAGGGAGGAAGAGAGAAGAGAGTTAGAGGAGGGTGAAAGACAGGAGAGAGAGAGAAAGAGAAGAGAGGGAGAGAGAGGAGAGGGAGAGAGAGAAGGGGGGAAGAGAGGATGGAGGGAGAGGGAGAAAGAGAGTGAGGAGAGAGAAAGAGAAGAGAAGGAGAGAGGGAGGAAGAGAGAGAAAGAGGTAGAAAGAGAAGAGAGGGAGAGAAAGAGACAGAAAGGAGAGAGAGAAAGAAGGGGGGGAGGATTGAGGGAGAGGGAGGAAGAAGAGAGAAGTTGAGAGATAGGGAGAAAGAGTGAGAGAAGGTGGAGGGAGAGAAGAGAGAAAGAGGGAGAGAGAGAGAAAGAGCAGGAGAGGAAAGAAACAGAGGGGGGCAAAACAGAGGGAGAGGGAGGGAAGAAAAGAGGGAGGAGAGAGAGGGAGAAGGAGAGCGAAGAAAGAGGGAGGGGAAAGAAAGAACGAGAGGAAATGGGGAGAGAGAGATATAGAGAGAGGAGGTTCCTTTGTGCGGACGCTTCAGAAAGACAGAAAGACACCACTGTACTGAACATTTCCTCCAAAAAACGCAGAGTTCAAACTATAAATCTGAACTTTTGTGTTAAAAAGAGAGAGAGAGAGGGGGAGAAAGAGAGAGAGAGGGAGTGTTGGGGCCGGAGGGACAGAGAGAGAGAGAGAGAGAGAGAGAAAAAGAGGAAATGCTCAGTTCAGTAGAAGCACAGAGACTCACTTTGTTTTTGATTCTAAAGAGTCTAAAGTCATGAGTTCTGTCACTTACACTGGACTGGACCAGGATTAAACCAGGACTGGACCGGGACTAAACTAGGACTGAACTAGGACTAAACTAGGACTGAACCAGGACAGAACCAGGACTAAACAAGGACTGAACCAGGACTGAACAAGGACTGAACCAGGACTAAACAAGGACTGGACCAGGACTAAACCAGGACTGAACCAGGACTGAACCAGAACTAAAGCAGGACTAAACCAGGACTGAACCAGGACTGAAGCAGGACTAAATAAAATAATAAGGAGCTGTCTGTAAGAATTAAACTTGAAATGTGTCTTCAGAGTCAGACGTGAGGGAAATACTGTACATCAAATGTCCTGTACCTTTTGTTGAGAAGAGTCACAAGGCCGTTCCATCATAAATTACAAATTACCAAGACTTTACTTTCTCTAAACGTAGAATGAGCTTCACATCAGCTCGTTCTTCTGAACACAGAGGAGCAGTGACTCTAGTCTGAGCTCTTCTGTTTTTCTATTCTTTATCCCCAGGAGAGCTGTTTCTGCAAAAAAAAAAAAATGCCAGTCAGGGCGTTTACATGGAGGAAAACCAGATAATTAGCCTAGTCTGATTTAAACCAGTTCTCCAAAGCTCATGTAAACCCGGCAGACCTGTTGAGGAGCCGTAAACCAGATTTTGGAAAACCAATTGGCGCACATGGTCCCGACAGATTGTAGTCTGATTTCAGACTCATGTAAACAGACAATCAGTCTGCAGCTGGACAAATGTAACTGAACTCCTGCCCATTCCACATCCCAGCAATAAAGTTAACATTTTTATAACAGAAAAGCTCCTGCACATATTTAACTACATGTTTAACACAGATCTAAATGTTTAAAATGGTCCTAGAAAGATCAGTGTGTAACTTTACAGACACTTAATAATAATAAACAGTATTCAGCAGGGATGGAAAATCGATCGAAAACATCGAAAATCGATCGAAGTTCGCAGAAATTGAATCGTAAGGCCAGAATCGATCAGTTTTTTATACAACCACTGACTTACACACTCTCTGTATTTGTATAATACACACAATAAAACAAAAATAGCCACAATGTTTGAACAAACAAAGCCTGAACTTGTGCCTGACCTGACTGAATGTGCTTTATTATGTTGAGTTAACAATTGATGGGTTAATAACTCTAAATTGGACACTAAATATAACTGATTATTGTTTGAATGTTGACAAAAAACACTAGTTCTAAGCCTTTGTTTTAAATGTCATGTATTATGGTTTATTTTGTGTTTTAAGAAAACCAAAAAAGTGAATATAGATAAACTAACAAAATCGAAGATCGTGGCTGCAGAATCGAAAACTGAATCGAATCGTGACTTAAGTGAATCGTCCCATCCCTAGTATTCAGATAAATCAACATAACACAGTCTGAATCCTGCAGTAGTGAATCTGATACAGCAGGACCAGTCTCTCCAGCGTAATCGGTTTACTCTCGTGCATGTAAACTGCAGCAAAACTGGTCCGACTGGTTTGAGGGGAAAACCAAATAGAGTCTGTTTTTCTAGCCCAGTTTGATTGAGCTCCTACTTTCAGCGATCTGAGTTTGATGCGCAACATGTAACATTATTCATTATCCATTTAGAAGTGGACATGCTTAGGCTTCTGAAGATACATTTAAATAGATCAAATAAAGTGAGTAATATGTACAGTAATATGATATGTGAGCTGCTGGAGACCACTGCTTTAAAAGACAGCTCCGTGGAGTCACTGTGTCTCAGACTTCACAGATACAGATACACACCCTGACATGCATACACACACACACACAGACACACAGATGGTTCCTAAAGCTCGTGGAAGTGTAACTCACTCCCGATTTCTAAAAATGACCATTGAAACTCAATCCAAATGTTTGTGTCCACAGAGAGATGACATATCTGCAGGAAGAGGGGATTCTCTCAGGCTCAACGTAGAGAGAGAGAAGAGGGGGAGGGAGAGAGAGAGAGAGAAGGGAGGGAGAGAGAGAGAGAGAGAAGAGGGGGGGGGGGGGAGAGGGAGGGAAGATAGAGAAGAGAAGACAGATGACATATCTGCAGGAAGAAGGGATTCTCTCAGGCTCAAAGTAGAGAGAGAGAAGAGGGGGGAGGGAGAGAGAGAAGGGAGGGAGAGAGAGAGAGAGGGAGGGGGGTAGAGAGAGAGGAGGGAGGGAGAGAGAGAGAAGGGAGGGAGGGAGAGAGAGGAGGGAAGGGGAGAGAGAGGGAGAGAGAAGAGAGGGGGAGGGAGGGAATAGAGAGAGGGAGGGAAGGGGAGAGAGAGGGGGGGGGTAGAGAGAGAGAGGAGGGAAGGAGAGAGAGAGAGGAGAGAGAGAGAGAGGGAGAAGAGAGAGGGGAGAGAGAAAGGAGAGAGAAAAAAGAAAGAGAGGGAGGAGAGAGAGAAAGTAGAGACGAGGGGAGCGAGCGAGAGAGGAGAAAAGGAAGAGAAGGAGAGATGGAGAGAGGGAGGGGGTTTAGAGAGTGGAGTGAGAGGGAGAAGAGAAGGAAAGAGGGAAAAGAGTGAGGGAGAGAGGGGGGAAGAGGAAGAAGAGAGAGACAAGGGGTTAGGGAAAGCGGTAGAGAGAAAAGAGAAGGAGAGAGAGACAGAGGGAGAAGAGAGAAGGAGGAGAGAGAAGGAGTAAGAAGAGAAGAGAAAAAAGGGGAGAGGGATGAAGGGAAAGAGAGAGAGGAGATAGAGAGGGAGAGGGGGGAAGAAGAGAAGAGGGGAGAGCAAGAAGAGAAGAGAGGGACAGAGAGAGAAGACAGAGGTAGGGAGGGAGGGAAGATAGAGAAGAGAAGAGAGATGACATCTGCCTGGAAGAGGGGATTCTCTCAGGCTCAAAGTAGAGAGAGAGAGGAAGAGAAGACGGGAGAAAGAGAAGAGACAGAAGAGAGTGGGGAGAAAAGAGAGAGAGAAGGAGAGTGAGAGAAAACAAGCAGAAGGGGAGAGAAAAGAGGATACAGGGAGGGAGAGAGGGAGAAGAGAGAAGGAGAGAGAGAATAGAGGGAGGGAGGAGGAGAGAGGGAGAAGAGATAGAGATGGAAAGAAAAGAAGAGAAGAGAGGGGGTGAGAGGGGATACATCAACAGGAAGTGAGATTCTCCCCAGGCTCAAGAACAGAGAGATGGAGAGAGAGAGAGAGAGAGAAAGAGAAAGAAGAGGTTGAGAGACAGAGGAGAACCAGAGAAATGACGTATCTGCAGGAAGTGGGATTCTTTCAGATTCAAGAACAGAAAGAGAGATACAGAGGGAAGAGTGAGGGAGAGAAGAGAGATGGAGAGAGAGAGAGAGCAAAGGAGAGAGAGAAGGAGAGGGAGAGAAACAAACCAGAGAGATGACATATCTGCAGAATGAGGGGATTCTCTCTGGCTCAAAGTAGAGTGAGAAGAGAAGAGATGGGGGAAGAGAGAAAAGAGGGAGAGAGACAGAAGAGAGAGAGGGAGAGAGAGAAATGAGAGGAAGAGGGGGAGAGAAGAGAGGGAGGATGAGAGAGAGTGGGGAGAGTATAGAGGAAGAGAGAGAAAAGAGATAGAGAGGGAGAGGAGGAGAGAGAACGTAGAGAAGAGGAGAGAGAGAGAAGGGAGGGAAGAGAGAGAGGAGAGAGAATATCACTTCTACAGGAAGTGATATTCTCCAAGGCTCAAAAAACAGAAAGAGAGGGAGAGAACCAAAAAAGATGGAGAGAGAGAAACAGAGAGATGACATTTGCAGGAAGTGAGATTCTTTCAGATTCAAGAACAGAGAGAAAGCGACGTAGAGAGAGAACAGAGAAAGAGAAAGAAGAGGGGGAGAGAGACGGAGAGAACCAGAGAAATTACGTGTCTGCAGGAAGTGAGATTCTTTCAGATTCAACAACAGAGAAGGAGAGATACAGAGAGAAAGAAGAGGGAGAGAGAGAGAGAGGACCCAGAGAGAGAGAGAGAGAGAGAGAGACCCAGAGTTAGAGAGAGAGAGAGAGAGAGAGAGAGAGAGGACCCAGAGTTAGAGAGAGAGAGAGAGAGAGAGGACCCAGAGTTAGAGAGAGAGAGAGAGAGAGAGGACCCAGAGTTAGAGAAAGGGGCAGGACCTTCACTTCTCCAGCCCCAAACAGCTGCCTGCTCTGCCCCTGGGCTCAGAGCGGTCCACACACACACAGAGGTCCAGGAGGAGGGGGGGCCGGACTGGGACTGGGGCCGGACTCGGGATCTGGAGTGTGTGAGAGAGAGAGAGAGAGAGAGACCGCAGAGAGACACATGACAGAGACACTGCGCTGGAGTTAAGAACCAGAAACAAACAAACAAACAACAGCCAAGTCATGGAAATATAACTACAGACGCTCCTCTGCAGGCGTGAGTAACTTTTGTGTTTGTTTAGAGACTTAGTTCATAGTTTTGTTCTTTGTTTTGTACTTTCAGCAGCTGACACAAAGATTAAACCACATTTTTCAGCAAAACACGTGATTATATTTAAGATTTGTCTGCTTTGATGAGGTTTACAAGTGTCTTTTGTCCAGTAAATACGACATAACAGCATGTAGAGGTGATTCCACAACTGTTACCTAGCAACCACATGGTAAATCTGGACCAAGACGTTATGATCTGACAAGTGATAATGTCCTTTAACACTAGATTTTATTTTAAAGCTGGAGTACTTCACTTTTTAGTTTTGGAAATGTGTATGAAAGTGTATTGTAAATGCAGCACTGAGAGACAAAATCAGACCACTGTGTCCTGTCTGAGTTTGATTTTATAGTATTTATATTAAACAGCGCTCTGATTGGCTGAGCTTGGGTGGTCCAGTCCAGTTTCACTTTGCTGTTTAGGTTCTTAAGCTGTAATTGTAGCCAAAATTAATGCGACTATGAGAAGAAATAGTTGGACAGATAAAAAAAAAAGCTTCCTGTTTTGTGGTGAGAAAATCAGTTGCTCCTGCTTTAACTCGTTGTATTGCATTGATTTGTTTATTGGTAGAATTGTGTTGTCATAGACTTACTTTTTAATTCAAAAACTGGCTTTAAGTTGAGTATTTTACTTTATTTGTTCGCTGTAAAACTTGGGAGCAGAAACAAATATGTTTTATTACAGCTCCACCTATGTCTTGTTTCTGGAAGGACAGGCTTCTATTATAAATCCCCAAATGGATTTAGAAAAAAATATAAATAATAAAAGTTCGAAAAAGAAGTCCACGGGCTTTATCAGCCATATTCACTTTGTTAAAGGGAACCCTGGATATGAAGACAAATATGGCTAAAACACTAGTACTGGTCATGCTTATTAAAATAAATTACAAACAAATATATAACTGCTTACTATTTTTTATAAATTGTCATTGTTTATGTTGTTTTCAAGCCACTGGGAGCCGCCATTTTGTCCATGCGTTCTGGATGGATGACATAAAATAGTGTTTCCATGTTACCTGACAACACTATGTTATGTCATAACCGCAGCAAAATGGCAGCCTCCATGTAATTTCTTTAAAACACTTTTTTAATAAAAGTACAAATACTTCCAAAGTATTTGACCTGTATTTATACAAGTGATAATATTCTAAGTGTTTTAGGGTAAACATGTGATTATATGCAGGGTTCGCTTTAAAGGGGACCTATTGTGTGTTTTTTTTTTAAATATTTAGTAAGAAACTAGAACATGTGCAGATCAGTCATTTACCTTTTGTTCATTGTAAAACACAAAGTTGATCTAAAACAGGGGTGTCAAACTAATTTTGACAAAGGGCCACATTGGCATCAGGGTTGTCCTCCAAGGGCCGGTTGTAACTGAAATTAACCTTACTAAATTTTAATATACTACAAATAATAGTTGTATGTGATTATTGTATATTTATTGAAGTCTGCATTAGTCTGAAAAATGACTTACACTCTTTAAGTTTCAGACCAATTGTTTCATTAAGTCAAGACATCCAGATTACTCTTGACACTAATATAAAATTAAAGCAAACCTTATAAGACCTTGAGGGCCGCATGTGGCCCCCGGGCTTGTGTTTGACACCTGTGATCTAAAACAACTTAAAAATAGAAACAGCTCTATTGACTTCCTGTTCAAAACTGCAGAAGATTCAAGATTCAATAATTTATTGTCATTGTTATATTAACAACAAAATTACATTAGAGCATCCCATCAGTCAACATTAGTGCAACTGTAATTGTAAAGTGCAGGATGCCGACTGCAGTGTGTGTAAACAATGCACTTTGTAAGACTCCTGAAGCATATAGACATATCAACACAAACAACATGACAAGAGAGACAAATGAGGTAGATCAACAGTAAACAGTGTGTAGATGTGGTTGAGCTGCATCATGCAAAGTCCAGTTCACAGTTATGGCCTGATGGAGAGTGGTGTAATAATGGTACCTAGTAAAGGGAGAGATGATGGTGGAGGTTCATTTAAAAGTCTGATGGCCTGTGGGTAGAGGCTGTTGGCCATTCTGGAAGTTCTGGCCGGAAGAACTGATAAGCCCCGCCTCTTCATTTTAAAATGTAAATGTAAAAAGCAACAGGTTTTTAAAAACAATTTTTATTGTTGGAAAGTGAATATGGGACAGTATTGAACCAAATATGTTTCACTTTGAGAATTCATCTTTTGAATTATAACAAGCAAATACAGGAAAGTGGGAGGGGATAGGTGGTAGGTGAGAACGGGGATTTCTGAGCATCTGAGCTCCAGCTGAAGAACAACACAAGATTACTCAAACATACATGAATCAATTCAAATATAACTTTGAGTAAACTAATGATGAAGGAAGGCCATCATAACAAGGTAAAAAACTTAGAAAAGTGAATTTGACACAATAGGTCCTCTTTAAGTCGTAAGTGCATGTGCCAAGAGATTAAAAAAGTTAGGAGGTAGTTGAACAGATACAAACTATAACTTCTTATATCTACTACTGCTACATACTTTTGTAAAAATCAGCTACAGCTAAAGTCTATAGTGCCTTTAAAATTGATCAAGATTACATTTTATTCAAATATTACGATAATGTTTTACAGCTGGAGTTTCTCAAAACAACGTCACATTAAACCTGTTTTTTCCCCCAGATTTTGAAGGATCCAGCGACAGAAACACTGGCTCCAGCAGCAAACATGAAGCTCTGACAGACTCTCACTCCCTGGATTCAGAAGCGTTGGTTCGTTGGTTCCTTCGTTCGTTTATACTTGTGAGAGAAGATGGGTTGCGTTCACAGCTCGGTGCGGATGCAGAAGCTGAAGGAAGTCGGAGGAAGTCCCGTCAAAACCAAAAGTCCAGAGTCTGTTCATCCGGAGATCCTGGAGCTGACGCAGGTGAGAAGAACTAGAACACAACACTCTAAAAAACACTGTACAAGCGTCAGGATCGTCGGAATGTGAAGAACTAGTGCACTCAGTTTCCCACAATGCATCTGGAAAACACTCGTTGGTAAGCTTGACAAAATCTTGTGTTATTCTGCTGATATTTTGTAAGTCCAGAGCTATCATGTATTGTGTCATTGTGTCCTTGGGCAAGACACTTAAGTAACCACAAAGCACACTGTAAAAAATACCAGGGCAGTTTAACTTAAAAATACAAGTATGATTTAAGCTTTAAAGTCGATTAAAACTATGTGTGTAAGTCTGTTCTTGTCTCTATCTCTCCTCCTCTTCACTCTTGTTCTCTTCTATTTCTTTTTACTCCTCTCTTTTTACTCCCCCTCTCTCACTCTANCTGCGGCTTTGCAAAAAAAGAAAAAAGAAAAACATGAATGAATTTCTCCTTGTACTCAGCTTTTGAATTGAAGTCTCTTGACGTCAAGGACAACACAGTTGATAATGTCTACTTTAAGGCTCCAAACAGAAAGGCGACATTGACAGAGCACAGATTTACAACTGCTTCACACTTGTTTATTTTAGATGCAGGCCTTGAAGTCGAGTTGAAGTTATTAGGATTCCACTGCAGTGCTTGTTTTCTTTATGAACTTGTGCCAGGCTAAAGTGCTGTGTACTTATTCTGAAAGCAAACCCCCAAGCCGGAGGTTAATGTGAGCTAAGATAGGTGGGTATCTCTATTACCAGCGTTGCCCCCGGAGACAGCAGGTATTCTGTGCCGGTGAATGTAGTGTGTGCATGCGGAGTGGTGTTGGAGGCCATTTAAGAATGATGAGCTGATTAGTCTCCCCTGTGGAGGGGTGCTTTCGCTGCAATCACAAAAGTATCGCACAATTCAAGTATCATTTGTATTTTGCAGGGGAATGGGGTTTCTTCCCTCCTTTAGTGTATGTTGTGGTACCTGAGTTGGCTTGTCATTTTCTCTTCAAAACATTGCTTGTTATACTCTTAAACGGCACATTTTCAATTTAATTATGTTGTCTTATGGGTCTCAGCCATAGGAATTCCTTCTTGATTTTAAGATTTTGACATGGCAACAGTCCTTTGTTGTTTTACCTCAAGTCGAGAGGGAAAGAGCCCCACTGAAACTTCAAATCAGGAACAATCAATATTCCTAAATCAGTTAATAGACTGTATTCATATTAGTTTAAAGTTATTATTTAAAAAAGAAAGACTTTATTTATTGTGTAGAAGCAAAAGTGTGAAAACTGAGAGGGCGAAAGAGCATCTCTACAGTAAAAAAATATGAGAAGCAAATTTGACTCGATATGCTCATGGACCATGCGAATGAGAAAATAGTGCAGGGAATTATTTAGACAAAGAAGCCTCCCTTTTCCCAGAGTTCTCCGCAGTAAGCCCACCATCAGGATCTCAGACTGTCCCCTGTCTATCGTCTAATTAATTCCAACATGTTACTTGGCCTCCGCACTGGCCCGTATCTGTGTGATTCCTGCCGCAGTCCCACCACACTCCCTCCTGGACCCCCGCCATGACAGCACACACACGGCCTGTCCGACTGGGAGCTGCCCTGTGCCAAATGGTTACACTAGCTTCTCTTCTCCATCCCCAGACTAGTGTGCTATGAGACAACTGCATCTGGGCTGGGCAGAATGTTAATCTATTCAGCTCAAATTCTGATCATGTGTGTATAGTCATAGCTGTGAGAGGTGGTATGTTTGGCTTACAGATTTTAAAGGATGTTTTAATGTTTTATATGGTGGAATTGGACAATCTATTGTAAACGTAAAAAAATATGTATTAATGTTTAACTACTGGAATAAGTTTAGTATTTTTGATAATCTAACCTCTTTATTATTATACTTTCAAAAACAGCAAGGTTTTTTGAATGTTTTTTGCGACTTACATCTCATTTGAACACAAAACTGTCTATTGAAGTAAAAAAATAACTTTGTCTTTAACACTAGTGCTTTTAGAAGAAACCAGCTAATACATGGCCCTGTTCAATTACTTTGCATATTGTCTTTTATCTACAATCACAACCATCTATATGTTAATCCACGAGCGCTAACGCACATATTTTGTTTTCCCGCGGACAATTGGCGTGCTCAAACACAGCTGTAATTATATCGGTGACTATGTTTCACTCTGCCATCGTTTGTTCAGATCATTGCTGCGACAGGTTAATACACGGCATCAATAATGCAAATTGTTCTGAGCATCGTCCTCCTCGTGTTATTAGATTGTACTCTCGCTGGGTACACACGATTACATGCAGAATTTACCGCAGACGCTCATTTGACCGTTTTACGTTGTGTTTGCTTGCCTTTTGTGGCGTGTGAATGTGTACAGCAGCTTGCACTGCCCTCTCTCCACACTGTTGCTTGTATACATAATTCGTCTTTATTGATTTCTCACCGGACTATTTATCACCCACTTACTCAAGTCAAATTAGAAAGCACTCTTCATCGTAGCCACAATTCAATCGATCGGGTGAAGTAAGAACTGCTCCCAAACTAAATCTAATGAATAAAATGCTTACAGAAAGAAGGGAAGGAAAAAGTACCTTTGTGAAGTTGTGTTTTGTTGTGTGGAATTAATGGGAAATTTAGAGCTCGACAAAGCGTGAGTTATCCGGTATGTGCGCCGATGGAAGGCGACGATGGCACAGGCAGGTTGGTGTAATTTACATTAGTGCGAGTCACCGCATCTGTTGGCCTTGCGCGCACAGACCTGCAGTACCGGCAAGCCCCTGGAGAGCGCACTTCATTAAGCGTACACATTCATTTGGAAACAATGCTCAACAGCGTGATTTGTGCTTGAGTGTCTCCCTTTTTCTCACTTTACACCTGTATATTTATTTATTTTATGCGTATAATTGAAAATGTTCTTTGTATGCCTGTGAATTTGCAGTGTTTAGCAGCTGGGACTGGCTTATAGTTCGGGATGTTTCAGTGCTGATTCTGATTTTGATCATTTGGCTTCTCTGCCAATGCTAGATATTAGGGCTAGGCAATATCGTATATCCTGTTGTGAAATTCTTGTGGAAAAGTTTAAATTTAGGGTATTGTGATATAATTGTGCATTCTAAAGATGAAAACAGCTACATTTTATAGATCCTGTATATTCCAGAATCGCTTTGTGCATTTTAAAAACACCTTATTGGCAGTACTGAATTGCTGCCAAGTGCCAACAAGGTGTTTTGCTTCAACTTTTAAAGATGCAGAATTTACTGTAATTCTTCATGGTCAAAATTAGTTTAACTTGTCTTGCTTTCTGAATATAGATGCATAAAATGTGTTCAGATTTCGATCATACACATGGCTTTATAAAAATTTGTGTTGCAAAAGTTTCAATACACAATAAGAAATAAGCTAGGGCCGCAACAAGTTAAGCGATTAATTGCAACTAATTGATTATTTAAATAATCAGCAACTATTTAGTAATCAAATAATCGTTAACTGTTTTATTTAGGTTTCAATACATGCTACAGAGAGAATCTCATATTGAAAAAAATTAATGATGACGAGCAATGAAATTGTGTTTGTTTTTGTGATGTAAACACTATAGTTTCTACAGTCAGAATGTTCTCTAATGGGGTTGCACAGAAAATACAGACTTGAACAAGGTAATGTAAAAAAAAAGTATGTATTTTGCTTTAGGGATAATTTGTTTTTTTTTTTACTCCCAAGATATGCCTTTTTTTGTTCCATTGGAAATCAGATCTTAAGACAGTTAAAACCGACTCAATTTTTAGCACTAATGAACAACTAATCGATCAATCTAAAGAATAATCGCCCAACTAACTGATTACCAAAATAATCATTAGTTGCAGCTCTTAAATAAGCACTTTTATCTAATTAGCCAAGTTTCAGCACCATGTTGATTCTTTGTCAGATCAGCTTGGACATACTGATACTGACATAAAATCACAAGTTTAAATGTAAAAGAAAAAAAAAAATCTAAATTATTACTTTGCATTGTTTTGTAACCCAGCAATTACTATGGACCCAAGGTTTGCAAGGTTTTGCTCTGTCAGTTCCTCTAATCATATTTGAGCAAAGCTTGTCTCAGCTCATGGAAAACAACTCTGCACAGCCTCAGAATCAGGAGCAGAGATAATGATATTGTCTGTCCAGATCACTTCAACATTGGAACAAAGTTGGAGTTTTGGAATTTGTCTTTAGGAATTCTAGTAATCTTGAAATTTAAAGTATGAAGCCACTTCGTTGAGAGTGCTTGGAGACAAGATGGATGGGAAGGAAGCAAGGAACGATAAACTGGACAAGGTCAGTGTGCTGGAGGAAATGAGCTGAAATTAGGAGGAGAAAGATTGAAAAATGGAGTATGATCCTATTCAGTGGCGCTGGAGCATGGGAGAATAGAAGGCTGATTAGTGTAAAGTGATTGTATTGTGTGAGAGGGGCTATTGTGTCCACATGACCTTGGCTCAGCTCGGGAGCACTGCACTGACGGCACAGTTGACTGATGGAGGTTCTTAGTGTAACTGCTTCTACTGCATTCTAAAACTAATTACATAAGGTACAGGTCATTTGGATCATCATAGTCACGTTTGGATTGATGACACTGTTTTGGGGTTAAAGTATTATAGTTTTTTCTTAAGGTATAGTTTTTAGGGTTTATTCCTTTAGTTTCTTTAATTAAAATATACAATGTAATAGAATAAATCCCATGCCTTCTTTTCATGTTGAATTGAGAATGAGGCAACATGTGGAAAACAAAATGCACTTCAAAGGAGCCTATATTGTCAAAAGCAGTAACTTTCTTGACTTTACTTCTTTGTGCAAGTTGTTGTGGAAAGAATACATTCTTTGATGTCCTAATTACAAACCAGGTTAGTCAAATAACCATTAAGTTAGCAATACCTTTTTATGTTGTCATGGCTTGATTATAGAAAAAACAAGCAAAGGTAAGGCTATTTTTCTAATGTCAGTTCAATAATTCACGCTCACACTAATGCTTTAAGTTAGGAAATTATGTCTGTGTGATACATTGATAAAAATTCAGTTCTTGTCTATTTTTTCTTACCAAAATAGAAAATTCAACTACAGTTTATAAACACCAATACAGTTACAGCAGCAGTGATACCAGAACAAATGACACTGAAGAACTATCTGGTTGACGTATGGTCAACTTCCACTTCACCCTTGAAATTACCTAGACTTTTTCTTTCTTCCATACAGTCTGAGTGTGCTCCCCGCAGTCTTCTCCTCATCGCACCTGAGCCCAGTGCTCTGAACCAATCAAACGCTTGTGAACCGCATCAGGTGATTCATCTCAGGTGGCGCTTAAGAAACACAAATTATATGTCTTCATGTGCTGGCACACTCGTATGAAATTGAAAAAATACCAGATCCTAATCTATATTCTATTGTCTCATTGTGAATCAATTTGTATTTAAGGGCCATTTAGAGTTCAGATGCTTTAACCAGCATTTAACAAATATACACACTTGTCGTCATTTTTAAATGGTCAAGTCTGATGAACTCTTGAGACAGTTTTATGTCCACAAACAGTTTAATACCTCACTATAGAAAATAATAGGGCTGTAGTTCTTTAGTCAGTTAGTCGATTAATCGGTCAATGGAGATTCGATTGACAAAAAGTTTATTAGTCGACTCATTCTTTTATTTAGATTATAAGGAATTTGTACTCAACAGTAACAGAATCATTGGTCTGAACTACTTTTTGTATAAACACAGTTTCCTCTTCATTTTCTGCATAAACTATAGTTTTTGCATGAGCAACATAATATTCTTAGTTTTTTGAGCAATGTTTAAAGTTTCAACTCGATTTCACGGAATAAACTTGGTTCTCGATCCCACAATGAGAATTAGAATGCCCTCTCAAGAAAGTCAGATGTTTATACAATGGACTGACATTTTCAACACAAATCCAAGTTTATAATTAAACATTTTAGTTTAAACCAGTTTTGATGAAACTCAAGATTATTTTAAGATTATTTTGCAGAAAATATCCGATTTTGTTCAAATGTTTGTCCTGTTATTGTTATCTGTATTTGTTCAAACGAGTATCTAGTTCGACACCAGTTTTAACATTGATTTGCAATATTTTTGACAACTCTACTTTTAGCTTCAGAGCCTTTGTCACGCCAACTTTTTAGTTGATTAATCGGTCAATGGGACATGTTTCAGTCAGTTAATCGGTCGACGCGACATGTTTTAGTCGATTAATCGGTCGACACGACATGCTTTAGTCGATTAATCGGTTGATGGGACATGTTTTAGTCAATTAATCGGTTGGCGTGTCATGTTTTAGTCGATTAATCGGTTGATGGGACATGTTTTAGTCGATCGAGCGTTTCTTTGGTCGACTACAGCCCTAGAAAATAAGATAGCTTTTTAACTTTTTAAAAGCAATAATTTTGTAAAGACAAGCAGGTAAGGCTTGGCATTATGGTAATAAAATGAAATTGTGAGCTCATCCCAGTGACAATCGTTATGTTATTTCTTTGATGCCACTGTTACAGCTATTTTTTCCCATTTTCTTCTCTCTGCATTACAACTGGAATAACCATTCACAGTAACTTGTGAACTTTCTGAAAAAATAAATAAATAAATAATAATAATAATCATAGAGCTTCAAAAATAAGTCATTGTGCAGGTTGAGTTGCTATGACGTTTCAAAACATAATGTATATGATTAGAGAAAGTTCAGTCCAAGCAAATGTATGACATTGATCACATGTTATCTTGTTGCATTTTGTACAATTTCTTGTAGAATGCTGTTTTTGTGACATTTGCATTCCTATAGTGCTTGATTTCCCACAGTTCCACACCTGACCAAGCCATAATGTATGCCTATATGCACCATGTCATTATATCCTCCATCAGAGGTCGAGAACAGTGGCAGAGCGTGAATGGATTAGAGAGTGACGTCTGTAGCCAGCACTAGTGGATTAATCTCTGAAGATACAAGTCTCATTTAGATTACATTCTGACACACACATGCCCAAGAGCGCTGCACACTCATGTTAGCATTCCACCCACCTCCACACTTCCTGTCATGCACTTTTGTTGCTATTCCCCAGAGCTCCACAACATCAAGACAAAGAACTAGAATGATTTGGTCTATATCTGTTAAAATACATATCTCAAAGCTAAATTGCGGTCTGTTTTACTGATTGGTGACATTGAAATGAGACTTTTAGGCCCACATTTATCAATCCTGGTGCAAAATTGCAACTATACACTGAAAACTTTGTGTGCTATTTGCAAATGTTTTGTGATGGACACATATTTAAATAAATTAGGCCTTAAATGCATATTTTGATCCAGTTGCATCACCATGACACTCATGACCAATTCAAGAATGCCAGAGATTTCCAATAGACACTGTGCTTTGCCAGTAATTTTGCCTACAAGTATTTTTCGGCAAGTATGTTCTTTTACATAAATTAGTGGTACTCAACATGGGGGGAAGCACCTAAATACATTTACTGTATTTTCAAGTTTACAGTGTAGTAGGTTGTGATTCATTTTGCTGCTCTAATAACACTTTTAGACCTTTTAAAGAAAAACAAAGCAAGGCTCAACTATCTATTAAGCGTTACAAAGGCCTACTATACGTCTTTGTTAGGAGAGTCCTTTCATTATTAATGACAGCATTATGTTTGAGTATTCGTTAATCACCCAATGCCTTGCAAATCACCCAATACATTCAATCACTATAAAAAATAAACATAGTTATTCCTGGTCCTGATCTGTATTTGATTTATATTTCACTATGTGGCCTTGCTGTTTCCTTTGTCTTCCTCTAGCTGCTGTTTGCCTTTTAATTAGCGGTGTTGTTGTTCTCTTCATCCTGTGGCCCACACCACTAATATTGCAATTAGCGCCTGCAGGAAGCCTTCAACTGCAGCCTTTTGTTCTTTCTTCAGCCGATGCCACTGCACTGCTCCAGATGTAAGAGGTTTAAATCTTGTATTCACAATTCTAATTCCAATTGTAACACACATTAGACTTTTCAATAAAGATAAAATTGTTCTTCGGGCTAGAAATGATTTTCAGTGGCCAGATCTTTTTCTTCTTCATTCGTGCCGCCTGCAGGGATGTCTTGAAGGGGTAGTAAAAGCGATTGAATTAAGGGTGTCACGATAGTCCATTAACCTCCAAGTGTAGAAGTGTTTGTACTGAGGTGCAGAAGCTCAAGAGGCCTTTGGTTGTTGAGGTCGTAAAACTTAACATCTCGACACTTGCGGGGCATGAGGTCATAAAGTCAAATCTGCTTACGTAAGATACTTTTATAGACTCAATGCATTGTGTTCTATGATGATAACAAGCTCGGGCGATAAACAAGAAAGTCTATGGTTGTAGAAAAAAATTATCAGTGAATAAAGGGCAGGATTGGGAGATCGAGTTGTAAGAAATTCAGAGATATTTTGGGAACGCTACTGAGAGCTTTGCACACATCTTGAGCCAAGATCTTGATCATAATGGAATAAGCAGTTGAAGTATTAGTCTTTATTTCATAGAACCAGGACCATATAACCTTAAACATGGCAGAAATCCTGGCAAGGTTGTTTTTGTTTGAGTGCTACAAAGCAAATCTACCTACAAGTACCAAAAAGTCACTTGAACCTGAACTGCACCAAGTTTGGCTGAAGATAAAATATTATTTATAACATGTAGCTACTTTTGCAAAACAAAAAAAAGGCAGATTTACTAGTTTAGTGGTTGAAAGAAATGAATCTTTAATGGTCTCCAGTTAGGTGGCTAAGCAAATATGAACCAATATCCATTTATTGAGTGCATGCCAACAGAAATCTAGTGATACATTTTCTATGTATGTAATAGTTACAAAACGTAATATGCATTATCCTAAATCCTTTGAGAGCAACTTTGAAGGTAATGAAAAGCTACTGGAACCTTACAAGTTAAAGGTTAAAGATTGCTGAAATATAATTTTAAGCTTCACAGAAAAATAAACTTAGCAAACAACAAATACAAATTTCATAATCAAACTACACACATTGCACTTTCTCATAAATATTCTTTTTATGTTCCCATAGGATTATTGGTGATGTAATGTGTTCTTTTATAATACATTATGCTTTTGGTTTAGACTCTGTAAGATGTACAGTTTAGCAGAATCTATCTAACTGTTATGTAAACGCATTGACACCCGCTTAGCTCTTAACTACACATACGCCTGAAGGTTCAGCATCCTATTCCCTTTCCTCTATCCTCCGAGTAGACTTATCCTGCATGGCAACTTTTTCAAACGCTCCGTCTCTCCCACAGAAAACTTTCTTCCTGTGATCATGGGGACAGCGATGGCACGGATGGGCGGATAGTGAGGGGTGTCACACTGTGCACCGAGCTGGAGCAAAAGGGGAAATTCTCTCACATGAAATAAAAAAATAAAAAATACAACATCTGTGTGGGGGCTTCAAACACACTTTGAAAGGCAAAAATGTGATTCCGTTTGGGATTCTCAGGCTGGGTAAACATTGGGAAGTGGGTCAGAGTCTGTGCTTGGTTGTTTGTTTCTGTATTTCGTGTATGAGAGTTCGGTGGTGATGGTAGTTAGTGTGCAACCTGTGACATGCAGAAGCTGATGGAGGATGGCTCAGCTAAAAAACAAGCAGCTGTATTCTTATGCAGTCATTTATACGCTCTTCTCTATTGTATGACACCTTGTTCACTTTCTTTGCCATTGGATAAAGTCTGCTGATTCTGCTGCAAAGGTTGGTGCGACAATCTGGAATCGCATAATCCCATGTTGCATTTTTAGAGGATTCATCATTTCTTCTACCTGTACTGTGTGTCTTGATGTAACTGTTTAATTTGGCTGGTGGAGTCAGTTTTTAAAAGTTTTGTGGAAACTACTTTTGCTTTGTATATACAATAACTAACTAAATATCATAACTAACCTAGAAGTCTTTTCTTTTTTTTTTCTTTCCCCATGCGTGTCTTTCAAATGGATTCTCATTGGTGAAATCATCTTCTTCATTTCTTCAACAGGTAAGTCACCAAGCAATGCATTTTTAAAATAATAATCAAACCTTAAAGTTGAACTGGGCAAGATTTTTATGAAAGGTCTGAAAGAGGGTGACTATTTAACTGACAATGCTTTGCCTCTGGAATTATGCACAATGTGGCTTCTAGGATGACATTAAGACATTTACATTGGGATGAGCATGTGGCACGACTACTTAAAATCACTGTAAAAAATGTTTAATAACTGTAAAAAAAAGTTAATGTAGATTTAAAAGGAAGTAAACCCTTGTCTGTAGTCACTTTAACTTACTGTTCATTTACTGTTCATCAAAGAACCATTTGTGACTACTAAACATTTGAAAAACTCAGGTATTTAATAAACAAATAACATGCTTGCAAATGGCATGCTATTCTTCATGAACATCATGCAAAATCTATTATTATCACTACTGTGCATCATCATAATTATAGTTGCAGACAACCATGCTGCACAAGTAAGTTTATTTTCTAACAATTCATTTCCAATTACCATTTAATGCATAATGTTCTGCAAGGGATGTCTGTCTAACACTGCTGACAAAAGTACAGACCTATTTTTATCAACACATCTGTGCATTTTCAACCATGTGAACAGGGTCGTTCTATTCAAATGCAAATAATTGCGACCCTCTTCTACGTCTTGTGTCGTTCACCCAAGCCTGGTGTTCTGCAAACCTTTACAAGTGCATTATAATAAAGTCAACACTTTTCCTAGATGGCAGGTTCCATCAAATTAACCTGTGCTAAGTCAATGTGTTTCCATGGTTTATGTAGTTCTATTACATTCTCTTAATGCTTTATTTTACCGTCTCGTATTAAAGCAAGGGGCTCCTCACTAGAATTGAGACTGAAAGGATGCAATTATCAGAACTTAAAAAAATACAGAAAACCATTTGCGAAATGTCACAGCTCTACAATAGGAAAGTGAGGCCGGGCTAAGATGGTTTTATTACTGCTGACTCTACCGTTTTAGATCTGTGTTAAAAGTGCTGTGTTGGAGGACTCGGTAAAGAGCTGCATTAGGCCTGAATGAGCTGTTTTATTAAAGATGGAACACTTATAGTCCACTTTATTTAGCAAGTGTTTAACATTCTGGTCTTCCAAAAAGAACATCACAAATTTGATCTTGTGTTCTTGCTTGGCCTTTATGTGTGGAGTTTCCATATACTCCAATGTTTGGTCATGGTTTATTCTGGCTGTCTCCCATTATTCTAATCTGCTAAACCTCCAGGAAGGTACTCCTGTCCTGACCATGAACCTTGCTCCCTAACCCAACAGCATTGCATGAAAGATCAAATTCACATAATATTGCATCATTCTGTAACTAATTATTGGCAATCATGAGGGCAACTTAGTGAGCTGAACTTCAAGACCAGTAATAAATAGAGTTTTAATTTAAAAAAGATTTTGTTCTCAGTTGTTGAATACTGCATACCGCACGTAATTCACACGCATATATACATTTTCTTAAACGTAAGCTTCAATGTTGAGCTAAAATAGCATTCATTAGATTGTCATTTATACTGTATGTTTTGTTTTTTGAAAAGTGATCATGTAGACTCCAACATCTACATTGGAAGTCTTATTTATACAAATAACTGTGGGCTGAGGTAACATCCTTACCTTATCTCCTTAATTAGGTACTTACTAAACCTTAATATATTTTTTTTCAGTCATGAATTCATCATTTGCTAATGAATAATTAAGACTTTATTCAAGGCAAGCTTTGTTCATGCAATTTCAGGTGTCGTTATAATAAAGTGGTACCGTTATATTTAATGTGAACTCAATGTGTGTACAGTATCTACTGTTTCCATTTGTCAACATTCATTAGCTGACTTGCATGATCGTGAACATCATATTAGCTATTCCATTTTCTGGCTGTTCCCTGTCATTGACTCAGGCTCTTGCTGCTTGTGCATGTTTGAGTGTGATGGTGTGTAGCGGACTCTGCGGTGAACTGATGGCATGTGAAATCACTGAAGAGCTGGAGGAGGGGCATGTGACTATCATTTAACCCTTATTATTACTTCAAATTATCAGCAGGGTATAATTTAACCATTGGTATACTGTCTCGGAGTATATTTGTTCAGTATTGGATTTTCTATGTCTTTTTGGGGAATATGGAGTTGCTTTGCTTGTTTTCTGTGTCCCTGTGGTTAATCAGCGACTGGACAGGATTGCAGAGCTGGCAAAAAGAGAAAAAAGTGTGTCTCAAAGAGTGCAAGACAGAATGGGGCTGAGATTGAAAGCAATGGGAAAGAACCCTTGACAACACAGAAGAAAGACTGCAAATACATAGCGTGGAACATTTTCCAATTCGACAAATATGGCCTTGTTTGTGGAGTGCATTTTGGCATCATTACTCTAACTGGAAGGTGGTCTGATTTGACCCCATTTTCAAACAAGGACTAACTACATTTTTTTAATTGTTTGATCAAATTTACTAATGGAGTATATTCATGCTTTTTCTGATTTTGTACTTTTGACAAATCATGAAATTGTCAGGACCTTTCCAGAGAGAATGAACTTAATATATATAGGTGGCAACATTTAGACTGTAAAGTTTTTGGAATATATGGATTTATTAATTATTTTAAAGACAAGGTTTTGTTTGACTGACATGGTTTTTATTTTATTTTTTCTGCCAAAGCTGCTGATTTTTGTGTAGGAAGTGACCTGACAATATTTCTTTTTTATCTTCGACTCTGAGCACTCATCATTGTCCATCATAAGTCACCATTCCTCACCCTTGTCTCCTAGCAACACCACAGTACACTCCCTTCAATGACCCAGGAACCACAGCAGAGCCCTTGACATGAACTCAGCCCAACCCTGTAACTCACCAGTGGCTGAAAAGGCTGTTTATCACATTATCTTAAAGGGACTGTACCTGATTTTTACATTCTTAAAAATGTAAACAAACTGAATTATTTCATTTTAAACTTCTTTCTTTTGTCTACATGATTTCCTCACTTAGCTAATACATTCTGAGCTTCAGAATTGTTCATCATGATGTGTTTTAATGATTTTTCACGGCTGTTAGCAGCGAAGTGAGTCTCCATGCTAACAATAGTTAGCCACAATGCTAAAACAAAACAGAAAAAGTTGGGCGCAAACGGGACATTATTAGACATAGACAGGACCTTTTGGATTAATTTCCACCTGAATAGATACAGTCTCATGAGCATTAAGGTGATGTATATTGTATAAGAGCTGCCCTGCTAGCATGACTGACTAACTGTACTCTGGCTCTGTATGTGATCACTTTACATGTACACTGTACCGCCTGACTGTATTGTGTTCTTGTACACTTGTAGTATTGACAGTGCACACTTGGAAAAGCAAACAGGAGTAAGCCTTCGTCATCATTGCCGTTGCTCTCAGCTGTCGCATTAACGGAAGCAGCGATGTTGTGGCCTGATCAATAAGTCGTCAGCACCACTGCCTGTGTCATTATCATTTTAATGACTGTGGTATTTCTCGGTGTGATGGCCGTACAGACAAACCCGGGCACATCTGAGATGCACTTTCATGTTTAGAGTAATGGTCGCTGACATTTAGAGACTTAAAAACAAACTGATAATGAAAACCAAATTGATTTATGGATCTGTCGTGGAAAAGTTATCTCAAGGAATGTATTGAAACTGCGTCTCAAAGGAACAATATTAATCACTCTTTCTTATGTTTCTTTACCTCAAGGTTGTTTTCACTGATTTTGCACTTTATGTAGTGCTTTACCAAGAATTCTGAGTGCACTCACTTTTGACTGATTTACTTTTTAGACTAATAAATCATGGTACCATGAATTATCATTTGCTTTCTAAACTCAAGGCAGCCAGATTAAATCTATTTTCTTGGACATGTTGTTGTGTCCTTGTATTAGACATTTCACCTTCACAGTCATTCTCAGAAAGTTGGCAACAGAAAAAGCATTATTCTACAAATCTTGCAAATTGCAGTGTGAGGTGTTGAGCACAGACAAAAATCATCCTTGAACATATGGGCATGCGAGGTATTTGCATTAGGAACGCTGTGCTTGTATTAATTGCTAACAGAATTTACATTATGTGTATAGGGCAATAGATAAGTTAATAATCATATTTCAATTTCTTGTTGTTTTTTTTTCTTCTTTTCGTGAAGCCTAAAATTACAACAGATTTCACCTTACAGCAAAAGGTACTTCAAACTAAGCATAGATCTTGAGAGCGGTTCCATAGCTCTGCAATAGATGCTAATGTAGTAGTCAAGACCAAGACCTTTCAGAGACCACAAAGTCCCAAGACCGGGCTGAGACCGAGACTAGACTTTCATAGGCCAAGACCGAATGAGACCAAGACTGCAGTCGATCGAGATGAAATCAAGACCACATTTGTAATTTTATGCTATGTATTATCAGTGTCTACAAGATCTTATATAGGAGTATTTATTGCAAACTGTGCCTGGGACAAGTTTAGTTGAGTGTGGGGATAATGAAATGAGATTGACTCCAAGAATAAGTCCAATTGTGCTTGAGATGAGACTAAGACCATAAAAAAGCAAATACTACGACACTAGACGCTCACTGCTCTTGACAGGTTGCATGTGTGAGCTACACAGTTTTAAGCTTAAAACAGAAAGAGAAGCTGATCGGATCCACACTTTTCTAATCACTTTTTTTCTTTTACATGTTGGTGTCAAGTTAGGTTTGTTTGTTTTTTTCTTCAGTTTTTATTCTTTTTCAAGCTTTTAATGTAACTTGTACTCATTTGTCCAAAGTGCAAAGGTGCAAAGTATACCTTACCTTATAGACTGTAAGTACTAATGTCTAACAAACTTTAAACAGCTATGCATTTGCAACTTCTTAGGAATCATAATGTGGTAACTGAACTACAGCGCTACTTATCATTATCAAATGAATACTTTGGATCTTACACCATAAAAGGCAAATAAAGGAAAAAAAGCGGCTGAAGAGATTTACGCGATAGAGATGGGCTGTAGAAGGGTAATGGCCTGAAGCGCAAACAGTAGAAATGTGCAGGGAGTGATTGAAAATTCATTGGACTGAGAGTCAAAAGTTGAAGTCAGGCGGACGTACAAAATATCACCTTCATTTTTAATCTGAAGCAGAACTGGGCATTACTTAACCAGCTCTTCTGAATCTGTATGTTTTTGTCCAGTCAGTGTGTATCTGCATTTTTGTACTGGGCTCTGTTCCAGCTCGTGTGACGTGAGCTTCATCTCTGAGCATGCAGCCAATCTGGGCCCTGGCTTCAATCCAGAAAACCCATCACAACCATTCAGCCACAAGATCGCACCCACACACACCCTACACTCACACGTAAATGCTACTCTACTGTCCATAAATGCCGAAAATGCATCACGTAAGTTCTCATTTGGTTTTTTTGCAAAGAGCATTTTCTAAAATAACGTCTGAACAAGCTGTCGTTAGTTTGTTGGCAGAGCATGACGCAAAGCTAGTGCCATACTTTCTGTGTCTCCAGGGACAATGGCTGCAGCGGAAAGTGCAGGAAAGATGCATTGGGCGAAAGATTCTGGGACTCGGGGACAATTTGTGCAAAACAAGAAACTTAATGCTTTGTGTGTATTATAAATGGTAAGCTTTTGTGTTTTGTACTGAGCTCTTTTAGTGCAACAATAATTCACATTGTTTCTATTCCTTTATGGGTCCTGACTAATGTGCAGTGCAACCGCTTTTGAAATGCTTAGCAAACAAACGATGAATGTAAAGAGACAAATAATGTTTGCGTAAATTTAAATCATCACATTAAATTTACTATGCAGTATCTCTAAAAGCACTCTTTTATAAATGTGTGTTTGGGGCAAAAAGTAAGTATATTGAGAACGTTTTGAGAATAGTAAATATGATCATGATTTTTTTTTCCTCTGTTGCTTATTTTTGCTCAAAGGGAACTAAAAATGTAGGGAAAATGCAGCGACATATGTTCTTAATACTGTATAAGTTCCTTCGTGAAAAATACTTACTTTTACTTTTACTTACTTTGTTCAGTGGAAAATCTAGCTTTTTTTAATATAACATGTTCAGAATATCCTAGATCAGCCCACCAAGTGTTTTCTGATGGATAAATAATATATCCGAAGATAAATCCGACTTGGGCATGGCTCAGAGACCAAATAAACAAGACGTTGCACTAAACAAAAACAAGACGCTGCATGCAAAGCCTCTTCCTCCTTGAGCTAATAGAAATTCCCTGGCTGACTCATTTCAATGCAGTGGTGGCTTGGGTAATGAGCTAGCTGTCGCTGACACATTGATTTAACCAGAAGAGTCGCTCAAATGATCCCACTCTGAGAAAGAGAGAGAGTGAGAGATGTCAACTGCTTCTGCAATGGTCACGAAGATTATCAAGTGACACCTCCTCTGCGTCTTCGATTCGGCAACACAAGGCTTTAGCCACACACTCGCCCTCCTCAGCTCCGCCCTTTTACAGTCTCTGGAATTTATTATACTGCTAATGGAAGAGAACTGTTACAATGAATCTTTTGCAAAAACTTGACTAAAACACAAAAACAAAAGAACAACCATAGACACCTTCTGTTTTAATGCTGAATTGTAGTAAACATAAATCTGTGTAGTATAAGTTTATGTGCAACACCGACTTTAATGACCAGCTCATTAACATAACAACATGAAAACATTATGAGATTTTTTTTTTCTAAAGAAGCCGTGGCATATGCCTTGTTTATTAGCACCTCTTTATCTGCTCTGGTTGGGCTTTATGGCCTCACATAACAGGTCTGTTTAAAATGACGACGTATACATGCAGTCATTTCTAAAAATATAAACGGTGCATTAAATTCACACTTATGCTTTCTGTAAGTTATTGCTCTATAAAATGTACATACTCAATCAATCAGTTCATTTTTGTGGTTTATCTGAGGTGTGACATATACTAAGTCATTGCTTGAGTGTCTGAATGCTATCAAAGCATTGATATTTCTCAACTTTTTGCATTGTAATGACAAAAACAAAAGCTATTTGGCTCTCCAGACAACCTCCATTTGGGCTCTTAAACAACTGAAACCACCATTCTCTCATTTACAAATAAATATGGACAGTGAATTTAAGCTTGAAACACATATAAATACTGTGTTAAAATCTATCTTTTTTCACCTCAGACAGTTGGTCAAATTAATTCTGTTGTTTCAGTTGACAGTTTGAAGTTCTGATCCATGAGTTGTTTGGATTTTGTAATGTCAGACTTCCATTGGTGTCTACAGTTGGTGCTAAATGCGGCTGCATTCTGGCATCTCTGTACTGTTTGCTTGTTGGTTTTCAAGTTCAAAGCAGAACTTCAGCAGTAGTGCTCCCCCTACAGCTCTCTTGTGTATTTAACTAGCCCACTGAATCGAAACTCAACATTCTTTATACATTTTTTCATTTTTCTGTTTTTAGGATTGAAACAAGGCAGTAAAAACACATCTAAACTAATTTTGTAGTGCACTGCTAAATACTAAAATCGAAGAGACAGAGTTTCGCAGGACATTCAAGGGAGCTGCTGTATGTCGTACGGGAGACAACTGAGAGAGCCGGCACATGCTTCAAGTGGCCCAAAACACATATCACCATCATCACAAAGACTTACAAAGACAGAAAAATGTTTCTTAGTTCTGCTTTAAATTGTTTTGCCTCTTGATATTTGTCTCATTTCATCATTCATTCTTTTTTTATTAATTTATTTGTTCCTTTCATCCATCCATCCATCCATTTTCTTCCGCTTCATCCGGAGTCGGGTCGCGGAGGCAGCAGTCCGAGCAGGGAGGCCCAGACTTCCCTATCCCCACACACTTCCGCCAGCTCCTCTGGGGGAATCCCGAGGCGTTCCCAGGCCAGTCGAGAGACATAGTCCCTCCAGCGTGTCCTGGGTCTTCCTCGAGGTCTCCTCCCAGTGGGACATGCCCGGAACACCTCCCCGGGGAGGCGTCCAGGAGGCATCCGAAACAGATGCCCGAGCCACCTCAACTGGCTCCTCTCGACGTGGAGGAGCAGCGGCTCTACTCCGAGTTCCTCCCGTGTGACTGAGCTTCTCACCCTATCTCTAAGGGAGCGCCCAGCCACCCTGCGGAGAAAACTCATTTCGACCGCTTGTATTCGCGATCTTGTCCTTTCGGTCATTACCCAAAGCTCATGACCATAGGTGAGGGTTGGAACGTAGATTGACCGGTAAATCGAGAGCTTTGCCTTTCGACTCAGCTCTTTCTTCACCACAACGGTCCGGTACAGCGATCGCATCACTGCAGATGCTGCACCAATCCGCCTGTCAATCTCACGCTCCATCCTTCCCTCACTCGTGAACAAGACCCCGAGATACTTGAACTCCTCCACTTGAGGCAAGGACTCTCCACCCACCTGGAGAGGGCAAAGCACCTTTTTCCGGTCGAGAACCATGGCCTCAGATTTGGAAGAGCTGATTTTCATCTCAGCCGCTTCACACTCGGCTGCAAACCGTCCCAGTGCATGTTGCAGGTCCTGGTTTGAAGAAGCCATCAGGACAACATCATCTGCAAACAGCAGAGATGAAATCCTGTGGTCTCCAAACTGGACACCCTCCGGTCCCTGACTGCGCCTAGAAATTCTGTCCATAAAAACAATGAACAGAACCGGTGACAAAGGGCAGCCCTGGCGGAGTCCAGCATGCACTGGGAACAGGTCTGACTTACTGCCGGCAATGTGAACACAGCTCCTGCTCCGATCGTACAGGGACCGAACCGCCCTGAGCAAAGGGCCCCGGACCCCATACTCTCGGAGCACTCCCCACAGGACACCACGAGGGACACGGTCAAATGCCTTCTCCAGATCCACAAAGCACATGTGGACTGGTTGGGCAAACTCCCATGAACCCTCGAGAACCCGATGGAGAGTGTAGAGCTGGTCCAGTGTTCCACGACCAGGACGAAAACCACACTGCTCCTCCTGAATCCGAGGTTCGACCATCGGTCGGATTCTCCTCTCCAGTATCCTGGAGTAGACCTTACCGGGGAGGCTGAGGAGTGTGATTCCTCTGTAATTGGAACACACCCTCCGGTCCCCCTTCTTAAATAGAGGGACCACCACCCCGGTCTGCCAATCCAGGAGTACTGTCCCAGTTTGCCACGCGATGTTGCAGAGACGTGTCAGCCAAGACAGTCCCACAACATCCAGAGACTTGAGATACTCAGGACGGATCTCATCCACACCCGGAGCCTTGCCACCGAGGAGCTTGTCGACAACCTCAGTGACTTCAGCTTGGGTGATGGATGAGTCTTCCCCCGAGTCCTCAGTCTCTGCTTCCTCATCGGAAGACGTGGCGGTGGGATTGAGGAGACCCTCAAAGTATTCCTTCCACCGTCCGACGACATCCCCAGTCGAGGTCAACAGCTCTCCACCCGCACTATAAATGGTGTTGGTGGAAAACTGCTTCCCCCTCCTGAGGCGCCGGACGGTTGCCAGAATTTCTTTGAGGCCGACCGATGGTCTTCCTCCATGGCCTCTCCGAACTCCTCCCAGCTCCGGGTTTTTGCCTCTGCAACTGCACAAGCTGCGGTACGCTTGGCCTGCCGGTACCTCTCAACTGTGTCAGGAGTACTACAAGCCAACAGGGCCTGATAGCACTCCTTCTTCAGCCTGACAGCATCCCTTACTTCCGGGCGCCACCACCGGGTTCGGGGATGGCCGCCACGAGAAGCACCAGAGACCTTGCGACCACAGCTCCGAGCAGCCGCATTGACAATGGAGGCTGAGAACATGGTCCACTCAGACTCAATGTCCTCAGTCTCACCCGGGAGCTGGGAGAAACTCTCCCGGAGGTGTGAGTTGAAGACCCGTCTGACAGAGGGTTCCGCCAGACGTTCCCAACAGACCCTCACAATACGCTTGGGTCTGCCAGGTCTGTCCAGCTTCCTCCTCTGCCAGCGGATCCAACTCACAACCAGGTGGTGATCAGTTGACAGCTCTGCCCCTCTCTTAACCCGAGTGTCCAAAACACGCGGCCGAAGGTCCGATCACGACAACAAAGTCGATCATTGACCTCCGGCCTAGGGTGTCCTGGTGCCACGTGCACTGATGGACACCCTTGTGTTGGAACATGGTGTTTGTTATGGACAAACTGTAACTAGCACAGAAGTCCAGTAACAAAACACCACTCGGGTTAAGATCGGGGGGACCATTCCGCCCAATCACCCCTCTCCAGGTGTCACTGGCGTTGCCCACGTGGGCGTTGAAGTCCCCCAGCAGAAGGATGGAGTCCCCAGTTGGTGCACTATCCAGTACCCCTCCCAGGGACTCCAAGAAGGCCGGGTACTCTGCACTGTTGTTTGGCCCGTAGGCCGACACAACAGTGAGAGACCTGTCCCCAACCCGAAGGCGCAGGGACGCAACCCTCTCATCTACTGGGGTGAACTAACTGTTCACTTTCATGTAAATGATTAATAGTCCAAAAAATTAGGTTTACATATTTAACACAACTTATTGAACATCGTGATTGGAAAGGAGCAGAAAAGAAGAATACGATTCTTATCAAATTATCTCCAGCCATACTGAACTATAAATACTGTAAATATATATTTTGCATATTGCTATTACTTACCTTCATGTTTAGCATTTCATGAACCTTCATGATTATAAAACACAACCTCTTAATTTTTAGCTTGGAACGATAAAATCACAATCAAAAGCTCAAGTTTAATTCCGGTAATTAAAGAATTAGAGGCAAGAACTGATAAAAATTCTTGAAAATCTTTTTTAATGAAAAGCTGGACAGTGTGAAAACAAAGCCAACTCCTGCATCTAAACTGCTTGGACATTTCTTGAACGGTCTTAATGGCAAAGACATATTGATCTTTTCCTCTGCATTTTCGCTGTTTGTTATCAAAGACAAGAGACGAGAGCTAAGGGCAGGAAAGCTCTTGACAGTGTTTCAGAACCTTTTGACTTCTCATCGGGAAAATTGTGCTTGTGCATCAATGCCACACTGCGGGAGATGGACCCCCAACCACGAACACCCGCCAACCTTCCAAGCTCTTTGTCCTGTTCAAATGAGATTTATTCTTGGAGCTTGTAAAAATGACCTTGTACACATCCCCATAATGGTGGGTCTCTTGCACTATGATTGCCCCATCAGATGGAACATAGCAGCTCATTTGTTCTTGGGCAAAATGCCACTAAGTGTTGTAATAATATATAATGAAAATATGTGTTAAACTGTACTTAATCTGTCCATGCAAAAAGAAGAATTATATATTATTAGTATTTGAAAAACATATTGGGATATTTTTATAATGTTGGCATCACTACTTATTTCGCTTCTTTGGAAGTAAAATCTCTCTAACTTTAGTCTAGGTGGGCTTCATCCATATTATATGCAATTTGACAGCAGAAGTATTCAAGTCTGGCATTAAGCTATAAATGTGCATAACTGCAGAGGATTTATACTGTATTTTTGCCCTCTAAATTTGGGAAAACTCTAAACTGAATGTTTTTTTAACTCAGAGCAGGGTGACATCATATTGAATTAGGGCTGTGCAATTAATCGGATTTACATTTCCTTAGGTTAGAAAAGTAGGTTTCTTTCAAACTGATACTGAACCATACATTTACTCTACCACAATTTCCTTTATCTCTTCACTTTCTCTCTGCATTTTTAAGGAGCAATAATGCGCAGTACACTCTCTAAGTAAATTATTGTTTGAGTAATTGTGATTTCAATTATGATTTAAATCATCGTGATTATTATTTTCATCATAATCGAGCGGCCCTATATTGAATTGTGTATTTGATAGGGATGTAACAATATTGATAACCGTGATATCACGATACCAAAATCGTCACAATATATTTTCGTCATCACCTGACAATATTAAACAGCATGACTTGCATTAAAAAAAATTTTGAGTTCAGAACAATGACACACATTTTATGCAAAAAAATTCTAAATATTTTTTTTTTATACAAACAAAGAAACAAGACCTCTTAGTATGTTGAGAGAGCAATTTAGTCTGAAGCCACGAATTTGCACCTAAGTAAAGAAACACAGAGAGATAAAAAAAAAAAAAAGACTGGAAAATATGACAAATGTTTATTATTGTAAGCATAATCTCAATATCGTAATACCGTGATAAATAAAGTATCGTGAGCTTCATATAGAGAATATATTGTATTGTGGGATTTGCATATCTTTGCATCCCTAGTATTTGATGAGGGAACAGTATAATAAAAGAAAAAAGTGACCTCCTGGTTGTTATATAGCTAAAGAACCTTTCAATATAAAGAAGCAGGGCAAGGTCATCTTCCAAAAGACTTGATTTAGGTGGGATTCAGCTCACAAACTGACAAAAACTAAACATTTTAGAATATTTTTTTTTAGTCTGAAACATTCAAATAAAAAGATGCCTTAGTTCAGTGTTTGAGCTAAAAAGTAAAATGTTATTGTTGAAAACTGTTCTCTCCAAACTCAGACCTACCCACCTTTTGATTTCAGTTCCCGCGTTTCCCCAGTGCATGCCTTTCAATTTCCCCACTAGACCTTCGTGACAGGACTCATTTTGCCTGCGCGCGCTCAAAACCTGTCATCTTTTCCTGCATGCCCCAAAGTGAGAACTCGCACCCTCATTGCCAATTAAACTCCAATCAACAAACGAAAATGGAGTGAGACATCAAATTACATCCAATATCCTCTCCCATACTCAAGCCTGTCTGTGCCAGCCACAAATTAGCTTACAAATTAAGGCTCAGAAGATGGGAGTGTAAGTCGAGTTGCCAGATAACTACCAAATAGTATCCTGCCTGCGTCTTGATGTGCTGTTCCAACTTGGATCTCTCTTTCTTCCTGTCGTTGCCTGATGAATGTAGAGAGTTTGAAAGGCCAAGTTGATGAGAAGTTGTCCCATTGAAGTGTGCAACGGTTTGATCCATGTTTGATAATGAAGATGTTATAGAGACAAAGCAAACATTGTTAATTAATGAATTAACTCAAGATGAATTATAGATGAGGGAGGCTTGATTAATTGCATCTTAGATTTCCTGCTTACTGCTTCTTCTTGCCAGCCGCTGCTACTGGCAAATTGCATGGAGTCGTTGCCAGAAAGCATGTGGTCTTTTACACGTATGGTGTGGTTCATTAACAAACTATGCAGCATCAGCTAACTTTTTGCTTCTGCTGTTTTTATGTGAGGTCAAATCTTCTGAAGGTTTGAGTTTATAGAGTTAAGACATTGGAATTTCCCCATCAATCTAAGAAACTTTTCTTTAAAATTTATGTTGTTAATGTTTACACTGTATGTGTCAATTTTTGCTATTCTAACCAAACATTTTTAAGGATTTATTGCAAATGAAACATACTTTTCGAGCTTTTCCACTTCAAGTACGATATTGAAAATTTTACCCTAAATATTGACAGATACCCAATATCAACTGCTACCAGAGAAGGGATTCAAATAGTCTGTTTTTCTCCTCTTGATACAGGTATTATCAATGAGTAATGGATCAAACTCTTTTATGTTGCTGTTGATCATCATGCAAGTAACAGCAGAGCACATTGTGTGAATAAAACTGCAAACATGGCCAGTAAATAGTTTTATTGGTTCAAATTAAAAACCTAATCCGAGTTTTGGCTGAACGGTTATTATAGGACAGATATTTGAAACAGCAAATGTGTATAAATTGGTGCTGTTTTCTTAAAAGTGCAGGATTCTTTTTTACTAGACTATAGACCATGGCCAACATTGTGTGTTTAAACTTTCACAATGTTGTGTGAGCGTAACAGCTCCTTCGCTCTCATGTGACCTTTATAAACCTGCTTTAATCCACTGGAGTTTCATCATCGCTGTTGTTGTTTCACTTTTACCGCAACCGCAAACTTGCAATTGTCATACAGTTGTTTGTATTTCTCTGCTCCTGTTTCAAAGAAAATCCAGTAACAGTTAAAAAGTGTAGTTTTATGCATAAATGTAGAAAAGGATATGTAATTAGTCCGAAAGTTTGTAGCTACATTTATTAAAGCAACAGATTCAATTTTATTAGTAGTCTCTAGTTGTGTCTTGTTTTGAAGTGGAGGTGTTTGTAGCTCACAGTCCCGGTCCGTTTCATGTTTTGGGTTAAAGCTCACGTGCGTGTGGTGTGTGTTGTCGGTCGGTCGGGTTTATTTCGGCTCTGCTCTGTTCAAAGCCTCTGGTGAAGCTCTGAAGTGCTGACAGGATCTGCTGCTGGAGGTAAAAATAGCTCCAGACGAGAACCACCTGCTGCTGTCCCGTCACCTCTGAGCCCCTCCTCACCGTCCCGGGACACTCTGCCTCCTCTGAGCCCCTGAGTCTGGGTATCTCTGTGGCTCAGTTTCCATAGGCTCCGTTTGGGATGGTACAGCACGGTTTAAATCAGGGCTATTCAATTATAGTAACAAGCAAGTCAATTCTTCGAAGGGCTAAGGTCTTAGGGCCGGACTACAAAACTGAACAGCAAATATTATTCCAAAACAACTCAAAATGGTACTATTCCCTAGCTTTCTCTTTTCTTTTCATTGGGATTAATAAAATACAACAATATGACCTTAAAAATCACCAGATAAACAACAGGAACATTTTTCATTGACAGATATTACGATCACTCGCAGTTCAACTCATTACCCTTCTTTTCTTAAATAAAAAGTTTTGATTTGTTTGTTGAGGAAATTATATGTTTTGCAACAGTTGAAACTGCCTTTAGCATTAAACAATGATAACAACTCGGAGTAGAGCCGCTGCTCCTCCACGTCGAGAGGAGCCAGTTGAGGTGGCTCGGGCATCTGTTTTTGGATGGCTCCTGGACGCCTCCCCGGGGAGGTATTTCGGGCAAGTCCCACTGGGAGGAGACCTCGAGGAAGACCCAGGACACGCTGGAGGGACTATGTTTCTCGACTGGCCTGGGAATGCCTCGGGATTCCCTCAGAAGAGCTGGCTGAAGTGTGTGGGGATCGGGAAGTCTGGGCCTCCCTGCTCAGACTGCTGCCTCCACGACCCGACTTCGGATGAAGCGGAAGAAAATGGGTGGAAAACAAGTTATTAAGACCCCTTATCATTCAGACCTTTTTCCTCTCACACGTCTGACTAAAATCTGTAAATTCAAACTAAAACTTTTTCTTTCACAAATGGAGTGTTTGTGAAGCTGTAACCCTGTAGTTTTAGTTTCTGAGACTCAGGAGTGAGAACTTTCTCCACACAAAAGAAAACAGAATCTAACTTTCGCCTTTTGTGAAGCTGCTGTTTACAGCTGAGACCTGAATGACTCTAGATTTGGCAGAGTTTGGGGTTTTGACAATTCCTCTGCAAAAGCTGAAGGTAATTAGGTAAAAATTCGTTTTAGGTAGGGCTGGGCGATATTGACAAAATTGAATATCTTGATAATTTTTTGGCAAATCTCGATCACGATATTTGGACGATACTCTGGCAGTTCAACACAAATGTGTTCAAATCTGTGTTAGTTACATTGAAAAAACGACAACCTTAAATGAGTTTAAAACTGATTGAATGGCGTTGTGTTTATCGTATTCGAGCACATTTGACTCACACAAGATTTTTTTAATAATGACAAATTAGTGCGTTTTTTTCTTTAAGCAAAATTAGATATTTTATTTGTTTTGTTGGCAATCAGGTTTAACCCAATCAAAATCTACTCTAAACATGTAAAATATTAATTACACATTGTCAATTGTTTTCTCATTTTTCTAGTATGTTTAATGATCAAACAACTATTTGTCAAATTAATCACAAAAGAGCAGCAATCTGCCATTATAAACTAATTTTCCTTCTTTTCCTGCTCTTTGAATTGATCAATGTACAAATTATGATATAGTATTTTTTAAACTTGCCTTCTCCTTAAGGAAGTACAGCATCACTTCTGTATTATTTATTTATTTTTACTACTTTTTAGGAAGTTTTTACTGCACAATATACTCAATACTGTATTCAATTTTTGGATATCCTCAAAACAACATTCACGATATTATCTAAAATTCGATATATTGCACAGCTCTAGTTTTAGGACCTAAAATTTTGGAGACATTTTTAATTTGTCAGTTTACAGTTAAATTGATTTGACTCTAATTAAGAGACACAATGTGATTTTTATCTTTAACATTTACAGATGCTTCACAGGTTGTTTTTATCAGATATTGAACAAAAGGATTTTATCAAGAAGAATTAGGACAAAGTACAACTATGAAAATCATATTATAGTTCATGTCTAATCATTCAATTGTTACTAGACGAAGAGCTGAAAATAGAACTTGCTAAATTAGCTAAGAAATGACCCCAAAAAACATAAATTACAGAATAACAAAAAGTCGTTTAACTGAAGACAAATCAGGGAGTTTCACCAGCTCATTGTAACTGAGAATTGAACAACTGAATAGACAATATTTTTCTGTCAAATACATTTGGACTTTGGTTCTTTGAGTCAGACTTGATCAAACAGACTTGGGATTGAAGTTGTGTTAGTTCAGACAACTAATATTTAAAAATAATCTATGAAACTGTAGAAACACAAATGTGTATCTGCTGAGTATAATTAGTGACTTTGATGTGAGGAAACACGTGTGACTGAGGAGAATGTGATGTTATTTATGTTTACCACATGTAAAAGTCACACATGACGCTCTGCTCTGTAAATATAAACTCAGACGGACACACAGACGAAGTTTATAGTCTGTGTTTCGTCTCTTTCTTTTCTACTGTGCATCTTTTCAACATCTCTCTTTCTTCTCTTTTACTTCTTTTTCTTTCCCTTCCTTCTCCCCTTTCTCCTCTCCTTCCTCTCTCACTATTCCCTTCTCTCCCCTCTTTTATCTGTTTCTCTCCCTCCTTCTTTCTTTTTGTTGCCTCCTCTTTCTCCCTCTCTCCTTTCTCATTCCCTCCCTTTCCTTTCCTTTCTTATTTCTTTCTTTCTTTCTCCTATCCATCTTTCTTTCTCTTTCCTTCTATGCAACCTTCCTCTCTCTCTCTTTTCTTTCTCGCTCTCTAGCGCTTTACCTTCCCCTTTTCTTCCTCTACCTCCTCTCTGCCCTCTGCTTTTTCTCTCCCTCTTTTTCCTTTCTCCTTCCCCCTTCTTTTTTCTCTCTTCTCGCTCTCCCTCTCTCTGTCTCTCCTTCCTTCCTCACTCCGTCCATCCTTCTTCCCTCTCTTTCTCTCCCTCTGTCCTTTCTGTCTCTCTCCTTCTCTCTCCTCTTTCTCTTCCTCTCTTTCTCTTGCCCCCTCTCTCTCCCTCCCTCCCTCCCTCTCCTCCCTCCTCTCTCTTTCTCTCTCCCTCACCTCTCAACCCTCTTTCTCTCTTCCATCTTTCTCCTCTCCCTCCATCCTTTTCTTTTCTCTCTCTTCCTCTTTCTCTCTCTTCTCTCTCCCCTCTTCTCTCTTCCTTCCTCTCTCTCCCCCTCCCTCCCTCCCCTCTTCTCTCTCTCTTGCTCTCTCTCTCCCTGTCTCTCTCTCCCTCTCTCCGTCCCTCCCTCTTCTCTCTCTCTCTCCTCCTCTCTCTCCCTCTCTTCTTCCTCCCACCCTTACCTCTTCTCTCTCTCCCTCCTTCCTCTCTACCTCCCTCCCTCCCTCTTTCTCTTTCTCTCTCTGGGTCACTTCTCTTCTTCTCTCTCCCTCCCTCCTCTCTTCCTCCTTCTTTCTCTTCCTCCTTCTTTCTCTCTGGGTCACTTTCCTCTCTCTTCTCTCTCTCTCTCTATCTCTTCTTTCTCTCTCTCTGGTCACTTCTCTCTCTCTCTCTTCTCTCTCCCTCTCTCTTCTTTCTCTCTCCTTCCTCTCTTCCTTCTCTCTCTCTGGGTCACTTCTCTCTCTCTCCCTCTCTCCTTCTCTCTCTCTCTTTCCTTCCTCTCTTCCTTCTCTCTCTCTGGTCACTTCTCTCCCCCCTCCCTCCCTCCCTCCCTCCCTCCTCCCTCCCTCCTTCCTCTCTTTCTCTCTCTCTGGGTCACTTTCTTCTCTCTGGTCAGATATTTTCACAATGACACAAGCTCTGGCCGACACTCTTCTCTCGGGTGGAGTCGTCGTTTTTTTACTTTTACACAAAAGATTTCTTCTGTTTTCCCCAAAATTCTCCCAAAAATGCGTCAGATGCCCTCCCAGCCTTTATCCACACACATTTATTTACCTCAAAACTATAAAAAACATTTAATTTTCCACAATTTAAACACTTATTTCTGTGTTTATTGTCTCATTCTGACCCACGCTTACTGATAAAGGCTTCATATTGTTTAAACACATTATTTAAAGTCTATATGTTTACTTTAACAGTTTATTTTTGTTATATTCTTGTAAAATCTCTTTATCTGAGCCGGACTAAGCTGCAGTGATCCGGTCTGAGCACTAGTTGGGGTCGTTGTCTTTCTGTTCTCTCTCTCATCGCTCTGACAGTAAATAATAATACTTTCACATTATTGGAACAGTTCTGCAGACAGCTTCATTTCCTCTGCAGTAATTACAAATATCTACTAAATTGTTCTTTAATTGAGTTTGTTTGCTTCTTATAACTTTAGATTTATTATAAAAACAAGGCGTCTGTCCTGAGGCTGAAGCAGAAAGAATACTGAACATACTTTCACTCTGAATTACTTTAGATTTATTGTGGAAAAGGAAATACAGCAGGCCTATTCAACTTAGTGCTTCAGCTAAACAATAGTTATATTGATGTTATTATGTTTTCTGTCTTGTGTATTTTTTTTTCTTTCCAGTTTTTTTTTTTTTTTACTCTTTCCAGTAAAAAAAATGCTGTGTTTTTCATATTTTAGCAATAATCTCCTTTGCTTGCTTGTTCTGTTGGCAATATTGTTTTATGACAGTTAAAATAAGCTCAAATAAAGAGAAATATGTGAGCATTTATTCAATCATTAAAATGGTCAGTTTTTACAGCGTATAGACTTGATTTGGTCCTATTTCAGTTCTTGTTTAATTCTGCTTTAGACCTGGTTTGGTCCTGATTCAGATCTGGTTTAACACTGTTTTGGACGTTGTGTAGAGCAATAAAAACAGACCGCAGCATTAGTTCATAACACTATAGAAACAAATTTCGTCGTTAAAGTCAAGATACCGACAAGATTCTGTGTCGTCACATTAGTTTGTTGAAAAAAGTCTTACTATGAACTCTTATGTGCAGCTTTATCTGTAGAAAAGTCTTAAGCTTCAGTTCAGTTATCAGTCACAGATATGTTTCTTAAAGGGGACCTATTGTGTGTTTTTTTTATATTTAGTAAGAATCTAGAACATCTGTAGATCAGTAATTTACCTTTTGTTCATTGTAAACACAAAGTTGATCTAAAACAACTTAAAAATAGGAACAGCTCTACTGACTTCCTGTTCAAAACTGCAGATCTGATAAGCCCCGCCTCTTCATCTTAAAATGTAACTGTAAAAAGCAACAGATTTTTAAAAACAATTTTTATTGTTGGAAAGTGAATATGGGACAGGTTTGAACCATACATGCTTCACTTTGAGTTTTAATCTTTTGAAATATACCAAGTAAATACAGAGAAGTGGGAGGGGATAGGTGGTAGGTGAGAACTGGGATTTCTGAGCACTTGAGCTCCAGCTGAAGAACAAAACAAGATTAGTCAAACATGCCTGAATCAATTCAAATATAACTTTGAGTAAACTAATGATGAAGGAGGCCATTATAACAAGGTTTAAAACTTAGAAAAGTGAATTTGACATAATAGGTCTCCTTTAAAACATGATTGTGTGCTTGTTTGTGAATCGATTTAAAATGAATAATTTTGAAGAGTCACAAATATGTTTCTACTCAACAATCCTCATTTAAAGAATAGTTTAAAGCAGGGCAGGGCAATTTTTTTTTAGACTTGAGTGCCCAGTAACTTTGGGCCTTAGGTGGGGGAAGACCATCTAAATATTATCAGCACTTGGACTTTGACGAGTCAAATGTTTGCATAAAAAACAAAATAGATTTTTATATTAATTACAATGATCCAATTTACAATTTTAAACTCAAATGTAAACTTTCAAGATTCATTTTGGCTTTGACTTTATTCTTATAATACTGTGAATTTAATCTCAAAAGTTTATTGTCGCAGCCCAAGTTTTTGTCTCTTAAACTTTGTCATACATTTCTTTTTCTCAAAAACCTGCCAGGGCCTGACTGAAACAGGTCACGGGCCGCGTTTGGCCCCCGGGCCGCAGTTTGCCCAGGTCTGAGTTAAAGTGTAACACAAATCTAATCAACACCAATGTATGTAAAAAATATTTGAGCTTCTGTGTGCTGCAGAAAATGTTGTGTTGTGATTAAAAATGTCTGGAAACGCTGATAATTATCTTTAGTCCAGACACATTCATGCTTTTTGGAAATTGTAGTTTAATTTGAAATAGTTTTTGGACTCAAGCAGAGTTTATGGAGAGTTACTGTGAGTGTCTGAAAATCCAGTTTATTTATTCTGAAGGTGTCACAAACAAACTCCTCCCCCTTTTCCACGTTCACGTTTCCGTGGGACACTTTTTCCAGACGCACAGTGGGTCATTGAAGCCGCTGTGAGGCGTTCAGGAGCTGTAGGAAAATACAGAACTGTGAATAGAGCCACTGTTGTGACAATATAAACTGCACTGAGGCTTTTTGGATTCTGTTACTTCATCTAAACGACTAAATACAGACAAAAGACACATTTCCAGGACAAAACCTTTGACTGTTTTCTTTTATTTTGTTTTTGAAAATGCTAAATAAACTTGAACAGAAAATCCAGATTAATAAATATGAGTAAAGTAAAGCCTCATTATTACATTTGTTTAGCCTGTTCCTGTCTTTTTTCTCTTTAGTTGTCGTCGTCGTCGGGCAGACACAGCTTCACCGAGAGAAGTTTCCGGAGACAAGTTTGTGACGTTTGTAAGAAGAATATTTCAAGAGCTGGAAATGTCTGCACAGGTGAGAAAATACTACTGTCAAAGTACTGCTATAATGGTTGAACACTACAATATTTACAGTTTACTGCGTAGAGCTGGAGAAAACTGAAACTGCATGAAATTGCATTTTTACATTTTTAATATCAGAGTCAGACTAGATTTGTTGAATCAAGTGACTTCCTCTGGGCTACGTGTAGATTGTGACTCTCATCAGGAGATTATTGTGGCGGAGACATGTTCTCGCTGTCACCAGACAATCCAGAAAAACTCTGATTCAAACAGAGAGATTGTTTGTTTTTCTTTCTCTCCCCCTCTCTGTTCCCTCTTTCTCCCTTTTTCTCTTTCTTTCTTTCTTTCTTTCTTTCTTCCTCTTTTTCGCTCTGTCCTCTCTCTCTTTGTCTCATCTCTTTCTCTCTTCCTCTCTCTCTCGCCCTCTCTCTCTTTCTCTCTCTCTCCCTTTTCTCGCTTTCTCCTCTCTCCCTTCTTCTCTGTCTCCTTTCTCTCTCTTGTTTATCTCTCTTCTTTCTCTCCCTCTAACTCTTTCTCCTCTCTCCCTTCTTTTCTCTCTTCTTTATCTCTTCTTTCTCTCTCTCTCTCTCTCTCTCTTTTCTCTTCTTTCTTTCTACTCCCCTTTCCTTTCTCCTTTCTCTCCTCTCTCTCTCTCTTCTTTCTCTCTTCTTTCTCTCTCTCCCTCTCTCTCTTTCTCTCTCCTCCTCTTTCTCTCTTTCTCCTCTCACCCTTCTTTTCTCTCTTCTTTATCTCTTCTTTCTCTCTCTCTTTTCTCTTCTTTCTTTCTACTCCCCTTTCCTTTCTCCTTTCTCTCTCTCCCTCTCTCTCTCCTCTTCTTTCTCTCTCTTCTTCTTTTCTCTCTTCTCTTCTCTCTCTCTCCCTTCCCTCTCTCTTCTTCTCTCTTCTTTCTCTCTCTCCTCCTCTCTCTCTCTTCTCTCTCTTTCTCCTCTCTCCCTTCTTTTCTCTCTTCTTTTCTCTCTCTTTCTTTCTCTCTCTCACTCTCTCTCTTCTCTTTCTTTCTCCTTCTCCTTTTTCTCTCTCTCTCCCTCTCTTCTCTCTTCTCTCTCTCCTCCTCTCTTCTCTCTTTCTCCTTCTCACCCTTCTTTTCTCTCTTCTTTCTCTCTTCTTTCTCTCTCTCTCTTTCTCTTCTTTTCTTTCTCTCCCTTTCCTTTCTTCCTTTTCTCTCTCTCTCTCTCTCTTCTTTCTCTCTTCTTTCTCTCTCCCTCCTCTTTCTTCTTTCTCTCTTTCTCTCCTCTCTCTCTCCTTTCTCTTTCTTTTTTTCTCTCTTCTTTCTCTTCTTCTCTTCTCTCTTCCTCTCTCTCTCTCTCTCTCTTCTCTCTCTCTTCTTCTCTCTCTTCTCTCTACTCCCCTTTCCTTTCTCTCTCTCCTCTCTCTCTTCTTTCTCTCTCTCCTCTCTCTCTTCTTTCTCTCTCTCTTTCTCTCTCTTCTCTTTCTCTCTCTCCTCTCTTCTTTCTCTCTTCTTTCTTTCTCTTTCTCTCTTTCTCTCTCTCCTCTTCTCTTCTTTTCTCTCTCCCTCTCTCTTCTCTCTCTTTCTCTCTCTCTTCTCTCTCTCTCTCTCTCTCTTCTCTCTCTCTCTCTCTTCTCTCCTCTCTCTCTCTCTTCTCTCTCTCTCTCTCTCTCTCTCTCTCAAACATTTAAATTAGTTTAGCTCACTGGCCTCATGACTTTTTGCAGTGTGTACATTTCTTCTGTTCCCCGCCTAAGGCCCAAAGTAACTGGTATAAATGTTTGAAAATGACTGAACGCACACAAAACTGATGCTATACTATCTTTATGTCCTTCAGTGTGTTTGTGTTTTTATATTTTCTGTTAAACTTAACCTCTTCTTTCCTCCTCAGATTGTAAAGTGTCGGTGCACAAGTCGTGTCAGTCCAAGGTAAGTCTCCCCTCCTCCATCTGGACTCTGGTTTTTCTGAAAGTGTGTCAGTGAGTCACATACGTTCTGCAGTATTTGTATTTGTGGTACTGCAGTAATCCATCCATGCGTACTGACCTAAATGTGAACCAGATCCGAGCCAAGTCCCCAGGCTCCAGTCACCGGGCGAACGCATCTGTGACGCCGGATCTGAACCGAGACAAATGTTAGCTTTAGCGTTAGCATTGTGTTTGAGCTCAGAGCAGAAAAGTGTTAAAGAGACGAGTAAATGAGCGCTTACTATGAGCAAAAGCAGGAGAAATGATACAGATTATATGTCGTTTTTTGAATAATAGAGCTTTTTTTAATTGTATTTTGATAATTGTGGTTGTGTATGTTTTTATCTGGAGATTACAAACTCAAGATAAAATAATAGATTCAAACAGTAAACATTGAAAAAACAATGAATAAATAAATAAATAAAGGGATTATTTGTTTATCTACACGGGCGATGCACGCGCAAATATTTGCAGAAAGAGCTGCCGCTGCTTGACGAAACTGGAGCACCAAGTCGACAAAAGTTCTGCTGCTAATTCAACATTAGTGAATGAAACCATTCCGCTAGTGAAAAAACGACGAGAAAAACATTGTCTCGTAAGGATGCACCGATTCGGCTGGGATCGGGATCGGATATCGGCTCCGTGATATCGGTTCAGCCGATACCATTGTTGTGCCTATAATTGGGCATAATGAAACTCATTTACTGGTTGATGTTGATCTAGAAAGTCTCATAATGATTGACATTTTATTCAGATTAAGTTGTTAAGTGACTTGCTCTTTAGGAAATAGTTACATAACTCTATATGACCAAAAGTCTTATGGTTTGATAAGAAAAATAAAGTATTTCAGTCCTTACACTGGTATCGGTTGATATCGAGTATCGGCAGATACTGAAAACCAAAATATCGGAATCAGTTTTGGAACAGAAAAAGCTGGATTGGTGCATCCCTAGTCCTCAGCTTCAGGAGACAGACGTCTGTCAAGTTTCCCCAGCTAAGCAGATGGACAGTGGCTCTTTCTGCATGGAGCATGTGCAGTAGAGCGGAAAGTGACGTCTCAAGTTGCTACATTTATTGTCATGGTTGGATTAGAGCTGGAAGTGGAATCGAACAGCCCTCACGGACCGTACTTTAGAGCTCTGCCAGAGCCTCACAGCAGGAAGGTTTGACTCCCGCTCAATCCGGGCCTTTTTGTGTGGAGTTTACATGTTCCTCCCCGTGTCTGGATGGTTTCACTTTGGAACACTTGGTGGAAGTCGGAGGTTGAGGCGCCAGGTGTTTAGGTGAATCACCTCTGCTGAGCTGCCCCAGGGCAGTTTACTGTCACTGAGTGAGGAGGGGAGGGGTTCATCTCACTGTGAAGCACTTTGTGACTCTGTGTCTGTGAAAGGCACTGTACAAATAAAGATTACTTACTTAGTTTAGATCAGGCCCAAAACATCCAGCCCATGCATGTAGTGTTCAAACCAGACCAGAACCCAAGTCATTCTCTGTGTGTCTGAGCCCGAGGCCAGCCCTCACTGCCCACTCACTGAACCGGTGGCATTTTACCGACAGAAAAAGAACTTTACTGATGTGTTTGTGCACTCACACATTGACCTGCCTTCTCTCTCTCTTTTATCCAATGTGAGGAAGAGAGAGAGAAGAGAGTGAGAGAAAAGGAGAGAGAGAGTGAAAGAGAGGAAGAGAGAGAGAGGAGACAGAAGAGAGAGACAAAGGAGAGAAAGAGAAAGAAGACATAGAAAGGAGACAGGGAGGAGAAAAAGAGAAGGAGAGGAGTGAGAGAAAGGAGTGGGAAGAGGAGAGTGAGTATGAGCAAGAGAGAGAGAAGGAAGAGAGAGGGAGAGGAGAGAGAGAAAGAGGGTGATAGAGGAGAAAGAGGAGCTCACAGACCTCTCACAGGCAAACCGACTTGTGACGGTTTAATATGTGACTCCTGACGTCTGCATTAAAGTGTCTCCGTGTACAGTGACCCTCGACCTCCTGACCTCTCTCCGACCTCACTTTTCAGCAGCACACTTTGACCTCTGACCTGCAGCGGCCCACTTCCTGTTTCCTCTTTTAGCCGCGCTCGTATTCGCACACGCTTCTGTCCCCGGGCAGCTGAACTATTTTTACAGCGACCGGTCAGTGTCCAGAGCGACAGGAGCCTCGGCGCCACGGAAACAGAGACACAGAGACGGTTTGGGGACGCAGCAGGGTCCAAGAGTCCAAAGTCCAGGCCCTGGACTGTGATCGGTCTCGTGGGACAACACACATGCACTGTACAAAAATATTTATGAGACAGTTTACCGTAAAAACACAAGTACGATTTCTGCCTTAAAGTTTTATGTTGATTAAACTCATGTGTGTGTGTCTGACTGTTATTCTCACTCTCTCTCACTCTCTCTGCATTCCTCTTTCTCACCCCTTTCTCTCTCCTCTCACTCCTCTATCTCTGTGTCTGCTTCTTTCGCTCTTTCCTTTCTTCTCTCTCTCTCTCTTTCCTTCTCTCAGTTTCTCATTTCTCTCTCTTTTCCGATTGCTGTCCTCTCTGCCCCCCCCTCTCCTTGTTCTCTCCCTCTTTTCTCTCACTTGCTCTTCCTTCGCTCTGTCTCTTGGTTTTTCTTCTCTCTCTCCATTCCTCTCTTTCACCCTTTTCTCTCTCCTCTCTTTCTATTTCTCGCTTCTCTCTTCTTTTGTTTCTTCCCTCTCTTACTCTTTCATCTCTCTCTGTCTCTCACTGCTTTCTCAGTCTCTTTCCTCTCAGTGTGTCTCTCTCTCTCCTCTCTCTTTCTTCCTCTTTCTCTTTCATCACTTTTACTTCTCTTTTTCCTTCTCTCCTCTTTGTCTCTCTCTCTCTCACTCCTTTCTCCCTCTCTCCTAAAATTTGCTCTTCATTTGCTCTCTGTCTCTCTCACCTCTTTCTCTCTCCTCTCTCGTTCGTCTCTTTCTCCTTCTCACTCTTTCATCACTTTTTCTTCTCTTTCTCCCTCTCTTTCTCTCTGTGTCTGCTTCTCTCCCTCTCTCTTCTCCCTCTTGTTCTCCTCTCATTTCTCTCTCTCTCTCTCTCTCTCTCTCTCTCTGCATGTTTTCAGTTCAACACTTTAGACTTTTACTTTGATTATTTTGTGTTTGTGTTTTTTTTTAAACTTTGGCTGATCGTATGAATGACGTCCAGACCTCAGGTTATTTTAGGTGAATGTGTGTCGTGCCTTAGATTCTTCTGTCAATGTGAACAGAGAGAGAGAAGAAGAGAGGGGGGGGTAGAGGGAGAGGGAGAGAGGAGAGAGAGGGAGAGGAGAGGAGAGAGAGGGGAGGAGAGGGAGAGGAGAGAGAGAGAGAAAAGAGAAGAGAGAGAGAGAAGGGAGAGAGGGAGAGGGGGGTAGAGGGAGAGAGAAAGGGAAATAGGAGGGGGTGAGGAGGGAAAGAGAGAGAGAAATGTGAGTGTGAGAGGGCGAGAGAGAGGGAGAAGGGGGTGAGAACGAGAAAGGAGAGAGAGAAAGAGAGAGGGTAGGGAGAGAGATTGGACAGCTGTTAAGAGAGAGAGGGAGAGAGAGAAAAAGGGGTTATAGAGTGAAATAAAGAGAGAGAGAGGAGGGGGAGATAGAATGGGGAGAGAAGAGGAGGGAGAGAGGATGGGAGGGGGGAGAGAAAGAAACAGTGAGAGAGAGGGGAGAGAAGAGGAGGGTGAGTAGTGAGAAGTCTGAACATAAATAATCACAAACACAGAGGCTTAACAGGCTCAGCTGGTCTCACGCACAGACTCAGGTTGAGTTTGTGTCGTGACAGGTGCACATTTCATTCATGAAGCTCTTATCCAGGCTTTTACATTGATCGAGAACTATTTTAGACTTTTCTGATCATCAAATAAAAACACGACAAAACTAACCAATCAAAATAACTGTGACGTAACAATACAGAATTACAAAATGTCCCAAAAGAGCGAGAAAGTTGTAGTTCCCAACGAATTCTTATGAACTTTTAATTATGAATGTCCCCACAGCAAGCCTCGCTCCCAAATATCTACTACGCTATCTGATAGGTCGAAGCATCTGAAGTAGCCAAGAAAAAAAGCACATACATCTTTCTTGTCCAGAAATGCACAAATGTCCTTTGTGTGCAGAAATTACAGTTTTTTCAAAGTCAAAATAGTAATTTCTGCTAAAATGGACCGAAATATGATTGGTCCGCTGCTGCGGTCTGAAATCTTTATACTTTAGTGTTCTTTACCTGTCTGCCAGACATCTGCTGAGAACTAAGATGTGAAATCAGCCATTATTCAGAACTGGGGTGTCTTCCTCTTTGTCTCTTACCAATCTCTGACTGTAAACCCGGCTGCTGCCATGACTGTTGTATAAGTGTTAATAAACAGGTTGTCCTTTGAACAAGGGGAGAAGCTGCTCGAGGAGAGAAGCAGGACAGACTCCAGGCAACACTGTGGGCTGCGTTGTGATTGGTCCGCTGCTGCCAAGGTCAGCCGCAGCTCTCTAGCCGCCCGTAAAACACCGGGCTCACACTGTCTCCAGTCCGTACTCCGGTCCAGCGTACGAAGGCTTTCCATTTCTTGAAAGTAACGAGAGGCTCTTACACAGTGATCTGTCCGGTTCTGTCAGCTGCGCGGCTCTGTTCCAGTCGTCCAGATCTTTTCCGTTGGAAGAAACTTTTTCCGGACTGTCGGAGCGCTCTGGAGTCCTTGTTGGTGAAGTTGTGAAAACAAGACACGACAAACAGGATACCAAGCGAGCGCGGGTGAAGAGAATCTGGTGGTTTTCAAAGTAAAAATTACGCTACTACTACTACTACAACAAATACGTTAAAATGCGTAACATAACCACGACTATATAACACACAGGATGCGACGAAAAATCAAACAGAAAATGAAGTGACGTGAAATAGGCCCAAAACTCGGCGCAAGTGTTCTTTGTTTACATATACATGTGTCAGTGATCGTGTAAACCCCCAAGAACTCAGGGTCTCATGTGCAGTGTGATTAACCACTGGACCTACACGGATCTGGATCTGGACTAGAGTCAGTGTGAGCCAGGTGTAACTCTCTGTCTCTAACGGTAAGGCAGGTCACCCCATGTGAATTCTTAAAACTTTGTGAAAATCACAAATAACACGAGAATCTGCCTGGTAGAAAAGTTCTTACATGTTTCTTACAAACACTGGAGTTCCTCAAGGAGCGGGTTTATCCCCCTGTATGTTTTATATCTTTTTTCTGTCCGACTGTAAAATAGTTAAGCAGTCTTTCACCTTTGTTTGTGCAGAATGTTCCCTTAAAACTGAGCCGGTGCTACAGTTTCACTAAACTAAGAATAGTTGTTTGTCACATTAAACGTGTTTTGTCACACGTGCAATACCATAACTTGTCGAAGTGGAGGAGTCGTTTCTTTTGGGCCACATCTCTCAGGGTAACAGCCTGTAAACATGAGCTCCTGTCGCTGCTGTGATTCAAACTTTCTCTGGTCTGAATGTCAGTGTCTGTAGTTTGGAGAGTGTTCTGGACCGTAGGCTCAGTGTTTCCTCTGTGGGTTTTCTGTTGTGCTTAAAGAGACCAGGCATTTGACCGTTCAGGCTCCAGGTGGAAAATATGATTATTAGTAATGTTGTTTCATAAACCTCTCTGTGACTTGAGACTATTTTACTTTAACACACTGATACATGTTCTTTATTTGTGACCAGATTTATTGAGCAGATTTTGTCCAACAACAATCAGACAGATGGAGAATTGTCCCAGAGCATCTCCTGCCAGGCTGGTTCAGTTCCAGATACGGAAGTAGGAGAAGTAAAGAGCATGATTTGAACAGTTAAAGCCTACATTCTCCCACAGCCGTCTGGCCTGTTTCCAGCCTCAGACTCGGGACAGTAGATTTGTGTGATGTGTTTAACCCAGTGGCCTGTGTGTCTGCTCCTCTGCACACGCTCAGTGCAGCTCTGCGTCTAACAGGAGCAGATGTGAGCGCATGGTTACAGGCTAAACTCTCTCTGTGTGTGTCTCTGTGTGTGTGAGGAAGTGTCCGAGGGAGAGGGAAGCGTCTGAGGGAGAGGGAAGGCGGGACAGCGAGCAAAGGGAAGCATCTGAGGGAGAGGGAAGGTGTGGCTTTTCAGTGGAGAGAGTGAGAGATGCTTTCAGTCTCTGTTTGTTCTGCTGAAGAGAGGAGCAGCACATAGAAGGTAAAACTCTATATATTCTGACTTTAGCTTTAGGCTGATGTGCAAACCATTTATTATCTTGTGTTTGATTTGATTTGTGCTCTTTGTGTGTTAAATGTCTGGGATTGATCAGAAACATGTGGCAGTGCAGAGAAAGCCTTAGTTATTGCTCATCTTTTTTTAATTGTAACTTCTGATTCTTCTTACATTTTAAATTGTTTCAAGTTGCTGATCTAATATTTCACATTATGGACTAAATATTTGACAAAAAACATATTTAAAAGGACATGCATTCTGTCTGTTTTAAAGCAAACCTAATAGTGTCTCATCATGACTTTACTCACAGTTGTAATTGGATTGATTCTTGCTTGTTTGAGTCATCTTGTCTTGTCCTGCAGCTGATGCTCCAGTCTCTAGAAAAGTACTGTTTTCACCTATCACCTATCTCCTCCCACTTGTATTTGTGTTTACTCAAAAATAGTTTGAAACTTAGTAAACCTAAAAGTATTTCTTACAAGGACCTGATGATTTTAGGTTCATTTTATTGCTTAAAGCTGGTGTACCCTATTAGCACATTGTAAAACAGGAAGTAGGTATGTAATTAGTAACAACACTTCCTTCACAAACCCTTTGGCACATCCATGCATGTCTACTTTGAACGATGGCTTAAGAACGTCTCTACATTGAAGAAGCCAGTAACACTTAACCTCCTGCACCAGCTCAGGCTCCTTCCCTCCAGCGCAAGAGACCGAGTGTGTGGCTTCAGTCGTCCGGGGATCTTTCCCTGACCACTGCCCAAAACACACTGGACCAACCCCTAAAGGCCCTTCCTGCGCGTGTTGGGCCTGCTTGAAAATGGTCCCATGTTGCCTTTTCAGGTTGAGCCTGGGTCTCGTGAGCAAAGACTCAGCTGCCACTCCAGCCCAGGCTCCAGGGTGAGGCCCCGGTGACGTCATGTATCTGACCTCGATTGTGTACTCATTATAAAGAGTTTGATGAACCGCTCGTGGTCGGACTCTTCATCTAGAACCTGTTTGTCATGAGAGACGCTCCAGGAGCATGAAGCCCCCTCAAACACCGCCACCACATTAAAGTGACGACTCACTGCAGGTTGTAAGTCAGACCTGCTTCGAGTGCTGGACAGAAGGTTCAGACACCGGAGAGTGTCCGGTTTGGGGACCACAGTGTCTCATCTCTGCTGTTTGCAACTGATGATGTCCTGATGCTTCTTCAAACCAGAACCTGCCTCATGCAATGTTACGGTTTGAGCTGAGTGTGAAGCAGCTGGAATGAAAATCAGCTCCTCCAAATCCGAGGTCATGATTCTCCACTGGAAAAAGCTGCTTTGTCTTCTCCAAGCGGTGGAGAGTCCTGCTCCAAGTGGAGACGTTCAAGTATCTCGGGGTCTTGTTCACAATGAGGGAAAGATGGAGCGTGAGATTGAGGTGGATCGATGCAGCGTCTGCAGTGATGAGGTCACTGTATTGAATCGTTGTGATGAAGAAGGAGCTGAGTCGAAAGGCAAATCTCTCACCTATGGTCATGAGCTTTGGTTATGACCCAAAGGACAAGATACAAGTGAGTTTCCTTCACAAGATGGCTGGGCGCTCCCTTAGATAGAGCGAGGTGCTCAGTTACAAGGCAGAAACTCAGAGTAGAGCTGCTGCTCCTTCATGTCCAGAGGAGACAGCTGAAGTGTTTTTTTGCCTCCTGAATGCTTGAAGTGTCTTTGGCATGTCCCACTGGAATGAGGCCCGGTGTCTCCAGACTGGCCTGGGAATGTTTCTGCATCCTCCCGAAAGAGCTGGAGGAAATGTTTGTGGAAAGAGTTATCTGGGCCTCCCTGTTGCCTCCGTGACTCAACTCTCATAAAGAGAAAGAAAATGAATGATGCTGCATCAGTAAAAGAGACAAAGTTTACACATTTGTGACAAGAAGTGAGGTCTCCCACCTTTAGTGAGTTGTGATTTTTCTGATGAAACATTTGACTTCAGAACAGTTTTATTACAGGTGATGACATAATGAAGATAAAGGGTTTGTGTGTCTAAGCCGTTGTATAACTCTGAGTCTCGTGTCTATTTTTAGCCCATAATTGTCTGTAAACACATGGATAATTAAATGTAATGCTTCTGCTGTTGACATTTGATTATAAACACAGCTTCATTTCCTCTGAACGTCGAGTCTTAAATATTAATGTGGATTTATCGTCTTCGGTCTCGACACAGAACAAGATGTAACGTTTGTGATTTAACTCGTCACTTTAAATATTCATGAGCCGCGGAGAATGTGTTCACAAGCTGCAGTATGAATCTCCAGTTCTGCAGTTTGTGTTGATTTTCTCCTGCTTCTTCCCGTTTGAGTCTTCAGGCGGCTAGAGACTGAGTTTGCATGTTCTGCCTGTGTCACTGTGGGCTCTTTCTCCAACCTCTAAAAACATGCATGTTTAGGTCACTTGGCAACACTGGAAAAGTCCCTCGTTGAATGAACCAGAGAGTGAATGATTGTTTGTCTGTGGCCATGTTTCCCTCAGACTGGTTCAGTTTGGACTGGTCTGGATTGGGCTGCTTAAGTCACATAAGGGTCAGGCTGGTGGAAACAATAAACTACTTCTGGTTTATTGTCACCTTTTTGCATTTTTTTCTTTTTCACTTTTTTGCAAAGCTTCAGTTCAGTGCCGCCACCCCCAATGTGCACATAGGGCAGAGGTTCTCAAACTTTTCAGCACTGGGGCACCCCTAAGCGTTCTTGCCCTAAGCCGAGGCACCCCTTACATTTTTACATACTGTATGTTTTACTTTAAATAGGGTGTTTTTTACCTTTTTTAAACGTGCACAGCTTATTTAGATTTTATTGAAATTTGCAATAAAAGCCTCCACCAAACACCACAGGAAAATGTATTAAATTCAATGTGATATTCTGTATTCTGAAATATTTTAATCTGTTTTTTCCTGTTTGGTGTAATTTTATTGAAATGGTCTAAAGCATGTTTTAAAATCATTTTAAAATCAGAAGCTCTCATGGGCCCCAATCTAGGTCTGCCTCTGTAAACCAGCGTTCAGAAGCTTCTGTGTGACGAGACTGTCCTGTGTGATCAGAAAAAAACGCTGCTGTTCCACAAACTTTTGTCAGGACAGGACTTCTGTTTTGCAAATGTAAAAGCTCCAAAGATCACTTTGACAATTTACGCATTGCACCGTTACGCGCCGCATTGAATTTGTAATCTCGTATGTTTTATTTCACAATTTGTTTCGGACCTTTTCTCCACAGATATAAGGCAGATTTAAACAAATGATGCATCAATAATGTTGTACTTGTAGTTGTAGTTGTACTTGTAGTTGTAGTTGTAGTTGCAGTGTTGTAGTTGTAGTTGCAGTGTTGTAGTTGTAGTTGTAGTTGCAGTGTTGTAGTTGTAGTTGTGGTTGCAGTGTTGTAGTTGTAGTTGTGGTTGTAGTTGTACTTGTAGTTGATAGTTGTGGTTGTAGTGTTGTAGTTGTAGCTGTAGTTGTACTTGTAGTTGTAGCTGTAGTTGTAGTTGTACTTGTAGTTGTACTTGTAGTTGTGGTTGTAGTTGTACTTGTAGTTGTAGTGTTGTAGTTGTAGTTGTGGTTGTAGTTGTAGTTGTACTTGTAGTTGTAGCTGTACTTGTAGTAGTAGTTGTAGTTGTACTTGCAGTTGTGGTTGTAGTTGTAGTTGTAGTGTTGTAGTTGTGGTTGTGGTTGTAGTTGTACTTGTAGTTGTAGTGTTGTAGTTGTAGTTGTGGTTGTAGTTGTACTTGTAGTTGTAGTTGTGGTTGTAGTTGTACTTGTAGTTGTAGTTGTACTTGTAGTTGTTGTTGTACTTGTAGTTGTGGTTGTACTTGTAGTTGTACTTGCAGTTGTAGTTGTACTTGTACTTGTAGTTGTAGTTGTAGTTGTACTTGTACTTGTAGTTGTAGTTGTAGTTGTAGCTGCCCCCCGTGTCAGACTCAGAGCCGGATTTAGACTCATAATTTGGCCGAACTCTGGATAAAGTGTCTGAGTGTGAGAGTCAGAGGAACAGCTGAACATTCAGAGACACATCCACACGGCTATTCTCATCTCACGCACTGTCATACTCGGTCATACTCTGTCATACTCTCTCTGACATATCTGCTGCTGCTGCTCTAGGAATTGATCCAGGGCCGATTGATCCAGGCGTGACTGATCAGCTCATCACTATTGGCACGACTGGAGTTTTAAGTAGCCTTGTAGAAAAAGACCACTTCACAGTCAGGTCTAGGTGTTACAAGTTTTGTTGTTTCAGTCCTTCAGTGTTATCATTGGAAGATCTTGTGCTGCAGCAGGTTTAAAATGTCTGACATTTAAAAGATCCACAGTTTGTATCTATACTTGACTTGATGCACAGTCTGTTATAAAGAAGTGTTTTATAAATCACACAGGCCGGATCACACTGTCACACTCACTATTGTCTGTCCAAGCCCAGAGATGAATCCACAGTCACAAGACTTAATGGGACAGACATTCAGGCTCGATAGGTCTTCTCCTGGGAGCGATGTTGCCTGGAAGGGTTTCCCAAAGCAAACAAGTCTGGTTCACTAAACCTCCATGAACATTACAGAAACAAAGCCCTGACATCACCTGCCCCGTATAACACAACCAGAGCCTCACCCATAGAGCCAGGGTACGGTCCTGTGCTGTTTCTACTGCGCAAAGCGATCCGTTCTGAGACGCTTTTGGCCCTGCTTTCACCCTGGAGCAGACTTGTGCACAACCCAAACAGGTTCACCACCTGCAGAGGGTTTCATGAGGATTTCCCTCATCAACTAAAATATTCACATCTGACAGACTCAGTGTGAAACTATGGACACAGTTAAATGTTGGTCTCAGAGGAAACATGCCGTGGTCCCTCTGAAGCCCCCCCTCCTGACCTGTTCAAACAGCAGCAGATGGCCTGAGTCTCTGTCATTAGAGCAGACACATGTGCACAGGAGCGAGGAGTAAACGCAGTCTTTCCTGTCCTGACACCGCCTCCAGTCAGACTCGCTCCAGAAAATACTGCAGCCTTTACATTCGGTTTGGACAAAACACAAGATTATTCCAACAGTCATTCCTCAAATACAACGTTCACACCTCAGAATAAACAGAGAGAATAGTCTGAAAAGGTTTTCTTCTGCCTAAAGCTGCTCCGCCTGTGTCTTGTTATTCTGTCTCCTGCTGGTTTTGTCCTGGAGTCACATTTAAAATGTGTTTTAAGCCGATGCTCCTGTGGTTTCCTCTTATTTACTGTTTTTATGAAGTGACTGTGGTCTTTTATTTACAGACTTTTCCTGGAGTGAGGCAACGCTTAAGCTGATATAAAACTGTACATATTCACATCTGACCTATTCATTGTAATGAAGCATGAAAACAAGAACATACAGTATATTCAGTCACAAGAAGAACATGGCAGACAAACGGCTGTTTATATTTGAACTCTAACATCAAACACAGATAGAGTCGTATTTAGTTTTAGTCACACTTGTTTTTAATTAGTCCTGTTTACAAGCTCGTCTTCTCTGTCCCTTCTCTGAGCCTCACAAAATGCTCAGAAATCACAAAATTTCCAGATTTCCTCAGGTCAGAGGTCAAGATCCAGAGGTTTTCTACTGTTTTCAAGTCCAAAAATAATCACCAGACTGTGGATTTCTAACTATCTGGATAAGATATTGCTTGGTTAAAGGAGATAAATGCTGAACATGTCCTGACCAGTTCATAAATTAGTTTTACAGACGATTCACACGGGAGTAGAAACTCAGACGTAAATATTACAGTTTACATGAGGTCTGAGGTAAATATTATGCCATGTCAATAGGACATAGGACATTAGTTTGCCAGTAGCCTAGTTTGTGTTTGGGATCATGACTGAAAAAGACTAGATGTTTCCCTACATGAAAGTACCAAGAACTAAGTCCCTAGATTCCTTTAGCCCCTGTTTAGTCAGAGGTACTACCCTGTCCCCATGTTTGTGTTCACGAAGCAAATATTTCTGAAAGTGGGGCTAAAAAGCTTTACATTTGCATCTCTTTGGTCTGGAACATTTAAATAAGCCATATTGTTCCCCTTCTACCTAAACTATAGGCCTTTTCCCACTGTAGAACTTTTTCCAGTTCCTATTACTTTTTTAGTTCCTGTCCCCATTTTGGGAGCGTTCACACAGAGCAGGAACTATGGACTGGGGTCACATTTTAGGGACATTTTTAGCTCCTGCTCTGGGACAGGTACTTTCCAGTCAGACACATTTACACTGCTAACTTTGTTTTTAAACATGTTTTACACATTCTCACATTTATATAAACTTTCCTTCTCCTTAAGAAAAAATATTTAAAAGCAGTAACTCCCAAAATGTATTTATTTAATTTGTAAATAGTAGCCTATAATACTATTATTAGGAATTACAGTGAATCATTTTGTTTTTATTGTCATTTATTGTTAATTTCAGTGTTGTTTTTAAGTTTTGTACATTATAGTTTTATGTGGAATCAAAAAACACAACTTTTGTTTTCCTAACACCATAATAACTTATTTAAATGTTCCAGACTTTACAGATGCTAATGCTAAAGCTAGTTAGACCCACTTTCAGAAACTGCTGCTGTGTGAACACAAACATGAGGACAGGGTAGTTCCTCTGACTAAACAGGGACTGGAGGAATGTGGGGACTAGTTCTTGGTACTTTCATGTGGGAAAACGCCTATTGATGTACAAAAACTAAAATCATCACTGAAATCAACAACAAAACACAACTATTCACTATTATTATTATTAGGTTACAATTTACAAATTTGAAAATGTATTTTGTGAGCTTCTGCATTTAATGCGTTCAAATATTTTTCTCTGGGATAAGGAAAGTTTGTCTAAATGTCCAAACAAAGCTAATGTTGTAAATGTGTTTGTGTCACCAAAAGTTCCTGGTCTAACCCCAGAGCAGGAACTAAAAATGTCCCTAAAGTGTGACCCTAGTCCATAGTTTCTGTGTCCCCAAAAGGGGACTGGAACTAAAAAAAAAGTTCTAGCAACTGAAAAAAGTTCCTACAGTGGGAAAAGGCCTATTAAAAACCATTAACCAGCCATATAAGCAGGCATATGTTCAGGGGCTTGAACCAGACTCAGATCTCCTTTATACAGTTGTTTTTAAGTTAGCATAGTTTCTCTTTGTAGGTTTCCTAAAGTTTCTTTTGCTGCCAGTACATGAGCCGTTACACAAATCTGCATCAGAGAAAGTCTGCGGTTCAATATAAACATAATTATAATAAGTTTTAATATGCTGAAGTGCAAATGCAGTTTTACAAATGCAATTTACCTCAAAATACATAAAGTTTTGTCAAGCTAAATATTTCAAGTTAAGCTTCACATTGACAGTGTATTGACAGTTGAACTCTCATGTCTTCTCTTGTGCTCTGATTTCATGTGAACAGTATTCTTGTGCTTGGTGGAGCTAGCAGCTGCTTTTCTCTGAGGAAAACAAAGATCCAGTGTAACATAAATGTCACTTTTCTCGCTCCATTGAGTTTGTCGTCGCAATGAAATATTCAGAGAGAAAAGAGGGAAAATGATGTTTGCTGGAGGATAATTAGGATTTACACAAGTCGTTTGGTTGATTTGATCCAACAGCCAAAGGGAACTCGCCTACTTTTGTACTTTTAGCTTCTATGACTGCTTACACATAGTGGGCAGTTTGGACGGTTGTATCTTATGGTCTGAAGTGTAGATTGTACTAAACAATCTACAAACTTCAATGAAAGGAACTTCATTAAAGCAAGAAAAACTAGCCCTATGAACTGGAGTGTTGACTGGTCGGATAGTTACATAGACATATCAGTATAAAAGTCAAATGTGAAGATCAAACTACATTTGGGTGAGGAGCCGTGTTCTTTGTGTGTTGAGCCGGTTTTTGACTTTTGCTGTTGTGATGAGAAGGATATTGCTGCAGACTCGGAGAAATCTGAACCACAGATCCACACTGTGAAGCAAAAGGGAATCCAGATGTGTCACTTTGTGCTTTTGACACAGTTTTTTTATTCACAGAACAAATTACTAAGATGGTTGATTTAGATTTTTATCTAAAAAAAAAAAAAAACGTTCTGGGATGTAGTTTTTTTTCCTAATCTTATTCATTGTTTTAAATCTTATTCTAGTTTTAGTTCAATCGAGGTGTGACTCAGAGGCCAGACTCGGGAACCAGAGGCCTGAGAATGCTTTGTGGGTTGCTCCACCGTTTGCGATGCGTGTTTGTGGAGACAGACCTGGGGTTCTATTTATAAAGCATGTGTACTTACACCTTAGTCATTTTCTACGTTACTTTGTGATTTAAAAAAAGATAACTTGACAGAAAAATGAGCAATCCAATCCAAAAATGTGCAACTTTGCATTAGTGAGATTTCAGAAATGTGCCGAGACAGATGAGACACTATCAAGTTTGGAAAACTTGATGTTTTGTTACTATATGCACAGTTTCAGTAGAAATTCCACGCAACGTTTTATAAATGAGACCCCTGGACATTTTGCTTATTTTCATTTATAGATCTCAGGTTTACAAGCACAAACTTCAGGCTGCCCAGGCAGACGATAATACACGTTTTATTCACCACGACTGTGGAAGGGCATCCTAACTGGGCAGAGCTTAACCCCGGGCTCACACTACATCCAGTCCAACTCCGGTGCAGTCACCGGAGTCTTTACTTAACTTGAAAAGTCCGAGAGTGGCTCACACGACGTACAGTCTAGTCCGGTGTCTCCGGTACGGCCAATCCGGCGCTCCGAATCCGTTTCGTTTGTTTCAAATTTTGGCCGGACGCCGGAGCGCACCGGAGCCCTTTTTGATGAAGTTGTGAAAACAAGACACGATAAACAGGAAACCAAGCGAGCGTGGGTGAAGTGAATCCGGTAGTTTTCAAAATAAAATCTTTACGTTACCGCTAATAATACAAAATACGACATTTACACGTTTACGTAACACATAAAATGTAAATAAACCTCCGTACTCACCCATTGTGCGGCGAAAAATCCCAACAGAAAATCAACTAACGTGAAACAAGCCCAAAACTTGGCGCGTGCTCTTTGTTTACATACATGTGGTCAGCGAAAGAGTGAGAGAGAAAAAAAAGTGCTCAGCGGTCATGTAATCTCCCACGTTGAGCGTGAACCTCCGTGAGTTCGGGGTCTCGCGAGGTCGGCAGCAGAGCCTGTGGCTGCAGCAGGACTGTAGACCACCGTAGCTAATGTGAGTCACCCACCGTAGCTAGACCGGTCCGGTGACTGCACCGGAGTTGGACTGGAGGCAGTGTGAGCCCGGGGTAAGACGTTGAGTGAGCCTCGCCGGTGGACAGGACTGGTCCAGTCTATAAAAGTACCACAACCTGCATTAGCTTGACTCTACGGGGAAAAAGTCAACATTCTGCCCTGGTTCTGCCCTGACAATTTTCAACTTGAATACATTCCCTCAGTTACATTTTCTCAACAGCAGGTGACATTAAGAACAGCAGCTCAGATCTGCAGGATTCTTCCAGTCTCCAACTTTATGTTACTGGTTGTGATTCAGACACAACTGACGGCAAACTGTAAATGTTGTAACATCAGTCAACAAGCTTAAATGTTTGAGACCAGTGGTGCCCAAAGTGAGGCCTGGGGGTCTAATGTGGCTCACAAAGGAGTGATCAGGGTTGTTAAGACAATCTTTTTGATTACATTTTGTATTGAAAAGACTGTCAAATGAGCATGTTCATAAAAGACAATTCAATCTTCATATCTTCTCCAAAAACGTTTTAAATACAAAATAAAATTATGTTTGGCCCTTGGCATGTTTCAACAAAAGTTTGGGCACCCCTGTTTCAGACTGATGAGCTGATGTTTTTTTTATCGAGTGTAGAAATCAGACAACATTTTCTGATCTAGGGTTTCATGTTATTTTTCTAACTTGTGCCAGTGTTAATGTGCATTTTTCTACTCAGGCAAACATGTCCCAGGAACCACATTAATGCAGCACTTAAAAGCAAATGAAAATATAAATGCTAGATTCAGTTTTATAATGTTCAAACCTGCACAGACACAAAGACTGAACCTGAGAGCCTGTGGTTACGAGGACCGTCCCGACCACTGGACCACCACAGTTGTACTTGTGTGTTGTCTGGTGTCTTTAACCTGCTGCTGACCCTTCAGACTGAGCTGTCAGTCACACCGCGGGGTCAAAGGTTAAAGCTTCACACACTATCACCTGTCACTCTTCAGTCTGGGTCAGGAACGTTTCTGCAGCTCGGCCGTGAATCAAACTGTGACTGTAAAACTACACGCACACACAAAACACACTGGAGTTTTACAGTGTTCAGAGTCACTGGTCTGGTGACATGGCCCCGCCCACTTCTCTCTCTCGACCGTAAAAACAAAAAATAATGAAAACACTATGAATAAGCTGCTTTACATGGTTCCTCTCCAGCCCACAGACCATTCATCAGAGCTTAAAGAGTCGCCAAATAGTATTATTTTTAGGTCTGGGCAATATTGTGATAAAAATGGAATGGTGAGCTCACTGTTGTGACAATCTGCTTTTTTGGTGAAATCGTCAAATCTCTATTTAATGCATGTTTGTTAAAATACAGTACATACATATTATTTTCAACCTACTTCTCTTAGTCTCAGAGTTTGTTTCTTTATAACAAATTTGAGCGTCTGTTTTTATTAGTTTTATGAACTTTGAAGCTCATGTGTTGAGTCTTTTGTGCTGCTGTCAAGTCCCAGGTGAATTTCAGCAAATTTTCAAGTTAGTTTTACAAAAACATATCTGTTTATGAATAAAACATGGATTTTATGATATATTCTCAAAAGCTGTTATCAGTGTTAGAAATGCTAACTGTATTATCACACAATGTTCTCATTAATCCATTATTTGAATAACTTTATTTATGGGTAGAGGTCGCTTGTGTAGGCATTTATTTCAAAGGCTTGGTTGCATTTTTCTCTGAAAATCTGGCAACACTGGTGCGTCTTTGTTCTGCTCTGAGTGAGTGACAGCTGGATTTAACCAATCACAGTAAAGTAACTTTCAGAAAAAGCAGATGATTGTATTTACCTCAAAGACAAAAAACAATAGTTTACAAGAATTGTGATCAAACTAAAATCGTGATCTGTCTCCAGGAAAATCGTGAGAATAATTTTTTGCCTTATCGCCCAGCCCTAATTATTTTTATCAAGTTTTTAAAGCGTTCTGCACTCAATTTGAAGCCTGATGTGCTCCTCTACGAGAGTCTTTGAAATGTAGAATCTTATCATTTTTAGAAACAGCCTGTGACTCAGAGGGTGAAGTGTCTTGTCCTGGAAATAACTCTGCAGCTCTTTGTTTAAACCGTGTTTTGTGTTTTCAGGTGTCGTCGTCCTGCTCGTCTGCTCTTGAACAGGTCAGACACAAACACAACTTTGCTGAATGTTCCTCCCTCTCTCTCCCTTTCTCCTCTCTGCACTACACTCCTGCTCCACTGTCCGGTCCGGTCCGGTCTTTTAAAAAAGGATCATCTTGTAAATGCTCAGAAGACAATAAAAAACACGTTACAAATGTAACTCTGTTTCAATAAATCCCACATGACAGTTTGCTCAGCTTTGCCCTCTGGTGGATGGACTAAAACTGAGTTTTTTTGAGCAATCATATCTCAATAGTTCAGTTAAACCAGGAGTGTCCAAACTGCGGCCCAAGGGCCAAATGCGGCCATTGGATCATTTTTTGGTCCTTAAACTTCCTGCTTGATTGGCCCACATTACAAAAAAGTACAGTTTTTATTGTCACATTTGAAGAATTCTTTTATCATATTCGAAACACATGTTTAATGTTATGTAAGCCTAAAATTACAGTTAAGTGTCAAATTTTGAATGATTCTCTTCACTGTCGTGTATTATATGGTCCTTTGCTTCCAAGAAAAATGATTAGGACTCACTGATGTTAACAACCCCGAGTCTCCTTTAATCTTCTTACATGGATAATAATACAACACATTTGTCTTTTCAGCTCGGCTCCAGCAGCAGATCTTCCTCTCTGAAGAAAAGAGGCTCCCTCCCCAGGTTTGTACAGTTAAACACAAGTGTAATGAGTTAAATACAAGTGTAATGAGTTAAATACATTACGATGAGAGAGCGCTGGACTGGACCCTGTGTGTCTGTGTGTCTGCTGCAGGAGCAGGAGTGTGGAGCGCGTCATGGAGCAGAACTACGACTTCGACTTGACTTACATCACAGAGAGAATCATCTCAGTGTTTTTCCCGGAGCTGGACGAGCCGCAGTACCACCACAACATCCAGGAGGTGGCGCTCATGCTCAAGAACAAGCACCGCGACAAGTTTATGGTCAGTAGAAGAAATAATGTCACGCGGTTTAAGAAAAAACATGTAATAATCTGTTTTTATTTTAATGTTTCAGCTTCTGAACTTATCAGAGAAAAGACACGACATCACCAGACTCAACCCAAAGGTAACAATCTGTGAACTAAATAGAAAACAAACACGAAACCTTTCTCATGTTTGGAAGAGAAATCCTTGAGAACAGGATTGAATCAGTTGAAGGACCAGATTTGGCCCCTGGGTTTTATGTTGAATAGATCTTTACAAAATGTTTCCAAATTACAACTGCATTTTTATTTAATTTTCTTTCAAATTTGGATTTTCTGATCGACAAACAAAATTACTTCATAGCTCCCTAAATATAATTTTTACTTAGTAAGTATAATATTGATTTGCTTGTTTGTTTTGAGCCTTTGTGCATTACATTCAAGCGGAAGAGGGTAAACTATTAATCATTTAATTCCTCGTAAATACCTTAGATGTTCCAGACAGATTCCAGACTGGAAAATTGTTGTAGTTCTTGGTATAAATTCTAAGAACTCTCAGTTGTTCTCTATTCTAAGAACAACTGAACCCTCCCGTCCCGTTGCAGGTGCAGGACTTTGGCTGGCCCGACCTCCACGCTCCGCCTCTGGACCGGATCTGCTCCGTCTGCAAAGCCATGGAGAGTTGGCTGTCTCAGGACCCTCTGAACGTGGTGGTGCTGCACTGCAAAGTACGTTACAGTCTCTATGTGTGAGTTTAGTATGAACAGACCACTGTTTTGTTCTTGAAAGTTTTTGCTGCACACTTCATGTTCCTGTGACGTGTCTGTCTGCTCAGTTGCTTTATATCAACACAGTCTGACAAGAATGTGTACATTTACCACGACACAAAAACAGTGCATTATGGGCACAATTTCATGTCTTTTTAGCGTACTTTTGCAATTCTGTCTTAATAAATTAAGTAAGTGTCCCTGAATCTCTGCTTTTCTTGTTTCAGGGGAACAAAGGGAAGACTGGAGTGATCGTGGCGGCTTACATGCACTACAGCAAGATCTCTGCAGGGTAACAGCTTTAGATTTATTATAAACTTCAGGACAAATGAATAAAAAAGGTATGTATGCTTCTGTGTGTGTGCAGAGCTGAGCAGGCCCTCACCACGCTGGCCATGAGGAAGTTCTGTGAAGACAAAGTGTCCTCGTCTCTGCAGCCGTCTCAGAACAGGTCAGAATCAAGTTTATTTCTACTGTTTTCTGTTTAAGACGTGAGAGGTCGGGTTGCTTTGGATTGAGTGTCTTGGATTCAAAACTATTTATTTTTTGATACTGTACAAAAAGTGCATCTGTGGGTGGGTCGCATCTCGAGCCAAATTCATAATGTGGCAGGTCTTGATCAGTTTAACAGAGTCGTGGGTGATCTACAGAAAGAAGAGCAGAGGAGAAAGTACGCAGCCCTGTGGAGAACCCTGTGCTGACAGATTTGAGTATTTTTGAAAAGCCATTGGTAATCAAATGGAACGTCATGGCAATATTTGAATCTGATTAGTTGAAGCATTTGTTGTAGTCGAGAAGTCATGTTTTTTGTTAAATACAGTTGAGAGAAAAGCTCATGCATCTTTCCTGTCTAAAAATGCACTAATCTACTCTGTGTGCACGTTAAAGCCATTGGTCAGAATACATCCGTCATTGTTGCCATGCTTGTTTTTATTCGAACATGCGCTCGCATCACAATGGTGCGCTGTGATTGGTCCACTGCTGCAGTGAGAGTGGCCTGGCTATCCATGGTTGTTAGTGTGTTAGTGATGCACACGTCGCCCTGTAACCTGTGGGTTTGTGCGGGTCGGATAGTGCAATAAAAAGAAGTTGGGTGAGTTCAGGCGAGTCGGGTCTGAACCCCGGTTCAAACACTTTTATGCTTTAGCTTCAAGTGATGTGAACATCAGTCCAATAGGCCTCATGTAATGCATGTTCTGTTTAACAAACTAAAACAGAACCAATGGGTCTTAAGATAATTCACTCATAACAACAAAAAGAAAGAAAAACGCAAGAAACAAGTAGAAAAAACATGGCGTTCTGTCCACATGGAGCAGCTACATTATTGACACAGTCATAAACACATCTTAAACAAATTCATCATGGAAAATGGTCTTTTAATGGTCTCTCCATGGTCTTTAATGATCACAGTGTAAGCCTGACCCATGAAAAAAGCTGACCCGTTCATCACTAATGGTCATATACAAACAAAACGATTGTGAGAATCCATCAGGCAGAACCAAGTTATAATTGTTTTGGATACAGAAGAAATTCTTCTTTGGTGCTTCTTCAATACATAAAGAGTTGGTTTGTAAACGGCAAGAACAGCAGAGGAGAAAGTACACAACCCTGTGGAGAGCCTGTGCTTATAGCCTGAATGGTCAAGATAGATAGATAGATAGACAGACAGACAGACGGATGAGCTGTAATAGAATAGAAAAGAAGAAACTCTTGGATCAACTAAAAGTGGGCGTGGCAAATGCACTGAAGTGTCTTTTGCAAACAGTTTATGCATACAATTAATACAAAATGATATATTTGTATAAAAAATGCATCTGGGATTCAGTTTCAAATCATCAGCTAATTCACTGCTTTTGTTACGGCTCAGTTTTAGTCCTTATTTCTCTCTCTCTCTCTCTCTCTCTCTCTCTCTCTCTCTCTCTCTCTCTCTCTCTCGTTTTTCACAGATACATTTACTACTTTGGTGGTCTTCTCTCCGGCTCCATTCAGATGAACAGCAGTCCTTTGTTTCTGCAGCAGATTCTGATTCCGTCTTTGCCAAACTTTCAGCCTGAAGGAGGTCAGACCAAAACCAGAACAAGTCCAAACATTCAGACACTTTACTTTACCTTCACCTTCTTTTACGCAGCTGATATTTGTTTATTTTAGTCATAAATCACAAAACAGACGTCACATTTAAACTCAGAATGTTCCTGCACTTCTGCATAATCACACTTCTGTCTTTTCTCCGCAGGTTTTTTCCCGTTTGTGAAGATTTATCAGTCTCTGCAGCTGGTCCACACGTCAGGCCTGTAGTGAGTCACTTTCTGATTCTGTTACACGCTCACCACGAATGTTTTAACGTCACTTTGTCCTCGTGCAGCGACCCTCAAAACTCCAGAGCCCGAAAGCTGAGTGTGAGCCTGGACACGCCTCTGCTGCTCAAAGGAGACATCATGGTGAGAAACTGGATTTGATCTGCTCCACGTCCTGCAAAACTTAATCAGAGTTGTACAATCTTAAACATACAGTGTATAGTCTAAAGTGTCTAGTTGTATTTATGATTTCTTCCTCTCTTCAGACAGATAAAGCGGATGTATTCTATAAAATCTTCTTTCCTGTGTGTGCTCAGGTGAAGTGCTTCCACCGCCGCAGCTCCTCAGAGAGAGAGGAAGTGTTCAGAGTCCAGTTTCACTCTTGTGCTGTTCACGGAGCTCAGCTGTGGTTCAGGAAGAACGACCTGGACCACGCCTGCAACGGTGAGGTTTTTTTTTTGACTTTTTAGCCCTAAATTACCACGAGAAACTGTTGTTGTGTCTTACTCATATCTGGTGTGTGTGTATGTGAATGGTTGAGCCAATGACTTACTGCCTCACTCCAATACCATGACTGTGTGTTGTGCAGGCCTATTCAACTTAAAGCCTAGGGTCCTCCCCAAATACCTCATTCGGCCCTAAACCCATTTTATACCTTGGACTTGATTTGGTCCTGTTCATCTCTGCTTTAGGTTTTGTGTTGCCATTGATGTTATTTAAAGGGTCACTGTGCAAGATTGAGAGGAATTTTAATTATCACATATGGTCCACAAACATTTAAATCATATTTATTCATGAATACTTAAGAGAGCACTGTTAACCAATCCACATCAATTGTGATACATTTATACGTATTTGAAATGTTTTATTACGGGCCGGAATGTGAATATTGACTCTAGATGTCAGCATGGTAGTTAGGCAAACTGCACTTGAAATGCGCACCCTGGTGTTCAAAAGTGGACATAACTTGGATCACTTTATTATTTATTTTTTTCTTACACAGTGCCCTTTAAAACAATTTTTTGTTCACAAAAAAAACAAGGGGAACATGTTTCACTTTGTAAATGTAAAAATTACGCAACTTTTTTTTTTTTTGAGTAGAAGCATCAAGTCATCTCAAGTGACCGACCTTCACGTGCAAGTGGAGTCAAGTCTTAGTCTATTTTATCAAGTCAGGTTTCTAGTCCTCAAAGTAGTGACTCAAGTCCAAGTCATGATTTGCCTGTCCACACCTCTGCCTCAGTCTCTCTTTATCTTTAGAATCGATTCGATTACCCTTTATTGTCTTTATTGTCTTGGACATCGGGAACACAGCATACATCACAGACATATCAATAAACACAATTAAAACCAAGAGTGACACAGTTCACAAGGAAAAGATACATAATTCACATCCACAGTGTACAAATAGCTATTGCACAGCCCATGTGGCTCTGGAGTAGTTCCTATTGCACTCTCCTGATGGCCTAAAAAGTGCAGTTAATTTTGCACTCTTGTCCAAAGGTATTACACCACATATAACCTGAAAGTACAGTTAAGCAATTGCAGTCATCCCTAGCTGAGTTTGGTACGATTATTGTAACTCCCACTAGCCTCGACGTGCAGTAAATATTGCACTTCCCCAACTTAACCATGTGGAAACTGTTCCTTTTCCATCAAAGTAGTTTCTTCTGATTTGTCAGTGAAATAGACAGAGGAATGAATGAATACGTAGTGATTCCTCTTACATTGGGGCGTCCTGTACCTTTTGCTCAAGGGCAATAGTTTGTATTGGTTTGACAGAATGTGGGTAGGATCTTTTGCTATTTTCTGTCCTTGTTTAATTGCAGCTTCATTAAACATGTCTGAGAGAAAAAGTGTAGTGTGAGTATTGATTATTTTCCCCACTCTCTTAGTTAAGTTATTAATTTGTGACCTAAGCTTGACAGATAAGTTGCCACACCATGTTTACCGGCCTTCTGTGATCCAAACAACTCAATGAATCAAAACTAGAAAAATCTAGTTTTTGCAGATGAAGAACGTGTCACTTTGATCGTTCATGAATCACAAACTGTTTCATCTCTGACCGACTCCAGAGCCGCGACAGCTGACGCTCTTTTTAAATCTATAAATAATCCCTGATCACAAAAAACATTCTTCTCTATTTTTAGTCCTGTTTATTTTCACTTCAGGGCTCGTGTTTTAAATAATCTCTCTGTAGATGTTTGAATAATTGTCGTTTTTGTGTTTTTCAGACGACAGATTTCCTCTCGACGCCACGGTGGAGTTTCTGTTCTCAAACGGACCAGAGAAAATCAAAGGTGTTGTGTTGTTTGTGTCAGAACTTTAGAGCGGCTGTTTCCTGGTTCTGACGTTGGGTTTTTGTGTTTTTTTTAAGGTCGTGAGTGTCGTAAAAATGACTCGTGTGTGAAAGTGAAGAGCGACGTGTCCGACCCGGTGCTGAGGTGGGATTCTTACGAGGATTTCAACCTGCATCATGAAGACAGCATCGAGAGTGAGCGCAAACACTCATCACTACTGCTGGATGTGAAGAGAAGTTAGAAGGACAGATAGGTTTATGTTTAAAAGTTCCATATTACATTAATTGGCTCACAAATTCTTCTGTGTGGGAGCAGCTCAACAAATTACCTGCTTCTTCAAATCAGAAATACTACAGTGGCTTTACAGTTCTCTAAAACCCCACCGTCTTTTCACTTTTGCTAGTTCAAGTTCCTCCCACTTTTGATGTAAAGCCGTACGACATTCTTGTGTGCACCCTAACGGGCTTATCCCACTACATGCATCTCCGCTCCGCTCCGCTCCGTTCCGACTGCCGGATCAACTGCGCAGCTGTTTTAATGAATGAAGACCGTTCCACATCCTCCGTGTGCGCTGCGCAGGGCTCCGCCTCAGCTCCGTCTCTCCGTCGCCGTACGACCAAAATACGCATCAAGGCTATTTTCTTCTCCGCCCGAGTCCGGCCAGGTCCGGCCAAGTCAATCTCCGCCAATCAAAACGCACCAAACAGGAAAAAGAAAGTGAACTATGTCCGGATTTACAAAGTAAAATCACTCGCACGTACTTTGATTTGATCAGATAACGAAAAGTTCGTAGTTTTACATAAAGTTTCTTTGATATTTGGACACAGCAGAATGTTAACTACAGCCTATGTCACTGACACATGAACAGGACAACGTTATTGAGTTCGTGCTCGTAACAGCCTCTTTACCCTCCGCGGAGGAAGAAAACACGTCCTTCTGTTGTGAACACGTGAAACACATGAGTCGTCTGTGCTCCTGATATAGTTATTTGATCTTCAAGGAGGACTTTTATTTCACAAACCCGTGTTTTTGGCGCATGCTCTTCTTGAGCTCCTCGGGGCAACGCAGCCCTGCGGAGCGGACTGGAGCGGAGACAGTGGCGAGGGGTCTGCGGCAACTTTCGGAGGCGGACCGGGGCAGAGCGGAGCGGAGCGCAGATGCATGTAGTGGGATCCCACGTAAAGCTTCCCTAATGCGTCTTTACGTCTGCGCGATCTCTTTAAGTCCAACTCAATCCTTTATCAAGTTGTTTTTAAGTCTTTCATAAACCGTTTATACCAGGGTCCCCAACCACCGATCCGGGGCCCAAAACCGGTCCGCGGGCCATTGGCTACTGGGCCCCAGAGGATTCTTCAATATTTATTTTATTTTTATTTATAGTATATCACTACTTCCTTGTGCTTTACTATGATGAAATAGTGCCACTTAATCCTATAAACAGCAAATCCAAGCAATAAGAGACCTTAAAGTGTATACAAAAATTTGTTGTTTGCATTTTAAATTGTGGCGCTACCCAACCTCGAGCGGTCCCTGGAAAAGAAATGTGTGACTTTACCGGTCCTTACAAGAAAAAAGGTAGGGGACCACTGGTTTATACCATTTAAACTGAATATTACTAATAACCTGATTGCGTACGACAATGTAAACATCAGCAAAAACCAGCACTCAAAACACCTTTCATTCTCACCAAGTTAAGCCTTCGTAAAAACAACAAAATTAGTGTCCTGTGTTTCTTACCTCCGTACTGCAGAGGAGACACTCAAAGCAAATCTTCCAAAGCGTCTCTCGGTGCTGAAAATTGACACGAATTGACATTTGTGTGTTCAAAAAAAAGAAACTCCGCAACAAATATTCCACCGCCAGGGAGTCGCACAACTGTCCAAGTGTCTGCGTCTGTATAGCAAGTTGTCCTCCTTGTGTTTGTGTCCAACTCCAGGCAATCAGTGCTTTCCACACGCGCTCCAGGTCCACAGTCCTCATCATGTTTGAGTCAGGCTATCTGTGTTTTCTACGTGCATGCTCCAGGTCCATGGTTTTCAGCACAGATCCCTCGCTGCGTTAAGATCGTAGAGCTGCGTCTCTGTTCCACTTTCACTGTCCCGCACAGACAAACTGCATCATAAGCTGTTTTCTACAGTTTATAATTTACGCGTTTGTAGACTTGTTGTAGAAAATCTTTGACAAGTCCATCAACCTGGCTACCAACTTACAAACGGGCTGCGAGCTCTGTTTTTTTTTTTGTAACAACACCTCAAGAATGACATAGGAAAGGAAAAAAATAGTTTGCAGAAAAGTCGTAGCAGGTCGTACGTGTCATTGTGACCGAGGCTTTACTTAAATCATTTTTGTCCACCATCTGATAAAAATAAACTACAAAGTTCCTGGACATTGGAATCCTATTTTGAGAAGGTCAAATTTAGTCAAAGTAATAATTCTGAGATGAGTAAGATTCATTCTCTAAAGCCACCTGCAGACTACAGTTTTGATCTATTTTAAGCCCAAAGTTTCCCTCTACGAGTTCAGGAGGCGTGGCCAGAGTAAGAGATTTTCCTCGGAGATTTTTTGTTGTTTCTCTCTGGGCATCACTGTGACCATTTGTCAGGTCACATCATCGTGAGGTTCTGCTGCATGTGCACATAAAACAAAACAAAAAAACATTGCCTCATCAGTTGTGCTCGTAGTCCAAGTGTGGGATTTTTTTGACTATAGAGGGATTTTCGGTCGATGTCACTTTCCGCTCTACTGCGCATGCGTTATGCAGAAAGACCTGCTCTCCATTTGCTTAGGGGAAACTTCTTTGAATAAAACAACAAAACAGGACGAGAGCAGCTGTCTGAACCAGGTCTAAACCAGGACTGAACCAGGACTAAAGTAGTTCATTTGCTGTTTGGATCAGGTATGAACTGGTCTGACAGACGTCTGTCTCCTGAAGCTTGAGACAGGGTTTTTCTAGCCTTTTTTTTTTTCACCTGAATGTAACTTTTAAGGGTCGAAGGATCGAATTTCATTCACAAATGTTGACTTAGCAGCAGAACTTTTCCTTTCTCCCAGAGAAAACTCTTATAGCTTTTTTGACTTGTTTCCACTGTTTGTGTCAATGAGCGGCGGTTCTTTCTGGAGGCAGGTTGCGTGCATCGCCCATGTTGATAAACCAAAAATCCTTCTATAGAACATGGCCAACAAGGAGTTTGTTGGAACTTTTTCATTTGAGGCCAACAATGCTGTGTGAGTGTAACAGCTCCTCCTGTGACCTTTATAAACTTGTTTCGCTTTTATAACTGCGTACATGAAAGAAAACACTCTGCGCTCGATCACGTGACACATGCACTTTTCTCTGCTCGCTGAAGCAATGTGATGATGAAACGATGTTTCTTTTTTATCTTTTGTGCACATGCAGCATGTGAACCTCACAATGATGTGACCTAACAAATAGTCACAGTGATGCACAGACATAAGGAGAGAAACGATAAAACCTCTTAGAAAAATCCTAACGATGGACTTAAAAACTGACCAAAACTCCTGTAATGTAGAAAGCCTCACACAGACTATTGGATTCAGAAACAGATTCAGGTTCAGTTTTAGTCAGACTGTGTTTCAGGGAAATTATAGAATCATAAAAGTATGATGAACTAATGAAATAAAGAATAACTTCTCTGTGTTTCAGACATCTGTCACACTCGAGGTCCACTGGACGGCAGCTTGTACGCTCAAGTCCGGAAACGCCGCGGCCCTGGCTCCGCCCCCAAACCCTCCTCCACCAACGGGAACCTCCGAAACGGCCCCACAGTGAGGTCACCGCCCAGCAAGCCCCGCCCACTTCCCTCCATCCCGCCCGAAGAACCCACCTCTCCAGTCAAAACCACCGAAGAAAAACACAGAGAAACTGCCATTTTGGACGACTCCGAATCTCGAAAAGAGCATCAGTGTTGTGGGCAAAATGTGCCGCGCGAGAAAGAGCCGTGTTTAGTCGACTCACACTGCCACAACCGATGCAACTGCGTGAAAAACAAAAGTCCAAAAAGTCAGACGTTACCAGCGCTAGTGTCTAAATCCACCTCTCCTCCTCCTCCTCCGCAGTTTTCTTCTTCACAATTAGAGCTGTACCATCGCCACAGCACCTTTCCACACCAAGATTTACAAATCCAGCGACCTCCTCTGACCATAAACCAGCCGTGCGTTTACCAAAAGTGCTTCCAGTACCAGCAGTTCGATCGTAACGCGTCGAGCTCGCCCAGACTGTGCTCGGGATCGGACTTCCAGCTGTACTTCCCGAGCCAGAGTCCGTCCACGCACCTGTCCCAGCCGGCGCTCACCTCAGGCCCGTATCGAGAGCTGTTCATCGGGCCGCAGACGCACCAGCTCTGCCCCTGTCCGGACTGCGCTTCCAGAGCCACGGTCAGAGCGTTCCACGGCTCGCACACGGACCAATCAGACGGCTCGCACTGGTCACATGGCTCCAGGCAGAGGTGAGTGAGTGGAATGAATCACAGATTAACTATATTAGATGAGCAAAGACAGAAGTCTGAACTATACAGCTTGGTATGAAGGTATGAAGTAAATACAAGAGTCTGAGCCTTTGTGTATCTAAAGTCTTGCTCAAATAAGTGTACACAGTGGCGACAGTGTTGCTAGACATACAATAACTATCATATTTGGTCGATAATATCACCCCCCTGTATGATGTACGATCAATAATTAATTATAGAGGGATTATTTGTTTCTCAACACGGAGGATGCATGTGCACAGCCTGATAGCAGAAAGAACCGCGGCTGATTGACACAAATTGTAGCAGCAACACTTGCCAGCTCTGTTGTCAGCTAACTACAAGAGTTTGAAAACAAAACGTTATGCTGCTAATTCAACATTTGTGAATGAAATTTGACCCTACAACCCATAAACGTTACAAAACCATGTTCTCTCAGACCGGTTCAGACCTGATCCAAGCAGCTGCCCTCGTGCTGTTTAGTTGTTTTTATCAAGTTTCCCCAGCCAACTAGATGGACAGCGTCTCTTTCTGCAGGCGACATGCACAGTAGAGCAGAAAGCATGGATGTATTATTAGAGCTGGATTGGACTCCACCCCCTCTCTCCCAGTGCAAGTGGCTGCCCAGCTGAACTGCAGCTGTTGGGCCCAAAGAGCATCAATGCATTTTTCAGCCCTTCAAACTGCTCGTGCTCCGCTGACACGGCTCAGCTTTGACAAGGGTCTAATTTTGAAGGAATTTCTCTCTAGTTTCACAACATTAACTTTTAATTTTTCAATGCCCCAAACGCTTAAACGGTGTTTAGCCTAGCTTACCGCTCCCCCCGCACCATCGCGCTGATTGGTCAGGTCTAATCACATTGTCACTTTTCTGACATCACGATAGTGGGAGGAGCTCGCTCGTATTCAGGAAAGAGCATGGGAAAAAAAAAACTTTTTCGGCGCCACTGAGCACAAGCCATTGAAAACATTGGGCCGCCATCTTGGACTCATCTTCCAGTTCTAATTTCATGGCAGAAAATGACATTGACAGAAAATCCGTCTAAAAGTATGATAATTTTGAAGCGACAGGCATTTTATTCGTCTTGACTAACTTGAGTTCACCTAAATGACTGATCCAGGATAAGCAAACACTTTAACTGTGTTGTTTAATTTTATTGGTCAACAGCACCAATAGTTCCTCACGTCCACAATGTGGTGAGACCAAACATAATACACAACCATGCCGCATGAGCAATAATGGAAACATCGAACGAAGGAAAAAGTGAATGAATCATTGCTTTACTTTACTTATAATAAAATATGATTGAGATCTGTTGATATTAGTTTAAATAAAATTGCTTTGGTTTGTGAAGAGGAGAAAACTTGCTGTACACTGCACTAAACAGTAAACACACAGACGGTATTGTATTATTTCACCCTCCTAACTGAGTGGAACCAATTTAAAAATAAACTTTAGGAACGGTTTAGCATCGTCTAAAGTGGTGTTTAGCTCATAATAACTGCCATGTCCTGAAAAAGAAAACAGTTTGGATGCGTATGATAATTTTGATGCTCTGGTACGATAAATCAACCTTTCCTATTTGGAAACACTGGTGAGAAATCTGAGGTCAATGATGAAACTCCAAGCTCCGTGATCCAAGCTGTGTCCAGAGCTCGCAGGCTTCATACAGAGCACATCTCTGTAATCCAACACTGACATGAATGTGACAACCACACAGCGTTTTCTAGACTCAGAAAAAAGAAACAGAAAGCCCAGATCCAAAAGAAAATTACTGATCTCAACCTTAGTTTTTTAATTAATTGTTGTTAGAAACGAGAAAGAATGAACGGTCAATCTAGTTGACTGATGTTATTGATGTAAAGAATGAAGAGAAAAGGACCTAAGACTGATCCTTGTGGCACACCCTTGTGAGAAGTGAAGTCATTTACCTGTACGATTTGGTCTCAAATGATAAATGGTGAATCCAAAACTGAGATTGACCAATACAAGGATTGCCCCGCCCTGTTTTCTTGTCACTATAACTCAACCTTCTCTATTGTATCACTGACAGAGAGCTGTGGGAGAGTCCGTGGCAGAGAGAACCAGACTTTTGGCAGTACCAGAAGTCTCCGGTGCAGGCCTTCCACTCCTGCCCAGCGACGGTGAGCCCGAGCCCGGCTTTAGACCAGCGGAGGTTCCCCTTTGGAGCTCCAGGACCCAGCCCGGCTTTTCCCAGTCCACATCCCCAGAGCGAGGTGAGGGAGGCGGGCAGGAGCGAGAGCCACGGACACACGCAGCTGGAGGTGGGTCAAACTAATGAAAATACAACAAAAGATAATGCTAATAGGGAACAGCATTAAATTGTCAAAATGCTGTCTTGTGTCCAGCCCAGTGTCTCCTGTCCTGTCCCGGTGTCGATCGCAGAAAGTCCCGTCAGCAGAGGTTACGTGTCCGGGTCTAACTCTCCTCTGTCTGTGAGCACGCCGTCTCCAGGAAGAGCCTCACTGCCACAGGAGCAAGCAAGCTCCGCCCACAAGCAGACAAGCTCCACCCACACGCAAACAAGCTCCACCCGTCATCTACAGAGCTCCGCCCACCAGCACCTGAGCGCCGTACAGCAACAAACCAGCTCCACCAGTCACAAAACCAGCTCCACCCAGCAGCAGACAAGCCCCACCCTTCACCATCCTGGCTCCTCCCAGCAGCTCCACACAGACCCACTCACAGGTGAGACTTACTTTGAGCTGGAGAATGATTAGCTTACAGTCTTCAATCGAATTCACAATTTTACCCCTGACGTACAGCGAGTGCTAGTTCGGTGCGAGTCCCATAAGACTTACAAAGTGCTTCACAACAAAGTGCCCTTGTACACAAACCTTGGAGCAGTTGTTTTCCCGGAGGTCGCAGCGGTTGATGCGACTTTCAAGTCATAATACAAGCATTCTCACAGGAATCCACGTGAATCCACGCGGCGGTTCCTGTATCTGGCAAGACATTCTGTAGAGAAGGCTCAAACCTGTGTCTGTCGCACTGGCCTCTGTATCAAATGTTCATGCTGGAGCTGGAGTATCTGAAGTCTGGACACAACGTGCGTGTCCACCAATGAAGGACTACTCTCAGTCTCCTGTAACCTAGTGTCATGCTCTCACATCACAGAAAAGAAAGTCCTTCATATTAACATTTACCTTGAAAAGTCTGTAAACTTTAAACAAGGTCTGAGTTTTTTTTTACAGACTCAGGAGAATCAAGGCATTTATATTGTTTTCAAAGACTTTTTTCTGGAATGACAACAGATGTGACTAGATTTATGACAACAACCTTTTGCTTCATTCATGACTTGAGCATTTCTTGTGTTTGGATTTGTTTTATCATGAATGACCTGAGCTGTGGCAGCGTTAATGTGACTCCTCGTCATGCTTTATTGATCATCCAACAGAACCACATCCACTTGATCAGATTTCTTATGAAACAGTCGTATTGTCTTTTTAAAAATCCATTTATGATGATAAAATCCCTCCATCCAAACTTTACAGCCTCGCTGTCCAAGCTTTTCCCAAACACCTCGTTCCTCTGTTGCTACAACAAGATTGTGTTTATGTTTTTTTTAGCGTTGTTCAGACGACATCTGGAATTATTACAGTTTACACGAGGTCCCGAGATAAATATGATCCTGTGTGAATAAGACTGAACAGCAAAACAAACAATATTTGAAGTGATCTGGAATGAAACAGAGCTCACATGGATCTGTTAAAACTTACGGTGTTTAAACCTCGACGAGACACTGGAGGAGAACAAAGACAGGCTTAAAAAAAGTGCTGTTTTTAGTCATTATATTAACTCAATGTTAATAACGTTCTAATATCTGTGTTTCAGATTCAAACAGCCACCAGCAGACAGCAGCTGAGCGTGAGGATCAGAGCAGGTCTCCAGAGTCTGAGCACGATTACACTGTGATCAGCAACAGCCCCAGCAACAGGTGACAAGATATATACTGTCAATTCAAATCAAATAGGTTTTGTATAATCCAAAATCACAACAACAGTCATTGGCGTTTTCGCTCATGAAAGTACCAAGAACCAGGCATCAGGAGGAGCCAGTTCTACTGGTGTTATGGTGTTGTTGATGTGCAAGATTGTGTCACTGAAAGGTTCTCAGTCTGAGGGAAAAGTACTGGCCCCAGAGAAGGAGCTAAGTGTGTCCCACATTGGCCTCCCTGGTTCCTGGTCCTTCAGTGGGAACACGCCAGAAAAGATTACAGGAACAACAAAAAGTTCCTACCGTGCGTCTTCTGAGATTTAGGCAAACAGCGGTATTAGAAAATCAGAAAGAGTCATTGCTCGAAAATGCAGAAGCAAATTGTCCAACATGTGTCTCTTTTTTCTGAATCTACTCAATTAATCCGACTTGTCTCTCTCTTCAGTGTGACTCCAGACAGCTCTGCAGCCCAAAGTCCAGATGCCAAACTGTGCATCACACCTCTGGACAAACCCTCTCCCTCCGACAGTGTCTCTCCTGTAGATCCTGGTCCTGTAAACCTCCCGGTCTCCAGTCCAGTTCAAGTCCAGCTCAACGGTTCAGCTTTCGTGAGCATGAACACTTCCCCGAGCCCGACCTCCAGCCTGTCCTCCCCTGAACCGTCTGAACCGTCCCCCAGCGCTCCTCCCTCTCTACAGACCTGTCCGTGCACAGTCTCACCCCGGACCTGCCCGAACCCAAGCCGCCCTCGCCGGTCCCAGACGGGTACAACACGCCCACGTTCCCGCTGGCGTCGTACTATTACCCTCTGCTGAACGTGCCCCATGTGCCCTACACCGGCTACACGGCCGTGACCATCCCCAGCCAGCCGCCTCTGCCCGAGAAGAAGAGACCCGCCCTCCACCCGGGAATCAACAACGGGCACGGCTCAGTGCACAGGTCAGGCCTCAGCGCAGATTCAACATGTTATCTTGTTATATTATATGTTATGTTATGTTATGTTATGTTATGTTTATGTTATGTTATGTTATGTTATGTTATGTTATGTTATGTTATGTTATGTTATGTTATGTTATGTTATGTTATGTTATGTTATGTTGTTATGTTATGTTATATTGCGACAAGTTCATTGATCAATTGCAACTGGTCAGTTATTGAAAAAAACTATTAGCCAATTTAATAATCAAATAATTAACTGTTTTTTATAGTGTTGTCACAATATGAAATTACTATTGTTTTATTTCAAACTTAATTTCAATACCATGGACAATACTTCAGTTGATTCAAAAAGTAAAACTGTTCAGAAAAGGCCAAATTGTGTAAAAGTATTTTTAGTACCAATACTTGCTCAAATGCAAACATAGATTTTAACTAGTTTTAGTTTGGAATAGTATATAATTTTTGATACTTTCTTTTTGAATGTAATATAAATTGTTCAAATCATTCTGAAATCACATAATCGAATCTGAACCGGGAGAATCTCCACATTAAACCAGATTTAAACTGGGACTAAAGGTCTAAAGCAATATTCTACACAAACACAACTTGTTGAACTGGGAAAATCTCATTAAATATTCAAATCTCTGTCTAATTTATAAAGTTATCCATTGTTGCCTCCTCCTCTCTCAGTTTATCTGCACCAGGTCCACCACACACAGTCTCACTCCAGGTGCAGCTCGTTGTACTGTGTTTGTAATGGCTTTTATTGTCTGTGTTTTTCACTGTCTTCTACCTGTGTTTTGTTTTATCATTTGCACTGTTGTACAGTATGTATATTTGTATACATATCTGTAACTTTTATTATTACATTTCAGGGTGACTACTTCACCATCTCTCCAGGGACTACAAATTTAAAATAGCCTTTCTGGCTAATTCTGGTACAATTACAGAAATGTTGATCAATGTACACTGTCCCTGTTAAATAAACCAAATAAATAAATAAATCTTATCTCAGATAGTAAAAATACAATAAAATCTATGATAGTGCTTCGTTCTATCACATTACTGACACGTTCATTTGAGTCAGCCACTATTTCCAGAATAAAACACAGAATTAAATCAACAAACAAGAGAAAATGCATTTTTGTAATATTTGGAAAGTAAATTGAGGGTCGGATCAGATTTTTGGAGGGCCGATCTGGCCCCCGGGCCTTAAGTTGAATAGACCTGCTGTAGCCTCAGTGAATTTACAAAACGTCATGGCGCACATCCAGGCAATTACAAGAACTGTAATTTGATGTCTTGCATCTTGCAATGCACCTTTAAGCAAAAAAAAAAGATATAGTTTATGCCGTTCTAGGGAAGAGTCTAGGTAAAACAACACAATCGCTAAAAGAAAACTACTAGAAAAGTTACATAGGGCATCTTTGCGGTAAATGCCAGTTTTACATGTAGATAAGTGGCAACTACTTGAAGACTTTCTACCCATTCATATGTTTGAATTTGTTAACATCTTTGGTTTAGTTTTCTAATGCGGTTTCCCTCCTGGTTCTCTGGTCAGGGTGTCGTCTGCTCCTGTGCCCAGCCCCAGTCTCTTGTCCCTGGGCAGTGCAGAGCAGAGGAGAGGCTCAGCTCAGGTGGAAGGAGACATCAGGGTCAACGCCAAGTTTGTCCAGGACAGCTCCAAGTTCTGGTACAAACCGGGAATCTCCAGGGACCAGGGTGAGAAACACTTTTGAGGTCACTTTTTTATGTTGACAGATAAAGCTTATGGTAAAAATGACTACAGCGGGCGGCACACAACAGCAGCGTCGCAGCTTGCACAGGCCCATGGCAGCAAGCACAGGGTCTATTTCCCGCCACAGTCCAGCCTTCGTACTGCCATTGCTGTAACTCTTCTCTGTCTTGGTTTTGCTTTGTCCAAATAGACACTTACGCTCCGTTTGAATTAGGGCTGCAACAACTAATCGATTTAATCGATTAAAATCGATTATTAAAATAGTTGTCAACGAATTTGGTCATCGATTAGTTGGCTAAAAACTTTTACGCTCAGTCCGCTGTGATCCAGCGGCTTTGAGTGGACATCGGCGGCTTTGTAGAGCTCTCCTTCGACTCTCACAAAGAACAGACGAACACAAACCTTGTGCCTGTTTAGCGGATCTTTTAATCACACAATAACAGCCGAGAGTAACCTGTCGGCGGTGGTGTATAGCTTAATCTCATAAAGTTACGAGTTTGTTATTTCTCCGCGAGTGAGTCGGCCGCTTTCAGCGCTTTAGACTCGCGGTAACTTTCTAGAAAAGTCCCGCGCAAAATCTAGTGTCTTTTTGATTTGTCTTTGCTGTTCCACGAGCTGCTCCGTGTGCTTTTTGTAAGGTTTTCTCTGATAAAGTTAAAAGCTGTCCACAGCGTCTCTCTCCTCTCCTCTCACCAAAAAAGCAGCACCAGCAGGCCTCGCCCCTTTCCCCTCTGCGTTAGTAACCATGACGACGCAGTTTGAGTGACAGGAGTGAGAGGTGAACACTCGCAAACTTAAAACTTTCAGATATGAAACAAAACAATCATAATGATAATCTTAACAGGGCCTAATAGATGCAAATGCTAATAACAGTAGGCCAGGCCTATGCATTAGATGCAGCACAAACACTTATTCGTTTTAATATGACATAAAACAAGTTAATCTCATTGGCTCATTCTTTATAGATGCTTTAAAATATTATGAGCTCATAATAAAAAGCAGCAGTCCAAAGGTCCAAAAAAGTGAGATTTTATTTTTTGGCCACATTGCCCAGACCTATAATAACCACATTAAAAGAAGTAGCTAGATAGCAAAATCTGGTTATTCTACTTTATTTTTGTATTTTCTTTTTGTTCAAGAAAAGCCCAGTGTGTTCATTAAGTGCACACAAGTTGTCATTTGCATAAATACTTTTAATAAAATGCAAAACACCTTATATTTATTATTTTGTCATTTTTATCTGATTAATCGATTAATCGATCCAATAATCGACAGATTAATCGATTATCAAAATAATCGTTTGTTGCAGCCCTAGTTTGAATGTCGTGCAAATAACAACAATCCATGTTTGGCTAAATACTGTTTTTCTAGAGCGTACTTTGCTGGTTCACTGGTAGCCTGGACAGCTGCATATGCTGCAACTGGCAACGCAAATTCTGCAAACAAGTCTTCAAAAACTCACCTCCACGACCTGCTCTGCTCCTCTGCATATCCCAAACAAAATACACGGAAAACAGGCTGGATGACCTGAGCATGGTGACCAGCCCTGCAAAAAGTTTAACACTTAACTCTAAATTGTAAAGTGGGAGTGAACCAAACGCAGAGAAAAGAAACATTGTATTTTATACATGGTGTAATTCCGATAGACAGACAGACAGACACTTTATTGATCTCGAGTGAAATTACATTGCCATCTGTTGCTCCCATTCAATCCTGCATTCACACATAAAAGAGACAGCTAAAAAAAATAACAATAAGATTTATAGAAAAGGGACATTAATAAAGTGCTTATAGTTAGAGGCACTGAAACTGGCACAGTCACAGCTCAGGACAACTTTCCTTTGCTGCCTCTATCTGAAATGGCTGCATTGTAGTTTTATGGCACGCGGCACAAAAGAGTTCTTCAGTCTGTCTGTGGAGCAGCTCAATGAGCGGAGCCTCGTGCTCACAGAACTCCTCTGATGAGAAAAGACTGAATGCAGAGGGTGACTCTCATTGGACAAGATGGCTCTTATTTTGGCTAAAGTCCTCTGTTCCACCACCTTCTCCACAGAGTCCAGGCCCAGTTCAACCACAGAGCCAGCTCTTCAAATGATCCGATTCAGCTTTTGAGTGTCCCTTTTCCTTATGTGATGTTAAAAAAGTTAGTGAGATTTTGAACTGCCAGAGCTTCTTCTTAGAGACATTATTTGCAAGAATTGAGTCCCACATTTAGTCAGTCATTTGTATCAACCGCTGGTGTTGAACGAGGTTTACAACATTTTATTTTGTGTCCCAGCGATCGCCGTTCTGAAGGACAAAGAGCCGGGGTCCTTCCTGATCCGGGACAGTAACTCGTTCCAAGGCGCCTACGGTCTGGCCCTCAAAGTGGAGACAGCGCCCCCTAATGCCAACCTCACCACAAACAAAGGTACCATCACATAATGCAAATGCTGTTTTTACCACAGCCGACCAAAGTATCAGTATTAGAGTAATATCAATCCTCAAACTAGTTAAATGTTTAGAAACAGGAAGAGACTTAACCAGCCTGATCTGCAGAGGAAGCTTATTTTATACTTTAGTTTAGTTTAGTTTAGTTTAGAATAGAACCAAGCGGCAGCAGATAATGTAAAAACAGCAAAGGCCCCAAGACTGACCCTTGAGGCACTCCACACGCCAAGATAACAGCTTGAGCTGCAAAAATGTGAAAAAGATGAAATGTAAACCAGGACAGAGCCAGACCTCATTCACTTTTGACACACTCAAGTTATTGCAGAGGGTAATGAACATTATGTGAAAAGAGCAAGAAAATATGAATATTCTTATTTACTTACTCAAACCATGGCTCATTCACTCTCACATATGTCCCCTGAAACTTCTGCCAGAGCAATTTGGTGCATTTTTTCTCATGTTTTGGTTATTTTCAAGCACGGTTTTCTCTATTTTAACAAAAGAAATAGCAATATATTACTTCCATATTACTTCCTTCAGTGTTGGAAAGTGTCTTCGTGGTCCAAAATTAGGACACTTAGGGCATGTCTAGTGTAAAACTGGGACAAAAAAGTGGGTGGGATGCATTTGCTGTTACATGGGACGCAGGGCTGAAAATAGGGACTGTCCCAGGTAAATAGGTCTGGTCACCCTAGCTTAAAACTGTAAAAGTCTAGTTTTCATTAACTTGACTCTATAACACGTGTAGCTAGCCACACATAATTGCAGGTTGTTTAAGTTATTCTTTTTTTCATGTTAAATCTCAAAAGTTTTTCACAAGAGCATTGAATTACCTTGTATAAAGCGTTCACTACAAATCCGTATGAGTTTAGAGAGATTCTGGCCTATTATCCAGTCTTCTGTCTTCATCAAAAAGCAAACGGTTAAAAGCTACTTTAGTCTTACAACCTTGCCTCTTAATGCAGCCAACATCACATCAAAATACAACCAGTTCACAATTGAAATCCCTTAAAATTAACTTATAAACGACCAGGTTTTTGTCAGAGTTTCATAGTTGTAACGCAGACAGAAAGCGCTCCATCACGGTGAAGTGGGCGTTCCCTCGAAGAGCCTGACGACACGTTCAAAGGGTCAATACATTTACTGTTCTTTGTTTAATCCTTTTCTCTGACTGTGCAGCAGGAGACCCTCTGGAGCAGCTGGTCCGACACTTCCTCATCGAGACTGGACCGAGGGGAGTCAAGATCAAAGGCTGCCAAAACGAGGCCTACTTCGGTTCGTCTAAAACATCTGAGTTTATAGTTAGTACACGGCAGAGCAGATTTACTACTGTTGATCACTGACTTTTTAATTTTTTGATTCCAGGAAGTTTGTCCGCTTTGGTTTTCCAACATTCGATCACTCCTGTGTCTCTGCCCTGTGCTCTCCGCATCCCAGAGAAAGGTACGCTTAAAAAACCTAAACTGCAAAATGAACTATTACCTTTGTTACAACAGTGTTTCTTTATCATTACATAAATAAAAGTAGTTTAATGTGAAATGTAGTTTTACATTCTGTGACCGACACTGTTGTTGTTCCAGATCTGGTTGGAGAACTTCAGGAGATCCAGAGTGTGAGCAGCACCAGCACCGCAGCAACACTTCTGAGACAAGGAGCAGGTCAGGACCGTCTCATCTGTGCTGTAATCCTGCTGTAGTCCTGGTTGAGACCTGCTTTAGTCCTGGGATTAGTCTTAGTTCCAGTCGTGCTTTATTTCTGTTTTCGACCTGTTTTTGTCCTGCTTTAGACCTGGTTTTAGACCTGCTTTAGACTTGGTTTTAGTCCTGGTCCTAGCCTTGTTTTAGACCTGGTTCTAGTCTTGTCTGTGTTTCCTTCAGCCTGTAATGTAGTCCTGCTTTAAACCTGTTTTAGTTCAGCTTTCAGTCTTGTCTGTGTCCCTCCTTCAGCTTGTAACATAACCCTGCTTTAGACCTGTTTTAAGTCTTGTTCTAGTCCTGGTTTTAGTCTCGTCTGTGTCCCTTTCGGATGTAACATAACCCTGATTTATACCTGTTTTAAGTCCTGTTTTAGACCTGGTTCTAGTCTTGTTTTAGACCTGGTTTTAGTCTCGTCTGTGTCCTTTCTCCAGCCTGTAACGTGCTGTACCTGAACTCGGTGGAGACTGAATCTCTGACCGGTCCGGAGGCGGTTTCCAAGGCGACCAAAGTGACGCTGTCTTTGGTGCCGCGTCCCGTGGCAACCGTGGTCCACTTCAAAGTGTCGGTGCAGGGCATCACTCTGACGGACAGCAAACGCAGGCAGGTTTAATAACACTTTCACTCACACTGGACTCCTGCTCTGTCATCAGTGGTTCTAACATGAGTTTGTACAAAATAACAAGCTCAAACAGCAGATTTACAGCTCTGTATATTTATCAAAGACTATTCAAGCGGAAATGTAATTCTCTTTTTCTTTTGTGCAAAGCTTGTTTACACTTATGATTAGTCAGTCAGGTTTCAAAGGCCAACCCCTGCCGTACACTGGGTGTGAGTTTGGTGCGAGGCGGGACTCGCACAACTTTCACGACTCTCGCCAGAGTGCTTCAAACCAATGTGCCCTTGTACACAGACCTCGGTGCAGTGCGAGTGCACGTCCAAGAGTCGTGCGAGTGTGCAGAAAGAATCTGTAGAGAGTCTATTTATGTCGGAGGTTCGCAGCGGTCTGATGCGACTTTCAAGTCATAAAATGAGCATTCTCGCGGTAATCCACGTGATTCCTTTGGGCATTAACGGACCACAGTGGACTGCTGCTGGTGAACAAGGCACATCGCAAGAAACTCGGACAGGTCTCGAACCAAACTCATCGCGCAGTCTGTGTACGTGAGGCGTAAAAGTACAAAGCCTCAGCTTCACAAAGAGTCCAGACAACTGTTTGGTTAAATTTAGACCAGAGGTGCCCACACTTTTATCCTCAGCAGGGCAAAATTAATATTATTTTCCCTCGAAGGGTCAATATGAATAATTGTAGTGTGTCGAGGGCCAAACCTAATTTTTTCATCTAAAAAGTTTATTTACAAAAGGACATTGATTAAATTGTATTTTATTAACAATAAAATGAAAAGTGATTTGATGTACTTTTCATCTTAAAATGTAATCAGACAGACATTCTTAAAGGTGGGGTAGCTAACTTTTTAGTTGTAAATTAGTAAACTTCCACTAAAAAGTCTATAGTAAATACAGCACTTTGTGGAAAAATGAGACCTCTGAGTACTGTCTGAACTGAATAATAAACAATTTTAGTTCTGATCGGAAGCTGAATGCTGCGCTCTGATTCTCTACTTCAAAATTAAGTTATAATCGACGTATAAAGCATAAACAGGCTAAAAGGTTAAATATAATAATTTTTACTACATTTCTTTGACATGTGTCAATGGAAATTGGCTGTAAGCTAGAATCTGGCACAAGCATCTCTGCCATTGTGTTTAATGTAATTGTACATTGTCCTTAATAAACATTACCTTACCTTACCTATCTGTGTAACATTCGCTCAACATTAATTTACATAAATGTGTTTTTGTGCAGGATTTTCTTCAGACGACATTATCCCATCAACACTGTGACTTTCAGCAGTTTGGACCCTCAGGACAAAAGGTACGATTTAAACTTCTCTTCCACAGAATCAACCAGCAAACGCACAAGACACAGTTAACCCTGGCTTTTTGCTTTTTAACTTGTAATTATTCTCGACACAGACTTATTTTGTGCTGTCGACTGGTCAGAATCTGTCCATTATAAGTCTGGATGATTTATGGAGTTTAAAATGGCAAACAAGCACATTTTACATGAGTCTTTAATATTATGCCTGATACTTAAACGTGTCTGACTGTAACGTTTCTGCTTCTGTTTGTTCTGTCTTTGCTCTGATTCTAAATGTGTCTGTTTTTCACGTTTTCCGCTTGTGTCTCTGTTCACCGGTGCTTCAGGTGGACTAACTCTGAAAGCACGTCCTGCAAGTAAGTCTGTGCCTCTGCTGCTTTTGACCCAAACTACCGGCACTTTATTAGGTACAAGAGTCAGTCAGGATCTGGCTTTAAACCTGGTTCAAGTCAAATCTAGTTTAGTAGAAAGGCCTCATTTTCTTTTTACGTAAATTAGTTCAGTTAAGACTGTTTTAGTTCCAATCCAAGTTTAGACCTTTAAAACTGCTTTAATAATAGCTTACTTGTGAATAAATATGAGGTACTAGAAATAAAAAAAAAAAATCTGCTGCCAGACGATTTTCTATATTCCTGTTTCTATCTTCAACAATCACAGTATTCCACAGCTAATGCAACAGCACAGCCACCTTCATTTCTACTGCGGCTCTGGCTTTATGTTGGTCTTTACATCCAAATATTTGTACATATAGAGGGATTTTTGGTCGACGTCACTTTCCTCTCTACTGCTCATGCGTTATGCAGAAAACCCCGCTCTCCGTCTGCTTAGCTGGGGAAACCTCTTTGAATAAAACAATAAGACGACAGCAGCTTTTTAATCAGGTCTGAACCGGTCTGAGCGGCAACTCTTTCAACGCTTTCGCCCGTGTTGCTAAACAAAAAATCCCTCTATAGAATAGTATAGTCGAGCATGAATTCTGATTGGTTTTTTCACTGCAAAAATTGCCCAACTTCTGGCGCCGCGTTTTGACACTTGAATGATTACAACATGCCACTGACGCTCTCGATCAGGAGTAGGGATGTCAAGATTATTAGGTGATTATTACGTGATTATTCCAAACACAATATAATCGTAAGAACAAAATAATAATAATCGTGACAATTTAGAAACAAAATTAACTTACTGGATAAAATATTGAAAAAAAGACGATCTATTTTTGCTGCAGATGTGTTTTATTTAAGATAAATACATTTTCTTGCTTTAGTGAGTAAATTTGTGATTTTGTGAGCCTTATTTTGGATAAAATCTGCAAATATCTGCAGGTCAAATAACAAATATTAATTTTGTAAAAAAAAAAAATACACATAAAAAATAAAAATATAAAATAAATACATATCAGCCTATCCCTAAACGTGACTGTTTTAGAAGCAAAAGTCTGCCTTTCAAATTTTAGAAAAAACACAATTTTAGAAGCAAGTTTGACAATTATTTTTCAAATACAAACTTTTTTAAAAACGAATGCAGCAGAATGTTTTGTCACATTAAGCTGGCTTTATTCAGAAAGTTTAATTTAATACAAAGTGGCATGTTAGTGAGAATGACTGTTGTTTGGTCGCGGCGATAGTAATCGTGAATAATCGCTAAATCGTGATATTTTGTCTCACAATAATCGCAATATGAAAATTTGATATCGTGACATCCCTAATCAGGAGTGTTGATTGTGGCCAATAAACTGTATAGAACAAATTGAACCAAATGTGCACTGCAAAAACAATATAGGCCTATGTAGATTAGTTTAAATTTACTTGGAATCAGAATTTGAATCCAGATTTGAGCTGTTTTCACTGGATAAGATTGAATTGCTTATGTAATGTAGAATATTTCACTGGTTTGAAGACATTTTTAACTGTTTAGAAGAGAATTTGTCAATAAAATAAAATAAATTTTAGACTGACATAAAGCTAATTTATTGAGTTCTAATAAAGACTAATGAGACAAACTGTACCTGATAAAGTGCCCAGTGTGCGTATGATTCTGTGCACGGCTTTAACTGTTTAATCCTTCTGTGTTCATGTCCCAATCTGAATGTTCTCTGATTCATGTTTACTCTCCTCTTTCTCTCTCAGGATGTTTGGTTTTGTGGCGCGTAGAACCGGCGGTAGTTCAGCGGGAAACATGTGTCATCTTTTCGCTGAAGTCGACCCGGAGCAGCCGGCCGTCGCCATCGTCAACTTCATCAACAAAGTCATGCTGGCGCCGCATTTACGCAGATAGAACCAGGACTAACGTTTAAACCCGGATACAGAAACCACTGCCAGTCTCCATGAAGATGTGTCAAAACCAATATTAAAGCCATATCATGATAACCTGTTCTCTCGTGATAAACTTAAGAGAATCCATCTGGACCTGCTACAGGCGATTGGTTTGCAGTCCGAGCCAGTGGTGTAAAGGTCCAATCACATCGCAGCAGGGCGGGTTGAGGAGGGGTGTTTGCAAAGACGACAGGAAGTAGCGCCTGAATCAAACAAAGCAAAGATGGCAGCTCCAGTGGATGTTTGTGTTTCTGAAGTGCAGAGGTGTCCATGTGTGACACTTTTTTCTTGTAAAAAGACAGTTATAATGAAGCTCGACAGTGGAAGGTTGCCCTGGTTCCAGAAGTAAATCACCCCATTGTAAAGTGCCATAGCCTTGTCGAAAAATAAAATACAATATTAAGAGTTTACAGACATATCGCAAGCTTGTAAGCCAAGTACTAACTCCGATCTATAGAGGGATTTTCGGTCGACGTCACTTTCCGCCCTACTGTGCATGCGTTATCCAGAAACTTCTTTGAATAAAACAACAAAACTGACCAAGAGCAGCTGTTTGGATCAGGTCTGAACTGGTCTGACAAACGTCTGTCTCCTGAAACTTGAGACAGTGTTTTTCTCGTTGTTTTTTCACCTGAATGTAACTTTTAAGAGTCGTAGGTCGAGTTTCATTCACAAATGTTGATTTAGCAGCAGAACTTTAGTTTTCTCACAGTGATAAACTCTTATAGTTCACTAACTTGTTTTCAATGTTGTGTTTATGAGCGGCGACTCTTTCTGCAGATCAGGTGTGTGCGCATAGACAGTTGTTTTCAGTCTAAAAAGCACATCTATAACATAAAGCTGTGCAGAAATGTCTTAATAACTTCATAGTTTAAAGCAAAAATAGGATTTTATGCAAGAATGTTGGACTCACCTTGCCTGGGATCCAAAACCCACGTTTCTGCAAACCGTGAAGAGTGGGTCTGGTCACCACGCCCTCCATCTGCGTTTCAGATCAAATCTGCATCGAACCGTCCAATTAGATTTGTTTATTTGCCTGACGCAGATGAAACAAAGGAGCTGATTGGTCGTCTGTCATTTAGACCAAAATCTAACTTCACTCACCTCACATTAAAATTGTTTTTTCTGCAGAAATCCGCCATGTATTTTTTTTGTCGGGAGCAGCCATGTTGGATTTTACACGGCGGAAGATGCTTGTCTCTGATTGGCTAATACATCTGTCAATCACAGCTACAGAAATCCGAAAGAGGGCAAGGACTCACCACAGAGCTGATTAGCTCCGAGGATGGTTTAAAACTTTTAGTATAATTTTTTTTCAAAAATGAACCAGGAAGTGGGCGTTCACTGTTGAGCTCCATAAGCTGAATGTTCATTTGCAAGAAAAATAAAGATACAATTGCATACGCCGTTACGATTTAATGCTGTGATTGGTTAAAGATGGGGCACCTGACATTTTTAGTTTGTCTAAACAACTTTGCATAAGCAGCACATTCTAACAAACATGAATCAAGAGTCAAATGCAGCGCTGTGAGTGGCTGGTCACCTCCATCCAATCAGCTCGAAGTATTTCATTAAACGTCCCACCTTTTCCCAAACACTTTCAGGGGAGAAGTTCCAGGTGGATAATATGGAACACAGACCGAGGTTAACATCATGAATTATTTCAGACGAAGCTGAAATAACGACAGACTTGTACCTTCAGACAAAACCAGTTTAAGAAACACCGGGCTGTAGTTTGCTCCAGATGCCCTCCCTCGACTGACAAGAGCATTTATTTGTGATAAAAAAAAAACTTTATCTAACGTGTATCTTTTGAGTGACACTGTGTTTGAGCTCACGTAAAGGCCTATGCACATTTTAATAAGCAGAAACTGGAATATTTATAGCCTTTGTATGTTTTTTTCTTGAACATTTTGTAAGATTTTCCAAAGCCGACTTGTAAATATTTGCATTTTTCTAGTGTTTTTCTTTTTGAAAGCTTGGAACGTAACGCAGAAGGTCTGAGACAAGTTGGTTTGATAAGAAAAGAAATGAACGAAAACTGACTTTGGAAGAGATCGAGAAGAAAGACAAACGTGTGATTAATAACATCCCCCAAAATACACAATTCACAGTTCAATTGTGGCGTTTTCTCTCGTATCTGAACATGTTTACGTGCTGTTGTTGCTGTCTTTTTCTGAAGATAAAAATAGTCAAAGGATCAGGTCAGTGTGGTTAGATTTAATCAATAAAAGTGATCAATTATTTGAGTAATGAGCACTGCTTCACAACAAGTATCTGAAACTAATGCAATGATCTGACTGAAAGTTAGACCTTGTCCACACAAAGACAAAACGAGGATAATTTTAAAACCGACTTGCATAAACATGAAGTTGTCTCAGGATTTGTGAGCGTCCACACGAATCAGTAAACCAGCCTGAAGCCATTGTAATGCCTGTAAATGACCAGAGTGCGGCGCTGTGACACTGACACAGAAAGTCACAAAACTAGAGGAAGACTTGACACTGAGCATGAGCAGAAAAGTTGTTTAATGCAAACAGAAAGATCTTTTAAAGGTACCATATTACACAAAACTGACTTCTTTGAGGTTTTATGTTAGAATGTTGTTAGCACAGCCAAAGCATCGTAAGAGTTGTGTCTTGCTTCATTAACAAATGTCTCATTCTACCTTATGATGTCATAAAGTGGTAGTTTTACAATCAACTGCTTTTTAGCCTAGATTGAAGAAGTTTACTTTAAATTTGTGTCATATTCAGACCACTAAACCTTCTTAAGTTGTTGTACATTTAATTTTATCTTTTGTTCGGTTCCGATTGCCTCAGAAAGTCTATTTAATTTTGAAGTGAATTGAGTGGCAAAAGTTTACATGAGGCTAAAACAAAAAGTGTAGCTTACAATTTGGACAATTACTAGGCTAAAATTATTCAAATGATTCTAGTGAAAGTGAATGAGGTAGAAAAACACGTGAAGCACATTTGGTGTTACCACATAGTGACATCATAAAGTTTTCACTTATTAAACAAGTGTGTTTTCGGTGAGGAAATGACACTGTGACATGGATCAAAAATGTGCATAATATGGGCTCTTTAAACTTACAAACATTCTGAATGAACAACATGGATCTAAAACTGACAGAAGAGACACAGGAAGTGGATTTATGCTTCAGATTCTTTGGAATATTCAAAACAGACTTATTGTAGTGAATTTATTTATTTTTCCCTGTTTTCTTTGGTTTATGGTGCAACAGTGAACATCATCTAAAGATCAGTACATTCTGCAGACGTGACTCTGGGCAGTGATGTCATCAGTGTAACCATAGAGACGCTAAACTGGAGTTTGGAAATCTTTTCGCTCTGGACCTGGTTTCAGAAATATTCATGTTCAGTTCTAAAACTCCTGCTTTGTGTAAACGATGTGTGGTTTAGGTAAAAAAATTTGTTCTGAAATGCCAGAGCTTGACTTTGTGTGGACAAGGTCTAAAAGAGTAATTACTTTTCCAGATTTATGGTACTTCAATGAATATACAAAATCAAATATAGATACTCTTATATGCAGTTTTATGATTACAAACTCTTTGGCAATAACCACAATGCCAATGTGGCCTTATTGGGAAGTCAGATTTCTCTTTACTCTGTTACTGTGCACTTCAAACTGAATCATAACTGAGTAAATTTGTAATTTTGAGGTAAAAAACAATGCAAAGGCTAATGTCATGACTCTTGTCTAGTTTATATGCAACATTACTATGAATTACTTTGATTGTTTCTGATCACAAACACTTGCTTCTGTCAGACCAATCACACTGCTCTTCCCCACTCTCACCCCCTCCTTTCACTGTTTCCTTTACTCTTTCACTAGTACATGTTTGACCTGTCATGGGTCTAACTTAATGTAGCTTATCTAACTTTACATTTGCCTAAAAACTAAATCATGTCCCAATAATGTTGTTAATGTTGCATTAGATTAAATTGCAAGACTGTTATTTGCGTTGTTAAAGCTATAAACAATACACATTATTGTTATTATTATTGTGTAATTAAAAAGGTAAAAACACCGACCTTAATCTACACAACATGATTATTTACTTTTTAGAAAATGACAGTAAACGTCTCTAAGAGAAACTGTTACATTTCTATATCACCTCACAGTATCTCTGCACCAAGTCTAATCACACAAGCAAAAAGAAAAAATGTTGTTTAAAAGACTAAAAACTGTTGTAAAAACAGCCTGTTCTAAATTATATCTTTATTAAATCTAAAAACAGAAAACTGTGTTAAAACTGTGATGATTAAAGTCCTGATGTGTTTTATTTAAAAAATTATTTGTGTAAAACTGGGTCCAAGTGTGAGACTGACCACGAGCCATTGCCTTAAAACAAAACATGAAGTATTAGACTCGATGGTACATTTGTATTGGACTCTATGGTACATTTGTATTTGACTCGATGGTACATTTGTATTTGACTCAATGGTACATTTGTATTTGACTCAATGGTACATTTGTATTAGACTCAATGGTACATTTGTATTAGACTCAATGGTACATTTGTATTTGACTCGATGGTACATTTGTATTGGACTCGATGGTACATTTGTATTTGACTCAATGGTACATTTGTATTAGACTCAATGGTACATTTGTATTAGACTCAATGGTACATTTGTATTTGACTCGATGGTACATTTGTATTTGACTCAATGGTACATTTGTATTTGACTCAATGGTACATTTGTATTAGACTCAATGGTACATTTGTATTAGACTCAATGGTACATTTGTATTTGACTCGATGGTACATTTGTATTGGACTCGATGGTACATTTGTATTAGACTCGATGGTACATTTGACTCGATGGTGTTTTTGACTCGATGGTGCCATGATAAACAATGGTGCTTTTCAGTAGAGTTTGTACGTTTTCTATGAGGCAGTATTAGACGCAGCACTCGTGTGCTTTTTTCATATTTGTATTTTTTTTGTAAAGAACTTAATATATTTTACACTTTTGTGGTGGATGAGATGAAATAAAGTTACTGTATGAACTGTAAATGTATAATGTTCTTATTACAACAGCATGAATAATGTAGAATAAATGAGTATAATTACCCAAGTAGTAATATTATAATATCTGAATGTTTTTATTGATACAGAAGCACAGAGAAACATTTAAGTTAAGCCTTTCAAAGTGCTACTCTCATTATTCTTTTCTTCCACAAGTGTTAGGCCACCTGTAGCTGCAGCTGCCCTGGGGCAGACTGATGGAAGAGGCTGACAGTGCGACATCAGCCCTTCAAACACCACACACACACGCACCGCTTTCATACAAGGCAATGTATTTATTTTATGTATTTATTTTATTTGATAGGGACAAGTACGCACATTAAACATGTAGCATACTACAACATTTATAGCCTTGGCTAATTTGCAATGTCCGTCCCTAGAAGGGCTTTTACAGAGAAAAAAATTACATTAACAGCAAGAATAATTTATACAGTGCATAGCATACAGTACAATGTGAATGTACACAAATTTGTGTTCTTTTTAAGTTCATGTTTAAAACTACCCCAGTCCAGGTTCAGTTTTAGCTCAGGGCCCAGAGAGTTCCACAGTTTAGCGCCCTGGACAGAGAATACAGACTGTTCAAAAGAAGATTTTCTCAGGGGCACATTCACATTTCTATTTGAAGACCCTCGTGTGATGGAGCCCACAGCTCTCAGTGGGACTATGAGCTCGCTGAGTACACCTGGGGCTCTATTATTTAGGCACTTATACATCAAATGTGAAGCGTCTTGTTTAAAATACCAGTTTCTGTTAGAGTGACCAGACATTCCCATTTAACTGGAAGAGTCCGTATTTTGAGCCCTGAGTCCCCTGTATCCAAATCCACCTATTTGTCACAATTTTACAAGACGTGACTAAATACATAAGAATGTTCTTATTTACTTGTTATTTTCACCAAAACTCCAGTTTCCCAGTTTTAAATTTTAAAAATCTGGTCACCCTAGTTTCTGTTTCAAGAGGCCCATTTATTTTAGGCAACTGGAGACAATGAAGTAACCTTGTAAACCGTACCCTAACCCATTTAAACGAAAATCTTTAAATGCCAAAACAAGAAAATAAATAATAAAAATTCCTGTGTAAACTATTATAGGTTATAACCCAAAACTTATTATGTAAGAGGCCTAGTAGCCTATCAGTAGGGAAGCATAAGTGTAGGCCTAATGAGTTCTTCTAAAGCTGGTTTAGTTTATTTGCCACCTGTCCATTTCAACTTCAGCATTTGTCTCGTAAAATCTCCTAAACAGTGAATAGTTTGTTAGTAATTAAACCAGTCTCTACAATAACTCACTGTTATGTGAGTGGTTTTAGTTTTTATTCTTTTATTTTTGTTCCTCCGTGAAAATCTTCTACGTCACCTTTGCTTCTATTCAGGTACTTTTCTCTCACAAACTTTTCAAAGTCTCCATGTGATTTCTTTATGGATGTTCCCAAAAGGACGAGGTCCCACCGAGATTTGAACTCGGATCGCTGGATTCAAAGTCCAGAGTGCTAACCATTACACCATGGGACCAGATACGACTGACGAGGTACAAATCACACTATAAAAACAAAGACAACAGATGCAGGTTTTATGTCATATTATTTTTATTTTATTTGACAACATCTTGTTAAATTATTATGACCGGAAGAACTAACAAAGTGGCTGAAAATGATCTACTGTTTGAAACGAAACGTAAAGCATCGAATCTGACGTAACCTCACGTTAACGGTTTAACCTAAATATTTAAATATCTAGCTTTTTTGGACGCAAACGTAAAAACAAATCACACCAAGGCCACGTACACATTCTGTAAAATAGCCATGCAGTTGTATTTTTGTTGTGTAAATAAATATAATGGTAGAAAATCGTGTTTGTGTGGAACGTACGCAAGCTAGCCACAGCAGCTAACCAGGCTACGTATCTGACGCAACGTTACGTGACCTTTCAAAACAAGAGCTGGAACTTCAAAATAAAAACGCCGTATTTTCGTTCTAAATGTGTAAATAACGTTGCCCGAAAACATATATTGCAATAAATGATTCCCTTATTAAAAATTAACCATGATTATTTTCTTTTGCAAAGCCAGAGTAAGTTTAGATTTTAGTTTTTGTATTCTTGTTTTTCCTGTGCCCAGCAGAGGACGCCAGAGTTTCACAAATAGAATCTTAAATGTTACCAGTGAAAATGTAAAAAGAAAAGAAAGTAAGGAAAACTAGTCTACTTAAATTGGTAATTAAACATGACATATCAGTGACTACTTTTTGTGCATTTTAAAACCTAAAATTGATCTAAATGTTTCAAAGCTTGGGTATCTGAAATCCATTGCATTTTTTTCCTATTAACATTGTACTTTGCTATGAAATATTTATTTATTTATTTGACAGGGACAATGCAATCAAACATAGTTACAAGCAAAGCATGCAGCTGATGCGACGCATATAGAGTGTATAGCTACTGCTAATTTTCAACTCCTGTCCTGGTTGGGCTTTTCCCTACAGATAAAATATAACAATAAAATGTTAATATTTACAACAGTGCAGTTTCATATTTTACATGTACACACTCAACACTCTCGCATAAACACGCTGCAATATTTACAAATGGGCACAGCTTTGATTCATTTTTAGCCAAGCCTTGAGCTTTGTGGTGAACAACTTTAGCTCTGATATGCTCTTGAGTTCAGTGGGAAGTGAGTTCCATAGATTACCATATTTACAAGAAAAAGCAGACTGTCCGAATGTGGTTCTGCGGTGTGGGATTGCACAGTTGTTACTTGCTGTGCTTCTAGTGACTCTGCTGCTGGTTTGTCTTTGAACACATGTACGTAGTGGCTCTGGTGCTAGATTGTTCATACATTTGAAAAGAAGTTTAAGAGAGTATAATTTGGCAAAGCTCTCAAAACTTAGCAAATTATACTTCTTAAGTATATTGCAGTGATGATACCGCATTGGTTTTTATCCATAATTTTAATTGCTTGATTGTAAAATGAACCAATGCTCCTGATGACAGAGGGAGCAGCCTGGGACCAAAAATATTTCACAAATTAAAACAGTGGTGATTTCTGTGGTGACTTGACTCATTACTCATTTGGATTACAAAAATAAAATGCATTTAAACAATCTTTGTTTTAGCTGCTTTCAGTTGGATTGAAAAAACATTGGTTTGTGGAATAATGTGACCCAGTGCACAAATGATAAGCAGCAGATTTATATTGTGTCTTTGATTCTTCATGTATTTCAAATAATCACACGGGTAATGCAGGACACGAATTTGCTCAAACATTAGGACTAGGACGAGAGACCAGAGATTGAAAAGTAAGTTCACTATTCAAGTAAAAGTACAGTTACTTGTGTAAAAAAATACTCTGATAAAAGTGAAAGTCCTGCTGAAATGTATTTACTTGAGTAAAAGTATCAAACTGAATGTGTGCCGCGGTTTGCCCAGGTCTGATGTAGACACAGATAATTGCAGGGGCGTAGTATCAAATTCCGGGCCCCAGGTACAAACTTTGGTGATGGGCCCCCTAATACATGATCTTGTGTTTTATTGATTTAGTTCACTCTAGTTATTTTTCTATTCATTTGGGTTTTATTTCCTTCTGGAATATTCATATACAGGTTACTAAATTAATTTCTACTTTCCTCCCATAAATAGTGTTGCGTTTACGTTACGTAGGGAATTTGAATGCTTTATAATGCCACCTTTCAAGATTTTTATCGCCATAATCGACTACAAAACCACTGCATTTACTCAAATAGAAATGAGAAGAAAATGAAATAAAACTCACTCTTTCACATATTTGCTAACTTGTCTAAAGGATATCAAAAACACACTTTACAGTACACATTATAGTGTTGAAGTTGTGATATTTATTGATAATATTAAAGTTAATATGCACATTTGTTGAACTGATCATTTGAGTCAAACCCTGGCTATTTGTTCACTGAAAACTCTTGCTCATATTATTATAATTTAGAGCTATTGTGTTTGTTAATTATTTAGCCAATTAATATCCCTATCTTTTCAGCCATTTGCTACAATTTATAGGAGAGATGGAGCTCTCTGATATCACAAGTAATTACATTTAGAGGAACAATGGGGGCCCCTTTCCTGCCCTGGGCCCCGGGGAAACTGGCACCATTTACCCCCACAGTTCGACGCCCCTGGATAATTGTATAAAAATGACAAAGATGGTCTAAATTTGTTCTCTGGTTTTAGGAGGTCTTGGAGAGGTGATCTTTATTATTCCAGAGTCACTGGGGAGCTGAAAGGTGGTGAGGACTAAAGTACAGAAGAATCAAGACAGGACTGATCCGGTTTGAACGAGCTGAGAGGTAAAACCCAGCTCTAAACTAGACTCATAAAAGACTCTGAACTAGACTAAACCAGACCAGGAGCTTTGTGTGGGAAGAGTCAGACTCCAACGGTGAGGGTCATGGGTGTGGTTATGAGAGAGGGAGGGGGAGAGAGAGGGAAAAGAGGGAGAGAGAGAAGGAAGAGAGAGAGAGAGAGAGAGAGAGGGAGAGAGAAGAGAGAGAGAGGGAGAGAGAGGGAGAGAGAGAGAGAGGGGGAGAGAGAAGAGAGAGAGAGGGAGAGAAGAGAGAGAGAGGGAGAGAGAGGGAGAGAGAAGAGAGAGGGGGAGAGGGAGAGAGGGGGGGGAAGAGAGTGAGAGAGAGAAGAGAGAGAGGAGAGAGAGGGAGAGAGATAGAGAGAGGGGAGAGAAGGAGAGAGAAAGGGAGGAAGGGAGAGAAAGAGAGAGAGGGGAGAGAGAGAGGGGGGGAGAGAAGGAGAGAGAGGGAGGAAGGGAGAGAGAGAGAGAGAGAAAGAGAGAGGAAGGGAGGGGAGAGAGGGGGGGAGAGAGAGAAGGGAGAAAGAGATAGAGCAGAGAGAGAGAGGAGAGAGAGAGAGAGAGAGGAGAGGGGGGAGAGAGAAAGAGGAAGGGGAAGAGTGAGGGAGAGGGAGAAGGAAGAGAGAGAGAGGGAGGAGAGAGAGTGTGTGAGGGGGGAGAGAGAGAAAGAGAGAGAAGAAAGAAGGAAGAGAGAAAGGGAGAGGAGAGAGGGGGAGAAGGAAGAGAGAAAAAAGGGAGAGGAGAGAGAAAGAGAGAGGAGAGAGAAAAGAGAGAGAGGAAAAAGAGAGAGGAGAGAGAGAAAGAGAGGAAGGGAGAGAAGAGAGAGATGGAGAAAAGGAAGAGAGAGCATGAGAGGAGAGAGGAAAAAGAGAAGAGGAGAATGAGAAGGGAGAGAGAAAGGAAAAGAGAAATATAGAAGAGAGGGAGAGGGGGGGGTATAGAATGGAGAGAGAAAAGGAAGGGTCAGGCTCAGGGGCCTAATAAGTGAGGGTCATGGGTGTGGCTAGAGTCAACATTCAACAGGGAGAGAAAGAGAGAGAGAGGGAGAGAGAGAGAGAAAGAGAGAGGGGGAGGGAGAGAGAGAGGAGAGAGAGAAAGGAGAGAGAGTAGTGTGAGAAAGAGAGAGAGAAAGAGAGAGAGAGAAGGATCAGGCTCAGGGGCCTGTAGCTAATGTCAACATTCAACAGAGAGAGAGAGGACAGAGAAGAGAGTGATTAAGAGAGAAAAAGACAGGGAGAGGAGAAAGAGAGAAAGGGAGAGAGGAAAGAAAGCAAGAGAGAGAAGAGAGAAAAGTGAGAGAACAAAAAAGAGACAGAGAAAGAGAAGGAAGACAAAGAGAAAGCGGGAGAGAGGAAAGACAGAGCGTGAGGAGAGAGAGAGAGAAAAAGAGAGAGGTGAGAGAAGGAAGAAAAAAGAACAAAGATGGAAAGAAGGGAGAGAGGGGGTAAAGGTATAGAGAGAGGAAAGAGAGCAAAAAAGAGGAAGGGAGAGAGAGAGAGAGAGAGAGAGAAAGAGGAAGAGAGAGGGGCCCTGTGCATCCTGTCGATCCTGCAGGAGAGGCCCAAACAGAGAGAGAGGAATCTGAGCCTGAACCAGGACCAGGACTAGACCAGGACTACAACAGGACTAAACAAAAACCCTGATGAACAGATGAAAAGGAGACTTGGGTCAAACTGGGCGGGAGCGGTAAAGGTAGAACGGGATGATGTCATGGGGGCAGACGGAGGACAAGAAGAACAAAACAAAAACTGAACAGAAACAGAGAAAAATGCATTTACGTGTTATTCATTTTAGCTGCCAAACGTGTGTGAATATATGTTGTTATTGTCTGGACGTTCTGTGGGTTCTTTATGTTTATTGTAGAGTGAATTAATGAAGTATTGTTTAGTGTCGTTTTTTTTCCTTTTGAAGTGCAGTCCTCTTTGTGTCTGGAATGTCTTTGTTTGGTTTAAATATTGACTCAAAGTGTGTTTTTACGGTGGTCCAGATGGAGGCCAGAGTCACTGAAAGCAACAGGAAGCAAACGTACAGATCTAAACATATTCTTTTTAGAGTTTTTATCTACGTTACAACAGTGTCTCTGAACATTAGTTTAACCAAGGTTGTATTTAAATTGATTTATGCATGTTTGAATTACCTTGTATTGTTCTGCAGCTGATGAAAATCCCTGTTGTCACCTACCACCTATCCCCTCCCTTTTGTCTGTTTATTTGTGCTTGGATAAAACAATCAGATTCCAAGCATATGGGTTAAAAATTGCAGTTCAGCCATGTTTCTCTGCTCCAAAACTTAGAATTCAAACTTTCCTGCTAATTAAAGTGAAGTTTTGCCATGAAGGGGCGGGGCTTATTATGTCTGCAGTTTTGAACAGGAAGTCAAAGGACATGTTAAGCTTCTCTCAAAGTGGGACCATTTTGACCATTGGTTATTTGACAGGTTTTCATTAAGTAAATAATAATAATTTTGTTTTAATTTTTTATGTAATATATACTACTAATGTGCCTCTAAAAAATGTAAAAAAAAATTGCAGCCCAAGATAAGATGGAACTTGGAAAAATAGCTTAAATCATGACCAAAAGTGTGACATTTTTATCCAGCAATAAACATGATGTAATGTCCTCATGTAAACTCGATAAAATACTGCATTGAAACACAATAAAATAAAGAATAATGTTGGAAAATATGTTTGCATTTCGTTTTTCTACTTTTTGTATTGAGTTTTGCTAAAATGAAGCCGAGTTCCTGGGTATCCGGATGTAACTGTTGGCGTCCATATAAGTTACACACGGAACTGATCAGTTTTATCAGCAAGTGAAGACTTTTCAACGCTCAGGAACCTTGCAGCGGATAAACACCACTGATGTGTGTATTCAGAGATAATATCTCAAAAATCAACATTTTATTTAGTATACAGCAACTCTCTCAGATAAAACATGTGGTCCAGTTGGTGTCCAGTTGGTGTCCATGTTACATGCGGAATTATGCTGCATTGAGAGCAATTGAAATCGAAATTGAAATAGCTATATTGGAAAAAATAGTTGTGCATCTTTCTTGACCATTATAGATCCTGTCAGTACACTTCTCAAAGAGGGAAATTAACCTAAAAATAAAACAATTGCTGCAGTTTGAATTTTCAGGCTGGATGTCACACTTTATAGTCCCACTTTATTATATTATTAGTATTTATTTATTGTATGTTTTACAAAATACATTTGCAATAATGACAATTTGTTACATCAGTGACTAGAGTCCAGCCCTCCTCCTTGTCCCGGTTAGAGAGCCCGATCTCACAAGAAAGCGTACATTTACCACGACATTACACAACATGTAAATTAGGTATGATTAGCACGAGTTTACGGCCGTCCTGTGTAATTATAGTACGCGTCACAGTCCCCATTCATTTGAATGGTGGTTGTTAAAATGTGTTCTTATTTATGAATATTAATGAAATCCTGATTCTAATCTTAACCTGCCCCAAGCCCCAGACCTAATCTTACACATTTTAGTAACTTTATGCCTAAACTTACCTGTTTCACCTGAAGAAAACGTCCCCATGTGGCTTCAATTAAAACTCGTGTTTTTTTAACGCTGTGAAATCTCGTGTCATTTTTAGGCTTTTTCATATCGTGCTAAATGCACGGCGTAACATAAGTACTAAAAATAGCTCTGAAGTCGTAGTCCAAATACGCTGTTTTTGTGTCGTGGTAAAAGTACGCCCTCTAGTGAGACTGTGTTGGAGCCGAATATGGTCTGAATATGGCTGATGCTTAAAATGCCCATGACAGGTTGAACTACTCATTTCACAAAGAGGTAGTTAAATATTTAAGGTTTTACTCAACATTTTTCAAATTTAATTCCAGTTTGGCCATTTTTAGCCTTTAAATTTTACTTCCTGTTCATCAATCATGACATCACGCTAGGTAGTTGCCTAGCGACCATTTAATAAATTGGGCTCAAACTCTTCATTATTTTTTAACTCAAGCCATAAAAATACACTAGAACTCACTTTTTTGTGTGAAATGTGTTTAAAGGGCCATAAAAATCAGTTAATTAAAAATGTGTTTGTCTCCCTAGTGTGATTTTAATTTTAATTGACCTTTATTTAACCAGGGAAGTCCCACTGAGATTCAGAATCTCTTTTGCAGGGGAGCCCTGGGGGAAGGGTCAGGGGAGGCATTAATGGACATGTTTTTAGTTGTAGGAGGAAACCGGAGTACCCGGAGGAAACCTACGCAGACACGGGAAGAACATGCAAACTCCACATAGAAAGGCCCCAGGCGGCCCGGGAGTCGAACCCAGGACCTTCTTGCTATGAGGCCAGAGCGCTAACCGCTGCGCCACCGTGTCATCAGTTTAGAACGCTGCTCTACTTCCTGGTATATTTTCAACATATTTTCACATTTTTCTCCACAAATTTGTTCTTGAATAACGTAAAGCTATCATTTATAATTACAACAGGTATTAATCTACCAAACTAAATAAAATTTGAAAATAGTTCAAACCTGTCATACGCACTTTAAAGCCATAAAGCTTGACAAAAAAACAAAACACCTGATGTTTCTTAATTGCAGAACGCTTTTTTGTTGTCACGGCAACACTACAGACTTAAGATAGCTTCCTTGCTATAGCAGCAGTTGGAGTTTTAGACAATTTTTTTTCTGTCGCACAACAAATAATTCACTCAACACTTGGACTAAAAAAACATCTTTTTTAAGCAGAGAAAGATGCTGAGTGATCCTATAAAGAAACAGAATTGCTAATGTTGTTTTTCTGCTTTTCTACCACTGTTTACCGTATTTTCTCATTTTATATGTCACATACAATCTGTATTCAGCAGTAGTTGTGGTTGTTTATAAATATCGTCATTTTTGTTGCTGCTTTTTCCTGTTTTAGTCGTATTTTGACTGTTACAGGATACGTTTTCTTTCTCTCCATTTACTCTCATTCATTTTTGCCACTCAATGCTAATATTTAGAACGCAGTCATGTCATTTGCTCTTTAAAATTCCATCTTTTGAACGTGACTAATCCTTAAAACGAAGCTAAAAAATCCATAAATCCACATCCTCACTAGACCATTATCATTACAACGTTCTGAATTCCTTCTATAAATAGCGCGTTCTTCCTCGTGCGCTCCTCGTGAACGTAAATCCTATGGCAACAACAACACCAGCAGTGCACGCGCCCTCCCCCACGCTCAGCTCAGCCTACCACGCACTGCGGAGCGGACACACCCCTCGCGCACATCCGGGCCACTCTCCACAAATGTGTCAATATACCACGCGCGTGTCCTACTTACGCGCGCGGCGAAAACACGGCGCTAACATCATCGCGGACACGAGATTACAAACTGGATTATAGTCAAACGTAACGGGATCACATCGGTTTAAATCATCATTATGTTCTGATTTATGAGGCTTATTTCATTAAAGGAGACATGGACCAGAGTCAGGACTAAACCTGGACCAGAGTCAGGACTAAACACGGACCAGAGTCAGGACTAAACGTGGACCAGAGTCAGGTCTAAACCTGGACCAGAGTCAGGACTAAACACGGACCAGAGTCAGGACTAAACATGCACCAGAGTCAGGACTAAACACGGACCAGAGTCAGGTCTAAACACGGACCAGAGTCAGGACTAAACGTGGATCAGAGTCAAGACTAAACACGGACCAGAGTCAGGACTAAACACGGACCAGAGTCAGGACTAAACATGGGCCAGAGTCAGGACTAAACGTGGACCAGAGTCAGGACTAAATGTGGACCAGAGTCAGGGCTAAACATGAACCAGAGTCAGGACTAAACGTGGATCAGAGTCAGGACTAAACGCGGACCAGAGTCAGGACTAAACATGAACCAGAGTCAGTACTAAACGCGGACCAGAGTAAGGACTAAACGCGGACCAGAGTCAGGACTAAACATGGGCCAGAGTCAGGACTAAACACTAACCAGAGTCAGGTCTAAACACGGACCAGAGTCAGGACTAAACGTGGACCAGAGTCAGGACTAAACGTGGACCAGAGTCAGGACTAAACGTGGACCAGAGTCAGGACTAAACACGGACCAGAGTCAGGACTAAACACAGACCAGAGTCAGGACTAAACATGCACCAGAGTCAGGACTAAACGTGGACCAGAGTCAGGACTAAACACGGACCAGAGTCAGGTCTAAACACGGACCAGAGTCAGGACTAAACGTGGACCAGAGTCAGGACTAAACGTGGACCAGAGTCAGGACTAAACACGGACCAGAGTCAGGACTAAACGTGGACCAGAGTCAGGACTAAACACGGACCAGAGTCAGGACTAAACACGGACCAGAGTCAGGACTAAACACGGACCAGAGTCGGGACTAAACGTGGACCAGAGTCAGGACTAAACGTGGACCAGAGTCAGGACTAAACACAGACCAGAGTCAGGTCTAAACACGGACCAGAGTCAGGACTAAACACAGACCAGAGTCGGGTCTAAACACAGACCAGAGTCGGGACTAAACGTGGACCAGAGTCAGGACTAAACACGGACCAGAGTCAGGACTAAACGCGGACCAGAGTCAGGACTAAACGCGGACCAGAGTCAGGACTAAACTGGACAGAGTCAGGACTAAACGTGGACCAGAGTCAGGACTAACGGACCAGAGTCGGACTAAACGGACCAGAGTCAGGACTAAACCTGGACCAGAGTCAGGACTAAACCTGGACCAGAGTCAGGACTAAACGTGGACCAGAGTCAGGACTAAACGAGGACCAGAGTCAGGACTAAACCTGGACCAGAGTCAGGACTAAACGTGGACCAGAGTCAGGACTAAACGTGGACCAGAGTCAGGACTACAGTTTCAGCCTTAAAGCAGCCGTCTAGATTCAGAAGTGTAATATTTTTATGAGTTTAAGTATGCCGATATGCCTCCCTGTATCGATACTAACAAGTCCGTCACGATATATCCTGATATCGATACATCGAGTACAGCTCTACCTTGTGGTAAATATTTATCTAGATGCAAAGACAATTTACACACAATGGACACAGTTTGGAGTTCAAACAATCATTCTCAACCTTCTGTTGTTGCGACCCTCAAAATAACAATGGTAGACCTTCGCGACCCCCAAACACAAATAGTCTACCCACCCAGTGATCAAGCAGTCTTTAGCCTAATGTTTGATAGTATGTTGAAGCCATAAGTAAGGCTTTTAATCTATCATTACAAATGAAAAAGATCAAACCTTGTTTAAGCTATCAATGTTAGACTTCACACATCATCAGGGGACCCCCAGATTGAGAAACCACTGATATTATGATTTGTCAAATCATATCTGTGTCATTTTATGTGGATTTCATGTTCACTATTTTGGTAAAATATGTATTAACCTGTCATAAGTCTGATGCTGGAAACTGCTTTATGCTGTGAGTAAGTGTGTGTTCAGTTTAGACTGAACATTTCGTTCAAAAATAGCTTTTTAAATAGGATTATATGGCCCATAGAATATCAATGGACTGCGTGTTTTTCTACAACAGAAAGTCATTTGTTCATTCACATCAAAGAGAGAGAGAGAGAGAAAGAAAGAGGAAGAGAGAGAAAGAAAGAGCTAAAGAGAGACAGAGAAGAGAAAGAGAGAATAAGGAGAGAGAAAGAAAGAGAAGGATAGAGAGAGAAAGAAAAAAGAAGAGAGAGAAAGAGAATGGGGAGAAAGAGAGAGAGAGAAAGATAGATAACGAGGAGAGAGAGAAAGAAAGTAAAGAGAAAGAGAGAAGCGACAGAGTGAAAAGAGAGCAGGAGAGAGAATAAGGAGAGAGAGAAGAGAAAGAGAGAAAGAAGAGAGAAAGAAAGAGAATAGGGAGAGAGAGAGAGAGAAAGAGGAAACAGAAAGAGGAACGAAAGCGAGAGAGAGAGAGAGAGAGAGAGAGAGAGAGAGGAGAGAGAGAGGGCGAGAGCAGAAGGTCCGTGTCGCTTTAACGCTCACGCGGTCAGAGTTGTTTACCTCTCGGTTACCTCTGACGTCAGGACACACCCCTGCTCCGGTGGGCGTGGCCGTGAGTGATGGGCAGAGCCTGGGCCAATCACAGCGCGCAGAGGCAGGGAGAGATGGTGTGTGATTGGCTGCGGAGGGGGCTGGTGGGAAATCCCTTTTTTTCTCTCTCCTTAGCGGAGACGGCGCTGCTGCAGCCCAGGCGTTTGGTCCGGGGGAGGGGCGGCGCGTCACGGTGTTGTTGACCGAGTGAGTGAAACACGAGCATCCTGCTGAACACACAATACTGCATCGAATAGAAATAATACTGCTGAGAATTAATAGACGTGGCTGGTGATTAAAAATAACTGTAAATGTGTTAGTGTGAGCATAAAAAACAACAACATCAACATAAATAAAAAGTCTTTATAAATGTATTTGTAGCTTAATAGCTCTGCACATACAATTTGTTCACTTAATATTAAACCCAGAATTGGTATAACAACATTGGTATAAAAAATTGCATTGCAGAATATAAAAAAACAGTTCAAATAAAAGGCTGGGCTTATGAAAATAAAGTCAAAATAAAAAAAACACTCATTAATGTGAGAAAAAAAAGTCATATTTTTCTGAGAAGCTGTTTTATAGAATAAACTTGAAGTTTTTGGAGATTAAAATCGTAATTTTACGCAAAATATGATAAAGACTTGGACTTGATCTGACTCAAATGTTTGCATAAAAACACACAATAGATGTTTTTATTCATAACAATGTTCCATGATCCAAATTACAATTTTAATCTCATAAAACATCAACTTTAATATTGAAATATTGCTTTTTATGGCTTTGACTTTATTATTCATTGTGAATTTAAAGGGGCACTATGTAAGAAAAACAAACAAACAAAGTGATTTCCACTTTTGAACACCAGAGGGAGCCATTCACATGCATTTTGCCTATTAAGCCTGATGCCATCTAGCGTCAATAATCCACATTCCGGCCGTAATAAAACATTTCGAATAAGTATAAATGAATCACAATTGATGTGGATTGGTTAACAGTGCTCTCTTAAGTATTCATGTTGTAAAGAATAAATATGATTTAAATGTTTGTGGACTATATGTGATAATTAAAATTCCTCTCAATCTTACACAGTGTCCCTTTAATCTCAAAATGTTACAAGTTTATTGTCGTAGCCCAAGTTTTTATCTCTTAAACTTCATCATGCATTTCTGCTTCTCATAATCATGACTGGGGCCCCAGGTCTGTCTTAAAATATCCTCATTAGATGTTTAGTTAAATGCTTTAAAGCGAACCCTGGATATAATCACATGTTTACCCTAAAACACTTATAATCTCATCACTTATATAAATACAGGACAAATACCTTGGAAGTATTTGTAGTTTTATCAAAATAGTGTCTTAAAGAAATTACATGGAGGCTGCCATTTTGCGCCGGTTATGATATAAAATAGTGTTGTCAAGGTAACAGGTAACGAAGCAACATGAACTCCTGAGATAAACTTGTCATTTTGAGCTGGAGTTTGGCCAAATGCAGGAAGATGATGTGGAATAATCAAGAGGAAGAGGCAAGACCTGGACACTGTCAGTGGTGTTTTTGTGGCAACTGTTCACAGATGAAATTGTGGGAGTAACCATGGAAACACTATTTTATGTCATCAACCAAAATGGCGGCCCCCAGTGGCTTGAAAACAACATAAACAATGACGATTTATAAAAAATAGTGAGCAGTTATATATTTGATTGTAATTTATTTTAATAAGCATGACGAGTACTAGTGTTTTAGCCAGATTTGTCTTCATGTTCAGGGTTCCCTTTAAATGTCATCAAAAGTCACAACCAGTATGTATAAACCTGCATCATAATGGCCTATATAACACTCTGGCCTCATAGCAGTTCGATTCCCAGTTGAACCGAGGTCTTTCTAAGTGGAGTTTGCATGTTCTTCCAGTGTCTGTGTAGGTTTCCTCAGGTTACTCTGGTTTCCTCTACCACTAGAAACATGTTCATTAATGCCTCGCCTCTCCCAGGACTCATCTGCAAAAGTGATTCTGAATCTCAGTGGGACTTTAAATAAAGGTCTATTAAATATAAAATCTGTTACAAGCATCTCTGCCTTTGTTGTAATTGTCCTAATAAACATAACCTTAACCTTACGAGTGGGTTAGCTGATTTTACACTTATACAAACACGATTTAGGTTTGAAATATGACTCTTAATTCTTTCAACACAATCTCATTATTGGTGGCAAAAATTGTTTAAAAATCATCTCTTACAAACAGCAAAGTGAAACTGGAGTGGACCAATCAAAGCTGCGCTGTGATTGGTCGTGTGGGGGTAAGTTTTCGGTATCAGTAATTATATTTGATTCATTCATTCATGTTTGAGTAATCTTGTATTTTCAACAAGAAGTCGGAGGTCTGAGTGGGTGAGAAGAGAAGAGGCAGGTGGCATCTGGACGACAGGTCAGCTCGACATTAAAGTCTCCATCTAGTTCTGAGAAATCTAAACTCGCACTGAAAAGTTTGTCCCTAATGTTACACTATCTATCTGGAAAAAAAAAAAAAGTATAATTACTATTTTTTTTTCTGATGTTGATTGATCGAAAGTGGCTTAACAAGTCTTGGCTTATCCTAAAATCCTGAACTGAAACTAGCTTCATCTCCAACTTAAGCCTCAAGTGGTTCCATGAAAGAAATAAGCCTGGGTCTGAACAACGATAATTCAAGCTTGAAGTTTAATCTGCGCTATGAGTGCGTTCCCGCTGAATGTGACGAGGCCAGATCAAAGGAGCGAAGACTTGACACTGTTCACCACACTCTCAGAGACGAGGCTGCTTTAAACGGAGAGGATTTATCATTGTATTTGTGAGTCGACTATAAACATTTTCTAATGCAATGCACGATTTTTAACACCGCATGTGGAACCACAGTCACAAAGTTTTAACACAACACTTCACAAATGCAACAAGAACTGACCAATCAGAGCAGAGCGTGTGTGGATGTGGTTTGACAGGATCAGAGATGAGTGACAGAGATGTGATGAAGTGTTTCTGTGACAAAAGCAGAAACACGACTGCACAGCTTCCTTTCACACTTTGTTCATGCTTTCTCCGAGAAAGATTCATCTAGATAAACAGTTTGTAAATATGTAAGCTGGTCTAAATACACGTGCAAGGTAATTTTGCTGATATATAGGCTAGGCCTACGTGGCTCTTTGAGCAGCCTATACCTTACGTCTGCTCTTCTAGACCCGTCTGTCCACAGCAAGAGCGACTCTTTGTATCACGTGAATAAAAAGTTACTTTATTTGTGTTGGGACAGACTAATTTACACAACTGTGGAAGTGTGCGGGAATAAACGTGAGATTTAAGCATTTCTTTAGATGTTTTTTGAGACAAAGCTAAAATAATCCTGACAGTTAGCCTGGTCCAAACCAGGTTTATGTCTGTGTACTTGTTACTACAACTCAGAGCCAACTGGCTAAGCGCGTTAGTGTAACGGAAAAGAAGATTTCTTAAGCCTCGATTGGCCAAATAAGCCAAGCTTTGGCTTTATCTCGCTTCATGGAATACCCCCATTGTTTGTTACTAGCGTTTGTGAAAAGTCAACAATTCTTGTTGGTGTAATTCCTCATTCGTCCAGGAGGGATCCATTGTAGAAAGACTTCTACTGTAAATGTAGCTCAACAATGATCGCCCACTTCTTGGTTCGACAAGCTCTGGTTCCCATGTTAAATAAATAAAAGTTTGAAAACGTTCTCAGGGCTAATCAGCTATGTGGTGAGTCAGGAGCATAAGACCTATATTTTTGTTAAAAATCCGTTTTTGCAGCTTTAAAAACTTCAAAATTATTAAGACATTTTGCCGAATTTCAAGTTATAGATGTGCTTTGTAGACTGAAGACAACCGCGCTGTGGATCTGAGTTAGCGCTTGGCTGTTTAGCCCGTGATATGTCTTTAAACTCTTAATATTTTACTTTTTTGAAAAGCCTATGGTACTTTACAATGGGGACTTTACGTCCAGAACCAGGATGATCTTTCACTGCTGAGCTCCATTCTTGGCTTTTAAGTCAGTTGTAGTAGATGTAAGTCAGTCACAGTAGAATTCACTTATTCCAATCAGTTAAGACCACTTTGGTGAGTTTCTTTTACATAACTTTGATCTGTAGTCAGTTGTCTGAAAGTACTAGTTAGTTTGATAATTTAGCTTCTAGTTTATAGTCATACTTTGAATGAACAAAATGTAAAATAGGGATCGTTGTATGTTATGTTTTATTTTTACGTACTAAAACAATCGGACCTTATGTCACCTTTAACATGAATCGCAGTAAAATGTTGAGAATGGCGGTCGAAATGCCCAGGATTTAGCGAGTCCTCTCCGGAGAGAAGGAGGCGGGGCTTAAACAGAAAGTAATGGCCATCTATTTGGGTCGTGCAGAAGAAGGGAGGCTGTTCTCGCACTGTAGCTGGGATTTGTAGCCTCTTCGACAGCACAACCCGCTCGCTATCGACACCGTTTCAACCTTACACGCGTTTACGGACATTTAACCGCCGCCACGCTCAAAAAAACGAGCGAAAAAGCGACGCAAACTAGCCTCAAAGCAGCGAGCTAGCCACGGTTGCTAACGTTAGCTTGTGTACTAGCGCCACTGCTGCTGCTGCACGTCTGGACAAGAAGGGCGTATTTCACTTTTTCTGTGACGTTTTTCTCCGCAAAACTCGTGGCTTTTGGCGAGTTTGCTCCAGCGGATTCTCGGGGTGGAAGCTCCGGGCGGCAGAAGACGGATTTCCGGCGGGCATGAGAGCGACGAAAGCGGATTAAAAAGCAGCCAGGTGAACTCGGGACTCGATGGGTAAAAGTTGAGCTGAGGTACGAGGCAACGAGCCCGGAGGAATGCGCAAACTTTGGCGCTGTCCTGGTTTGCGTAACACGTTTTTCTCACGCTTATGAAGTGTGTTTCTTGTGCATTGTGCTGGTGTATCTGTCTGAGACTTTTAGACAAGAACAGACACGAGTTTAGTGCAGGTCAAAGCATCAAAATGCATCTAAATTAAGCTTTTTAGCATAATGTGGTTTGATTCCAATGTGTTTTTTTGCATAATTATTTGCAACTTTGCGCATGAAAACAAAACGAAGCTGTAACTTATGTGTAGTAAAAATGTGTTTATGCAAATAGGCTGTCAATTATTTGAATATTCGACTAGTCTGTGATTATTTTTTCGGTTAGTCGACCAGTTAAACAACATTTCTGTTGCATGTTGGGACTTTTAGAAAGTATTTTCAACTAGTTTGAATAATTAATGTAGTATTTGAAAGCCATTAATATAGACTATTTACTTTTAAAGAACGGCTGCAACTAACAATCATTTTGCTAATTGAGTAGTTTGACGTTTATTATTGTGATTAATTGATCATAAAGCAAAAGTCACTTGAATAATACAAGATTTTGTCAACACATGAGCTGATGTAACGTTGCTTAAGTAGTGCAGGTTTTCTGTGTTTACCTAAAAAACGCAAAAATTACATAATTTTTGTCATTTTTGTTCCATCTGAAGTTTTTCTCAACCTGTGTTGAAGTCTAAATAAAGACTAATTATCAATTCTCTTACTAAATTAGTTGATGATTATTATACTAGTTGATCAGTTGCGGTCAATCAATTAAAAACAGAAACTCTCTTTCCTATAAAATACTTTCATGTTTGTGTGTCTATAGTCCTGTTAAAACACAACTAATTAGTTCTTTCATGAATCAACTCACAATTTGTGAATCAAATGTTGCAGCCCTTTTTCTGACATGTTTACTTGCATTTTTATCATAAAACCAAAGTAATGCTGTAGTAAAATATTTGTTTGATTGATTCTGATTAAGGTTGAACTAACATTTGTACAATTGTATTTTTGGGAACTGGGATGTTTCCAGTTTCCAGTTTCAGAGCTTTCCAACGCAATCAAGTCGTATGGAAACTTTATGACCAATACTAATCTTTAGGCTCGTCAAAAATATCCTTAAATAACCTGTAACCAATGTTTACATAGTTTTAGTGGCAGTTAAACTCAACTGATTGTTGAGCTCAAAGTGTCACTCCCTCCAAACTTTACAAAATTAATTAAACATTCAGTCATTGAAATCTGATCATAAACATGGAAGTATTGTTCTTAGTGTCTATTTTTTCAGTTGGACTTTACTTCATTTTGTGTGAGACCAGAAAGTTGGGTCAAGTTCACTATAACCTAAAGCAGGGGTGTCAAACTCATTTTGACAAAGGGCCACATTGGCATTAGGGTTGTCCTCGAAGGGCCGGTTATAACTAAAATTCACCTACTAATCTTTGACATGCCATAATACTTTCTGTATTTGATTATTGCATTTTATATTGAAGTGACAATTACTGAATATACATCTGCTCTAGTCTGAAAAATTACTTACTCTTTAAGTTTCAGACAAATCATTTCATTAGGTTAAGACACCCAGATTAATCCTGGTGTTAATATAAAATTAAAGTAAACCTTATAAGACCTTGAGGGCCGCTTAAAATGATGTGACGGGCCGCATCCGGCCTCCGGGCCTTGATTTTGACATAAGTATGTGACCAAAAGTGTAACTGCGTCTAACTATTTAGTCTTATATTTAACTCTGACAGCTAAATACCTACACAATCATTGATGAAATACTTATGTATATTTACAGATTGTTCTTCCTAGTTCATCACAACTAGCCATGGGACGATATTAAAATTTGCACTCACAATTATTGTGACCAAAATAATCACGATTAACGATATTATCACGATTATTTACTAAACGTAAAAGTGCACAGATTCAAAATCACTGAAATATTTATTAGCGAACACTATGTATGTGTTTGAACAACTAATTATTGTATTTTGGTCTAAGTACAATTAATGATGATTCAAAGTGAACAAAAATCTACTAACTTTGTCTCAGAGTCATTAATTAACTTTAACACATGAACCTTTTCTTTGTTTAACCATAATACAGCTTTTACTGGGTTCACAGCATCAGATTTTACTACTGTGCTGCTTTAATTGCATTAATTGCGATTACGATTATGAAAAAAACGCCACGATTATTTAATTGTGGCCCTTAATTATCACGATTTGCGATAATATTGTATTTTGTCCCTTCCCTAATCACAACCAACAACATCACTCTTTTAGCTGTTTTAAATCGACTAGAGATCGACCGACACTGGGTTTTCTTTGGCCGATACCGATATCAGTGCCCAATTATTTATCAAGGCCCATTTTCTTATTTTAGTTTATATCTACCAGTTGATCAAGATGTCTGTTTTACGCATGCGTAGTGTTGTAATGAAGTATTTACACTTGACATTATTCTTAAAAACCTTCTGTCAAGTTGAAATAATTGATACGTTGTGATGAATTGATTAACCTGTTGCAGCGCTACGGTAATCGTGATTGTTATTTTCTTTTTACTTTTGATTGAGCAGCCCTTATTCCAGATGTAGAAAGTCTCAGTACACGGTAGAAATAATCAATAACTAAACTAATCCTTATTGTGTGACAGTCTTGTTTCCAGGTTGTGTTTTCTTCTGTAACTGCATCACACATGTATCTTAAAACACAAAATAATAAGTTGTTTTTCGAGGTTATAAGTGACAGGAAGGAAGGACGGGCGATCGAGGCGGAGATTAGTGTAAAGTCGGGTTGAATATTTGCGTGGAAACTGTTGCCGCGGTTACGTAAACAGGGGTCAGAGGTCAGGGAAGGCCCCACGCTGCGCTGAACTGAGCCGATTGTGAAATTTCACCTTTTTCTCCTCTCTCTCTCTCTCTCTCTCTTTTCTCTTTAACAGGATTAACACGAGGGATTTGAAGAACGGTTTTACGTCTGGAGCAGTGAAAAGAGCATGTTAAAGCCACAGGTAAGCTCCAAACGCACTGGCAAGGATTCTGGTCTGATTCATATAAAACTCTGTACTTTATCATCAAATATATAGAAACTGTTGTTAGTGACTGCGTTTAAACAATATTCATTTTAGCCGTCAAATAATTATTAAATGTCATTGGCCTGTGTTAACCTAGTAATTATAGATTAGAGTGAATTGGTTCAAAATCTTCAGCTGATTTACCCCTTTATGTTGTTCAAAATAAATCTTTATAATCTGAAAAATGTTGGTCGTTCAAGGCTCCATTGACTGACTAAAGGACTACAGCACTAATATGGGTATTAATCTGTGACTTTTAATGCAAATTAAAGCAGGTAAAAAAGATTTTTAGGACATTTATAGCATAAAAATGAAAGTTTTTGAACCTTTTTTGTGATAAACGGTGGTGGATGCTGTCCTTACTAGGGATGGGTACATTTATGGATTTATCGATACTACTTTTGTCTATACTGCTTATCGATCTGGTCTTTTAACGTTTCTCTTATCGATTCTTTTACTCATGAAAAAAAACTATGCAATAAATAGCTTTTTTTTGTGCTGTGCTTATTCCACAAGTGATCAGAGAATTGATTTATTGATTACACACTAGGAATTAATTGAATTTCAATTACGATTATTGCTGTACAGTAGTCATTTAAAAAGATTTTGCAATGGAGTAATTATGATTATTGAACGTAGCTGACATTATCACATCTAGAACGTGAACGCAACCTATTGTCACATGTTGTTGTTGTTGTTGTTGCTGTTGTTGTTGGACACAGGCTGGTCTCTGTCTTGCAGTGTTATTGGTCTTTTTGTATCGACTGTAACAGAAGCAGGTTGTTTATGCTCCTGTGTCACTCTCCCCCTGGTCCTTCTCTCCACTCTCTCTCTCCCTCTCTCTTTTCTCTCCCTCTCCTTCACCCTTGACCCTCTTGCTTGTCTCTCTCTCCCTCTTTCATCCTTTCCACCCCATTCCTCCCCTTCTCCCATCCCTCTGTCTTGCCCCTCTTCCCGTCTCCCCTCTCTCTTGTCCCTCCTCCTTCTTCCTCCCTCTCTCTCTCATCCTTCTCTCTTGCGCCCACCTCGCTCTCTCTCTCCCTCCTCTCTCTCTCTCTCCCCCTACTCCCCCCTTCTCTCTCTCCCCCCTCCTCCTCGACCTTCTTCTCTCTCTCTTGCCCCTCCTCTCTTGTCTCTCTCTTTCTCCCTCTCTCTTCTCTATTGTCCCCCCACCTTCTCCCCCTCTTCTCTGTCTCTTTCTCCCCCTTCTCTCCCCCTCCTCTTCTCTTTCTCTTGTCTCTTTCTCCCCCCTCTTCTCTCCCTCTCTCCCCCTCCCTCTTCTCTTTTCTCTTTCTCTCCCCTCTTCTCCCTCTCTCCCCCTCCCTCTTCTTTTCTCTTCTCTCTCTCTTCTCCCCCTCTCTCTCCCTCTCTCCCCTCCCTCTTCTCTTTTCTCTTCTCTCTCTTCTCCTCTCTCTCTTTCTCCCCTCTCTTCTCCCTCTCTCCCCCTCCTCTCTCTGTCTCTTTCCCCTCTCTCTCTTTCTCCCCCTCTTCTCTCCCTCTCTCCCCTCCTCCTCTCTTTTCTCTTGTCTCTTTCTCTCCCTCTTCTCCTCTCTCCCCTCCTCTCTTGTCTCCTCTCTCTCTCCTCCTTCTCTCTTCTCCCCCTCTGCTCTCCCTCTCTCCCCTCCTCTCTCTTGTCTCTTCTCTCTCCTCTCGTCTCTTCTCTCTCTCCCTCTCTCTCTTCTCCCCCTCTGCTCTCCCCTCTGCTCTCCCTCTCTCCCCTCCCTCTCCCCCCTCTCTCTTCTCTCTCTCCCCTCCCTCTCTCTCTTTCTCCCCCCTCTTCTCCCTCTCCCCCTCCCTCCTCTCTTTTCTCGTGTCTCTTTCTCTCCCCCTCCTCTCTCTTGTCTTTTCTCTCTCCTCCTCCCTCTCTCCCCCTCTCTCTCTTGTCTCTTCTCTCTCTCTCTCCTCCCTCTCTCTCTTTCTCCCTCTCTTCTCTCTCTCTCTCCTCCCTCTCTCTCTTTCTCCCCTCTCTTCTCTCTCTCTCCTCCCTCTCTCTCTTTCTCCCCCCTCTTCTCCCTCTCTCCCCCTCCCTCTTCTCTTTTCTCTTGTCTCTTTCTCCCTCTCTCTCTTCTCCCCCCTCTGCTCTCCCTCTCTCCCCTCCCTCTCTCCCCCTCCTCTCTCTTCTCTCTCTCCTCCTCCCTCTCTCTCTTTCTCCCCCCTCTTCTCCCTCTCTCCCCCTCCCTCTTCTCTTTTCTCTTGTCTCTCTTTCCGTGACGGCTGTAATTGGTGGCTTCCTCTCACATGTGGCCTCGACACTGATGTAGATTTTCTTTGAAGATTCACTTCTGATGGACAAACTGAACTGAACTAGAGCTGTGCAATATATCGAGTTTTAGATATTATCGTAAATGTTGTTTTGGAGATATGCAAAAAATAAATATCGAGTATATCGTTTATTTGGGAACAAAAGGGATATTATTCAAAACAAAACTGAAAAAGGGGATCCTGGACTTTAGTAAGTAAGTAATGACATTTCAACATTTATTTAACATCTATAAAAACTTACACGAGCTAATACGTTATAAAGTGCGTAATTAAGTCATTGTCATTTCTATTCCTGACTGTGGAGAAAAATAATTGATGAAAAACGTTATTGAGTCAGTCTGACAAAATTTGTTTAACCATGCCGTATTTAGTTACTTATTAGTAACTAATGGGAATCCAAAGTAAAATAAATTACTTTCTGAGAGTAAGATTTGTCATAAAATCAGACATTTTTGGACACGTCTTATTAGGAGGGTCAATTTTCCTGTGTCAATCTGAACTAATAAGTAACTAAGACATTTTTCTAAACATTTTTGTTGGATTTACCTAATATCGTTTGAATATCGTCATCGAGATATGTCAAAAAAATATCGAGATAATAATTTTTGTCAATATCGCACAGCCCTACTCTGAACTGAACTAGAAAGAACTAGAACTGCAAACCGAGGAGGGACTTACAGTAGGACAAAGTTCATTTAAAAGTATAACTCATTATCTTTGCTTTATTTGAACAAAACATGTGTACAACAACATTAACATTGCTAACATACATCATTTATTTAATTTACTTACTCTATATTTAAACACCGTTCCCACGCGTCCTGGAAAACTTGGAAAATCTGGAAAACAGCCAAATATTATGGAAAATAAAATGTTCTCCTGGAAAATTATTGGGCTCAATAATAAAATGTATAACAGTGCGCAAACAAATGGACCAAATTTTTGTAATGTGCACAGCCTACTCTAATAGGCCTTATGTGTAAGCTACTAAAAACAAACAAACAAACAAACAAAAAAACATTGGATCTGCAAACCCAGATTGCAAAAATTACATTCCAAATGTAATAGCTTTAATTGGCTGTTTAACCAGATGTTTAACTGGAAGCATACGTATATATTAGGGATGGGACGAGACAGAATTTTTACGAGACGAGCCACGAAGATCGAGACGAGACAAGATTTTTAAATAATTTGCATTAATTGTTTCAATTTAGAATTCAAACAAGGCAGATAAAAAAAATAATGATTTGTATTATTTATTATTGTTAGTTTATATTCTTTTAGTTTAGCGTTACCTTTCATTATGTGTATCACCTTGGATTTTGATCATTTCAACGAGTTTTGACTGAAATTGATCTGCTCCCCGTGTGTAGCTCAGACTCCGCCCCCTTCCCCGTGTGTAGCTCAGACTCCGCCCCCTTCCCCGTGTGTAGCTCAGACTCCGCCCCCTTCCCCGTGTGTAGCTCAGACTCCGCCCCTTCCCGTGTGTAGCTCAGACTCCGCCCCCTTCCCCGTGTGTAGCTCAGACTCCGCCCCCTTCCCCTTTCCTGCTTCACAGCACTGCCGCTGCTGACAGGGACCAGACACACACAGATGAGGAGACTTTGGTACTTGTTTACAGTTATTGATGATATAGGCCAAAATATCTCTTTGTGGGTCTATTTTAAACGATGTTTAAGTGTGAAAAACACTGCGCTGTTCCTGCGATGTCCGCGCGTATATTTGACGATTATATAATTTTCGTGCTAACTTTTACAATGTTTAGGACTAATCTCTGTCAATATTGGTCCTATCTTTACGAAATAAAAACTGAGACAGAGTTTAGACAGTTTTCTGTCAGGATAAGTCTGCTACAAGTCTGTGTGTGGAGGAGAATATTTACTACAGCTGCTCAAAGATATAAAACTTAATTTCATGAGCATGGAAAAATCTCACGAGACAATTCAGTATTTTTTTTTTTTTTACAAAATAGAGTCAACAGTAGTTTGATTTTAGTTCAACATCCTGAGGTAAAAAGTGTCAAAAAACATGATTTTATTGTAATTTTCTTCAGCCACAGGAAGCCTGTAAAATGCATCAGGATGCACCAAAATTGAGTTAATTTTTCAAAAATCTCAGAGGGAGGACCCCCAGAACCCCCACTCAAGGATTAAATCCTTGTTGCGAATGTCCTGGAAATATCCTGGAAAACGTTTTTGGGATATGAGTGGGAACCCTGTTAAAGGACGTAAATGCTTGTCTCTGAGCAAATAATTATGATTTAAATAACTATATTTCTTTTACACAATCGAGCAGCAATAACTTAAAAGACCTCTCACAACTTGTGCTCAATAAGTTGTTTTGTTGTTGTGTCATTTTGATCTTTATTTAACCAGGAAAGTCCCACTGAGATTGGAACAGTGAAGTCCTGGGGTTAGGAGAGAGTTAAAGAGCCTATTGTACATGTTTTTAGTGATGGAGGAGACTGTAACTGTAACTGATGAATCGCACTATATTGTGACAAACTCATTGACAAAACGCTATTGATCCTGGGAGACTTTAGTTCATTATATATTCTACACTTCTGAACCTGGACAGCTGCTTTAAGACTGAAACTATTGAGCAGAAAAGTGACAAGTGAACAAGTGAGAATGAATATTTTTCATTTAAACCATATTGGCACCAAAAACGTTGATCTGCATCTCACACTGTACTGCACATCTAATTGACTATTATTAGTTTTATCATTTTTTGTTTGACATTTTAATCTTTATCAGCGATAGTAAAGTAGATGATTGCTTTTGCTGTCACCTGCATGGTTAAACTGACTGTACACAGCTCTGTTTGCTTGATGAAAAGTGCTGTAAACTGAATCAAACCCGCTCCTGTCCTGTCTTGTATTGACAGAGTGACTTCTGCGCTCTTCCGCCGCACTGTTCAGAGCATTGATAGATCTGGAGCTTATTGATCCATTGGACCGTTAAAACGCTGCAGGTGCTGTTTTCAAACCGAAGCTCAGTCTGTACAAATCCCTAATGAGAACAGAGAATAATCCAGTTTGAGACGTGAGTGTGTTTGATCTGTGGTCTAACCTGTAGTGTAGTAGTGTAGTATCAGGCAGGTCTGCGTGTGTTTGCCGAGCTTTCAGGGCTAATGAACCAAAGCCAATGCTGCTGGTGTCTACATTAGCTTCATGTGAGGTCCAAACCAAACACACTGAGGTCATGGACGTGTGCAGAGGAGGCCAGGCAGAAGAACGGCTCTAAAAACAGCTCCAAAAACAGCTCCAGAGAAACAGCTCCAGAAAAACAGTTCCAAAAACAACCCCGAGATACAGCTCCTAAAACAAACAGCTCCAGAGAAACAGCTCCAAAAACAGCTTCAGAGAAACAGCTCCAGAGAAACGGCTCCAAAAACAGCTTCAGAGAAACAGCTCCAGAGAAACAGCTCCAGAGAAACAGCTCCAGAAACAGCTCCAGAGAAATGGCTCCAAAAACAGCTCCAAAGAAACAGCTCCAGAAACAGCTCCAGAGAAACGGCTCCAGAGAAACGGCTCCAGAGAAACGGCTCCAAAAACATCTCCAGAGAAACAGCTCCAAAAACATCTCCAGAGAAACAGCTCCAGAGAAACGGCTCCAGAGAAACGGCTCCAGAGAAACGGCTCCAGAGAAACGGATCCAGAGAAACGGATCCAAAAACAGCTCCGGAGAAACGGCTCCGGAGAAACGGCTCCTAAGAAACGGCTCCTAAGAAACGGCTCCTAAGAAACGGCTCCAAAAACAGCTCCAGAGAAACAGCTCCAGAGAAACAGAACTGTGACTCTGACTCAGTTCGGGTCTGCGGAAACCTCAGAAGAGAATTTAATGCAAAGGTGACCAATTTTGTTTTTCTAGTTCTGGTGACTTACAGCTCCAAGATCTATTTACACATGCACAAGCCCGTGTTCAACCCTTCTCTTCCTGAAGTCACCGCTTCTTCCCAAACCCACGGACATCGATGTGTGAAATCCACATAATCTCTATAATCTCCAGACCACAGCCTGGAAACACGTCTTACAAACCTCTGCGTACATATGGGCTACAGACTTTACAATCGTGATATGAGAATAAGGCCACTTTTCCCCCTTTCACATGTTTAACAATCTTTACGGCTGCACCAAAACAGCAATTCCGATAGAACATGTTTTCAATGACGGTGTGTAAAAGTGTCTCAAAGAAGCAAAGATCTTTCTTGAATCAACTTCCTCCCAGCCTGTGCGACATGTCCAGCTGCAGCGTCTCTCCTCTGCTCCTCCCTCTGTCAGTCAAACTTACTCATATACAGCTCATGTTTATTTAACTGGCTCATTTGCGTATCATTTTATGATGACATGGAAGTGTGAAAGGGGCGTGGCCTGAGGTGGGATTCTGGCCATAGATTTCTGCTGCTCAGTGGTTTTATAAATCTGGATCATTTTTCACTGAGGACAAATCTAAACTTTTTCCGTTGTAACTTTTCCAAGTCGATTTTTACGCACTCTTTTATAAATGAGATCTCTGGTCTCTAAACCTGTTTGCTCCACACTGGTTCGGTGCAGTCTTTGCTCTGACTTGAACAGGATGGTGTCTCTCCAGGGTCAAACAGAGGCCCAGTGAAGGGCAGTGAGATCCCCCTGAGGCCTGCGCTGGAAACAGGACAGACAGAGTCACAAACACAGCTACACCAGAGCTCTGCAGCTCAGGATATTTATATGAGTCTGTTTGACTAGTTTAAGGACTTCAAGGCTGAGAGTCTTTATAATCAATATCAATTAGGGCTGCACGATATTGAAAATTTTTGCGATATGCGATATGGGCTCTGAGATTGCGATATTCGATATTTTTGCGATATTTATTTTTCAATTAAGAATTTCTCTGTACATTTATTTAAAGTCGTTATTACACTATTAAAACGATGTGCGTATAAACAGCACACGTTCTGTGTCTTAGTAATTGCTTAATCATTTTATTAACTTATTTTTATTAAGGCGCGGTCATGTTTTAGGACAATTTTTTACACAGCTTAGTTGCTGGTTGCTCTGAAAATCTGGCAACCGCAGTCGGTGCCCCTACACACGTTATGCCTGACAGGTCACAGCTTTATCACAACTAGTTTTTGTGCCTTTTCAATCTTGTTTTAAACCAACACAAATCACAAGAGTTGTTCTTAAGAGAAGACGAGAACAGAGTCAAACCACTCAGCGCTAAAAACGGATGAATAATGCATAAAAATTTAATAAAATATTGCACATCCTTGCGATATGGATATTGCACGTGTCAATATTGCGATATCGATATTTTTTCGATATATTGTGCAACCCTAATATCAATGATCAGATTGGATCTCTGAACGGGTCTATAAGGGTTGGTGTTAGATAGTCGGGTTCGGAGGGATGCAAGTCAGCTGGTTGCCATGGTAATCAGTTTATTTTTGACCCGATCACCATCCATCTAGCGTTAACCGAGTATAATTTTTATTCAAAACCAGGCTCTGCAGCTTTATAAAGAAAGATATCAAGTCAAATTTAAAGTTATACATGTGCTTTTTAGACTGAGTTAGCACAAAGCTGTCTAGCCCGCGATATGTCTATAAACTCTTAATATTCGTTTTTTTTTAAGTTTCTATGGGAGCGATCTGAAGTTTTTGAAATCAGTTTGGTGTTAGTAGATGATAGTTTTCTTTTCTCTGAGGTGCATTTTCTCCGTCAGACAGTTTGACTTTGACTCAGACGTGTGGAAACCTGACGCTGGTCTTTTTACAGTCAGAAGGGTTTAGTCTGAGTCTGAGGCCAGGATCAGGGGCTGGACTGACCTGCTGTCACACACAAAATATACTTCAGTTTGTTGCTAGGACCAGGATTGACAGAAGTATTTTTATGGTCAGTGCAGATGTTTTAAATCCCAGTGTTTGTCCAGTCCAGTTCAAAGATTAGGTAATACTTTATTATTACTGTAACTAGGGATGCACTGATCCGATACTAGGTTCTGATATTGGTACCGATCCAGGACATTTTGCCGTATCGGGTATCGGCTTCATGATATCGGTTCAGCCGCTATCCTAGTTGTGTCTTTAATGGGGATTAATGAGACTTCTTTACTGGCTGATGTTGATCCAGAACGTCTCATATTGTTTGACATTTTATTCAGATTAAGTTGTTTAGTTTAGTTAAAGGTGACCGACATTTTTAAAAACTCATGTAAATGTTTTGCTAACTGATGGTCATTTTTATGTATTTATCTATATTTCTGTTTGTTTGTTTGGTGGTTTTGCACACCAGGCTGTAAATAAGAATTTGTTCTTAATGTTTTGGTTGGCAAAATAAAGGTAAATACATAGCTGTAACTTGCACTATAAATAACAGCTACATAACACAATATGATCAAATGTCTTATGTTTTGAAAAGAATAAAAGCTATTTCAGTCCTTACACTCATTGGTTGATATCGGGTATCGACAGATACTTAATTCAAAAGTATCGGGATCGGTATTGGAACTGAAAAAGTGGTGCATCCCTAACTATAACTTAATTACGCGTAAACAAAACCTGTCTTCACATGCGAGTAAAACACTTAGGGTAGGGTTAGGGTTAGGGTTTCTCTCCAGAGAAGCGAGCTGTCAATTAGGGATGGGACGATTCACTTAAGTCACGATTCGATTCAGTTTTGGATTTTGTAGCCACGATTTTGTTAGTTTGTCTGTATTCACTTTTTTATGTTAAGACACAAAAATAAACCATAATACATGACATTTAAAACAAAGCCACTGTTGTTAGGGTTTAGAGTGTTTTGTCCAAAACATTAAAACATTTAACAGTAAACAGTAAGTCTTTGTTTCCATATTCAGAGGTCCGTCCACCCATCAGTTGTTCGTGCAACATATTTAAACACATTCAGTCAGGTCTTGCACAAGTTCACACTTTGTTTCTTCAAACATTGTGAATATTCTTGTATTATTGTGTGTATTATACAAATACAGAGAGTGTGTAAGTCAGTGGCTGCATGAAAAAACTGATCGATTCTGGCCTTTCGATTCGATTGCTGCGAACTTCGGTCGATTTTCAAAGTTTTCGATCGATTTTCTATCCCTACTGTCAATCACCTATTATTTTCGCCGCTCAACCTGACCGGGATGTCTATTTTTTCTGGTCAGCGGCATATTTTACCGGCTAAAGACCGGCAGGTGCTGACTAAAGGCTTTTTCACACCAACACAACTCCCAGTCGTTGTCGGTAGAGAGGAGCGACGCACCGTCTGTTCTGATCTCTTTGGGGCGCATCGATGTAAAAAAGCCTTCGCACAAACACGATCCAAGCAGCCAACAGTCGGCGAACAAATGCAGAGTGAGCATGCGCGTGACGTAACGCTTGACGAAAAAGACAAAACAGAAGTTGTGCGCGAGTAGTTGTCAAACTCTGTGGCGAACAGATTTTTATCTTACCTCACGGATTAGGCTAAACTTCTGTTTCCCGCTACAGTCCAGCCTTCGTACTACAGCTGTACTCCTCCATCTTTGTTTTCCTCGGACCAAGTAGTAGCCATTCTTCTCCGTACTTACGTCTCGTTTGAACCCGGCAAATAACAACAATCCATGCTCAGGTAAATACTATTTTTCCATAAGCGGCATTTTCGGTTTTCCGCACCATTTTCTTGCACACTGATTCGCTAGCCACGGGCCAATCAAACAGCTGCATATGCGGCAACTACCGACCGCTGACGATGCCGACTTTACGAGCAAGTCTTCGAAACCTCGCCTCTACGACGTGCTCCGCGCTCCTCTGACCCCCCGGCAGTGCCATTCACACCAAACACACGTGAGCCGCCTGTCGGCAGAAGTTGCCAAACCGGTTCAGACGGGCGACCCTCGGCTTGGTGTGAAAGACCCTTAACGTAACCTACATCGAGATGCACCGGGACCGAGTAGCGCGCACAAGATGCATAAAAGTCAGCGAGAAACAACGATAAGCCGAGTGTTCGCAGCTAAACTCACAATCCGCCACATAATTTAGGGTTAAGGAGAACGGATGAATCCTTAACGATGCACAACCATATTTATCTAATGCATTCTGAGCCTCAAAATTCAGCAAAATAGTTTTTCCACAGCTGTTAGGAGCAAAACGTGTCAGTAGCCGCAATGCTAAGAACAGCAAGAGGCAAACTTCTTGTATGTAGTCAGGACGATGCAACTTTCCACCTTATACATTAGATTTATTTACGTCTGTGCCTGGGGAAATTGATTTGAAGTTATTTAATTGTAAAAAATCAGGTTTAGTCCCTTTTAATCTGTGTTCTTTATTAGCAGGTTGGCCCCAAACATGATCCGACCTGAAGAATTTAGGCCAAAAGCCGTCGCGCTGATATAGTATTTCCCTGGACGTCAGCTCGGAGACAGATGGACATTTTTACGTCACAGTTTTCTTATTAAAACGTTTGGACAGTCGTTACAGTGAGTTTATTTGTGTGTGTCCGTCCTGAGCTGTTTAGACTGTTCATGGACTCACTTTGACCCAGACCCAGGTTTACTATAAAACACTTCCTCTGGACAAGTTCCCACAGTCAGACCTGCTTCTCTCTCTTCCCTTCTCTCTCTCTCTCAGAACTTTCTTTCTCTCCCCTTCTTTTTCTGTATTTTCTCTCTCCTCTCTCTCTTACTCTCTCTCTCTCTCTCCCTCTCTCTTTCTCTTCCATTCAATCTCTCTCTTTCCCCTTCTCTCTCTTCTTTCTCTCTCTTCTCTTTATTTCTTTCTTTCTTTCCCCTTCTTCGCTGTCTTTTCTCTCTCTCTCCCCTCTCTCTTCTCTCTCTCTCTCTCTCTCTCTCTCTCTTCTCTCTCTCTCTCTCTTTTCTTTCTCTCTCTGTCTCTCTTTGCCCCCTCTTCCTCTTCACTTTCTCTCTTTCTCTGCTCTTTATCTCAGTCTTCTCCCTCTCTCTCTCTCACTCCACTTCTCTCGTTCTCTCCATTCGCTCTCTCCTTTCTCACTCTCTCTCTCTTCTCTTTCTCTCTGTCTCTGATCTTTCTTTTCTCTCTCCTTTTTCTTTTTTCTTTTTCCTTCTTTCTTTCTCTCTCCCATGTTCTTCCCCCTCTCCCTTGTCTCTCTTTTTTCCCTCTCTTCTTTCTCTCTCTCTTCTCTTTATTTCCCCTTTTTTTCTGTCTTCACTCTCTCGCTTCACTTCTCCGCTCTCTCTTTCCCCCCTCCCTCTCTCTTCTTTCTCTCTCTTCTCTTTCTTTCTCTCCCCTTCTTCGCTGTCTTATCTCTCTCTCTCCCTCTCTTCTCTCTCCCCTTCTTTCCCCCTTCTCTCTCTTCTTTCTCTCTCTCTCTGTCTCTCTCTTTGCCCCCTTTTCCTCTTCACTTTCTCTCTTTCTCTGCTCTTTATCTCGCTCTTCTCCCTCTCTCTCTCTCGCTCCACTTCTCTCGTTCTCTCCATTCACTCTCTCCTTTCTCACTCTCTCTCTTCTCTTTCTCTGTCTCTGATCTTTCTTTTTACCTCTCCTTTTTCTTTTTCCTTCTTTCTTTCTCTCCCATGTCCTTTGCCTCTCTACCCTTGTCTCTCTACTTTCCCTCTCTTCTTTCTCTCTCTCCTCTCTTTCTTTCCCCTTTTTTCTGTCTTCACTCTCTCGCTCCACTTCTCCACCCTCTCTTCCCCTCCCCCTCTCTCTCTTCTCTCTCAGAACTTTCTTTCTCTCCCTTGTTTGTCTGTATTTTCTCTCTCCTCTCTCTCTTACTCTTTCTCTCTTCCTCTCTTTGTCTTCCGTTCAATCTCTCTTTCCCTTCTCTCTCTTCTTTCTCTCCTCTTTCTTTCTTTCTTTCTTTCTTTCTTTCCCCTTCTTCGCTGTCTTTTCTCTCTCTCTCACTCTCTCTTCTCTCTCTCCACTTCTTTCCCTCTTCTCTCTCTCTCTCTCTCTCTCTCTCTTCTTTCTCTCTCTCTGTCTCTCTCTTTGCCCCCTTTTCCTCTTCACTTTCTCTCTTTCTCTGCTCTTTATCTCGCTCTTCTCCCTCTCTCTCTCTCGCTCCACTTCTCTCGTTCTCTCCATTCGCTCTCTCCTTTCTCACTCTCTCTCTCTTCTCTTTCTCTGTCTCTGATCTTTTCTTTTTTCTTTTTCCTTCTTTCTCTCCCATGCCCTTTGCCTCTCTCCCCTTGTCTCTCTTCTTTCCCTCTCTTCTTTCTCTCTCTCTTCTATTTCTTTCCCCTTTTTTTCTGTCTTCACTCTCTCGCTCCACTTCTCCACCCTCTCTTTCCCCACCCTCTCTCTCTCTCTTCTCTCTCAGAACTTTCTTTCTCTCCCCTTGTTTTTCTGTATTTTCTCTCTCCTCTCTCTCTCTTCTTTCTCTCTTCTCTTTCTTTCTCTCCCTTCTTTTTCTGTCTTCATCTCTCTCCCTCTTTTCTCTCTCCCCTTCTTTCCCCTTCTCTCACTTTTCTTTCTCTCTCTCTGTCTTTCCTTTGCCCCCTTCCTCTTCCATCTCTCTCACCCTCTTTCTCTCTCTTCTCTCAGAACTTTCTTTCTCTCCCCTTCTTTTTATGTATTCTCTCTCTCCGCTCTCTTTCTCTCTCTCACTCTCTCCCTCTTTCTTCCTTTCTCTTCAGTTCTATCTCTTTCCCTTCTTTTTCTGTCTTTGCTCTCTTTTCACTCTCTCTCGCTCCACTTCTCCACTCTCTCTCTCTCCATCTATTCTCTCGCTCCCCTTCTCTCTCTCTCTCTCTTTTTCTTTCTCTCTTTCTGTCTCCCCTTTGCCCCCCTCTACCTCTTCCGTCTCTTTCTTCCATCTCTCTCTTCTTCCTCTCTCCTTTTCTCTTTTCTCTCTCTCTCTCTTCTCTCTCTCCCTCCCTCCCTCCCTCCCTCGCCCTTTGCTTCTCTCCCCTTCTCTCTCTTCTCTCTTTCTACTCTTTATATCCCCTTCTTTTGTCTTTTCTCTCGCTTCACTTTTCTCTCTCTCTTCTCTCTCTCTCCTATCTCTTTCTCTGATCTTTCTTTCTCTCTCCTTCTCTTTGTCTTTCTCTTCTCTCTCGCTCTCTCTTACACTCTCTTCTCTTCCTCTCTCTGATCTTTCTCTCTCTCTCTTCCTCTTCCTTTTCTCTGATCTCTATCGCTCCCCTTCTCTCTTGCTCTCACTCTCTCTCTTTCTCTATCTCTCGTTTATTTTTCTTCAATCATATTTTATTATTTGTTTATCGTAGAAAATTGAAATAATACGGACCAATATGAGTTTTTCAAGTAATTGTTAATATAGACTAGGTTTCTTTCTCATGATTTACTTTCTTTTTCCCATCAGCCCCTGCTCCCGGCCCTTATGTCACCTGTGTGTTTATAAATAGCAGAAACAGGATGAATGAAAGAGAAACTGCTCTGATCCTTTGAGCGTGCGTCGTCGTCAAACACAGATTCTAATGTAGATTTAGCGCTGGATGTATGAAGGGTATTTTTAGCTGCTGCTTTGGAGAGAATCTGAGTTTTTGTTTAAACGTCTTTGTCTTTGTCGTCTCTGTCAGCGTTGTTTCTGAAGACGGGAATAATAATGTGCTATTGTGTTCTAAGTATTTGCTTTGTCCCAGATAGACTTCGTACAAGACAAAAGACGCCACGAGATTGGGTCTACAAGACTTGATCAATTTAAATTTGTATAGATTGTGTTGTAAAGTTAAGTGAATATTAAAATACACTTAAAATACACAGACACAATCATATCAGACCTCAAAAACTGATACAATTAAAAGAGCAAACTAAATAAAAAGATATTGCAGAGAGTGGGAGATGATGAGGATAATTTACAGCAAAACAGGACAGGACCCAAGACAGAATCCTGAGGAACCCCTCAAAAAAAGTCTGCTGACTTAGACATTATTTCTTGTGTTCCGATACAAATTGTTTGGAACCGATCCGATACCAATACTTTGTCTCAGGGTTGGTGCTGATACCAATATCAGTCCTGATACCAAATATTGCAATATAATAAGGAAGTAAACTAAAGATACTCTTATTTTACGCTAGCTTGCGCTGCTGTTGGACCATTTTTACAGTTAGTTTAACCACAGTTCTTCTACTATAAAGGCTAAAGGAAACATCAGAGAGGTAACACTAATATTTGTCTGTATTACTTGTTTATCAACAGGTGATATGTGTGCACCCGCCATGCAGAAATAGCCACCGCTCATTGACAGCTAGCTACAAGAGTTCATCACAGTGCAAAAACAAAAGTTCTGCTGCTAATCACATTTACATTCAAATGTTGATTTAACAAACATTACATTCAGGTGAAAAAACAGCGAGAACACAAGCTTCAGGAGACCTACGTCTCCCAGACCCGTTGAGACCTGATCCAAACTGTTGCTCTTTTCCTGTTTCATTGTTTTATTCAAAGAAGTTTCCCCAGCTAAGCAGATGAACAGCGTATCTTTCTGCATGGAGCATGCACATTAGCCGTAGCATTAACCACGAGCAGAAAACATTAGCTGCTGCATCTACGGCTCCTCGTTCAGGACAAACAGGGCGGTATCGGATCAGAGATTTTGTTGATTCTGATACCTGAAAAATGCACAATATCAGAGGTTTTGCCGATACTAGTATCAATATTATAACAACTCTAATTCTTAGTATGAAAGGTCCGGGAAGGGTGAACACCAGGAGGCAGAGAAACAGATGCCAGAGCTACCTTAACTTAGCGAGAGGGAACGCCCAGACATACGAAGGAAACATATCTTATATCTGGTTCTTTCAGTCATTACCCAAAACTCATGACCACAGGTGAGGGTTGAAACCTAGACTGACTGTAGCTCAAGGGATTTGTTTGTTTAATTAAAGTTCAAACTCGGACATTTAACATGTACATTTTCACTGCTCTTTTACAATTCTGCGTTAAAATCTTAAATTCCTGTCAGTTGAAACTTCTCCTAAACGCTTGTTCTGAGACACTTTTCTCTGGCTCCAGTGTCACTTTAGATTTGGCAAACTAAACCTCGTCTTTGAACAAAACTCCACACAGAGCGGACAGACTGAGGGACAGAAATCACTGCAGGAGCCAACGCTTTATCACACTTCTCACTCTGTGTTTGGGGAAAACTGTGAAAACATTTTACACAACTAGAGAACAGTAAATTATAGATGATTACTGAAATACTTGGATTTTACTTCAACACAACCTTGTCTTCTTGTTTCTTGTTTGATAGAATACAAATAAATTTCAGCTAAGATTTTAATTGATTAAATAGATTTTTTTGCCTGAAGCCCACAGAACCTTTTCCGGCTGCTCAGACTGTTAGCTATAGCATTAGCCACGAGCAGAGACGGCTTCTCATTCAGGACAATACAGGGCGGTATTGGATTGGAGCTTTGGTATGAGTACTCGTCGATACCAGTGTCGGTATCTGAACAACCCTACCTCCGACCTGATGGAAGCAGCTCAAACATGTCCCTTCCAGGGTGGGAGGAATCATTTATAATCTGAAGAGCTCCATTTAAAAGTCTACTTTTGTAAAGAGTTTCCAGCACAGGCAGGTCTCTGTGCACAGTTCTCTAATCCGAACAAACCATTTTATAAAGAGCTCTCTTTTCTTTGTCTGTGATGATTCCAAACCAGTGACAGAGCTCACAAGAAGACTTTCAATGGTGCAGCGATAAAAGTTCAACAGAATCTTGGAGTTCTGGGTGAATTCTCCAAGTTTCTGCAAAAAGAAGAGACGCTGTCGAATACTGCTGTAATCCCTTAGTCGTTAAGTCGATTAATCGGTCGATGCATTCTTAGTCGACCAACATTTTTTTTAGTCGACTAATTTCTTTATTTAGAATCTACACTGAAAAATATGATCATCTTAAATTAGATAACAAGCAACTGAAAATGTGCCTGAAATAAGCAGATTTTGAGTAGATTTAGACTTTTGAACAAGCATAGTTTTACTAAAAATAACATATTCTCGCTTGAAATCAGCCAAAATGCATCTGTACTTGGAATAAAAACTAAATGTACGTGTTCTATTGACCAATAGTCATAAAATTTTGTCAAAATATTCTCATATCATTATAGAAAGTACTTCAACTCATTTTATTAATTTGTTTGCATTATAAGTTTTTTTTTTTTTTTATAAAACAATTTTAGTCTTTTTGAGCACAGTTTGATCAGACCTAAAAAAAGACTTTTTTTCTCTTTCGGTCGATTAATTGGTCGATGGGACAAGATTTTAGTCGACCAAGAATTTGTTTGGTCGACTACAGCCCTACTGTCGAGACTTTAATATAATGTTAGTCGTGTTTTTGCTCCAGTTCAGATCTCTAGACAAAGTCTATCCATCCAACTATATACCAAGGCTGTGTCCCACCAAAGTGGGGTAGCCGGGTGACTGGAGCCTATCCCAGTGACTTTGGGCCTTAGGCGGGGGAACACCCTGGACAGTGGCAGAGTTAGACAGACAAACATTCACTCTCTCAGTCACTCACAAAATTGACAGTGATGCCTAATTAACCTAAACATGCATGTTTTTGGAGGTGAGAGGAAACCGGAAAAAACCCACGGTGACACCGGGAGAACAAGCAAACTCCAATCAGAGAGATCATGAGATGTTGATATGGTCCGACCCAGGAGTCGAACCCACAACCTCCTCATTGTAAAGCCAGAGCTCTAACCACTCTGCTACCGTGCACCCCCAACAAAGTCAAACCAAGAAATGTACACTCTTCCACAACTTGAACATTTGAGTCACCGATGACAGACAACTATTATTACGACTAAAATCTATCACCAGTTCACAAACCTTAGATGTGCTCAGGAGGAGGTTGTTTTCTTTACTCCACCTATTCAACCACATTCTGTACCTTTGCTCTAGTCAGTGTCAGGTCAGCGTGTGCACCTGCTGTCAGACCCATCACACTCCTGCGCTCCACATTTCATACACTGACATCCCTCGTTATGATCCATGTTCATTATACTTACTTTACCTGTCACTTTTATAACATATTTGCTGCTGATACAAATGGGAAAAACAATTATAAATCTTCCTGAAATTGTCAAACTGGGAGAAAACCTGCAACATTTTAAAATCTCGTCTGTCTTGTTGTATGAGATGATGTGGAGCCGGAGTCTTGTGTCTGTGTCTGTGCTGGGCCTGTTCATGTGCTATAATCAGCTGATGCATTATTTACTCTGCTCTCAACACTGGCTGCATTTACTGTAATGTTCTGAGCGCTATCGGCACAGTCAGGCCCGTGAGTGAGGGAGGAGGATTAGCAGCTGCAAACAAACACCCAGAGTCCACCTGTGGTATTAGGACGAGAGGCTGGAGAGTTCATATGTTCCAGCAGCGGCAGAACGACAAGCTTTGGTTAAAAATCCAACTGGAGAAGGTTGAGACGAGGGCTGGGCAGAACCATGAGCTTATCTCTTTGACAGTCAGTGATATTGTGATTTCCATTTCTCTGTTTGATGCAGCGGTTTGTTCAAATACAGACTTTTCCCACCTGTTTCTCTGCTTGGTCAGTCTTTGCAATGCTTTTGAGCTGGATTTAACCAGTCACAGTGAAGTATGAACGTTCTAAGAAACATTGTTTTCTAAAGTCATTTCATTTGCCCATATTTGAGTTGTAACGCAGTTAACTCAAAGCAATCAGCGAGTAACTGTAGAGGGTTTTCGGTCAATGTCACTTTCCAAACAATAAAACCGGACGAGAGCAGCTGTTTAGATCAGGTCTGACAGATGTCTGTCTCCTGAACCTTGAGACTGAGTTTTTTCACCTGAATGTAACTTTTAAGGGTCGTAGGGTCGAGTTTCATTCACAAATATTGATTTAGCAGCAGAACTTTTGTTTGTTTCCACTGTTTGTGTCTATGAGCGGCAGCTCTTTCTGCAGACCAAGTGCGCGTGCATCGCCCGTGTTGAGAAACCAAAAATCCCTCTATAGAGGTTATGCAGGTGACATCACAGCATTCTAAATGTTCATGCTGAGTGGCATCAATGCAGAGAGTTAATGGAGAGAAAGGACATTTTCTCTTGTAAGAGTTCAATAAACAGCTTAAACAGGAAAAATAAACTACAGTTTTATAACAAATTCAACCCACAACAAGTCTACTGCGCATTGGGTTTGTAACTGACATGTAAGAAAAGAAAATCAAGTCAACTGTTGTAGCAAAGCAGATAAACTTTAGTATCTCACATTTATCAGACATTAAAATCACACACAGTTGAAGTTATTACCTTTTTCTTCTTAAAAATATGTTTTTGAGTCCGTTTGTTGCAGTTAAAATGTCCTAAATCATCAACTGTTGTTGCAGACAAGTTTGTAGCAGACAAGCCGTTGCCACGACAACAAAGAAATACATTGAAGAAATGCCACTCATTCTAAATGTTGCTAAGCAAAATTATGTCAGTGCATAACCTCTATAGCTAATGACTTTTTGAAGGAACTTGACCCACTGGTGTTTTGGGCTTTTGTCTCCTCTCATGTTCAGATTCACAGTGCAGCCTTAAACCAGGCTCCATGTGTGACGAGTAATAGAACAAAGCTCTGTTCGCTCTCAAAGTTTGTGTTTTCACGTTGAACATTTACCTCTGTGACCATAGAAGCAGGTTCTCCAGTGTGACCTGCCTCCGCTGCTCCAGGAGCTGTTTGTGAATCTTCTCTTTGCAGCACAACTGTTGTAGTCACTCGTGTTTATCTCTGCACTTTTATTTAATTAATTAAACACATTTCAGTCATGATTATTGCTGTAATTGTTTACAAAAATGTTGTAATCGAGTGATTGTGATTATCCAACGTGACTCATAAGTGAGTTTGTAAGCCTCAGATATTTCCTTGAGTTGTAAAAATCTCAGACTCTTTCTTTACTTTTGTACAAACATTTACAATTTTCATTTTTATTAAGATTTCTCACCCATTTCATTTCATCTCTTCACTCTCTGCATTTAAAGGAACCGTATGTAAGATGCACAACTAGTGGTTTTAGAAAGGTATAACAATCACAAATGAACATGGGTTGCCAGATTGTGAAATGGCCCACACATTGAAGATAGGAAGCTACTTATTACTGATTCAAAATTAACTTCAGCTTCTAAGAAACCAAACTGGCAACCCAAATGAGAGAGTCACGTGAGGCTTATTCTGCTTTCGGATAATAAATGTCTATCTATCTATCTATATACCAAGGCTGTGTCCCATGTACATGGGGTAGCCTAGACAGGGCACCCTTCTCTTTCCCCAATAATAAATGTAAACATCAACAAAGGGACATCATGTCCATTGCTTTTTTAATTAAGAATAACTCAGAATTACATGGACTTTAAGTAAAAATAATAGTATATTTGGACATGTTGACCTTGTATCTGTGGACACATATAATTCATGTTTATGAAATCTGACATCAAAATCTTACATACGGTTCCTTTAAGGAGCACTAATGCTCTGCTCTATTTCTAAGCAAATAATGGTTTGAATAATCGTGATTTAGATTATTCTTGAAACAATCGTGATTCATATTTTCATCATAATCAAGCAGCCCAACGTCAAACTAAGTTCTCTGACATTGTGAATGTGCGAGCTGCAAGCAAGCTGAATTTTAGGAGAAACATTACATTTTTAATCCTGTTCTAACGTTGCTTCTTCATCACAAACAAACCTCAACTATTTACATACTGTTCTTTCCTCTCTGAGCCTCAGAAAACACTGCTCTGAATCTCTCTGTTTGTGACGTTATAAAATATATTTCTAGGACCTTTTACACTGTTTTTAAATCCTAAACAGTCTAAACTTGCAGGAACGAGCAGGAGAAACAGTGGTGTAGTGTATTGTGCTGATTTGGACACTATACTCTACCATTATATTCCTGTTTTTCCAGCTCAAATCCTCTGCTGCGTTCGTGTTTGTTCAAAGTGTTATTTCTCCATCTGCACGGCTCAATCCTCCGACACGATGATGAAACGATCCGTCAAACCGTTTCAAATATTCATGCCGTGCACCTGTGATTTCCACTCGGACCATTATCGGGTCTGAACACAAACTAAACCCAGGACTGTACTTCCACCAACGTATTGATCTGTAATTAGACATAATGAAAAACTCATTTCACTTGTAAACGCTCCGGGGCTGAACAGGATCTTAAAGAGAGAAACACAACAGGATTTAAACCAGGACTAACTCAGGACTGAACCAGGACTAAACCAGGACTTTTGGCGACGCAGTTTGAGTGACAGGAGAAAGTGATGGATTAAAACTTTTAGATATCAAACTGTCACGATACTGTGTGCACACGTACTGAACTGTCTCCTGAGATTTTTCCATGATCATGAAATTAGGTTTTGTATCTTTGAGCAGCTGTAGTAAATATTCTCCTCCACACACAGACTTGTAGTGGACTTATTCTGACAGAAAACTGTCTAAACTCTGTTTTTTATTTCGTAAAGATAGGACCAATATTGACAGAGATAATTAGTCATAAACATTGTAAAAGTTAAATATATAAGAAATGCGCGGACATCGCATGTAAACATAGTATAAAATAGATCCACACAGAGATATGTTGGCCTATGTCATCAATAAGTTTATAAAAAAATCTAAAAATGTGTCTTGTTCTGTCTGGTCCCTGTCAGCAGCTGCAGAGGCAGGAGAAAGGGGGCGGAGCCTGAGCAGAGACAGGAGGAAGGGGGCGGAGCCTGAGCAGAGGCAGGAGAAAGGGGCGGAGCCTGAGCAGAGACAGGAGGAAGGGGCGGAGCCTGAGCAGAGAAAGGAGAAAGGGGCGGAGCCTGAGCAGAGGCAGGAGAAAGGGGGCGGAGCCTGAGCAGAGGCAGGGCGAAGGGGGCGGAGCCTGAGCACAGTCAGGAGAAAGGGGGCGGAGCCTGAGCAGAGAAAGGAGAAAGGGGGCGGGGCCTGAGGAGCAGATCAATGTCAGTCAAATGATTGAACTCAGATCATTTAAATAATAAGAATACAAGGTGATAAACATAATGAAAGGTAAAGCTAAACTAAATAAATATTAAATTAACATAATAAACAATAAAAGTCTAATTTAATAATAGTCATTTGCCTTAATTTTAAAACTCTGAATTGAAACAAATAATGCAAATTATTTCAAAAATCTTGTCTTGTCTTGTGAAAATTCTGTCTCGTCCCATCCCTACTTAATACTGAAGATCTGTCAGAAAAATATCAAGCATTTGTTTTAAATCTGAGACAAAAGTTACACATTTTAAATGTTTTTTATTGTTTTTTTTTGTACCTTTACATGTGAACAATATACTCTTTATTCAGTTTTTGCATACCTTTGGTCGACTAAGACTATATCTACTGATTAATCGACTAAACGACATGATACACATGAATACTGCCCTGATCCAGAGAAACCAAAACTCTTGAACTGTTAGAAGGACGAGACTTTTCCCAGGTCCAAACGTGATTCTGTGAAGAGAAACCAGAGCAGCCTTGTCCTCGCTGCAGATGTTTGTTTTGTGCTGTTGTTGTTTTCTCTCGTGTGTTTCAGTCAAATAGAAAACCCACAGGTCATTGAAAGTTTATTTACTCTTCGTTCATTCTGAAAACAGCGTGACATGTTAAAGGGCCTTGGTTTTGCTCATTGTTTATCCATGTTTTAATGTCATGTATTTACACTCAAGGGAAAAAGAAACGCAGCATTTTAATTTTTGAAAATTCTTTAGAGTCCATTTGTAAAAATGTGTTACATCATGATTTGAGTCCACAGTAAGCTGAAGACAGGGGAACAGATTTCTTGGTTTGACTGACTGATTGTGAGAACAATAAAGAGTGCATTACAGGGTCGTTTATGTTTGAAACTCAGAGATGACTTTTACCGCTGGTTAACTGTGCTCAAGTCTTCTCTATAAAAGGCCACCAGAATGAAGCCAAAAACACACTTCTTCACGATGCCACGATTGTCTCAACCAGAGAGGGATGGAGCTATGGACGCTGTTGTCTTGTGTCTCCAGGGTGTTTGGAGTCACCGCTCTACCATTAGTCGTCTTGTTCCTCTAACGATCGTCCTCGTACTGGTGCTCTATTGTTTGGTTGTGTTATTAGACTGAAAATGTGTAAACGCCACAAGAGTTGGTCTGAGGATTAGAAATGGATGTAGGGTTCATATTGTAGTGGTGCGGGTGATGCGCGCCCCCGCTCCACTATATAAAGCGCCCTCTCGCGCTTGTCCGGCCCACCTGACCTCCCCCCCCCCCCCCTGACGTCAGACGCTAGCAGGAGAAGAAATGGCAGCCACGAGCCGACGAGAACCTTAACTCTAGCTGGTAATAGGCTACTGAAGTCATCGTTTTTCAGCGTCAAGCCGCGGTGACAAGTTCAGTGTTGATGCGTTCTTGCTTTCTGTCGTAAGAGGCTCGGCGTGCGGAGTGTTCCTCGTGAGTGAGGCGAACATGGTGTCACAAATCTCGGTTCCTGCTCAGCATTGGGTCTCCCTTTTTTTTATTCGCTGTGATTCATTCTTCGTTCTCAAAGGGTCATTTTCCCCGTGGCTCTGCGTACAATGTATTGTGGACAGACTGAATATTTCCTGCAATCGGACAGTGGTCGGTCCTGTGGTTGGGGTGGTGATCGCGTCAAGCACCCATTCTAGTGAGCGCAGAAGGACACTGTTTATTTGTGTGGACTATTCATTTTTGTGTATCTAATGTGGAGCCTGGAGTTACCTGCGACAATGGACTGAAAGGGAACGATTATATGGACAATGTCTTGCTCTGTTATAAGGGTGATATTTAACTTTTAGTGAATATATTTATTTATACAAATAAATGTTAACATTATAATTCTTATTTATGTTTCTGTCCTATTCAGTTAATGGAACCTGTGTGACCTTGTGGGGATAAACTTCTTTCCCTGAGTTTAATCTTAGGGTGGCGTTGCTGTACATGTGAGCTAAAATAATGGTCAGATGTAAGAAAAATTATGACTCCTACCTCTCGTAATGCTACAATATGAAACAGGCAAATCTCAAAATAAAATTATTCTGCCCCCCAAAAACTCCCTAAACTAAGTGTTCTAAGCGTTTCTTTTTTCCTTGAGTGTATTTATCAGAAATATACCTAAAGTTATTAAAAAACTCTTTCTCCCTTGTCTCTCCTCAGTGATGGAGTCTACGGTTGTGTTGTAGTGTTGTTATGGCTGAAGTTTGATCCTAAACATGACTTTTTCTTCTCTCCTCAGTGATGGAGTCTACGGTTGTGAGCACGTCCACGTCGGTGGGGGAGGAGTTTGACAGAAATGTGCCTCGGATCTGTGGCGTCTGCGGCGACAAAGCCACAGGATTTCACTTCAACGCCATGACCTGCGAAGGCTGCAAAGGATTCTTCAGGTACTGAGTTTTACACACTTATTATTACAACACTTACTTGTACCGATGCCTCTAGACACAGCACAACACTTTCTATGTCCACTGAATGTGTTTTATTATGTTCCCTTAACAACTGACAGGTTAACGACTCTAAATATGAACACTAAATATGAACACTAAATATGACTGTTTACTGTTTGAATGTTCTAAGCTCTAACAACAGCAGCTTTGTTTAAAAGGTCATGTATTATGGTTTATTTTGTGTCTTATAATTTAAAAAAGTTAATATATCTAAACTAACAAAATCGAACAAAGTCATAAATTGTGGCAGCAAAATGGAAAAGTGAATCGAATCCCTAGTCCCATGTCATCAGTGCAGATGAGGTCATGCTTTTACCATTAAGAACTTAAGACAGAGACTTATTTTTGACTGATGATGACCCAAAATATTAACCTTGCTCAGAAAGATAGATTTGTAAACCCACAAATACCATGAGAAGCCATCTTGAAGGGCTATTGTCCAGTGGTTCAAACCGAGGTTCAAATGCTCACACCAATCAGAAGGCTTCTCTACAGGAGAAAGTAGGATTTACAGATGTGACGACAGCAGCAACAAAACACAAACATGGCGACGCAGCAGCTAAGGCTATAGAGGGAGTATTTATTGCAGAAAGAGCTGCCGCTGATTAACCAAGCTGGAGCAACAGCTTGAGCCAGCACTGTTGTCAGCTAGCTACAAGAATTTATCTCTGTGTGAAAACAAAAGTTATTCTGCTAATTCAACATTTGTAAAGGAAATTTGACCCTACGACCCTTAAACGTTACATTCAGGTGAAAACAGCCAGAAAAATGTCTGTCAGACCGGTTCAGACCTGATTGAAACCGCTAGTTCTTGTCCTGTTTGTTTGTTTTAATCAAAGACGTTTCCCCAGCTAACCAGAAGTCTCTTTGTGCATGGAGCATGCGCAGTAGCGCGGAAAGTGAAGTCGACCGATAATTCCTCTATTGAATCAGTTTGAACTCGGGATGGGACGATTCACTTAAGTCACGATTCGATTCAGTTTTCGATTTTGCAGCCACGATTTTCGATTTAGTTTGATTTTGTTAGTTTATCTATATTAACTTGTTTTTTTTTACCTTAAAACACAAAATAAACCATATAAATTATGTTTAAAACATAGCCGCTGTTTGTGAGTCAAAACTTGTATTTTTATCAACATTTGAACATTAAACAGTCGTATTTATTGTTCATATTTACCTATAGTCGTTACCTCATCAGTTGTTGACGCAACATAATAAAACCCATTCAGTCAGGTCTGGCACTAGTTCACACTTTGTTTCTTCAAACATTGTGGCTTTTATTGTATTATTGTGTGTATTATACATCTACAGAGTGTGTGTGTGTGTTTAAGTCAGTGGCTGCATGAGCAAAACTGATCGATTCTTTCGATTTGATTGCTAAACTTCCATCAATTTTCGAAGTTTTCGATTGATTTTTCATCCCTTGTTTGAGTGGAAATGCCCACAATTTCTTTTTGAAATAAAGAGAAGAAGCTCTTTGTGCATTTGTGAATGTGAAAGACGTTTTCGTATTTTCACAGCAGGATTTGCTACGAGACTTTTTTATGTTTATGTACTGTGATTTGCTAAAACACATCTAAGGTGTAGTGGGCGCTTCGTCCAATCAAATTGAAGTATTCTCCTAGAACCTCCTCCCTTTCCCAACTGCCTTTGATGATTTTGACGATTATGAGTAGAACTCAATTTAAGGAGTGATTCACAAATCCATTTGGAAAGAGCCATGTTACCAGAATGTCTCCATCCGCCATCTCAATATATTTCTCATCTGTATTTGTTTTGAAACCGATGAAATCTTAAGTTATCCATGTAACCTGACTCTGTGAAGGCTTCTCCCACAGTTCAGATCAGTTCAGGTGAAGTAAAACTCTATAAACCCACGTCTTTGGCCCTGGAGTTTCCACAGCTGTTTGTGTCTCTGCTGTAAACGCGTGGATCCTGATGTTTGTGTATGTAAATGAACATAGACCGTCTCTCTCCCACTCGTTCGCTCGTGGACACAGAAACACAAGCGTAAAGTCCGCCCACAGTTGCATAAAGGATTGTTTACTCTGAAGCAGAAAGAAGACGAGAAATGGGCCAAAGGTGACGCCGCAAACACTCTCAACGCTCCTGTTTTCAGATAAACACCAGCTGGAGTCCTGCTGGTTTCATTCATACGCAAAAGTTTGAATTCAAGCTTTGTGAAATACTGTAGGTCATGACTCTCAAATATGCCTTAATTTGTGTGTTTTGTGTTTTTGAAAAGGCTTTTAAAAGTCTCTGCAGAAGCCAGTGACTGTGTGAAAATAAACTCATGCTGTAATTGTAATTCTGTGTTCTGGTGCTGACGTGTCATTTATCGGTGTGCAGGCGCAGTATGAAGAGGAAAGCCTCCTTCACGTGTCCCTTTAACGGCAGCTGCACCATCACCAAGGACAACAGACGCCACTGTCAGGCCTGCAGACTCAAGCGCTGCGTGGACATCGGCATGATGAAGGAGTGTGAGTAAAACACACAGAGATATACTGTATACATGATGAAGGAGTGTGAGTAAAACACACAGAGATATACTGTATACATGATGACGGAGTGTGAGTACAACACACAGAGATATACTGTATACATGATGAAGGAGTGTGAGTACAACACACAGAGATATACTGTATACATGATGAAGGAGTGTGAGTACAACACACAGAGATATACTGTATACATGATGAAGGAGTGTGAGTAAAACACACAGAGAAATGATACATGAAAAGAAAAAAAGATATACTGTATACATGATGAAGGAGTGTGAGTAAAACACAGAGATATACTGTATACATGATGAAGGAGTGTGAGTAAAACACACAGAGATATACTGTATACATGATGAAGGAGTGTGAGTAAAACACACAGAGATATACTGTATACATGATGAAGGAGTGTGAGTAAAACACACAGAGATATACTGTATACATGATGAAGGAGTGTGAGTAAAACACACAGAGATATACTGTATACATGATGAAGGAGTGTGAGTAAAACACACAGAGATATACTGTATACATGATGAAGGAGTGTGAGTAAAACACACAGAGATATACTGTATACATGATGAAGGAGTGTGAGTAAAAACACACAGAGATATACTGTATACATGATGAAGGAGTGTGAGTAAAACACACAGAGATATACTGTAGACATGATGAAGGAGTGTGAGTAAAACACACAGAGATATACTGTATACATGATGAAGGAGTGTGAGTAAACACACAGAGATATACTGTATACATGATGAAGGAGTGTGAGTAAAACACACAGAGATATACTGTATACATGATGAAGGAGTGTGAGTAAAACACACAGAGATATACTGTATACATGATGAAGGAGTGTGAGTAAAACACACAGAGATATACTGTATACATGATGAAGGAGTGTGAGTAAAACACACAGAGATATACTGTATACATGATGAAGGAGTGTGAGTAAAACACACAGAGATATACTGTATACATGATGAAGGAGTGTGAGTAAAACACAGAGGTATACTGTATACATGATGAAGGAGTGTGAGTAAAACACCAGAGATATACTGTATACATGATGAAGGAGTGTGAGTACAACACACAGAGATATACTGTATACATGATGAAGGAGTGTGAGTAAAACACACAGATATACTGTATACATAATGAAGGAGTGTGAGTAAAACACACAGAGATATACTGTATACATGATGAAGGAGTGTGAGTAAAACACACAGAGATATACTGTATACATGATGAAGGAGTGTGAGTACAACACACAGAGATATACTGTATACATGATGAAGGAGTGTGAGTAAAACACACAGAGATATACTGTATACATGATGAAGGAGTGTGAGTAAAACACACAGAGATATACTGTATACATGATGAAGGAGTGTGAGTAAAACACACAGAGATATACTGTATACATGATGAAGGAGTGTGAGTACAACACAGAGATATACTGTATACATGATGAAGGAGCGTGAGTAAAACACACAGAGATATACTGTATACATGATGAAGGAGTGTGAGTAAAACACACAGATATACTGTATACATGATGAAGGAGTGTGAGTAAAACACACACAGAGATATACTGTATACATGATGAAGGAGTGTGAGTAAAACACACAGAGATATACTGTATACATGATGAAGGAGTGTGAGTAAAACACACAGAGGTATACTGTGTACATGATGAAGGAGTGTGAGTAAAACACACAGAGATATACTGTATACATGAAGGAGTGTGAGTAAAACACACAGATATACTGTATACACGATGAAGGAGTGTGAGTAAAACACAGAGATATACTGTATACACGATGGAGTGTGAGTAAAACACACAGAGATATACTGTATACATGATGGAGTGTGAGTATAGTATATATACACAGAGATATACATGATGAAACAGTAGATTATATATGCACAAAGAAAGCAGGGCTGCACAATTAATTCATTGAAGCTGAATCAAAACTTCAATTTCATGAGGCGTAATTAAGGCCATAATTTTCAAAGCAACAAAATGTGTGATTTACAGCAGAAAAAAGGCCAATCTTGTAGTTTAGATCTGTTTAAAAACATTCAAATTAAAGCTGCAGCTGTGTTGATTTTTATTAGTTAAGTGCAAAAAAAAATGTTTTTTGACTCAGGAACATTGCTGATTATTCTCTCAAGTCATAAATTTCATAAGACTGCTAAACATTTATGTTATTATTGAATACAAACAATGCAGAAAATGTATTGAATGCTTACTTGAATCAGTTTTATAAGATTTATGGTACTCAGATGTGCATAAATTAAGCCTGTTGTTTTATGTTTTATGACAGGCTGTAATAGCGATGAACCATCGTCACAAACGGCTCCTGTCTGATCATGTGTTTGATGAACAGCGAATAGAAAGCCATGTCGCATGTGTGCACAAATGAAACTCTCCGGTGTTGCTGCGCAGACAAATAAAGCTGCCTGACGCTTGGACTGTGCCGTCAAAGCGTCGTTTACAACACAATGTGCACGTTCTAGTTCAGACGCGGTTCACATTACATCACTTTCTTGGACTGAAATATTTCTCTTGTTGGTCTGTAGAGTCTGTTTCTTACGTTTACTGATTTGCTTTAGGTAGAAATACAGCGCAGATGTTCATATCGCGCATGGATCAATTAAAGCTGGGACATTATTTAGAGGCAAGGCTCATAAAGCGACAAATTGACGTGCTCCATGTGCGACTAAACGTTGAAGCTCTAATTCAAATCCTAAGTTTTTAGTAGTTAAGTAGTTTGTCGGTTCACACACATACTGTATTTCGGTTGTTTTTGTCCTGAACGGATTTAAAGTGAGGCTAAACACGCACCTCAAACAGACTCGCAAAAGTGGAACATGCCCGGAGACTTTTTAAGAGACGCCCAGTGGGTGTGAACAGACTTTGATTGACAGCACCAAATATGAGCAGAGAGCTTGTGAATGATGTGAGTTTTGTGTCGGAGCCGTACTGGTCCTGACGTGAGGTTTACAGCAGAGGGAGCTGTACAGAACCAAGTGTTTGCTTACTTGCACGTCAAGATTTTTTTTTAAGCACACGAGCTTATGATGTGAGTATTTTCTAAAATTATTAATGAAAAACTCGCCAGTGTCACGAGTTTCTAACCTGCACATCGATGCACCTCGGACCGCTCGCTCAACAAGCAGATGATGTCACTGCCCAGCGGGTGAAGCTTTCCAACTCTCCGCAGCAGCGGTGTCAGAGGGAGGAGTTTTTATATCCCACCTGGGCGGCTCGTCTGTCGCGTCAACTCAATGTGACCTGAACTGAAAATGCACTGACAGTGTTTGTCCATTGCGGCAGTACAGTCACAGGTTTTTGCCACAGATCTGCAAAATGAGCGAGTTTGCACAAAACTGTCCAAAAAAAGGCCTGGAAACAGTAGATAATTAAATTTTGACCCCATATACACAGTTGATGCGAAAAAAAAAAGTTGATTTTGATTTAGTTTCTCTTCTATTAATAAATGTAACACTTTGTGCTCGTAGTCAAAGTGTGAGATTCTTTTTTAGGAGCATTACACGTCATCTCCAACACACCTGCTCCTTAAATGATGTGAGAAGCATCTTTACTAAACTATAGAACATGACTTTTACACTGCTGTGTGAGTGGAACAGCTCCTTTATAAACCTGCTTTAATCCACTGGCGTTTCATCATTGTTGTTGTTGTTTCACTTTTATAAAAGAAAACACTCTGCCTCGATCACGTGACACACTCACGCGGGGATCCCACTACATGCATCTGCGCTCCGCTCCGCTCCGCCCCGGTCCGCCTCCGAAAGTTACCGCAGACCCCTCGTCCACTGTCTCCGCTCCAGTCCGCTCCGCAGGGCTGCGTTGCCCCGAGGAGTTCAAGAAGAGCATGCGCCAAAAACACGAGTTTGTGAAATAAAAGTCCCCATTGAACATCAAATAACTCTATCAGGAGCACAGACAACCCCTGTGTTTCACGTGATCACAACAGTAGGACGTGTTTTCCTCCTCCGCGGAGGGTAAAGAGGCTTTAAACTGTTACGAGCACGAACGTTGTCCTGTCCATGTGTCACTGACATATTATGTAGTAAACAGCCTGCTGTGTCCAAATATCAAAGAAACTTTATGTTAAACTACAAACTTTTCGTTATCTGATCAAATCAAAGTACGTGCGGAGTGATTTTAGTTTGTAATCCCGGACATAGTTCATTTTCTTTTTCCTGTTTGGTGTGTTTTGATTGGCGGAGATTGACTTTGACGGACTCGGGCGGAGAAGAAAATAGCCTTGATGCGTATTTTGGTCGTACGGCGACGGAGCGACGGAGCTGAGGCGGAGCCCTGCGCAGCGCACACGGCGGATGTGGAACGGTCTTCATTCATTAAAACAGCTGCGCAGTTGATCCGGCAGTCGGAACGGAGCGGAGCGGAGCGGAGATGCATGTAGTGGGATAAGCCCGTCACTGTTCTCCGCTCGCTGCTGCTGCTCCACAAGTCTGTCAAGTCTCTGTTCTTCACTGTCAGACTAATAATCCTGTAAATGTGCTTATGTCTGTGGCCTCTTCTGTTTGTGACTAAAGATCTTAAACTCCTCTAGTGTGCAGCTGACTTTATTAGTTGTTCTGTATTGTAGCATTAGCCCTGTTCTCTCTCTCTTTCTCCTGGTGCCTGTTCCTTCAGCGTGCCGACCTCTTTGTGCCTGTGTTATTTGAGTTCAGACCTGTGTGTGGACAGTTTACAGTGGGGCCTCGGCTCTGGTAAATATTATGTAATGTTTGAGATCAGGTCGAGTCTCTTTGGGTCTTTGCTCCTTTCACTCTCAGCTTTAGGTCACTACAACACTAATCCTGCTAATACTTCTCTCTGCAGTCACGGAAAACCTGGAAAAGTCGTGGATATTTAAAGAATTTGATCAAATAAAGAAGGAAAAATAAGTCTGCTGTGTCTTGTCTCTGTCTAATAAAATCCAAGAAGTGTTTTTGCTTAAATGAATGAACAAAAAAAGCAGAATCCAGAAGTCGTCCACAGTTCACAGTTTGTAGATTGACTGTTGTTGTTTTGCCTCCGACACAACAGAAGCAGCTCCTCATTGTTGTGGCGTCTCTGTGTCTCTGGACTTTTCTGTTTGAGCTAATTCAGGACAAACAGTCTTTCATTATGACAACAAGCTCTTTGATTATATCAGAGTTTGATTTATATATTTTTAGACTGGGTTTAGTCAATGTGATTTGACAAATGAGCGTATCTTGTAACATTCAGGGAGTTTACATGGAGGTCAGGAAAACTGGATAACTAGCCCGATTTAAACCAGTTTTCCAAAGTGCATGTAAACCCGGGCAGACCTATTGAGGAGCTGTAAACTGGTTTTCGGAAAACCAGTTGGCGCACGTGGTCCCGACCGATTGTAATCTGATTTCAGACTAATGTAAACAGACACTCGGTCTGCAGCTGGACAAATGTAACTGAGCATCTCACAACCCCTGTCCCTGTCGTTCAAACAATAAATTAAGAATTTTAGAACTATAAAATGCCTTGCACAAAGTGGCACTCACAATCTCACATTTAACTCCATGTTTAACACTGATCTAATTGTTTAAAACAGTCTTACATGTTCCAGAAAAAAACTCTGTCATTTAACAAACAGTTTTACAAACAGTTAATACAAATAAACAACATTAACAATGTTAAAGTAATTCAACAAATTACAGCCTCAATCATGCAGTAGTGACTCTGACACAGCAGGACTTGTCTCTCCAGGGTAATCTGTTTACTCTCACATGTAAACAGGAGCAAAACTGGTCCGACCGGTTTGAGGGGAAAACCAAATAGAGTCCGGTTTTCTAGCCGAGTCTGATTTCCCTGATCATGTAACCGCAGTGACTTTAATTGTGTTAGGAAACTGTCGTTTGTGTGTAAATTGTCTTTTTGTGGAGGGATTCTGTTTTACAACTCAAATTACTTTCTGTAATTTTCAACATGTGTTTGACATTTTTCATATTTTGCAACTTTATTGATCTAAAACTATGATAAATCTTTACCACAAAGACTATCACACCACCAAACTAGAGCTGTGTTTAGTCAAGAGCATTCTGATACGATGGATGTACCGATCCGATACTAGGATCGGATATCGGTGCTGATCCATTACATCGGTTCAGCCAATCATAGTTCATAGTTCATCATAGTTGTTGATATCGGCTGAACCGATATCAACAACTATGATATCGGCTCATTGAACTAATTATTGGACATAATGAGACTAATTTACTGACTGATATTGATCCAGAACATCTCATAATGTTTTACATTTTATTCAGATTAGGTTTATCCCGGTCTCACACTGGATCCGGTCCGTACTCCGGTCCGGCGTACGGAGGCTTTCCGTTTCTTGAAAAGTAATGAGGCTCTCACACCGCGATCCGTCCGGTCCGGTGAGCCGCGCGGCTCTGCTCCGTACGTCCGGGACGTTTCTGTTTCATTGAAATTTTTCTGGACTGCCGGAGCGCTCCGGAGCCCTTTTTGGTAAAGTTGTGAAAAGAAGACACGACAAACAGGAAACCAAGCGCTCGCGGGTGAAGTGAATCCGGTGGTTTTCAAAGTAAAAACATTACGTTTCTGCTACTACAACAAATACAGCAAAATGCTCGACATATACGCGACTATTGAACACACAGGAGGCAAATAAACGTCCCGTACTTACCCATTATGCGTCGAAAAATCCAACAGAAAATGAAGTGACGTGAAATAAACCCAAAACACGGCGCAAGTGTTCCTTGTTTACATATCCATGTACCAGAGATCACGTAAACTCCCTGAAACTCTCAAGTTGAGCTTGAATCCCCGTGAACTTGTGGTCTCGCGAGGCCAGCAGAGTCCGTGCATACGCATGTGTATTCTGGAGGCAGTGTGAGTGACAACCGGACCCAGACGGATCTGGATCTGAAACTGGAGGCAGTGTGAGCCCGGTGTTAGTTTAGTTGTGACTTGCACTATAAATAACAGCTACATAACACAATATGATTACATTTCTTATGTTATTTCAGTCCTTGCATTAGTATCTGTTATTATCGGGTATTGACAGATGCATAAATAAAAAGTATCGGGATCGGTATCAGAATTGAAAAAGCTTGATTGATGCATCCCTGATACGATATGTTTCTCGAAGCAAATTCATCCCGATACAATTGCCTTAATACAATACGTATCACAATATATTTTAAAAACTTTTTTATAAATATCTGCCAAATGGGTGTTTTTAATCATTCAGAAAAAATACATTCAATTTTTCTTTTGTCTACAACTGATTTATGAAAATTTAAATTTTCAACAGCAAAATTTGCTTTCATACAAAAATACACAAAATTCAACTTACTGACCATAATGAAAAGATTTTTATTTATTTTTTTATTTTTTTAGAAAAGTGTTAAGAATGTAACTGATTTTGTAGAATAACAAAATACAGAAACATTGACTGCATTGATTGCACAAATGTCTTGTGAATAAGTAATTTTTCAGCTCAATTGTCAGCCTTAAAGCAGCCACATAGGAAAAAACAAGTTAAGACAAGTTTCAAGACAAGTTAAAGTGTCTTGATTCTAGGGTTTGGACCTAATTTCAAGCATTTTGACTAATTTAAACCATTTTTTTTTCAAAGTGTTTGAAACTGATTTCAAGACAAAGTATTGGTAACACTTTAGAATAACTACAACATAATCAGGCTTAATAAATCATTAATAACACCTTAATAAAGACTTAATTCATCATAAACAAATGATTAATTAACAGATGAAAAAGTTTATTAATGCTTAGTAACTACTTAATTACTCCAAATCCTGCCCCCTAACCCTAAATCCTAACCATAGCTCCTTAGTTAAGCAGTTGCTAAGCATTAATAAACTTTTTCATTCATTAATTCACCATTTGTTCATGAATAATTAAGGCTTTATTTATGCTTTATTCATGGTTTACTAAGGCAAATTAAGGTGTAGTTAATATAAAGTGGTACCAAAGTATTTGCCAGTGTGTTAAGAAAACTGCTCTTACCCCATTGGCAAATGTTTGTTTTTATTTTAAGCCATATTCTCTCATAACCAGTTAAAAATGTCTTGAAACCAGTGAAATATTCTACATTACATAAGAAATTAAAACTCATCCAGTTAAAACAGCTCAAATTTGGAATAAAATTCTGATTCCAAGACAATTTAAGCAAGTCTAGATAGATAGTTGTTACAGTGCATCCAGGTTCAAAAGTGTAAAATGTATGAATTTATTTAAAGTATCCCGATACCAATACGCCTCCCTGTATTTAAACTGATACACTGACTACAGCCCTACACGAAACTGCTCCAACCAGGAAGTACATTTTTAAACTTCATCAAATCGTTAAAACAAGAGAAAAACTGGTAAATGATTCATAACATCTTAAATCTAATCATGTTTATTATGTTTGTTTGTTGTTTGTGAACAGTTATCCTGACTGACGAGGAGGTGCAGAGGAAGAAGGACCTGATCCAGAGGAGGAAAGACGAAGAGGCCCAGAAAGAGGCTCAGAAGGAGGCCCGGAGACCCAGACTGTCAGACGAGCAGAGCCAGGTCATAGCGACGCTGGTGGAAGCTCATCACAAGACCTACGACGACTCGTACTCAGACTTCTGCAGGTTCAGGGTAAGAGTTTGTGTAAAGCCCGCTGTTCACTAGAGATGCGCGATATATAAGTGTCAGTATCGAAGCTATACTAATTAATTGAGAGATTTTCTTATTTTTTTATGTGTCATGTGCCAGTTCTAATTTGTCCTCAGAGCATCAACATTTATATTTTCAATAGGCCTAAGTAGGGCTGTTGCGAAAACCGCAAGATTGCAATACAGCGGAAGAACCATTTCAAGCTATTTCAAGCAAGCAACCGCGACAACCACATTTTGAATTTTATGAGGATTTGCGCACCTGCCCAGGGTATTTTAACTGCGAGACTAAGCGCATCTGAGCTGTGGAGACGCTGGAATACGGTGGATAGTGAGGAAAAATCGCCACTTGAGTTTTGTGTGATCGCTAAAACTTTCCCTCAGTCTGACTTGGCTCGTGCCAACTTTCACTGCTGCTTTATACTTTATTTATTTACGTCAATGAGCCACGAAATACACAGCACACAGTTTATTTACGTGGCAGGTCAGCACGAGTTGCAACTGTGCATTTTCCACAAACAAAGTGATGTGTATCATGTAATAACTGAAGATCTGTAGACTATTTGTAACTTGTATCCACTCAAAAGCAGTCACAGGTATGAAGAGGCTGCCACTGTAAATCCACATTAACTCACAGTCTGCAGTTATAGCAATGAAGCAAAAACTATTTGATACAAACTTACCGGTAAACTTCTTCGATCCAAGCAAAGTGCACTATAGTGTTTGGGATCCAGCATGGAGCAGCGTTTCTGTACAGATGCTGCCAAACGTTCGCTGCAAAATGTAGTTACTTTTTGACGATTTGCAGCCTAAACGGGAAAAAGATCCAATCTTCTATAATCATCCTCTTATGCCCATGAAAACATGTAAATAAGCTCTTGTTTTCCAAAGCGAGCTGTGCTTCGCTGACTTTGATCCAACTACCGCTTACAGAGAAATTAAAAGTGAAACTTATGAAGCACGTTGCAGAACGTGAAGAACAGCTGTGGCCTAACGCCTCTGGTTCATTTGTTTGTGAAGTGTGTGTGTAAATACACTGTATGTATACAGAACTTTTGATATCACAAAAAAAACATAAGATAATTTTTTTTAACATATTTATAACGTGATTTTTGGCCATAGATTGTACATGTATTACATGTGTGTGTAATACCACATATATTGCATAGCGATATGTGTTGAGGCACCAATATAGACCGCAGGAAAAAATCCTTAACCGTGACAGCCCTAGGCCTAAGAGAAAACAATTCCAAAATACAAGCAAGTAAGCTAAAATATGACTGCATATATATTTGTGTTACTAATGTGAAAAGTCAGTTTGTGATCTTGTGAGCTGTGCTATAGATTTTATAAAGTAAATATCAGCACGGATCTGACTCTGGTGCGGTTGGAGGAGGTGGGCCAGAGCTTGGCACGGTTACTCATGAACACGCACGATTTAAGCAATAGCCCACTGTGAGCACTGATGTTTCTCACAACAAGAAACTCCGTGGATATGCGCTTACCTTGAATTAGTTCATATGACCAGAGGAAAAGTTATAAAGATTCTCGTCTCTTGTTGCTCTTGCTGCTCCACGAGATTTTTAATCCAAAGCCTGACCGAGGAGCTCAAAGATGTAACGACCCGCTGTACTTATTTTTGCCACTACAGTATTAGCACCTCAGTGTGACATGTGAACAAACGGCTCCAGAGGATGACGTCACAGGTCTGTCGCTCGGTTCATTTGTGCAGGTGTGAGTGTGGGACATAGAACTTTCTGCAATCAGACTCAAGCTCTGCACGGTTAAAAAAAAAAGTGTGAATATTGCTTTATGTGACTGTGCTTAAAGTGGTGGCCTGGCTGAAAAAATCTGGCCCAAAGGACATAAAAACTGAAAATAAGTTACAAAAATAAGCTTGTAACATTTTGAATCATTAAACTATATTTTATGAGAATAAAGTTGAAGCTTTAAAAGTTGTTTTTATTTGGGGAAAAAAGTTATATTAATCTGAAAATGTGTAATTTTATTCTCAGAAAAACACAAATACAAGACTTTTTTCTTGTAATAATAAGTTTATCCTTGTAGAATTTTGACTTTTTTCATTCAATTACAACTTGTTAACCCTCTACTGCATGACTTTTTATTTTAGGAGGAAAAAAATATTTCAAGATACTTTTTGAGAGCTTGTGGGTCCCTGACATTATATCAATTATAACATTTGACCCCCACGCCCCCCCACAAAAATCTGGGTTTGTTGCCTCAGGGCAACAGTGTGCGATGAGGGTACTAAAACACCAAGGTTTTCAATACTGAATGGAATAGGAGAAAATAATCTAAAAATGTATCAGAAAAGGTTTTATTCAACAGAATACTAAAATTTACCTAAAAAAGAGCCAATTTAGGAGAAATGACGTTCCCACTTGCACCTATATCTACCAGCTCAAGGAGTTGCACTATTCGCCCTGTGTAGATCTCAAAGTTATGTGGAATACCTTCAAAGCTGGCTAAAATGAGTATTTTGTATCCCCATTTCTTAGGTTTGGCTGGTAGATATTGCTTGTTCTTATTCTTTCCCTTGAAGGGAACTATCTGTTCATCCACAGCCAGCTTCTCACTCATTGGGATGGATTGCAATTTTGAAATAAGATGGTCTACAAGTGGTCAGATTTTGTAAAGTGGATCTGGACTTCCTGCAGGTATTGCCTCATTGTCGTTGAAGTGGAGAGCTTTCTTGATGGCCTCCCATCTGTTCAGACTCATGGTATCAGCTACTTGATGCACCCGAGAGGCCTTGGACCAAAACATCCGAGTGACTGGTAACCCAAACAGTGACATGTAGACTACAGTACCTATGAACTGTTCAAGTTCTTTAGTGCTGAGTTTTAAAGGTCTGCTTGGGTTGTTTAGTTTAGTTTAGTTTATTAGTTTATTTAACAGGGACAGTGTGCAAAAACATTGAAGATGCTTTGCACCAGATTTTAGCCGTAGCTAGTTTCCATCTGCAGTCCCTGAGCAGGTGAGATATACAAAATTTAACAACAACAACAACAGTCAAACCTGTATAGCATACAGGTTTGACTGCTCTGTGATCACTGACAGGATATTTTCTGAAAAAAACATCTTGAAGTAATCTTCTGATCTCGGAAGGCTTCCTTGCCATTCAGGATAGTCGGGGAAGTTGGCATTATGGGGTGTTCTCCAGCCATTGTCTTCCTCTGGTTCAAACACCTCATCCTCATCCTCATTTTCATCCCAACACACACACACCAACACACATCTTACAGAACCCTGACTGACCCCTGACCTACACTGAGTGTCAAACCTGATTCAGGGAGCCACTCTTCTCCACTATCACTCTCGTCCTCAAGCTCACTGTCTTCACTGTCGGATGGAACTTCACTACCATGTTCATTCTTGGACCCATAAAATGTTTTTATGTCCATTTCCTACAAGCAATAATACTCATTATTCACTCCAACACATCTCTTCTTTAGCACTATTTTTCCCAACAAAAGTGCTACATCTGCATGATGTTGCCCTAGGGCAACATACCTAAAACACAGTATTAGCATAAACATACAAGTAAAAATTATATGTAAACAATCAAATGTGCATCTTGACATATTTCTGGACATTAAAATATTTTTTTGTATCAAATTATTCCAATTTAACCCAGAGAAAAGTGTTATTTATCTTACCGTTACCTAGCACTGTGTCACATGTGACTTTGCTTCCAGAAATGACTGCTTCAGACTCAGTCAAATGTGCACACCCACTTCAGCCTCTGATTTTATTGGACAGAAACATGTCTGCTAACATTATAAAAAAACAAAAATAAAAAAAAACTTAAAGGGCCAGTGTCCAAGCCAAAAAAGTGGTTTGTTGCCTAAAAGCAACACTATGCGGTAGAGGGTTAAAGCTTCTTATCATAAAATGTGTATTTTATCTTTGGTCAAAAACGTGCAGTGAACAGTAAAGATGGGCCGAGGTGAATTTTTTGAGCCGATACAAACAAAACCCAAAAGACTAACACCAACATTTATCCACGTTGCCATTTGCTTACTGACCAAATGTAAGCAAATGAGCTCTAAAGCTAAATCAAAACGATTAAAAGATCACACCAGGTCTAAAGTAGTGCTAACAAAAATGTATTTCAAATGAACCAGCACCTTTTTCCATTCATATACAGTTGTATCTGCAGAACTACCAGTCCCATAATCCTTTGCAGGTGTGAGTTTGTAAAGTGCTTTCAGTGTTTAGAAATGGAAAAGTTTTGTATAAATAGAGCTGACTTACCATCAGATAGCAGCAGAAATCAGATAAAGACGGAGGATTGTCACATGTGCTGGTACAGTACATTACATTACCTCAGTCTGCGTTCTGTTTTTAGTCCTCTGATTGTAAACGGACTCGTGTTTCCTCTCGTCAAAGTGACCCGGGCCTCTCCAAAGCCCCGTACAGAGCGTTTGAACCCAGCGTAATGCTCCCGTCCTCGTGTTTCTGTGTTTTCTCCAGCCTCCGGTTCGTGATGGTCCAGTGACTCGCAGTGCCAGTCGGGCCGCCTCCCTCCACTCGCTGTCAGACGCCTCCTCGGACTCCTTCAGCCACTCGCCAGGTAAACATGTTTTTAAACCTACTGTAAGAGACAAATGTGAACCAGCCACTCACCAGGTAAACATGTTTCTAAACTTACTGTAAACGGCAAATGTGATGGAATAACAGCTGACATCTTCTGCATTACAACTTGATATACAGGACGACATGTACAGGTACTTCAGACGAGGGCGAGGTTGAGTTATCGTCATGTCCTATTGTCAATTATTTAGTTTGTGGTTTTGTATGGAAAGATCGAAAACCAATTATCAGTCAAAAATTGCAATTAGAATTGCCACAAATCCACACCAAACATTCTCTTTATTATAACTTCAAATTCAGTTCTTGAAAAGTTTCAGAAACTTAAAAAATACCAAATGTAACAGTTTTATAAACGAATGCAGAGAAATATTATTTTTGATTCTCCAGGTGAAAGTATTATGTAAAGAGAGGAGTAAAAGTTTTTATGTCAAAAGCAAATGTTGGGTCTCTTCTTTGTTACAGTGCCACATGTGGCTCTGAAAGCGAAAGTGAAACTTTGCGCTTCATTTTGAGTCGCTTTACTGACTATAAAGGCCAAGGCACACCGGGACACTCTGCTGCGCGGCAAATAGGGGTTATGCACTAACGTCTTTCCGGTCTCAGATTGACATAGGCCGCTACATCCGGTGGCGTGGTTGCCATAGTGACAAAGCTGTTTCAGACGAGTCCTGAAGACGTAGTGACGGCTGTAACAGCAGGAAAAGTGCTGCTTGGTTTTCATAATGAAAAGTTGTAAAAGTGAGCGGACTACGCGAGCTCCGCCCACATACGAGAAGCTCCGTGCACCTGCCAAGGTTCACTGTGCTAATAAGCCCAGGCAGAGGCGCCGTGGGCCGGGAGCTGTCTGGCAACACCGAGCGGTGTGTGCTCACTTCTTCACGGCCCAAAGCACCTCTGCCCGGGCTCATGAGCAGCGAGTGCCGGTCTGTGCGCGTAGTTCTCGCTTTTATTATTTTTTCATGTGAAAACCTCCGTATATGCGTGGAGCTGCTGTTATAGCCGTTGCAGCGTCTACAACAGATGACAAAGAAAACTTTTTTTCTAAGAGGATTGCTTCAGGACTAGCACAAAAAACCTCGTGTGATGTCCATCTCCTTTGGAGTAAACAACTTTGTCACTATGGCAACTACGCCACCGGATGTAGCGGCCTCTGTCTATCTGAGTGCGGAAGACGTTAGTGCATAACCCCTATTGGGCACCTCCGTTAATTTCTATGAATGTACACACACCAGACTCAGTTTGGTTTGTTTCCGTCGCGGCGCCGCTCCAGGAAATGACCCTGCCGGCACCCGTAGTTTCTTCTTCTACGATTTAAATAAAGTACAGTAGTTAACTTGTCGGCGCTATTTTGTTAACAATGATGAACGAGGAATGCCTTTCGTTATTTAAGACAACATTATCATATTACTCACCAATTACGACCGCGGATCGTTGAAAAATAACGGTGAGCGTCGCAGCATTTGGTGAGTGTTGACGCTTGGGTCTGGCACACAGCAAGTGACGTGCCACGGCGCGGAACGCTTTGGTGTTAAGGTTAAGGTTAAGGTTAAGGTTAAGTTTGACAAATAGCCCCCTTAAAGTCTGTAAAAAACATTGTTTTAGGCATTTTATTACAATTTTAAAATAAAGCAGGAACCGTTAAAGAACTGTCTTGAAAAACAAGTACCGTTAAAGTACTGGTATTGGGGAAAAAAAAAAAAGCTGTAGCTGTAGCTGCAGCTGTAGTCTTTACTTTGAGCAGGTTTGCACGGCCACAAAATGGATTATTATTATCCCCGTTTGTTTCCATCAAAAAGCTGTTAGTTTACCTGTATTTTTTCACATTATGAAAAATGTTTTTGACTTTCTATTTCTCTTGAATTGTGTAGTCAACTTTACACCTCCAGAAAGTTGCACCTTTAAGCATTAGAATTGAATTTATAGAATGGCAGGTACTTCAGGTGTTTGATCTGGTCGCAGTCTATTCTCCTTTAGAGACAAGGTCTTTGTAGAAAGGATCCTGGGAACTGGGAAAGATCCATGAACCAGATCCTCGTGAGCCTGGACCTGCAGTAAAAACACTCACCATCATTAACATCAGTGACCCAAACTGTTCCAAACTGTTCCAAACTGAACTGGTCTGAAGATCCAGGCTAATAGAGGCAAGGCTTAAGTGTAACTGTAAGAATTTATAAAAGTCTATATTTTTAGTGGCAGGGTTATCACAATCTTCTTAATCTTTGCCAGTGAGAGTTAATGTTTTATGTGCAGGACGAGGCCCTAAAGTGAGTAGTAAAAGTTAAAAATACAGTGCTGTTGAGGCCCTGCTGCATTGTTCTGCTGAATGTTTAGGTCCTGCTCACTTCCTACAGTCGAGCTTTAAAACACAAACACATGATGTAAGCAGCAAAACAAACACACTGACAATAGGCCTGTTAGCTTTCTACAATGAGATGATGTCATGCGTTTTTTCCCCTTTATCAACATTCTACTTTCTATGGAAATACCTTAAAATGTCATTTACACATTTTTAATCTTTTCTATTAGTGACTAGATCCGTTCACAGACAAATTTCCCTCCAAAAATGTTTAACTTTGAGCATCTGAATCCATCTGGTAGAGTTAAGTTACTGGTTTCCACTGCCAACAAAAACATACATCAAAGAGAAAATCCTGCAGTACAGCCCAGACCAGGCCTTTAGAAGATTTGTATATGTTAGGTCTACTAAATGTCTTTTTCTTTTCTCCTCTCATCCTCTCGGTCTTCATTTGTTTGTTTCAGAGTCGGACACAAAGATGAACTTTAACAACCTGCTGATGATGTACCAGGAGCAGGGCAGCAGTCCAGAATCCAGTGAAGAAGAAGGGTCCAGCTTCTCCATGCTGCCCCACCTGGCCGACCTGGTGTCCTACAGCATCCAGAAAGTCATCGGATTCGCCAAGATGATTCCTGGGTTTAGGTACGAAACTGACACCACCTAGAGTCTTTGCTCAATTTCATTTCACTCCAGCAACTAGGTCAGGAGTTTCTGAATCAAGCTTGAAAAACAATCGTCCAATCGTTGAACAGCAGTGACGTGAAATCCAAGCGTCTGTTTGTAGTTCCACAAGTTTGTCATTAAATATGAACTTACATTTGATAATGTACCTGTAACTGTAAATTTGCATCACAAAAACCACAGACATGACTATCATCACGTTTACACGCAGCTAATAAACCATTAGCAATAACTAATCGAAAGAAACACGGAAAACATGCGCACGGAGACAACACCGGGTTGTTTATGAAGGTTTGTATTTCGTGTGTAAGCACTGAACAGGATATAACGCTATGAAAGTGCAAAAGACTAACAAACTCTGTGTATTTCTGGCTTCTTATGTAGGCTGTTTGGGGTTTACTTTCCTCTGAAGATGTGGCAACAACAAACCCTTTAATCTGTTCAAGTGTTTGTGTTTTTTGGTCAAAAACACCTTTCATTCTAAAAAAGTTGAGCCTGCATAAAAACAGCCAAGCAGTATCCAGCATATTCTTACCTGCGTTGTAGAGGAGGAAACACGCTAAGCACATCTTCCAAAGCGTCTCTCGATGTTGAAGATTCGTTTAAGCCTCTAAAATCTGTGTGTTCAGAAGAAAAGCAAGTTTGAAGCACTCCACAACAAGTATGTGAACGTGCAGGACAACTGTCCAAGTGTCTGCGCCCGGGTAGAGTGAGCTGTTCTCTTTGGTCCTCAATTCCTCCGTGTTTGTGTCAGGCATAGACTGTATGTACACTATGGTGTCAAGCTAGCCGTGTTTTCGTCTAGCGCTTCGTGTCCGTGGGCTTCCGCGCATATGCCGCCTCTCCTCGATCCCTCGCATGGGCTGAAAACTACAAACGTATCTGTCTGCAGACCTGTACCGCTGAGCTTGGGCTGTAGAGCTGCGTCTCTGATCCATGTTCACATCTATGTTACGCCGTACTTCCCGAACTACAGCTGATTTGTCAGTCGCAGTACATAACATCCGGCAACGAATAAACGGCAGTGATTGGTTAATGCGACCATAGAACAAACATGCTGTAAAGGAAAACCAACTTCTATATCAGGCTAAGGTTTATTAAGGACAATGTACAATTACTTTACCGTAAACAACCGTAAACAACGAAAACTTGCTGCAGCTGCATTTCCGTGTTTCACATGAAGCACTCGCAGAACTACGGCAGAAGCAGCACAGGGAATAACTTTCCTGAGGAATGAATGATGAAGGACTGCTGTTTATGCACGGAGAGGTGGAAATGGAGTTTGGGCAACAAAAACAGGCAGTGGATTTAGCGGAAAGAGATGTGTGGAACTTGCTGCAGGTAAATAGCTACACTTGAGGCACATCGCGATTGTTGAACGTGAAATGGACAAAATCCTTATTGCGGATGATTTAGTGATAATATAAAAGCTGATTAATGCAGAGTTGAGTCATGTTTTGATCTGCATTTTGTAGTTTTGCCTCATGCCAGCGGCCCTTCGCCTCTGTGCATCTACATGTCAGAAAAAAGCTCAGACAGGAGCAGGATAGAAAAACGTGTCCCGCGTCTGTTTATGGTGCCGGATTATGTAAATTATTTCCCCCAAAAAGTGCGACTTATACTTCGGTGCGACTTATGTACGTTTTTTTCTTCTAAAATATGCATTTTGGGCCTTCTGCGACGTATTCTCCGGAGCGACATATAGTCCAGAAATTACGTTAAGCGCAGTGGCATGTAGGTGATTTAACCTGCCCAACTACGTGTGCTTTGCGTTTTGTTTTTCCAAAACCAAGTTGAAATTGTGACACGACTTCATCAAAGCCTCGTGTAAAAGTCTAGTTTTGGTAAGTTTCATGTTTTGTGTGACTCAGAAAGAGGTGATTGTGTGAAACAGGAGCATTCCTCCGTTGGGGCCTGTGAGATTTTCCACATAGTTTCTGAACAAATATGAAGCAAAACAGACTTGAGCCTTACATAACCAAACCTTCCACTGAAGCTCCTGCACAATATCATGGATTTACTGCACAGAGTCTGGTTTGTGTCCACAGTATTAATTATCAGAGTTAATTATCTTGAGCTCATAACTGATCTTTGCATTGTGACGAGATTGGGTTTAATTCCCAGTCGACTCGAGGCCTTTCTATGTGGAGTTTGCATGTTCTGTCCTGTGTCTGTGTAGGTTTCCTCCGGGTACTTCGGTTTCCCTTGCCACTAAAAACATGTCCATTAATGCCTCCCCTCCTTCAGTCTACTCTGCAAAAGAGATTCTGAATCTCAGTGGGACTTTCCTGGTTAAATAAAAGTCACTTAAAAAAATACAAATAAAGCTATACATCATCAGATTTTTTATAAATTTTTTTAATCACATTTGAATCTATATTAGAGCTAATAGCTTTTTTTAAATAATAGTCAAACTAACTTTACAATGATTCTCTTGGGATGTTTGTCAATTCACAAACTCCGCGGATAAAGAGAAATCCATCCACCAGCCAATTGGTTTGAAGTACGAACCAACCCAATCCCGACAGAAAGTAGCACCTGAATCAAGCAAAACCTGTGGATGCATGTGTCTGTATCTGCTGCGTTTGATTTTGTTTTAGCCAAAATACGGAGAATTTTCTCTTTGAATGCAGAGCAGAGAGGTGTCCGTAGGGCTGGACGATATCGTGATAAAAATCTACTGTAATTTCTGCCCTATTGAGCGCACCTGAATATAAGCCGCACCAACTAAATTTAAGTAAGAAAAATGACAAAGTACATACTATATAGGCCGCACTTGTTAATAGTAAGTCTTAGGGATGGGACGAGATCTCGTGCCGCGAGATCTCGCGAGATCAAACTGTCACGATACTATGCGCACACGTACTGATCTGTCTCGTGAGATTTTTCCATGGTCATGAAATTAAGTTTCGTATCTTTGAGCAGCTGTAGTAAATATTCTCCTCCACACACAGACTTGTAGTGGACTTATTCTGACAGAAAACAGTCTAAACTCTGTCTCAGTTTTTATTTCGTAAAGATAGGACCAATATTGACAGAGATAATTAGTCCTAAACATTGTAAAAGTTAACACGAAAAATATATAATCGTCAAATATACGCGCGGACATCGCGGGAACAGCGCAGTGTTTTTCACACTTAAACATTGTTTAAAATAGATCCACAAAGAGAGATTTTGGCCTCTGTCCTGTAAAAAGTAGGAAAGTCTCCTCATCTGTGTGCATCTGGTCCCTGCAGCAGCAGCGGCAGCGCTGTGAAGCAGGGTAAAGGGGGCGGAGCCTGAGCTACACACGGAGGAGTGGATCAATTTCAGTCAAAACACAGATCGTTCAAATAATAAAAATCCAAGGTGATACACATAATGAAAGGTAAAGCTAAACTAAAAGAATATAAACTAACAATAATACAAATCAAATTTTGTAATTTGCCTTGTTTAAATTCTAAATTGAAACAATTAATGCAAATTATTTAAAAATCTTGTCTCGTCTCAATCTCGTGGACTCAATCTCGTGGCTCGTCTCGTGAAAATTGTGTCTCGTCCCATCCCTAGTAAGTCTATGAGAATCTATATTTTTGCTGCATTGCCTTATAAGGTGCATAGTTCAAAGCTCATGAAAAAAGTAGCGGCTTATAATCCAGAAATTACGGTAATCGTGAGCTCTTCTCTGTGACAATCTGCTTTTTTGATGAAATCGTCACATCGTGATTTCTTTTTTCTCTATTTGATGCATCTGTCTGTTCAAATATAGATAATTTTTTTCCAGCCTCTTAGTCTCAGAATTGCCAAATCCACGTCTTTACAGCGACTTGTGCTGGGTCCTAGAACATCCGGGTCACCTCAAAACAGACAATAATGAATTAATCGCAAATATTAACAGTAAAACATTGTGGTGACAATTAGAGATCCACATTTTCAAAAATTTCCCTAACCGTAAGCTGGAGCTCTTCACGGTAAATAATCAGTTAACCGAACCCTTTAACGCTGTACTTTTTTATTGCGGTTATTTTCACTGGAAAGTGTTATAAAAACTGGGCACAACACGGCTGAATAGAAGCCTCTATAAACACTGTTTTAATGCACTTTTGCACTATGTATTATATAAAACTACTCTAAGGAGTCATGTTTTAAAGTTGGTGTTAACGTTAGCTGCTTACTTTAGCTTACAGGTAAACCATCGATAATTTCCCAGGCAAGTTGAATAGGCCTGTTTGTTTTCTTCACCAACATAAAATCCAAGTTAATTAATCCATGCATGGTTGATATTAGTTCATAAACACTGCAGTGTCACAGGTTTGCTCAGTCCTTATGAGATAAACAGTGTTTTTGTAGTTTTAGCGGATCTATTTTTCCTTCTCTGACAAACGCCAGAGCCATTCAGGGGCAGTTAGCGCCATCTGCTGGAGCAACTGAATATCTGTCAGTTAACCAGTGAAAGACGTCTCACTCGGTCAAACCATTAGTCTCAGTTAACCATGAACATCCCTAGTGACAATGCTTTATTCTGATTGGTTAATCACACTACTTGTGCCAGCCTCCCTCATCCAATTAGCTCGAAAGATTTCATTAAACACTTTCAGCGGGGGAAGTTCCAGATGGATAATGGGGAAGAACTCAAATCAGAGTTCAACACAGATCCGTCTGGTGTGAGTCAGGTTAGATTCAGACAATAAGCAGTTTTATTTTGATCTCTGACGCTGATGTAAAGCCTCTGTGTTTGTGCGTCTTTTGTGTCCGTGTTTGGGTGAAACTCTGTGAACGAGTCGAGGCCTGTATTTCCTGACAGTTCAGACTCTGACGGACACAACCGGATTTCTCTGGAATGTTTGTCCACTTAAACCTGCGCAGACCGGAGCAAAGGTCAGAGGTCAGACCAGAGACAGAAAACACAGCTCTCAAGACGCTTCAGTCTGCACGTTCTGCAAACAAGCCACGGCCAAGGTTACGAGACACATCTGTGGAGAGGCCACACTGGCTTTTGTTTTCACTGTAGTTCATTTACAGTAAAAGCGACACACTTATTTTGTAATCGTTTATTTACTTATTTATTTTTATGTTGGCTTCAGAAAAGTTCTAAGTTTGTGAAAAGAGAGAGGGCAGCAGAGAAATGAGGAAACTTGTGTAGTCTTTTAATGTTACTGTATGGAGTTTATTTGAATATCACGCATCTATGAGAGGCTTTCACACGTGAAATAAACCCAAAACTTGGCGCAAGTGTTCTTTGCATGGAATCGCGTAAACGTCCAAGGTGAGCGTGAGTTCATGTCTCGCGAGGTCGCAGAGTCCGTACATACACATGCATATTCTGGTCGCAGTGTGAGTGACTACCGGACCCAGACGGATCCTGATCTGGATCTACAGGAGTTTTTACCCCGATTTTAAGCTTGATGTTTCCCTCTAGGGCCACATGAAATCATCTCATGAAATCATGAGATGATTTCATGTGGCCCCCAGAATGATTTCTGATTTTATTTTTATCTGATTATTAGTGGCCCTCTGATAAAATATTGTAACAATTTGAGCTACAGGTCCATTACTACAGGGGTTCCCAAACTTTTCAGATCAGAACCCCCAAAATAACCAACTTGTGACCCTCACAGCTAAATAAAATGCATTTCCGTAAAAAATTTAAGTTGGAAACCATTACAATTGGGTCAAATTGAATTATTGTAGTAGTTTATTTGCTGTATATGCCTAATTTCAATCAGAACAGGATGCGAGTCATAATGGCAAAATTTCATCTTGGAATCATCTCGTGACCTCCAGATTATGTTTTGCAAACTCCACTTTGGAAAACCGCCTAATACACTGCAGTCTAGCTCTGTCCTGTGTATGAAGTGCAAAAGAGGAGCTTTAGGCCAGAATGGAAAAACAAACGATGGAAATAAACCTCTAAAATGCAATGGAATGCAGCAAATTGCATACAATTTGTTCAAAGATGTTCTTGGAAGGACACTCTGCACAACAAAATACCATTCCAAATGATGTAATGTAATTCAAATATTGTCCATATGTCATATTTTAATATATTATAGTTATAGGCTTACATTTTTAAATGTGGCCCTCGACCAACTCTGACTTGGATCAATTCGGCCCCAGCTCCATTTGAGTTTGACACCTCTGCTCTAGGAGTTCGGGGAGGCGTGGCCAGAGTAAGGATTTTCGTAAGAGAATTTTTGTCGTTTCTCTCCTTATATCTGTGCGTCACTGCTACTATTTGTCAGGACACATCATCGTGAGGTTCACATGCACAAGTACCAGTACGCCTCAGGACAAGGAGCAGTGCTAACACCATTTAACAACATAATAAAACAATGATTAAAGGGTCTTTCACACCAACACAACTCCCAGTCGCTGTCGGAGGAGCGACACAGCGTCTGTTCAAATCTCTTTCGGGCACATCGATGTAAAAAAACATTCACACAAACACGATCCAAACAACCAACAGTCACAGAACAAATGCTGAATGGGAATGTGCGTGATGTAATGTTCAACAAAAACTACGAAACATCAGCTGCACATGAGTAGTTGTCAAACTCTGATGGCTTCTGAAGCTCAATTTCATTTTCCCGTCACTGTCCAGACTTCGTACTGAGGTCGCTGTAACTACTCCGTCTTTGTTTTCTTCGGACCAAATAGTAGCCATTCTCTTCCATACTTGCGTCCCGTTTGAACTCGGGTAATAACAACAATCCGTAAGCGTCATTTTTGGTTTGCCGCACTATTTTCCTGTGCACTGATTTGCTGGTTCTCCTGTAGCCACGGCCAATCAAATGGCTGCATACAGGCGACCGCTAGCGACGCAGACTCTACAAGAAAGTCTTCAAAACCTCACCTCCATCACTTGCTCCACACTCCTCTGACCCCCGACAGCCTCATTCACACTAAACACACGAGAGCCACCTGTCGGCAGAAGTTACCAACCCAGTTCAGACAGGCGGCTTGGTGTGAAAGACCCTTAAAAGTACAAATTTTGACGTTTTAATATAAAGACATGATGTTTCTTGTCATATTATTTACTGCCATTGTTCCCAGCGAGGTTTGCGTCTCGATGATCAAGTGACTTGATTGTAACAGCCCTAAACCGTGGTAAAATAATGACCAGTATTCCCACGTGTTTGTTGCAGAGAGCTGACGGCGGAAGACCAGATCGCGCTGCTGAAGTCCAGTGCCATCGAGGTGATCATGCTGCGCTCCAACCAGAGTTTTAACCTGGAAGACATGTCCTGGAGCTGTGGAGCGCCCGACTTCAAATACCAGATCAGCGACGTCACGAAAGGTCACTAAAGCACTCACAATGTTTGATTGGTCATTTTAAACATACTTAAGTTTTACACCAGCAGCACATTTTAGTGAAAGTGTTTATGACAGGTTAGATCACAATTTCTTCATAACTTAACTGCTGTAAAACTAGATTATGTTATGTCTGTAGAGAGCAGTGTGAGTAGTTTCTTTTTGTGCACACTCATTCATGTTTTCTGTTGTTTGTAGCTGGACACACTCTGGAGCTGCTGGAGCCTCTGGTGAAGTTTCAGGTTGGACTGAAGAAGCTAAACCTTCACGAGGAGGAACATGTTCTGCTGATGGCCATCTGTCTGCTGTCTCCAGGTAATGATGCTTAATACTATAATATCATAAGGTCTGGATGTGAAAGGTCATCTGCACAGCTAAAACTATATATTGGAGCATGTTTTTTGCCAATAAAGGAAAAAAGTATAACTAAAAGGCAACATTTGAATTGAAAGAATCAAATGAGGCCCTTTTCCAGGTCTCATGAGAGTTGTTTCTATGTTCTATATTATTCTTGGGTGCATTTACAATACATTTTTGATTCGGGTCAGGATTCGTTTGCCTGGATAGTTCGATTCGATTGGGTAATTGTGAATGAACTCTGATCTGGTCCAAAGTTTCAAAATCTGGTCTAGTTGGAGAGGTCGGTCTCGGCTTAGTTGAATCAAGCCCTGAGCCCAGTACTACGAAGCTAGATTTGGGTTTAGTGAGGTAAGTTCTGGGTTTAGCCTTTCTTAATGGTCCTACGAAACTGGATCACTTTCTATCGGGGCAGAGAGAGATGAGAAAGGGCAGCGGACAAATGAGGAAATATGAAAGTCACGGCGTATTCTTTTATATCAAAGAGATGTGCACATAACCTATTTATAAAGAAGAGCTATGAGACCTTATATGTAACAGTAATTAGAGTGAAGAATTGTGTTTAATCTGCGATGATTAATAAACTCTTTCATTGTCAGGAACATTGAATGTCTGCACTTTGTACACATTTGGCTGTGGATCTTTACACATCACATTGACTCAAACAAAAGACTTGTCTGAACTAAAGACACAGCTCATTCGGACTAAGCTGTTCAAATAAATGTTTGGTGATGTCTGCACAAGTGCTTTAGTTATATCCATACATGACATATGAATAAATGAACTCTGCAGTGTAACTTCTGTCTATTAGTTGCTTAAGCACAGGCTTGAAGCTGCAGCGCGTTTCCTTCACTTAGATTTTAACACTTGTATATTTCGCCTCATGATTGACGTTTCCTCATGTTTAAAGACCGCAGCTAGGTTGTACTGATTGGTCAGTTTGTGTTAACCCCGCCTCCTGCTCTGTGACACATCTTCATTGAGAAAATCCAGAATTAACAGATCCAGTTATGAACTCGTTTCATAGGACAGTTTATCGAGAGAGGCTCATGTCTGGGTTAGTCAACCCGGGAAGAGAAACTTATCCAGGATAAGTTCAGCCACGTTCGTACTACAGGGCTCTGAAGCGGTTCATTTGTAATGTGATCACAAACAGACCAACAGCAAAACAAAACGGGCAGTGAACAGTGACGTGATCCAGGCTGTTGTATGTGTTTATGCCAAACCAGTGATTGGTTAAAGTAAAAACCGTGGACTGAACAAACCCCAGCAGTGTGATGAAGCTAATATCCAAATCAGACCTGGAATTGAATCGACTTTTCTATTAAAATGCCGCTTCGCACATTACACTAGCAACAAGATAAATTGTGAAAGTAAAAAATTTTAAACTCATACAGTTCTAATTCCTTCTGTGATTTTGATCAGACTCGTAAGATCAAATCTTTCAGGCTCTGTTCAGTCCGTTTCTGTCAGAGTCTCTGGGTTTCTGTGTAAAATCCAGTTCCTCTGCGTTTGCTTCTGCTGCAGCGCTTCTCCAGCCCTTTCATCTGTGCGTTTGTGAAGCTCATACGTTTATGTTTTATACATGCTCTGGTCTCCTCCACCTGAGCCTAACGAGCTGCTTCACATTCATCTGCAGCTCGCTCATTAACTATGCAGCGAGGCCAGAGGTAACGACGCAGCGGAGGCTCATTAGAATGCACAGATCAGATTTAAGTGTGACGTTAACCCATAAGCTCCACCTACAAGCTCATTTCAAACAGAGCTGGTGAACGAGCTGGTAAAAGAGTAAAGCAGAGGGTGAAAGGAGGGGCTGAGAGTGGAGAGGAGCAGTGTGATTGGTTTGACAGAAGTGCTGCACAATTAATCAAAATCAAATGATAATCACAATTTCACTTGACGAAATTAGCCAATTGGCAAAAGCTGCAAGTTCTTTATTTTTTTTAACAAATTAATTATGTTAAAAAACATTTTTTACTCCTGTAGACCCTTATTTGTATAGTTCTTCAAAAAGTTGTTTCTAAATCAGCTGTAAAGCTACAATCTGGTACAATTATCTCTGCCATTGTGCTTAATGTAATTGTAAATGGGCCTAATAAACACAGCCTGATCTTATCTAACTCTTTATAAACATCAATAAGGTTTCTGTAAACTTCATAGTGGCGGTGTTACGGATCTGTTTGGGGCGATGTGTCAACAAGGGGCGATGTGGGCGGGGCTTAGAAGGACCCGCTTAATTAACGCTAATATTTCGTTTTAAGAGCAATATGCGCATGTTTTGACAATGCTTATCAGTATAATTCATTATCCCGGTTATATTGATGGAGCAAAGAGTGTGTGGAAACAAGTTTTAATGTGAATAAGTGACAAGTGCCATTTGCCCCGGGTTGACACGGCCCGTTTGTATTGACTTCTATGGAGGAACGAACTACAAGCCGTGCGCACTGACAGATTGACTAACGTTACACTGGCTGATGGCATTCAATGCAAACGAGTACGTTTACTCTCATATCTGCTTCATATGCGCCAAAAGGGGCACAACTTACGAGAATTTTAGCATTTTATTGAGACACTGCAGTGATACTTGTGTAGGTGGCCACGCTGATGCCTGTGCGTCTGTCTTGTCCAGGGGGAGTTTCATGTGTCGTGTAGACTGTTACTCAGGTGTAGGCTGTGCACCATGCTTCAGTTTGCTTTACGACCACGGAAGAAATTAGTTTTGGGGGGGGGAAACTCGCAATATAATGTTTGCATTAGGTTCAATACCCTTTTCTTTGACAGAATTTGTGTTTCCCCTACCTAAGCTTCACCATTTTATTAGATGCTCGTTGGGGGATTAATTTAACACCAGACAGTGGAAAAATCACGCTATCCACAAGTAAATACAAGATAAGTTAGGTTAAATAGGTTAAGTGCAATTTACTGTGCATAAAATAAAACACTATGGAAAACCTCACAAAAGGACCCTACTACAATCACCAAAAATCCTTCAAATCAAACTAGAAACATTTGTGACTTATTACTTTTACTTTTTACATAAAAAATAAAAATAAAAAAAAAAATCCCACTTTCAGCGCTTTCAATATTGATTTGATACTTTTTTTAGTCCAGTTAGTGTAGATGCTTTGCTGCTGTCAGTGTTGGGTAAGTTACATTCACCTTTAGGCCAACACAGAGTATTTTAGTGGTATTTTGGTAATTTCAATAGAACATAAAAGCAATAATTTATATGAAAGTAACTTGAGTGACCCAGATTGTAGCTATGATATTATCAACATTTTTAATGAATTACACTACTTAGTTACTGAAAAAGAGAATATATTACAGTAACTAGTTACTTTTGTAATGAGTTACTCCTAACACTGGCTGCTGTATATCACATTTTAAAAGTGATTTAAATTTAATTAATTCACTACAAAGTCCTCCTTTCATCTGAGTATTTAACTTCAGTATTTCTGTGAAATAAAAACAAAAAGAAGCAAAGGAAGCAAGAGTTTATTTAGTTTTCTTTTGCTCACAATAACAGTCATATTCAGTTGGTTCACTGAAAAAATCCAATTTACAAGAGATATATTCCTCTGATATTCATCGCACAGAAAGGACGCACAGGCATCAGCGTGGCCACCTACACAAGTATCACTGCAGTGTCTCAATAAAATGCTAAAATTCTCATAAGTTGTGCCCCTTTTGGCGCATATGAAGCAGATATGAGAATAAACGTACTCGTTTGCATTGAATGCCATCAGCCAGTGTAACGTTAGTCAATCTGTCAGTGCGCACGGCTTGTAGTTCGTTCCTCCATAGAAGTCAATGCAAACGGGCCGTGTCAACCCGGGGCAAATGGCACTTGTCACTTATTCACATTAAAACTTGTTCCCACACACTCTTTGCTCCATCAATATAACCGGGATAATGAATTATACTGATAAGCATTGTCAAAACATGCGCATATTGCTCTTAAAACGAAATATTAGCGTTAATTAAGCGGGTCCTTCTAAGCCCCGCCCACATCGCCCCTTGTTGACACATCGCCCCAAACAGATCCGTAACAGCGGCACGGTGGCAGAGCGGATAGTGCTCTGGCGTCACAGCAAGAAGGTCGTGGGTTTGACTCTCACTCGGCCTGGACCTTTCTGTGTGGGGAGTTTACACGTTCCTCCCTGTGTCTGGGTGGTTTCCAAACAATAACATGCAGGTTAGGGAACACTTGGTGTTGGTCGGAGGTTGAGGCACCACAAAAAGTCATAGAATATGTTGAGTGAGTTCATTTGACAGTAAGAGCTGATACACAATGTGGAGTCCCCCAGGGATCCATATTAGCTCCATTTTTTTTTTTTTTTTTTTTTTTTTTACACGTAAGTAATTTTTATTTTGTGTCTAATTATTTTATTCCAATGTTTGTTGATGATACGGCTTAATTAATTTCAGACTCAAATTTTAATCCACTAATACAGAAAACCAGGACAAATGTTTCACAATAATTGTCTATAAAAAACAAATCACATGATCTTTTGCAGTAAAAACAAAAAAAGAGCATCTTGACTGGGTGACCAGAAAAATTAACATTCTCTTGGTATTATAAGAAAAGCCAGTATTCAAAAGCTCTACTTACTTTACATTACAGTTTAATTTACTCTTAATCTATCATATTGCAATATTGTGTGGGGAAGCACTCGACTCTGAACACATTTCTGATGGTTTCTTCCCTGCACTTAAACCGATGGTGCAAAAGCCTTTAGTTTGCAACTCATTCAAAAGCTCTGAGTTCTTCTTTTTCGTCAGTTCTTATAAACACAATTATCTATTATAAAAACATATATTGCAAATTGAATATAATATTGAATATATTGGTTCATATTGCAAATTGTGCAGCTCTCTTCACGTTGATGTCACATATAAACTAAAGATGACATCGGCCTCTGCAGTGAGCACACAGTCAGTTTAATTATTTATTTGATTGGGACAGAGCATGTTAACGTACAGACTAGATACAACATGAATGTGAACACACCGGATTGTTGCCAACGCCTAGTTTCCCATCATTGTCCCAAAGAGCAGGAATCACGTTCGGTTGACAGTAAAGTACATTTCATAATTAAATAAAAACATTGCACAAACTTCCTTTATTGCACAATTCTCTTTGAACTAAGTCAGTGATGAGCAATGTTTTTTTGTCTGAGTGCCATTTTCAAAACCAGACAAGAGTTTGAGGGCTGGACAGCAATCAACAAATCTAAAATTTTCAACATTGCAAGAAATATATATATTTATCTTGCTTAGAATTACTCACGGTCGGTTTAACTAAATAAGATTAAATTGGTGACATACTGTAGAATGTTTCACCGGTTTCAAAGCATTTCTGACTGATTATAAAATTTGCCAATAAGTTTAGAAATGTATTTTCTTAACACATTATTAAAAAATTAAGTTGTCTCAAGATAGGACCGTTAATGGAAAAATTGAGATAGAAAAAAGCCCAACTAGTCAGTTATTTGGTGGTCTTTTGTCAGTAAAAATGTGTAGTGTGGAGCAAAAGTCAGACTTTGAGGCAGAAAACTGATATATAGTTGTTTTTTTAATCAAATAAATGGGACGTATATATATATATTTTTCTATTTGTATTTTAATCGAAAATGAACAAACATAACAAACAAATCCAAAATAAACAAACATGACAAACAAAACAAAATACAACAATAATAATGTCATACAGACAGACAAACAACTACATAATAAGGACAACAAACACAAGGAGGTGGGGATGGGATAAGGGTGAACCACTGCTTAATGTACATTCCTTATACAGATGCATTCATTTTGTAAATGGGATTGGAGTCTTTCTCTATAATAGAGCTGAGTATCCGTTAAACAATGAATTACTGTACCTAACTAATCGATCAGCTTGTAAATTAATCAACTATAGTGAAAATCAATGATTTATGTAATATTATTTTTCTCCAATTTAATCATTTCTGTTATAGATTTACTACGAATTTATTAGTTATATATTTTAGTTATTGTGTTCATAATGCACAATTTATCATTGTTATCTAAAACACACAGCTCTATATAGATGATTCATATATACAGTATTCACATGTTTACAAACATAATTTAATAGACAGACACCATTTGAGCACTTAGTTTTATGTACAGGTGCTGGCCAGTAAATTAGAATACCATCAAAAACTTGATTTATCTCAGCAATTCCATTCAAAAAGTGAAACTTGTACATTATATTCATGCAATGCACACAGACCGTTGTATTTCCAATGTTTTTTTATTTTTTTTTTATTTTGATATTTATAAGTGACAACTAATGAAAACTCCAAATTTGGTATCTCAAAAAATTAGAATATTGAAAAGGCCAATGAAAAAAAAAAGTTTTTTTTTTTTATGTTGGTCAACTGAAAAGAATGAACATGAAAAGAATGCGCATGTATAGCACTCAATACTTAGTCGGGGCTCCTTTAGCCTCAATCACTGCATTAATGCGGCGTGGCATGGACTCGATCGTGTGTGGCACTGCTCAGGTGTTATGAGAGCCTAGGTTGCTCTGATAGTCGTCTTCAGCTCCTCTGCATTGTTGGGTCTAGCGTCTTGCATCTTCCGCTTCACAATACCCCATAGATTTTCTATGGGGTTAAGGTCAGGTGAGTTTGCTGGCCAATCAAGGACAGGGATACCATGGTCCTTGAACCAGGTACTGGTGGTTTTGGCACTGTGTGCAGGTGAATATTCTAATTTTCTGAGATACTGAATTTGGTGTTTTCATTAGCTGTCAGTTGTAATAATAAAAATAAAAATTAATAAACACTTGAAATATATCACTATGTGTGGAAGGAAAGTATACAGTATATAAGTTTCACGTTTTGAATGGAATTACTGAAATAATTCAACTTTTTGATGATATTCTAATTTACTGGCCAGCACCTGTATTTGAGAGACAACATTCTATTTCGTGAAGGCTTTTCGAATCAAGTCCATTAGATTTTGATGATTATACTCTGTATCTTGCAAAAAGGTTGCAGCATGCTCCATTGCAATCAAGTCCATATAGTCCTTAACCCAATTATCACTTGCAAAACAGTTTGGTTTTCTGATTTTCCAGTTCATTAAAATAATGCGCTTCACAAAGAAATGGGACATATTGAAAGTTCTTGTTTCGTTTCTGTTCATGAATGTCATTTTTCATTTGTTTTTGAAAAGATTAAACAGAATCGAATTGAAAATTGAGATTGAGATCGATCGATATAAATAATAATAAAGTAATGTTTTCAACAAAAACAGTTTGAAACAAGGAAAATAATGTAAATCTTCAATTTGCCAACATTTCTGAAACTAAGTTTAAAATCCTAGAATAGATTAGTTTCTTGCAGTGTTTCTCTAGACTCTAGGCTATTTAATCTCTTATTATGTTCATTTATTGTAACTTCTAACACAAGTGCAGACAGATGTTTTATAGCTAATCCAGTTAAAAAATAAATCTAACATTTATCTAAACGTGTGGAGGGCCTGATTAAAACAGGCTGAGGGCCACGTCTGGTCCCCGGGCCACAGTTTGCTCAGGTCTGCACTTAAATCCTGGATGATGTGGTGGCACAGCAGTTAGCGCTCTGACGTCACATTGGTCCTGGGATCGACCCGAGGCCTTTCTCTGTGGAGTTTGCATGTTCTCCTTGTGTCTGTGTAGGTTTCCTCTGGGTGCAAACCACTAAAAACATGTCCAGCAGCACTTCCTCTCTCCCCCAGAGCTACAGACGGAGATTACAAGCATTGCTGATTCCCAAACATTGAACAGTTTTAGAGTATTTTAAGCTGCTCCTCTCGTTTAGTTCTGGGCTGATTCTCTACCTTCCTCTTCATTGGCCAGGATGCTCTTGAAAAAGAGATTTTTAATCTCAATGAGAGATTTTCCTGGTTAAATAAAGGTTAAATAAAAAAATTAAATAAATTACTGATCCCACAAAAGGAGAGATCTTGCTTGGAGCCCCAGTGTGAGAGTCATTATTAGCCTTTTCTATTTTCTAACACGTGCTCCAACAGTTTGTCTCTTGTGTCTTTTGACAGTTTTTTAGTCGGTAGTAAGCCTTTGGACTGATTGTGGCCTGCACAGGTCTCTTTGTGAAAGCTAACAAACTCAAACAGGTGCGACTGAATTAGAATCATGAGTGTACTTAGGCCTTTTAAAAGCACTATATCAGGTTTTGAGGGTCAGAAATCAAGTTAATTAACAAGTGATCAAATACCTATTTGATTATGTTAAAAAAAATTATGCAGTATGATTTCTGGATTTCTTTTCTTTAGATTCTGTCTCTCACAATGGAACAGTGGGCAACACGGTGGCACAGTGATTAGTGTCTGACCCTATAGCAAGAAGATCCTTGGTTCAATTCCCCGAGGCTTTTCTGTGTGGAGTTTGCATGTTCTCTCCACGTTTGTCCATTAATGCCTCCCTCCCCCAGGACTCCTGTTAAAGACATTCTGAATATCAGTGGGATTCCTGGCTAAATAAAGGTCAAGAACAGTGGAAATGTACATAATTGTAGACCACTTTATGATTTCTAAGTGGGAGAACGTGTAAAATTACAGGTTGATCAAATACTTATTGACCTCACTGTATACGTCCAAATCATTCAAACTCTTTCTGTGGTGACACTCAAGTTTAATTAATTGATTAAAATAATAGCTTTTAATTAAAGTGATGAGGTCACCTATTTTAAGTTATTTTTTGCCCAATGGTTGGTCGCTTGTTTCGCTCTGAAAACCTGGCAACCTGCTGTGTGTGCTGCATGTGAAAGATTGAGCTGCTCCACTGTGGACCAGGAGAGGGCCAGATTCAAACCAGGGCAGGGTGATATGGCATACGACTTTTTATCACAATATGAAAGACAATATTTGCGATAATGATATAAGTGACTAAACATAGCATTTCTTTAGTATATGTGTATTTAGTTGTATTTCAGCTCTGTTTTCACTCCTCACATCTTCTCTTGTTATGTTTTAGACTCTGCATCGGTGCCAAGTCACACAGTTTAAGGCTTTAGAAGTATTTGGCCAACGTTTCTGTGTGCGCACAATTATATGGCAAAATTCCCAGATTTATATATCAACAATATAAATTTTTTTTGCGATATTATCACCAGTGGTATATTATGCCCTGCCCTAATTCAAACCCAGACAAATGGCAGAAACTAACTAACTAATTTTCATTTTTGCAAAACAGGTTGGACTATAGGAAACTTCTAACATTTTGAGATTAATGAGAGAATAGTCTAAACCAAAAATATTCAAAATTTTGCCAAGAAAGTATTAAAACTTCACATCTCCCGTACACAGACTGTGAGGCGAGGTCGGCCCCAGACGTGTCAGAGTTTCTTGCTCAGTGCCTTGTTCACCAGCTCCAGTCCACTCTGGTCTGTTTTTGCCCAAAGCCACACAGATTCACTTGGATTACCGCGAGAATGTTCGTATTATGACTTGAATGTTGCATCAAACCGCTGCGACCTCCGACAAAAATAGATTCTCTACAGATTCTTTCTGCACACCGCAGACTCTTGGACGTATGCTCGCTCTGCACCGGGGTCTGTGTACAACGAAGCATTGGTTTGAAACAAGTCTTGAGAGAGTCGTGTGAGTCCCGCCTCGCACCGAACTCACACTCAGTGTACGGCAGGGAAGTCTTCCGATATTAATTCACTTCACTCATCAAGGGCTGCTCACTATAATGAAAATAATAATCACAATTGTTTAAATCATAATTGAAATCACGATTATTCCATATGCTCATGAGAGTGTAGAGCCTTAGCACTTTGAATTCAGAGTAAAAGTAAATAAATAAAGAAGATCTCAGAATACTGTTGTAAATGTATTCACAATTAGAACTACTTTCCAGCTCAGCAATACGAACGCACTTATGATTACGGTTAATAATCATGATTACTCAACTACACCATGTTAGCTCCATTTATCTGCTCCTTATTTGCACCTCTCCTCTCCTCACCTCTCTCTGTCTCTCTCTCTCTCTTCTCTCCTCTCTCTCTTTCTCTCCTCAGACCGTCCCGGGGTCCAGGACACGCGCGGATCGAGGCGCTGCAGGACCGCCTGTCTGAGACCCTGCAGGCCTACATCCAGCTGCACCACCCGGGCGGCCGTCTGCTCTACGCCAAAATGATCCAGAAGCTGGCCGACCTGCGCAGCCTGAACGAGGAGCACTCCAAGCAGTACCGCTCGCTGTCCTTCCAGCCGGAGCACAGCATGCAGCTCACCCCGCTCGTGCTGGAGGTGTTCGGCAGCGAAGTCTCCTAGAACCGGCCCTCGCCCACAGACACGCGCGCCGAGCCGGGACGCAGCGCACGCACGCACGCATCTGTGGAGCTGCGCAGGAGTCGAGCGAGGAGACGAAATATACGTATATGAGGTTTATTAAGAGAAAACTCAAAGTATATGAAATGCTGGCTTTAAATTTGGGACGTTTTGGTGGTTTTTAGATTCAAGAATGAAGGACAAGTGTCAGTTATAGAGTTACGCAGATGACATCAAAGTAAAGCTGTGTCAGAAATGGAAAAATCCTTGATTGGATTTTAATTTAATCAATTTATCCCAACATTTTTCAATTCCTGTAAGAGAAAAAATCGAATTGAATCAACACGAGCAAAGTAAGGGGGAAAATCACGATCTATTTATTCCCCAGATCGACCAGCTCTACATCCAGCTTTCTAAATGTCAGCAGTGAGTGGCAAAAACGGATGAACGTCCATGGAGACGAATGAGCGTCAATAGAGACAAACATTTTCTCCTTTAAAACACAACTAATACTGTAAAAACGCAGCAATACTCTGAAAACAACCGCAACTACTGCTAAACATTGAGTTTGTAAAGAGAATGTCAGGTAAACAGTGACAGAAAAGCAGAGAAACAACAGAACACTTCACGTTTCTCACTGACACAGACAAACTCATTACCTTTATATCCTTAAAAGATATTTTTATCCATTTGATGAGTGTATTATTAGTTCTGCAAGCGTAAAATTGTCTTAATTGTAAACTGCTTTTAGCAAACAAGCTCTGCGCTGTTGCCGTGACAACAGAGAAGCTGCTTTATCAAATTTCTGCCATACATTATCTAGAAACACATTTTAGCAGATGTTATAGTCAGACTTTTGCTTTAGTGAGAATGTTGATAGCATTTTTCAAATACAATCATGCCTAAATAATATTATAGGCTAGAAGAATTGTGACAAATTTTTATTATAACAACAAAATTCTGCATTATAGCTGTAGTAATTTGACTTGTCCTCATTTCCTTTTAATAGTATAACTAGAGATTGACCAATATGACTTTTTCGGCTGAAAAAGTGCAAATACTAGTTAAATATATTGGTATATCTCTAATTATATTGTTTTGTTTTGGTATAATCTGTAATCCATCAAAACAACGTGAAAAGTAAAGCACAATTTTAGGCCGACTGAAAGAAGCAGGTTCAGTAAATCACTTAAAACTTCTGCTTTCAGTCGACTTAAACATTTTGAGTCGAGCTGAAGCATTTATTTGAAGTCAGCATTTCACTTTGAGAGGAAAACGTTTGTCTTGTCGAGAAGTTTTATCGGAAATTAAGTAAAAGTTGGTAAAAAAAGAGTTGGCGATGTGTTAGATTTAAGCCAGTGGTTCTCAACAGGTGGGCCGCGAACCGAAAAACACGGCGTGAAAAAATTGTAAAGTAGAATAGTTTAGAAAATACGGTTAATACGTGTATAAATATATTAGATCAACCTGAAGCACTTATGAAAAACAATTACAGTAAAACGCTGTGATTTTAATTAGAGAATCAACACTTTAATAAAACCTTAATAAAGGCCTAAATCATCATGAACAAATGGTTAATTAACAAGACTTAGTAACTTCTTAATCACGCAAAACCTAAACCCTATTGTTAGCTCATTAATTAAGTAGTTACTAAGCTTTTTAGTTCATTAAATCACCATTTGTTCATGAATAATTAAGGCTTTATTCATGCTTTAAAAGACGAATTAAGTGTAGCTGTTTTAAAGTGATACCAACTTATTTCTTTCCATTTAGAAATATAAAATCTACCTGCAACATATTTAATTATGTTGGACACTAGTTTATCTTAGTAAATCGTAAAATTATTCTTAAAATGATTCCTTTTATCAATTGTATTTTTTAAACCCCAAAATGTAATAATTTCCTTTAGGGCTGCAACTAATTATTGTTTGAGTAGTGGACAAGTTAAAGTGTTTATGACAGGTTAAGCTGCTCAAGTCATTAAATTAAGTTAACATCATTATATTAAACATACTAAACATTTTACAAACTTCATCCCATCGTCTGGCTGCCATGTCTCATTTTCGAGTTTCAGTGGCGCGATTGACAGATTAATTATAAAAATAAAATAAAAAAATACATGGGAAAAATGTCATGTTGAATGAAAAACATGGTGGATTTCTGCAGAATCAATGAGCGAAGCAAAAAACGAAGTGAAGTTAGATTTTGTTTCTAAATGACAGACGACCAATCAGCTCTTTTGTTTCATCTTCGTCACACAAATAAACTAATCTGATTTGACTGTTTGTTGAGGAAGCCTGGGCTCTGGATCTCAGGGAACTCCCCAGTGTGACGTCATCCACTTAGAACTTGTCAAAAGTTGAAAATCGCAGAAACCTTCTGTATAAGACAAAGGCTTTATTAACGACTAGTTTCGACGGCCACCTCCGTCTTCATCAGAGGCGTCACATGTCGCCTTGGTGACGTGTGTTACCCCAGGGACACACTGCAAGCGTATTTCGTGCTACGCAAGCCCTACGCGCGTTAAAAATAGCCCAACGATGCACGCGTATCGTTTAGAAAACATGCAAAGTCAATGAAACCGGCCACACACCCGGCGCTTGACGCGCGTAGCGAGCGTGACGTCGTGCGAGCGTTGGGCGCGTGAGAATCGGGAGCGAAAGAATCCAACCTATTTTTTTTGTCACTTGATGCTGGCGTAGCTGCGTAGAAGCATAAAATACAGAGAATACAGAGAAATCAGGCTTCTACAGTTGTATGTGTGTACTTGCCATCAGCAGCACACGTCCTGGGACAGATCTGGACAGACCTGGACTGTGTGACGGAGCCCTGCTTCAATAGGACTGCCTGCTTGAGTTTTCATATTTACTATTGAAAACCTGGCGTTTGGCGTGATCAGCCGGTCCAGAGGGGAAATAGAAGCCTATTCATGAGGTTATTTTCACTATAGACTGGATACATGAGCAGAAACACAGACAGACAAACTTGAACAGTTTTCCCATTGAGAAACACAGGGTGAGTGGCTCGCGTTGACGCACCAGAGGCGCGCACGGGGCTTCTGCTGCGATTGGCGGTGTGGCCACCCATGCGTGGACGCACGGCTGTGGTTTCGCTTGTTTACGCACGTCATTTTTGTCGCTTGCTGTTTGTCTGGGCCCGTAGCTGTTGTTCCCAGCTGTTGTTCCCAGGTGCCTCGTGTTCGCTGAGGGAAGTTATTTCCACAAACAGCAGAGTTAGAAAGCTCCTCTCTCAAGTCAAAGTGGTCAGGGCTGCGTTGCCCCAATCCAATACAGTGTCTGATATTGCTGTTTTCAAATTGTCCTGTTGCGCCCTCTGTTGTTCAGATACATTAAGAAGACATGATGATCATCACTAAACTATCGCCAAAACCTGTCATACGCACTTTAAAAACTATTCAAAATATCTCATTGTTCATAAGAAAGAACAGTTTAATGAAGAAATCCTTAATATGTTAATTTAAGCTTAAACCAGCAAGTGGGAACTCAACTCATCCAATAGTTGCAGCCCTATTCATAATATATATTCTCTTTTCACTTTATTTAGAAGAAATATTTGCTAAGTTAAGTATTTAAAGGCATTAAAACGACCCATAATGCATTTATCAGTAGTTTTATGAAAATAGTTTAATACACATCTTATTAACAAACGTTTGTGGCTTATTACCATTAATAAGGTGTTAGAAGTCATCTATCTACAAATGTAACACGTGGAAATCTTAGTAATAAGTGGGTTTTAATGCCTTTTAAATACTTAACTGTTTAATTCTATTGTAAATCATTTAAAATTTTAACACACATGTCAAAATCAAGCTAAAAGACAGTAAATAATTGACTGTCTAAATTTATTATATTATTAGCATGTTGTCTTTGTTGTCTTATATTTAAAAAATCTCCAACACATTATTTTTTCCTCTTTTTCTTAAATATAATCTTAAAAAAATCCGCCCATGCATATTTATAGAGCTTAAATATTCCATAATTTTGTCAAAAGTTTTGCCCTGAAAATGCAAAATATTCGGATCCCACAAGTTTGAGAACCACTGGAAACCCGGGAGCGTCCTATAAATAAACCATTATTATATTATCAGTTATTATTATACATTCTCTGCCTATTTACGTATATAAATCTATATATTTTATCATATTTAATATCCGACTTCTGCTGCTTAAAGCCTGGACATCAAAACACGTGGATTTAGTTTGTACGAATCCATCTTTTTAACTACACAACCTGCATAGCTCAGTTCATTCAGCCATTCAGTTCTTTCTACCTCTTTGGATCGTTTGTTTTTTTAATGATGTTATACTGTACATTTATTTACGTGACATTTATGTGAAACTACGACGTCATGTTTTCAAACCCACGGACTCAGACGGCGCTCAGATCGTCTGCGGTGTCAGTGCCTGCATAATATGTTGATTTTTATTACATTTTGTTTGTGAATCTTTTATCACTAAGGCAGCATTTGTATAGAAGTCACACACCGAGCGGCCACAACATTACGACCGCCGTTTACTGTGGGTTGAAGTGAACGCAACAGGTATTCTGGTTTCAAACTAAAAAAATGAAATATTGTTGTATGGTTTTTCAAGTGCAACTAGTAATATATATATATACTGGTGATAATTTAACCCAGCTGGAGACAAATTCAACAAACCCATCTATGCATTACAATCTACTGAAGCTTATGCAGTCATTCAAATTGAATTAGTTTCTGTTGTTGCAAGGAACGTTTTTGTTTTAACGTGGAAAGTTTCTGTTTTAACGAAGAAAGCTCATTCAGCTCCCAACTTTCTCCAGTGAAAATGTCTGACTTAATCCAAATTATCTGCTTTTATTTTACATAAGGCTCAAGGCATTGGGAGATTTTGTTATCTTTGAGTTCAGTAGATGCCGTTATAATAAGCTTTAATAAGCAATTCAATTCAATAAATTTTTTAGTATAGCCAAAATCACAACAGCAGGTATCTCAGCGAACTTTACAAGGTGTTGATTTAGCAACAAGATTTGTCATAAAGTCAACATGGCAACATTTGGTCAATAGCAACAGAAAAATGTAAAATTAGAAACCAACTTTGTAAAGACATCTCAAGTCACTGCGTTTGTTCAGACGTAAAGAAAAGTCTGACCTGCTGGACAAAGCCACGTTTGTCCAAGATCAGCTCAGTCAATCTGGTTTCCTCCATGGGTCAAAGACGATGCATCTGAAATGCACCAGGCAGGAAATGCAGTGACAAAAGAAAGAATTGGGGAGCTTCTTCAGATATTGGATCCTCATGTTGTACAACTGCGTCACCGCCGTGTAAACTCAGGCCCAAACTCTTCTGTCGTGTTCGAGGCCGGACCTGGGTCTTGCGAAAACAGAAAACTTTATACATGAAAACAGGAGCTTTTCACGTTAAAACAGAAACAATTTGTATTCAACTAATGCAATAGAGGCATATGCAGAAAAAGCCGGCGCTCATTGACACAAGCTGGAGCAACAAGTCGAGCTAGCACCGTTGTCAGCTAAGTTCTGCTGCTAAATCAACAATTGTGAATGAAACTCGACCCTACGACCCTTAAAAGTTACATTCACGTGAAAAACAGCGGGAAATCACTGTCTCAAGACGTCTGTCAGACTTGATCCAAACAGCTGCTCTCAGCCTGTTTTGTTGTTTTAAGTAAAGAAGTTTCCCCAACCAGCCTGATGGACAGCGGTCTTTCTGCATGAGTAGAGCGACCGATAATCCTCTGTACGTCTGTAACAATCAGCAATTCCAAACTATAAAAAATCTGACCGGGAGCCAAAAAAGTTGATCAGAGCATCACTAGTATTGAGATGCATATTTTTTTATTAGTACAAATTTTGGCTGTAGACTACTGTTAAGTTTTTTATGAATACATGTTTGTGCATGAAATTGAAATGCACAATAATAAAAACATCCATATGTTTGTCCAGGTCTTTGTCGCTGGTTTAGACTTCAGATTCGGGCAAACGTGGTCGTAATGTTTTGGCCCGGATCGCTGTGTGACTCCAAAAACCTGTCGCCAAAGTAGGGATGTCAAGATGTCCGAAACAAAATGCTCTTATCTGAATGAAAACAGGTCAGCCATTTAGTCAATACAGGGTTTTTGCAGGACATTCAAAGCATTAAAACATTTAAGTAGATTTGCCATAAACAACTTCTTAAAATGCATTAAAATCATAACATTTCACTACATTTAAATACAAGTTTGTATATTTTTGGCATTAATCAGACAAGATTATCTTAAAAAGACCATTTATCCATTGTCCATTATAAAACACAAAAATGCTTTTAAAATGGCTTAGAAATATAGACAAGTCTATATAATTCCTGTTCAAAACTGCAGACTTTATAAGCTCTGCCTCTTTTTAAATGACTTTAATTGGTTTGCAAGTTGTTACATGATCGTTTAGAACCCCCTCAAAATCTGAGTATAAGAATATAAACCAGTGGGTGGGGATAGGTGATAGGTGAAAACAGGGATTTTCTGAGCAGCTGCAGGACAATACAAGATTACTCAAACATGCAAGAATCAACCCAAACATAATAATCCTGAAACTTCGCATTAAAATAGCATTAAACCATTCATTTTGGTCTGCTAAAACCTGCATAAACCTTGTATTAAATCACTTAGAACATTACGTCAAGATTAAACCGAATAGACTGACTTTTCTTAAATCGTGACATTAACAATCTCGATCATCTTGACATCCCTGCGCCAAAGGTTTGCTCTTTTCTTCCATCTTCTCCCACAAAGCTATGAAGGAACGGGAATCTTGTATTTAATCTTTTTCTGACTCTCTGCGTGGCTTGGTGACCACTATTTTTACACTACAGTCTCTCAGCTTCTCTCTCTCTCTCTCTCTCTTTCGAAAAACCAAGCCTGTATTATCATTTCTTTTCTCTTTTTGTATCAGAAACGAGTGTAAATACCTTCTCCATTAACTGCTTCCACTTGTAACGCTAAAGCACTGTTAACCTTTGCGTTCGACTCAAATGTATTGACGACATACAGTAAATCTATCTGTAATAATAATAATAACTATGAAATGGTAAGGGCTAAGACGCCAAAACTTAACTGGAAATTTTTGCATTTTATCGCCGGGGCCTAGTGCAACAGGCCCGGTTTGTGAAAAAAACACATCGAAATCAGGCGCCAGTCGTGAAAAAAGTGAGAATTCTGTGGGAAAAAGTACAGAAAGTTAAATTTAAAATGGCAAAGTTAATGTTTATAGAAGGAAAGAAACATTACTTTAGTTATTTTAATGACGTAAAGTGAACTAAACTAATAAAGACTTGACTTTGTTAGATCTAAAATGAATATTAAATTACTGTTAGGCAAAGAGATATTCTGAATTTTTGAGGCAACTCACCCAACACTTGGGTCCCAAACCATCGGTCTGGGGTCCAAAACCAGGCCACGGACCATCTGCTACCGAGTTTTTTTTATTGTATTTTGTCTATCATCTTTTACCTTTTTATTATGAAAATATAAAGCCACTTAACTCACAATAAACACCAAATTAAAGCCATAAGAGATAAAATTATCTACAATAATTGGTTAGAAGCATTATACGTTGTTGTTATTGGCGCTACAAACCTCAACCGATCCCTGGGAAAAGAAAATTATCACTTTACTGGTCCTTATAAGAAAAAACACTGCTTTATGCACCAAAGTCATTTCAGGCTCCAGACAAGTTATTTTTCTGTTTCAGAAGTTTGGGAATTTCCAGTCTCAACTTCGTACCAGTGTGTTGTATAAAATAATACAGAGAATTAGAAATAGTTTTTTTTTCTCCAGGCTCTAAATTTACTGGATTGGAGTTCAAGAGGAAAAGCCCGGCGCCAAAGGGTTAATACAGTTTATATAAAGTTATTTAGGCCTGGAGTTTATATATCAAAATGCACAATCAAAAGTGATAGTTTTCTGAAGTTATTATTTTAGTCATTCATGTGTCTTATTTTTTAAAACTACCGTAGTCACATACAGATTAAACTCACCGCTGTTAGAAAGGCTTCATCTGGACAACTCATTCGAAGATCGAGACGTTTCGACTCTTTTCAGAAAGTCACTTTCAATCTGAAGATTGAAAGACTTTCGGATGATTGACGGAACTAAATCGTTGTCCAGGATGACAACTTGGAAGACTTTCTACTACGGATTACTCCTGACGAAGAGGGATTACACAGATCCACTTTGTTAAAACAAAGCAGTCGTAAGATTGATGATTACTTCCAATGCTGACTGTTAAGGGACGACAAAATCAACCACTTCCTGAAAAAAATACCTAGAATTTCATCAAAAGTTAAAATAACGTTAATATTTTTCAGTTATACTTCTCTTGTTGCCGTTTGGGTCGATATTTCAGGTGGTCTGAGACCCTCAGGCCATCGTTTGGACATGCCAGACTAACAGCTCTGAGTTCACAATTAAAACAATAATAATATTGTAGATATACAATGCCACAAAGTAATGACCAGAAATAATTCATTAATACTTGTTTAATAAACTTTATACTAAACTAATAGTGTAAATTGTAAATAACAGAAAGCAAGCGACCAAGTCATTAAAAAAGCACTGTACACGCAATTCAATAAACAGTAAATAAAGTAATCAATTAATTTTACATTACATGTCAAAGCACAACAAGTGAAAATGAATATTAAAGCACTTCAACTAAATAAATACTTAAAAACATGAACATATGCTAAAAGACTTTTTTCTCTCACTAGTGGGTATGTTTTTGTGGATTAAACTTGGGAAAACTGCTCAAAATCATCTTTTATGACTTAAAAGTGCTGCTCATGGTCAGAAGCACAAGTCCCAAAGTCGCTATAAAGAAGCAGACTTGGCAACTCTGCTTATAAACCATAATAACAACTCTCTTCTTGTCCCAAAATTCTACTTTAACTCTACATTAATCACATAAACAAAACAATGTGCCATTTTAAATCTTAACTCCTAAAACAATCCTGCCTTCTCCCACAGTTTCCTCACGTTTGGACTCGCGCCTGTCGTAAACTGATGCAAAAGCTCTTCTTGTTTTTTCTACATCTATGCCGTTTTTAATAATGATGCAATTCCATGAATTGTGGCAGTTCCGTATACAGTATACAGACCTCTGGATCACTCAAGCCCTTTCATTTTGACTGGGATCAATGTCGAGGTGTACCGCCCTCTGCTGGCTCTTCTGTAAATACCAGGTATAAATATATAAGGAAATGTCCGCCGCTGTACATAGGGCTACATAGATTGTTATTATTATTATGATTTCTCGTTTTTATTTTGCGGGAAAATATATATGCAAGTACAATATTGAATCATCACTATTATGTTGTTGGTGTAGAGTGTTTTTTTCTTCTTTTTAACAACAAGGACAAGCTAACATGCTACAAGTGCTGCTCTCGAAAATAAGCCATAGATCGCCTCTTTTTTACAGTTGTACAGTGTAACTTTGCTGCCCATCGGAATAGACTGAGCGAGGGACGGCCGTTTTATTAGGTACAGGCTCTGCAGACGGAAACTGGAAGGAAAAACTCGAACAGAACCAAGTCAAGACCACATGACAAGACTAAAGGATTGATTCATTGAGCAAAACCTCAGTGTCCACTGCATGATTTTGGCTGTTTGCGATGAAATAATTCATATTTTTAAGTGTCACATCACTAGACTTGAGAAAATATAAATCTTAAAACAGTTGCCTTCACACTATGAAATGTTAAACAAAACATGCTTGGTTGTGGCGCAATTTGTAAATTAGTTTCAGAATTTTAAAAGCATTAAAAAGCATTTGAGTTAAGGATATGATGGTGCCAATTTTAAGGACGTAAAACTAAAGGAGCCATAAAAAGAAGCTATTATATAGATTAAACTTTAAAATCGTTTGACGCTAAATATTATCAGGACTTGGACTTGGTTGAGTCTAAAGTTTGCATAAAAACACACAATAGATTTTTAAATTAATAACAATGTTCCCTAATCCAAATTACAATTTTAATCTCGTAAAATGTCAACTTAATAATGAAAAATGGCTTTGACTTAATTCTCATAACATTGTGAATTTAAACTTGAAATGTACAAGTTTATTGTCATAGCTCAAGTTTTTTGTCTCTTAAACTTCGTCATAAATGTTTGTTTTTCAAAACATGCCAGGGGCCTGATTAAAACTGGTCGCAGGCTGCATTTGGCCCCTAGGCCTCAGTTTGCTCAAGTCTGCATTACATGGGAAGTGCTGGACTGTTTTTAATTTCCACACATTTTTACTAGAATCATTTTATTCACTTTGCCTTGAAGTTACTTCATTTTGCATCTACAGCTAATGCTTTAGCCCTAGTTAAACCGCTTGACTTCTCATTGCATCTGAAAATTTGGGAGATTCTTTTAGTAATCCAAACTAAACTAAAGAAAAAAAAATGGCTATTAACACACTCTTTAAGATAGTCAAATGAATAAAATATGGATTGCTTGTGCCACCATAGTTTAATCCTGTCAGAAACACTGGTATTAAAATATCAACGTGCCCCGAAACAACAGGTGGAAATTAGAATTAGAATATATATTTTACATGTAAAAAAAGTACTACATTTCAAGGGTAATCGTTTTACCTATTAGCAGAGTCAAGCACAACATGCTAGCAGTGTTTTTCAAAGTTACTATTACAAACAAATTGTGACATAAGGTCCTGGAGCTCATTACTCTGAGAAAGACCGGTGTTTAGAAGTTTGATAATGATCAGTCATAGATGACATCTCACTCTGCAATCAAAATTCTAATATATCAGACCAGTTTGCCGTACAGGGATTCTAAGATTGTTCCTTGGATTTAGGATTTTTCCCACAATCAGACATTTTTCATCGCTTACGGACAAAATTATGCGGTTCACACCCAGCATAAAGCAGAGATACATAGGAAATGTATGAGAATCTACACTAGCCCTCATACTAGTGTTATTTATAAAGTTCTACCCATTATCAAAACCAGAATTGATTTAGTCTTCTGGTTTTCAGTTTTACCAAGTAGCTGCCCATTCACTTGATTCCATATAAAATTACGCCTTTGATTGTCATGTTTCATTAAAAATATCGTTCTTGAACCGGATTTCTACAGTTTCCAGTCGAAGAGTCGTTCCTACTAAAATGGCCTTTGCAGATCGTGTTGGGACAGAATCGATTTTTGGCTGATCTGAGATGGAAAAAGTCGACGAGAGCATTTATCATGAAAGTGTGTTTGGCCCAGTTTGAATCATTAAAATCACTGTGATATTGGACAGAACGAGTAAAAAAAGAAAGTATCTTTGAAATGTGAATTACTGTGCTCAAAAGTTTGTTGTTTTTTGATTAGAGCTGTTTTTAGGCCCTGGTTTGTTCTGAATGAGGCTGGAGGAGGAGAAGAGTTTTGTCGTGTTTAAAAGAAATGCTGTGTGATAAATAAAGGACACTTAATTGTTCTAATAGGATAGCAATGAATTAGAAAACTTACAGGATTTTGTTTCAGGAATCCTTGAGATACTGCAGATGAAAGTTCTCTAGAGTTTTTTCAACAAGTAAAGATGCTTTTCGAGGAGCCTGTTCATAAGTCATAGATTAAAGAATTCTCAGAAGTGCCAACTCCAATAATTTCATGTGTATTCTCCATACTTTCTATAGAAAATGTTCAGTTTTCAAAATACCAGAATTATGCTAAATGTTCTAAATTGGCAACTATTATTAAATGAATAAATTTGTTGTATATGTTAGCTTCTAATTAAAATTTGACTATAGACTATAGAGCAGGACAGGAGCGCCCAGTTCTTTGTCTGGTGAGCCAAAATTTGTCAAAATGTAATATGCCATAGTGTGGGCTAACTTATAACTTTGTATTACGTTTAAAAGTTTTTTGTTTTAATAGGGATAATGATTAAATTGCCTTATATTAACATGTTTTTGGCAAACTGATTTGGGTTGACTGTCTTTTCAACACAAAATTTAATTGATAGACTCCAAACAAACCTCTGCACCCATTCACGGGCCATATTCAATTCCCTGGAGGGCCAGGTTTAGCCCGCAGGCCCCACTTTGGACACCACTGATATAGAGTGACATTTTAGAAGATCTGATATGCATTTTGGGTTTCTTTATCTCTGCATTTGTTATTAAAAATTCAAACAATAGCTCAGATATCAAAACAAATAAAAGAGGAGCAAGTGGGCATCCTTGTATCGTACCTCTTTCTAACAACAATGCTTCAGATGTTTCATTTAATAACTTTTGGATTATTCTAGAACAGTTTATTCCAATTAACAGTTTCACTAGATCAGAATTCTAAAGTGTTTTTGCAGCATTTTCATTTGACAATAACACAGTCCTCCTTCAGCCTCTTCAGAAAACGTAATCATCATCACAGGGCCTTTTTAAATTTTACTTCTAAATCAGTATTTGTAGTTGTGTCCTCTTGTTCAGTCGCGGTCTGAAAATCTTGTGCGTTTTGGGGCGAAATTCTCTTGTCGTTGCTGTGAAATGGTGGTGTTCTTGAGGCAGTACCACTCGTTGGGCAGAAGAGGGAGCGTGCGATGTGCTTGGTTACTGATCGTTCTGAAGTTTTGTCCGTGACGTCTGGGTTACTCAACGGTGAATATGTTGTCCTGGTTTGTGATATTTACCGAGCGGTTGATGTCGTATGTGTTAAAGTAGAAGAGGAATTGTGGATTTATTTGAAGCAAGTGCCACATGGGGACAAATCCCAACACTTAAAAACAGGGTAAGAGATGATTTCTACAACAAGAAACGCAGAGGATGTGGTTCATAGAGATCGTCAAAAGTGATATTATTATAGGAGAAAAACAAATGTACAAATTCTAAAAGCGTGTTGAGTATAGTATAAGAAAGACATTCTAACTCCTGTATTTTTCCTTCCAATCATGTTGACTATGAGGAAATATAGTGTCTGTAACATTATGGAAGTATAAATAGAAATGCTCAGTGCGGAAAAAATAAAAAATCTCCCACGTTATTTTCTGAATACAGGCTCCTCTTTCCAATATCGTGATGTCAGAAAAGTCACGTCGTAATCAGTTCTGACCAATCATGGTGGTGGCCGGAACAACCAGAGAACAGCTTTTGGGGAGCCGAGGTAGCATGGGCAAGGTGTTAAGCTAGGCTACATATCGTTTAGGGTTTTTTGGGCATAAAAAGTAGAGAGAAATATCTTGAATATGTGATCTTTGTTAACTTTGTCGGTGTTGTCAGCTGTGCACAAGCAGTTTTAAGTCTCCAAAAACGCTCTGCTGTTCGGCAAAGTTGTTGCTATCGATTCTCGGGGTCGGACTAGCGTCATCGTGACGTTTTTGGTTGTGGCCACACCAGTCGCCAGTTTCACTGAAGGGAAAAACTACAATGCAATTTCACTTTACTCGGTAATTTCTCTGAAAATAAAGCCACAATGATACCATATGACACACAACAGTAGATACAAAACAATGAATCGCTCTGTGTAAAGCAGACTCACCTGAGCTTTGTACAAGTTTGTATTCTTTACTTTTTGTATTTTGGTCGCGTTATTCATTGTTAAGCTCTTCATCTTTCCTCTGACGAGCTCACACTTTCTGGATGTGGAAAATTGATCTATCGTAAGCTTTCAGATTGAAATAAGCACCTGTTGTTAATTAGGTTTGTTAAGTTTAGCGTAGATGTATGTACAGCAGTTTGATGTTTCCCCTTCATGTGTTTGCAACCGAGCAAAAACGTCATGCCACTTAAAAGTTACCCAGTCACAATGACGCTAGTCCGACCCCGAGAATGGTCACATGACAAAATAGACTCCAATGCAGACTAAATAAATGATAAAAATCTCTTTAAACTGACAATAACTCTGATTCTCAACAAAACAGTCCTAAAGAAACCATTAGGTATATGACATTAGCTGTTACTTGAATTGTTAAAGCCATCATAAGGACAAAAAAGTTTATTTAATGACTATTATTAGTCCACAAACACATGCTTGTCTCAACAGTTTTGACCTTGCAAAAATCAGTTTACGCCATTTTCCATTAATCTCAAAGGCAATGCAAGAAAATTGTATATCAACAAAAAAAAATTCTCTCTTTGTCCACATCCTCTGCTCCTCAGTCGGTTGCTGCTCTGAATGTTTTGTGTTGAGGTTTTTTTTTACGTCGAAACTTGAACCGGAAAGTTACGAAAATCAAAAAATTGCTGAAAAGTTTAGTCCTTAAGTTTTTTTTTTTTTAGTAATTTTGGGATTTTTGCGGATCTGCATCAAAATGACTCAATGCCTGCAATATGAGAATATGAACTGACTTAAGGTACACGATCACCAGCAAGCTTTACTGTCTCATGTTTTATATTTTCATTACGAAACCTGCCTGGATCAATAACTTTGCAAAAATAACACTGCATTTCACATTTTGTATATTTTTGTTTATTGTTTTAATATTTTTATAAAGAATTTTTAGTAAAGAGATTTTTTATTGTCAAACAATAATGTTAGAGTTTGCACGAAAGGATAATACGTTTAAGTAATTATAGTTTTGCTTTCACTTCATGCATATCATAAAATTACGCATTTCAATATCGAGATTAATCGCACTATTTAATTTGACCGTTCAGTACGCGCTTCAGCGCGAGGAGCGCGTACTGCGCGGAGGATACCTGGAAGGCGGCGGCGCAGGTGTTATTAGGTCTGCGTAGGAGTCGAGTGAACGCATACGCGCGTAAAGATGAATGGGAGACAACGACCGGTGCGCCGCTCGACAGAACCGGCGGACATCCTGACGGGACTCTAGATAAACGAAGGTATTGTGCATATATTGCAATATAACTCTCCTTTCACCGAAGCACAGCAAGCTTGAAATACCACCTAAAACAAACGTGTTTGAGGCAGCGGCTGCAGAGAGCTGCTACTTACTTACATCAACACCAAGCCGTGCACAGCAATGTTAACAAAAGCATCACAGATAAGTTAAGCAACGCTTCTGCTAAATGGGCCACAGCATGTAGACCCACTAACATCGTAAAGACCAAGGACACAAAATATCATGATTATGCACATGCACAGGTGATCCACATGTTACCTTCCAGAGGAACAATCACAACCAGAATAAACCAACTGTATAGTCAAAAATTATATGAATATTCAAGTAAACATTGAGTAACATTCTAACAGTCATTTTCAATGTTGTGGTATTTATAGATATCTTTGAGTTGCAATCAAGCAATAACCGATTAATCGTGATAAAAAAAAAGTTGAAATTGAAAAAAAAATGTTTGACAGCAATTAAAAATTAATAATTCTTCCACATGACTAAATTCATAATGGTAAATTTGATTTGTGTTGAAGCTACTTTAAGAACTGATCTCTAAGTAAGAATTATTAGCCAAGATCGCAAACTTGACCAAAAAGCATATATAATATAGAGTTTTTGCCTGTATGTTTAATTTCAGACAAAGTAAATGGTCTAACTTTAAGGCACGTTACAATTAAGGATCCACTACCCAGTGTAACAGACACTGAGGCAATGCAAGGTTAATTGTTTTGCCCAAGGACACAACGACAGTCCACTCTTGTCGTCCCACAGTGGCTCCTGGTGTTCCTGCGGTCTCCCATCCAACCTTGACCAGACCTTAATTAGCTTTTGAGATCTGATGGGATCAGGCTTTGACAAGCGAGTATGGCAAAGAAAATATAATATTTTAGAATGCAATTCATATCAACTCTGGTCATTTTTACTGACATAAAAACACTTTCAAAATCAGAAACATTTGAACAAAAGACAAAAATCATACAAAATGCTAAACGCGCTGTTATTTTTGCTGCACGTCACATCTTCCTCACAGAAATCTCACTTAGGACAGGGATTGTAACGCGTTTCAATGTAGTTCTTATGAAAATGGATGTACCACCATTATCTACCTAAGTACAGGAGCTGGGGAGTTACCATGGGAACTGGAGAGGGCGTGGCTGCTGTTGCCGTGGCAGATGCGGCGGCCATCTTGTGACTGGAACAGCGGCAAAAACTTACAATACAGTCATCGATAAGAGTCTCATTGGACGTCTGATGTTAAACTGTATTTGTGGTTCTGAGAATGCAGAGAACTGTTTGAAATATGAACATTTATATTTACTCAAAACACTGCACTACTTATATTTTATGCAGATTTTATTTTTCTTATGCCTTGCACGATACATAAGACCTGTACAAAACAATTGTAGTGGGATTTTAATCTATTGTTGAGCACATCTTAATATGACTAAATATTACTATACTTGACCCATAACATTTTAAATATTATAGATACACAAACAGTCGATTTGTATCACAAAACAGTGTTTCATATTTTATGATTTAGTATTTGTAGCACTTCAATAATTTGCGATGGATGAACTGAACGAGGTTCACATCGCAATTATGGAAACAAAGCAGTTGTTTTAAATTGACAGATGCAAACTGTTGGCATGAATAATAGGACAAGGTTTCTTCTTGTTTTAGTCAGTCAGCAGCAAAGTAACTTAACATTGCAAGAGACGTTAACTTTGTCAAGTGGAAATTATTTCGGCAAATACTTGATTATATCAAATATAAACCAGTTTCATTGTCATTAAAACTTAAATTGCTACAATTACTTAAAAATAACATGTAATGTTTTTCTTCTTTTCACTCTTATTCTAGCTTACGTCTGTCTGTTTTTGTTAAAGGTAGACAAACCTATAACAACGTACTTGTATTGTCTTCACCTTAAGGCTTTACCATCAAACAAAGAATCTATGAAGTTTATTATTCACTAGACAAATATTTATTAGACAAAGTACAAATACAAGAATGTCACCTTCTTAAAGTAAATCAAACGTCCAGCTCTGTTAGTTGCATGAGTTCCTGTGTTAGTATTTCCCACCACAACATGGCCGCCGCAGCTGGACGTGATGCAGTTACCACGGGTCACCACGGCGACGCTCTCTCTGGTCCTCGTCGTAACGCCCTGGCAGGAGTTACCTACCTCTTTTAGCGCAGAGTTTTTGCTTTAGCATCGAGCATTGCCTCTTTTGTAATGAGTATTTGTATCGTGTTGTATTTATTATGGAATGAAACTGCAATGAATACCTCAGATTTCTCACAAACGTTTGGGAGAGTCCAGTTCAAATGAAGTCAGTTTGTGTTTTGTACAGTTTGAAGACTTTTTTTTTAATTTTCTCTTTTGTTTCTCAGATTTTAGCATTGCCTTTTTGACGCACAAATCAAACAAAAGCCGTGTGTTTTTGTATAGTGCCTGCACATTGGACCAGTGGAGATAAAACTGGGCAAAAAGCAACGGTTCAACAGTTTTAGACACACAATTTGACTAAAAGTAAGAAGGAAATTGAATTGTTGCAAAAGCATATCGTACAATGAAGAACAACATAATAATTACAATGTTAAGTGTGAATGTTAATACTGATTTGAATCTTCTGAGTCAGAAATCCAAGTCAGACATTCTCAGATATTTTAAAAATGCAAAACAAGCCCAAAGCTTTACTCAAGTAATACATCTATGATGTATCTAATTATATGTCAAAATGCAAACTGTACATGTGTGTATAAAAAATAATAAGTGAAGGCTGATTAATGTTTAGGATTTGTTATCCCAGTCCTAGTGTCCTGTAGTTAATTAGCCTCTGAAATGAATTGATTTATATCTAGCTTTGTTAAAATTTCCTGGGGGAGGATCCCCCAGACCCCCCTCCATATGTGTTAGATACACTCAGGACTGGGTGTTTTGTTAAAAAAAAATAAATAAATAAAAAAAAATCGAATTTGTTCTTTTCAGTAAAAAAAAATCACCAATGCTAGCAACAGCTAACGTTTAATCAGACAGATATTTTTTGTCATATTTCAATTATAAAATTGTGTGTTTTCTTCCACTTGTGGAGTATTTATTTCTTTGTCGTTTCATCTTATTCTGCCCTGCACATTGTTTTTAGCAGCTTACTTCCTGTTTAGCTGCAGTTATTCTTAAGTTACATCAGCCTCAATCAAACATCAGATGTTAGCTAACGTGTTAACATGTTGTATTTTTCATGTTTGTTACAGATGGAAATTAACATGTTGCTAAATCTGGGGCAGCCATCTTTTTAATGTAACTGCACATAGTCCTTTAAATAAAATAAATAAATAAATAAATTGAAGCTTATATGGGAGGGCGCTTTATAGTCTATATTAGCTATATTAGTCATTTACACTTATATATAATCCTTTGTATAAGAAACATACATTTAATTTAGCTTTGACTGTTCAGAGGATGTTTGTCATCGCCTGTGATGTTTCACTCTGATGAAATAATAAAACATTTAAAGAATAAAATAAGAATAATTTCAGTTATAATAAAATACATCTTTTTACAGCAACAGAACTGAAATTAAACCCAAGTCAGTTTGGACCCAAAAATGAAAAATTAGGTCTACAATAAACTTTTTTTATCGATGGAAAAACTTGTGTTTTAGGTCATTATTACAATAACTTACATATTACACAGTCTTATTACAAACTAAAGTTGTAATAGTTCATTAGTTCAATACTTTTTGCCCAGTTTTATCTCCGGTGTCACTTCTCCTTTTGCTCCTCTGAATATATTTTATTTTCTCTTCTTCTGTCCCTTTTATCCTCTAAACACTTCTCTTTCTTTGCCTCTAGCGCCCCCTACCTTTCCCTTCCCCTCCCTCCATTCTCTCACACTTTTACTTTGAAATCGCTGCTGCTTTTTCCGGTAAAATTCCATCAAATTCAAGCCTATTTTTTTCTTTAATAACTAAACAACTGCTCGTATTATTTTTGGTGAATTTGGGATTTTTCTAAATATATGTATTTTTTGTTTTTTTTTCTCTCGATGTCAAACTGCTTCAGGTTAACACTGAATCTTCTTTTTTAAAAAATCTAACCGGCGGGAGATTTTCAAGCCAAATTCTGTGCCATTTTTTTTAGAATTTTGTTTTTGGAAGAATTGCGTGTAAAATTGGCTTTGAAATTTCCGTCGAAAGTTTAGTAAAATTCCCCAAAACGAGAGATTGAATTGGCGGTTTAATTTGTGTGAACTTTGCCCTTGTAAAGATCTCGGCGTATTCGAAGCTGCACACGCAAACTGGTGAAAGAATTTACTAGTGTTTTTATTTATATTTTTAATTATAGAAAACTCACAACATGAAATACTTTAATTTGGTTTTGTTATGACCGAATTTTTAGCCATTTTTAGTCATTTCTTGGCTCATTTTAATACTAACACTGTGATTTTTGTCCCAAATATGACCAGCATTTTAAAAAAATAACCTTTTTTTTTACAATTCACTCAACAATAACATGTTTGTAGCTAATTCTATAAAGAGAGATTTGCATTTTAAACTGATTTGTATAAACTAGAAGCACTTAAAACAATGAAAATCTTCTTTTCAAACAGCGTCCCGATCTCACATTTGTCACAACTAAGCAACATTTTAGTAGCTGACTAGAGCTTAAAGCGAACCCTGGCTATAATCACAAGTTTACCCTAAAACACTTCTAATACCATCCTTACATAAATACAGGACAAATACCTTGGAAGTGTTTGTTGTTTTATTAAAATAGTGTTTTAAAGAAATACCTGGAGGCTGCCATTTTGTCCGGCTGTGACGTCAGATGGTTGTCTCTCTGCCCTCTGGTGGTTGTCAAGGTAACAGCCAGGGGAGCAACTATGGCAGGAGTAACCATGACAACAACAAAAAGCAACCATTTGACATCATCAACCCAGAATGCATTGCACCTGGACAATATGGCTGCTGCCAGTGGCTCCAAACAATGACAATTTTATAAAAAATAGTAAGAGGTTAGATATTTGTTTGTAATTTATCTTAGTAAACATGAACAGTACTAGCATTTAAACCATATTTATCTTTATAGTCCGGGATCCCTTTAATAGGGTTTTTTAGCGTATTTAGAGGCATTTTAAGTACATTTTTAACCAAGTAGATGTTGAAATATGGAAACCAAGGGCTTCTAGACGGAGAATAGTGTTTTGTGATAAAACGTCTTCTCATTTATGCCTAAATATTTCAGGGAGCTGTTAAAATGGTCAAAATACAATCATTCTAAGTCGACAAATGATAATATTCTGAATAATTCTAGAGAAATAAAAAGTCTTTAGCCTATTTACAAAGTACTAAAAAAAAATTCTCCTTCAATGTCGATTTATTTTTGTAAAGCCCCAAAACCCAACAACAGTTGACTCTGAGGATGTCACAAGATTGTTGACTAGAAGCTTGTTTTTATCTTTAAGGAGGAAATCATTTATTCAGTTTAATCTCTAAAGACCTGGGCTGCAAGATAAATCCATCACAAACAAGTTTTAAGACAGTTCATAGACTTGTCTTTTGGTCAGTTCTCCAGAAAACATTTAAACTGACACCGTGTAACTTTGTGGAAGTAAAAATCAAGTGCATGATCCTGTTGAAAAAGAAAGTTAAAAGAATACTAAGGGACTTCTATCATGCAGATTACTGTAGATTTCTGAAATACACCATTAAACACATAGAAAGGTTGTCTGAATGAAAGTATAAAACATGATTACAAAAGCCCTATGCTGTCTCCAAACCTTATAAGACCTTGATGGCCGGGCTGTATCCGGCCCCCGGGCCTTGTGTTTGACACGAGTGGTCTAGTCTTTAGGATTAGCAACACCATTATCCAAGAGACTCAAGGCTGGAGCCAATAGATGTCCTGAACTCACTCAAATATGACTGTAACATAAGTCATTGTATTAGATGAATTAACTTTAGCATTAGACAGTTAATTAATGTTAGCACTAAAGATGTTAAAGATTTCTACAACAATAAGCATCAATTGTATGGACTATTTTAGTTTAAGGAGCCGTATTTTCATAGAGGCCCTCCTTCAGGTCTAATTAATTAATTCTGGTGAGATAAAAGCTCCCACTGAGGAAAGGCAAGCATTCGTATACTGTTATATAGTCTAAGAAGAACATTCACACATCTATTTTTGGGTAAAAAGTTACACGGTGTGCCTTTAAAATCACAGATGTAATTATAATCGCATTACGAGCAATAAAAGGGTTGATTTTGTTGAGATTTTCCGGGGGAGAACACCAGAGCCCCTTTAGTGCTGCTAAAAATGTTACGGTCCAGGTAACCATTAGATTTAGTCCTCATTTCTACAGGAAATTAAACACAATCTTCATTTTTGGTTGCACATGTGGCTCAAAAAACACTTTTTACAAATAAAACTGGAGAAGACCACCCAAGCTCAGCCAATCAGAGAGCTGCATTCAGCTCCTGATTAGAACTAAAATTCTTTATTATTCAGTTCAGACAGGACTTGTTGGTCGTTTTTTCACAAAGTGCTGCATTTTTCATAGACTTTTTAGTGGAACACACAAAGGTTTACTTCTTTATAAGTTAAAATGTTAGTTTCCCCAACTTTAAATCCAACTTATCAGCTTGATTTTCTTTGACATGTATTGTCATTGTTCTCTGAAATACAAAGACTTTATCACAAAAACCAACAACTTTACTCATAAATATTCTCTCTCTAGAAGCCTTGTGACATAAATTTAAACTTTTATTTGGTTAAAAATGTATTTAAATCGTCTCAATGTAAATAATCACAAGACTCATCGACTAATAAAATGTTAGTTGTGACTTTTTAACACCGGGACAGTTTCTAAAACCCAAAAACACATTGAAATTAAATTAAACTAATGCTACCTATAGAAAACCCATTGACTTTCACTCGAAGCGTTTGCAGCTTTGTCGAGTACAAAAGGTCTATAATAATGTTCTATTGGATTAACATGTGAAGCTGTGCACTGTGAACCAAAATGTCACTTATTATGAGTAAAAATCAACAAAAGCACTTATTGTAAAAAGATTAGATTAGTAATGTCCGCCTGCCGCCACTCGAGGGCGCTGCAGCGGAGTCCAGATTAGTAAAAGAAGAAAATGTCACCTGGAAATTCTAAAATAAATGTTTTGTCTCTTATTTTTGAAAAGATTATTATTTTTTTCCTTTTATAAATTTGGTGTTAATGTAATGTTATTTTTGTCAAATGTTTTGCAAATCAAAAATAAACCGTTGTACATAGCAACAGCTGTGTTTTTATTATGAATGTGAAGTTAAATGACGGTGAAGTAGGGCTATTCAACTTAATTTTACAGAGGGTCAGATTTTACCGAGGACCATGGCTTCTGGTCCAGGCAGTTGCACAACATGTTGTTTTTGACATGAGGTTGCACCAAACATTCACACAACTAGATTTATTTCTATAAATAGTGACTCAAGTTTAACTCAAGTCCTTGTCCTGACTTACTCTGGTAAGTCGTCACTAAAAAGAGGAATAACTTTAAAGGTTGTATGGAGGATTTTCAAAAATAGTTTGTTGTCAGTCTTGGTCAAAAATAGTTGCATAGATTTGTAACAGACTTGTACTTATGCTAAACAAAAAAATAATTATAAAAATATATAAACTGTGGACATGATGAGGCCAGTAAAACGTTGACCAATAGATAACGAGGTACCTCGTTATCTATTGGCCTGTAAACCTGTCGAGCAAACCCTCAGTGTTTCTAAGTAACTCATTGGTCCAGTTACAGTGAAGGGTGTGGCCCTGGGAGGAGAAACACATGTGCATCATTTGAAAACAGTAAACAGCTGTTGGATTTGAAAAATCCTCCATACAACCTTTAACTTTATTGTCCACCAAAGTGGAAATTTGTCTTTGGTTCACCATCACATTTACCAACAGTCAGACAATTCATCGGGCTTCCTGCCATTAAAAACAATAAATACATCTTTTTAAAAAACTGAATAATTTGTTTTATTAAAGCTATAGTCAAAATAGATGTCTGTTCTATTATTTTCACTTAAACATTGAAGTTTTTTTCAGTGATATAAATGTCCGGTCCTGTTCCAGAAGAAATCCGTGGCTCCATCAGAACAACACCTGAGCGTTTGCTGTGAGGTTAGTTCCATCTTAAATTATATTCTAAACACTTTCTTCCTAGAAAAAAAAAGCTTAATTTCTAATGCCTCCTGTCTCCCAGAAGGGAGGCATTAGTGGACATGGTTTTAGTGAAAGAGGAAACCGGCAGAGGTGGGAAACTGATTTGACTTGATTGACTCGAGTCACATTTTCATGATTTATGAATTACTTGGCTTATGAGAGCAAAAGACTTGACCTGACTTGAGACTAATGACTTGATGACTTGTGTAGAAAACCGCAAATGAAATTGTACAAACTTCAAGGTGATGCAGAAATTTAAAAAAAAAATTGTGTGTGTGTGACAATTTAAAGAATAAATTTTTCTAATTATTATAATTTATTACAGATTAAATCAAACATGACCATTAATTTGAGATGAAGTAAAGTTTCAAAACATTGCAATGACAAACCAGATGTAAAAATATATACAGTATATATTTTATTTAGATGTCATGTAGCAGTTTTGCTTTGCACATCACTGAAAAAAAATTTTCTTTAGCCGTGCCAAAGCCAGATCTTGTCTTTTATGGATTTATTTGGTTGTTTTAAACATTGTATGACTTGACTTGCACTGACGACCTGATGACTTGCACATAGGAAACTTGCTCCCACCTCGACAAACTGAAGAACCTGGAGGAAACCTGCGCAGACACGGGGAGAACATTCAAACTCCACACAGAAAAGGCTGTTCCTCATGGGAGTCGAACCTGCAACCTTCTCGCTGTGAGGCCAATGTGTTGTCATGGAGATGTGTTCTTCAGTAAAGTTACAGGTATGTAAGGCTTCTGCTGAGGTGTCATCATTGAATTTAAGGGCAAAATGTTATGTAGAAATAAGACCATTTGTGTGAGGAAAAAAAAGTCAAAATAGACAGAGCCAAGTTTACTTTCTTGGTGGGAATGTAGCCGCCATCTTGACTTTATTAAACAGCCGGACTTTGCACCAAAAATAGTTCTGAGTTCAAAACATTAACACACATTTTATGGAAAAATTCAAAAGTTGTTTTCTCCAAATGAAAGTACCAAGAACTAGTCCCACACTCCTCCAGTCCCTGTTTAGTCAGAAGAACTGTTCCCACTCTTATAAGCTCATGTTAAAGTTTAGTCTGGAACATTAAAGTGGTGTTAAGAAAACAAGTTATTTTTTCCTTTCTACATAAAACTATGATCTACAAAACCTGAAGTTAACAATAAAACACAATTATTCTTTGTTCTTTCTTGTAATAAGAATAGCTAGTATTTACAAATTAACTATATCTTAGGAGTTAAAGCTTATAAATTCATTTTTCATCAGGATAAGGAAAGTTTATCTAAATATGAGAACATATAAAACATGTTTCTAAACAAAGATTTGTAAATGTGTCTGTGTTACTAAAAGGTTCCTGGTCTGACTTGAAAGTACCTGCCCCAGAGCAGGAGCTAAAAAGTCCCTAAAGTGTGGCCCCAGTTCCTAGTTCCTGCTCAATGTGAACGTGTATAAAATGGGGACTAAAACTGAAAAAAGTTCCTACAGTGGGAAAAGGCCTAATTTAAACTTCGTGAACTCTCTGTGATAATGTGATAAAACAAGTATAATGAGCTTTATATAAAAATACATGTAAATTCTTTTTAAGTGTTCCAGATTACACAGCAGCAGGAGTTAAACTGGGGTTAACTTTCAGTCCCATTGAAGACTCGGTTCTTTTCACTTTCACGTGTAAATGTTTTTATGAAGCTGTTCTTGTGCGTGTCCAGCAGAGGGCAGTGTTTCTCCTCTGAGCCTGGCCTCGTTTGACCTTTGTGACCTTTTGCGTTTCCACTTTGAGTTTCTAAAAACAGAACTAAACCAGAACCAAACCAAGAACAGAACTAAACCTACACTAAAAACAGACAAAATACAAGATTCAGACATAATTCAACTGATGATTTTAAAATGTAAATGTTTTATTTTCATCAACAAAGTGTTTATTTATTGTCACAAAACAGAACAGAAACGAGAGGATGCTTTTTAGTTTCAGACTTTTGGCAGTGTTCCTTTTAATCCTCATGTTTTTGTCGAAGTTCTTTGTTCTTCAGGCTTTACACTTCAAATCAGAATGAAACTAGCTTGTTCAAATCTTATCACGAGAAAGTCAAAATACGCCTAAAACAAAATACAACTAACCCTACATCAGGCACAGATAGATAGATAGATAGATAGATAGATAGATAGATAGATAGATAGATAGATAGATAGATAGATAGATAGATAGATAGATAGATAGATAGATAGATAGATAGATAATACTTTATTGATCCCTTGAGAGAGAAATTCATTCTCTGCATTTGACCCATCCTGCAGAGCGTCTGGGCGTCTGTCAGGAGCAGTGAGCTGCCGCCCAACGGCGCTCAGGGACAATCTCTATGATGTTGTGCTTGGCTTCGTCAGGGCCTTAGCTGGAGGAGCAGGTGCAGTTGGAGGTGGAGACTGGAGTGAGAGACAGATGACAGTCTGGTGCAGGTGGAGCAGGTGAACTTCTGTTGTTTCAGTCGGTGATAAGACCATCCCCACAAAATCTTCCTCTGCAAAAGCTTCGGCTGCAGCAGATGTAAAGTTTTGGAGCATTTCAGAAGTCCAAAGCAAGCAAAGTTAGCTTTCACAGCTTCATGTACCATCTCCATGGTTACAAGACAAACAAACAACTCCATTCACAGAATCCTAACTTGTGTCTGTTGAACATCACAGGGTGGATGAAATCCCAAGAATCAAATTATTTGTACTGCAACGTCCTCTGCTGCTTCAGGTGTGAAAGTCTGACATTTTAGAAGTCCAAAGCTAGCGTAGGTAGCATTAGCTTTTGCATGGTCTCCATGGTAAGAGGCCACACGTCTTAGTTGGTTGAAGTCCAAAGTTGTCTTAAAAACTGAGCTAAAAAACAAAAAAGTTTCAAAAAGTGCTCAGAGCCTCCAGAGAGACAGCCAGAGAGCAGCCAACCACTCTGTTTCAAAAGAATGTAGAAACTTGTGTTCACGTCACAAAAACAATAAAAACACACATTTTTCATTGCTCATCATCGTCAGTTCTACACAGTTTTTCTCTGCACGTGGCATGTTTTGAAACGATTATTCGATTACTAAAAGAGTTGACCATTGTTTAAATAATCACACACAGTCACTTTGTTTGAAGATTATGAGAGGAAGTTGTCGGATTTAAACCTATGTAGTGTTTGCAGTGTGAAAATAAACCCATCTTTAGGTTATAGCTTTAGACTGAAAACAATTGTTAGCCCGCCAGAAAAGCGTCTTTATTAAACTCCTCTGTTGAGCTGCCTTTTCCTCGGCGTGGCTGGACTTTTCTGTGTAAACCTGCAGGACAGTGTAGGCCCAGGCGCTGCTCTCTCTGCCTCTGCCTCAGTCTCGCTCCTGTTTTTCTCCGGACGTGAGATAACTTCGATGTGTTTATCAGAGGAATCCAGTCCAGCAGCAGTTACACGACAAACATTTTACTCACTGATAAGCTTCCAATCCAGCCCGAGGTGGAAAAAGGCCGTTACTGAGGTTAGATGGACAGAAACGTCTTCAGCGGCAGCTCCAGGACGTCCTGTACTTTTAAACTTCAACCAGATCAGGGCAGAAAGGCTAAATAATCATTATAATAGTTTAAATCAGGACGCAGGTCTGAACTCGAGCCGTTTAAGTCAAAAACAGTTTAAATATTATGTTTAAATAAAGAACATTCTGTACTTTTTGTGGTTGTAGTGTCACAAAGTTTAATTCTTCATTTGTTCCGTCGTGATCCAGAGAAAAACAAGAAACGTTTAATGGACTTAATCCTGTTCTAACGTCACAAACTCAGCTGGAGTTGTGTCTTTTCCCTCTGAGCCTCAGAAAACACTGTTCTGAATGTCCTACTTTTGTGATGCAGCTGTTTTTAACTCCATAAATCATCCGTGCACTGGAATATCAGGAAAGATTGCTGTGATTATTTCCCCTGTGTCATTTCCTTTGCAGTCAGTAGATGAAGCTCTAACTCATATTTGCTTTATTACACATTTTTCATTGATTCTAATGTCTGAGGTTCCAAAGTGAAGGATGCATTTGTCGTCTAAAGCTTCTCAAACTAGGTCCAGGCACCAGAGTAACTCACTGCAAATGTCGCTATGAAATACTGACCTTTATTTAAAGTGAGGCTAAACACGCAGTCAGAAACTTACTCCGCCCACAACTGCACCTCAAACAGACTCGCAGAAGTGGGAGCTGTCCCGAGGCCTTTTAAGAGACGCCCAGGTGGGTGTGAGCGGACTTTGATTGACAGCACAGAACATGGGCAGTGAGCTTGATGGAGCAGCAGTCTTGACTATGGTGAGGTGTGCAGCGGGTCTTCAAAATTCCTTTTTTCTTAACTCTGCAGACATATGAATGAAACCTTTCCTTTACATAAGCACGTGAGCTCATGTGAGTATTTTCTTAAATTGAAAATGAGGAAAAAAAATCACTGGTGCAAATTTTAAACCTACAACCTTCTACCCGCGCTCCATCCTTTTATCTAGGTCTGCCCGGGTTTACATGAGCTTTGGAAAACTGGATTAAATCGGACTAGGCTAGTTATCCGGTTTTATATAAACGCTCTGAATGTAACTCATTACATTTTAGAGACAGTAATATTGTAATACAGTATTTTTCCTTTTGTCCTTGTGACTAAAGATACAGTATATAATACAGTGCAATGTTCCAGCAGGAACCTGAGGCTCTGTGAGACTTACCATCCAAATCCAAATACAGGAGTTGGAACTTTTGTTCTATTATAATAGGAATGTCTTTGATATGACTAGAAAATGTTATTTTCTTTACAATTATAAACTTTAACTGAATCATCTTCATTTAATCATTCAGTCGTTTTTCTGTTTAAACCCTTTCGTTGGGAGTCCGTCCGGGGTCTCTCAGGGTCACGTCTCAGAATCAGGACAGCTCAGGGTTTAGTCTGGTTTTGGGCGCGGCTTCAGTCCTGCAGATAAACCTGGTCCTGATAAGTCCTGGTCTGAGGCCTGAAGAGTATTTTAGTCTCGGGCGCGGCTCTGTCTCTTTCTCTGTTGGTCTTTTTCTTTTTCTCTCTCCCTCTCTCTCTCTCTCTTTCTTCACCTCTCTCTCTGTCTCTCTCTCTCTCTCTCTTCGTCTTTCTCTCTCTCTCTCTCCCTCTCTCTCTTCTCTACCCCCCCTCTCTCTTCCTGTTCTTTTAGGAAACTCTTTAGTTGGAGGAAGTCTTGGTGGAAACTTTGCTCTGTGGAGACAAACATTTCCTCAGTTTAAGTCACAGTCACACTTCCAGCTGCACTTTCACTCATTTAAGTCACATGAAGTTTTTTGGAGAGAAGGAAATAAAAGTGAGTAATCAGGCTCCTAGTTATTCCCAAAGTCAGGACACACACTCACGACGAGGTGTCTTTTCAGTTTTACGGCTCCCGTCTATGGAACAGTCTGCCAGAGAACCTCAGGGCCGCAGAGAACATTCAGGTTTTTAAGAGCCTTTGGTTTGGTCTTGACGTCGTCTCTTCTCTGGGTCCTGGAGGTTTGGTCTCGACCTCATCTCTTCTCTGGTCCTGGAGGTTTGGTCTTGACCTCATCTCTCCTCTGGGCACTGGAGGTTTGGTCTTGACCTCATCTCTTCTCTGGACCCTGGAGGTTTAGTCTTGACTTCGTCTCCTCTCTGGCCCCTGGAGGTTTGGTCTTGACCTCATCTCTCCTCTGGGCCCTGGAGGTTTGGTCTCGACCTCGTCTCTTCTCTGGGCCCTGGAGGTTTGGTCTTGACCTCGTCTCTTCTCTGGACTCTGGAGGTTTGGTCTTGACCTCGTCTCCTCTCTGGACCCTGGAGGTTTGGTCTTGACCTCATCTCTTCTCTGGCCCTGGAGGTTTGGTCTTGACCTCATCTCTTCTCTGGGCCCTGGAGTTTGGTCTTGACCTCATCTCTTCTCTGGGCCCTGGAGGTTTGGTCTTGACCTCATCTCTTCTCTGGGCCCTGGAGGTTTGGTCTTGACCTCATCTCTTCTCTGGGCCCTGGAGGTTTCGTCTTGACCTCATCTCTTCTCTGGGCCCTGGAGGTTTGGTCTTGACCTCATCTCTTCTCTTGACTCTGGAGGTTGGTCTTGACCTCATTTCTTCTCTGGGCCCTGGAGATTTGGTCTTGACCTCATCTCTTCTCTGAGCCCTGGAGGTTTGGTCTTGACCTCATTTCTTCTCTGGGCCCTGGAGATTTGGTCTTGACCTCGTCTCTTCTCTGGGCCCTGGAGGTTGGTCTTGACCTCATCTCTTGTCTGGCCCTGGGGTTTGGTCTTGACCTCATCTCTTCTCTGGGCCCTGGAGGTTTGGTCTTGACCTCATCTCTTCTCTGGGCCATGGATGTTTGGTCCTGGCCTCATCTCTTCTCTGGGCCCTGGAGGTTTGGTCTTGACCTCATCTCTTCTCTGGGCCCTGGAGGTTTAGTCATGACTTCGTCTCCTCTCTGGCCCCTGGAGGTTTGGTCTTGACCTCATCTCTTCTCTGGACCCTGGAGGTTTGGTCTCGACCTCGTCTCTTCTCTGGACCCTGGAGGTTTAGTCATGACTTCGTCTCCTCTCTGGCCCCTGGAGGTTTGGTCTTGACCTCGTCTCTTCTCTGGACCCTGGGCTGGTGTCCTGTGGCTGCAGGTGGCTCTGCTCCTAGTGCAGACAGCTCCTCTGATGATGCTTTCTTTGGTCCATCTGTACCTGGCCCAATGTATGTATGCAAACGAAAATTTTATTTTTGTGTTTGTGTGTGCGTGTGTGTGTGGCTTTACAGTGTTTTTATTACACTGTAAAGCACTTTGTGTTACAAAGTTTATATAAAAAGCGCTTTATAAATAAAGTTTGATTTGATTTGTTTTGATATTTTCAATAATTACTTTTATAGTCATAAATTACTGTAAAGCACATTGTACTTCAAATTTTATCTAATTTCACTTTACTTTTTAATCTGAAAATCATTCCAAGTACCCCCTAGTACGGGCTCATGTACCCTCAGAGGTCCACGTACCCCTGGTTGGGAATCATTGGTGTTATCCAGAGATATCCATCTGCTTGTTCAGTGTTCAATAATCTGCTTTGACATGCTTGACCCATGACTGTTTCATTGATTGGATTTTCTCACATTTCTGTTTGAGCTGAATCAGTCCTCTGTGTTGTTGGGATTTTGGCTCAACAAAGTAAATTGAATTGAAATAGTTTTATCAGATGGTGGACAAAAATCAGAGAAGTTCTTTTGGAGAATGTGGTCTTAGTCACAGTAAACTTACAGACAGATATTTGAACGTGTTTTAGTCCAAATCTCCGGTGGTTTGTCGTCTCTGAGTCTCTGCGTCTGAGGTGAGATGTTCAGGAAACCACAAAGAGACTGTGACCTTTACAGAAGCTCACACGTTTTACATTTACATTCAGAACATGGACGAACCAACTTTTACATTTAGAACAAACATGGACGAACCAACTTTTCCATTTAGAACAAACACGGACGAACCAACTTGCAGGATTTGTGAGTTAAACATGAGTGAATTAAAGCCACATGACTGCAGACCTGTTTTGATAAAGAAACATCACTTTAACTTGTATTAAAGCTCCTTTAAAGATTCACTGTGTAACGTTTAAGTCTTGAACAAAAGCATTCTTCTTTTTGTTGGACATAAATGTGTTTTTGCAGATTTGCATTTCCTTAAGCTCGACTCTTCTGTGTCCTAGAAGAACCTTCTGCTTGTTTCTATGAATATCTTCTTCCTTTAGCTGCAATATTCCACAGAATAAAACTGAGGTTTTAATGAGCTTTGGGATTGTGCATCTGATTTTTACTCCCAGAAAGTCACAGTGTCTCCATAATCTGGTGAGTGTGTGAGTGTTTGTCTGTATGTGTGTAGTTTTTGAATTGGAAATATGAAATATTTATACATATTGTATATGTAGATATTATGTTACGATGGTATAAATATAATCTTTTTATTCTGGTCATAACTGTAAAATAAATATGTACATTTTAGGTCCAATCCATAAGCTGCAGTGGTAATCTGCCCTGATAATGGACATTGCTGTAAAATTCCTGTGCCAAATGCCATTTCCGCCTGATAATATAAATGAACGTTGGGTTTTTACCCTTTAATACATTTTTTTTTTCAGATTTTGCACAGTTGTTGTCACTAAGTCACTGTATGTTAGAAATACAAATCTGGACCTACAAGCCTTATTAGCTTGTGTTATTCATTGTTAAATATCAAAATCACTAGACGAGAATGAAAAAAAATTGTATTTTTTCTTTATTTAACTGGAATTTTCAAAGATATCATAGTAATTACAACTATTTTGACATTAGAAATATTTTCTTAAGGTCCATTGGTGGTAACAGACACCAAGAAAACATATGTGACGAGTATTTTGTCTAGTAATTCATTGTTTAATTTGGACATGTCGCTTAGGTGTTTCGCATCAAAGAACAGGTCCAGGGCTTAACGGGTTAAATATGATGCCAGTAATATAGAGTAAATTCTCATATATTTAGTTTTTGTCTCTTGTGCTAATCTGTCTGCAGGTTTCAGCTCTTTTATGTGACGCTGTGGAGAAGACGCAGAAGAGTCTTGGGGCATTTCTGAGTAAAACCGCAGAGTTTCGCTCACAGCTGAGTTCAGGGGACACCTGCAGCGTCCCACCGTCAGAGACCCACACGACCCACACGACCTACTTACAACAACTGTACACGGCAGGTCTGCAGCTTCACACGGAGAGACACAAATCAGCCTAAAGACACTTTCTACAAACAGACTAAAGCAAAGTCTAATAAAAGTCCACATGCAATGAAAAAATAAAGTTCATATCAGGCACAAGGCATTTTCTCAGGCTTTGTACCACAGCTGTTCACAATAAAATACTTGAAGAAAGAGATTTTAAAAAATGCATTACAATTTTCAAGAAGTCTGAGCTCGGACGTGACTGTTTTAAAGCCTTTAGTTGTGTTCTAACCGTTTATTTTCTCTTTCAAAAACCATTTGCAACCCTGAAACCACGGCTCTGTTTCTTTTATTTAAGAAACTCACTTGGATTTGATGAAAGTTCGCTAAACTTGTTCTTTTCATACTTTTCAAACAGATCACAAACAGTAACGACGTATGGATACACGTTCTCAAGCTTAGTCATAAAAAACGGTGTTCCCCAAGGTTCAGTCTTTGGCCCCATATTATTTGCGATGTATATTATTAATATTTTTCTCATCTTTCTGCAGCCAATCACACAGCAAGTTTAACCTAAGACTAACCAGTCTGCGTTCCCACCAAACACGAATGGCACGTCAATAGTGACCAGTTTTGCAGATGCAGAAACGAATGAAGTCAAAAAAGTGCGCTAACTTGCTTGTTTTTGTGATTTACCAAGCTTAAATTCTGTGCCCTGTGTTCCACGCATGCGCCGTAGCTTCTAAATTCTTAAACTTGAGAGTCTTTAACGCACGAATTAAGCAACCGAATATTATATTTTGGCGTATTTTATTGGCGTCGGACGCAATTTTGACACGCCATTCGCGTTAGGTGGGAACGCAGCATTAGGGATCCGAACGAATGGAAACATGACTGGTTCACGGGGGTCAAGCTGCAGTTTGGAGGCCAAATTTGATTATTGATAGTGGTCTGATAAACGCATGTAGCAACTTGAACAAGTTCCAGAAAACATTGCAGCGAGAGCACTGAGAGAAGCCACAGAGGCCAGAAGAGAAATATAAAAATGTACATTGCTGAGAGCTAAAATGCACTAGAATACAGCAAGTTGCATACAAGTTGTCAATTTTTTCTTGGAATGACTGTCTGTACATTATATTATAATATAATAAGACATACTGTAAAGCAAGGCTATACAGCAACCAATAACATGCATGTTAGGGTAATATCCTCCAGCTACAGTAGCCTGACCAAGCCTAGCAACAACATCTGGAGATGGGTCCCCGAGCGCTGCGGCGATCACTGCTGCTGAGGAGATGCCCCAGAGGCATTGAAGGATCCAGGGTCAAATGCAGAGGACAAATTTCCCTACGGGAACAATAAAGTAAAGTAAAGTAAGGCCCGGGGCCAGATCAGGTCCTCCAGTTAGGTTCGACCTATTTTCCCAACATTAGAAGAGATGCAATTTTAAACATAGTTTGTGCCACGAGCTTATAGCCACTGCACCAAAAAAACAGGGTCATAATTGAATGAGAAAAAGATGGACTAAAAGTGATTTTGTGAAAAGCTAAATAATGTGCTTCGAAAACATGGAAGAAGCAATACGAGTGAGGTAATGTGATACAATATAATCTGGACACACTGTAAATGTGTTATATTAGCTTTGCGTGGCCCAATTGTCATATCTGATCATAACACAGAAGGATCTATATTTTAAAACGTATCCCTCGACTGAATCAGCGGCTCCATCTGAGTTTGACTCTCCTGCTCTCGAGGTCTTTGTCTCACACATGGACAGAGCTGGAGCTTGAACCGGTTACCCTCTGGTTAGTGACCTGTGTGTGTAGGTGTTGGCTCTAAACCACACAGACTTTCCCTCTCTGTGCAGGTTCAGTGGGAGGTGTTTAGTTCTGGGAAAGTGGCTGCTGCATTTCGACGCAGCTGTTGTGACGTTGTGTGTTTTGTGTTTGTTGTGTGTAATATGTGTGTGTTGTGTTTGTGTGTGTTGTGTGTGTGTGTGTGTGGGACTTCGGTCGTAGTTGTAGAGGTGTATTTTGTGCAGCAGGTCTGGTTTGTGGTCTCGACAGGTGCTTCTGCTTCGCTCGACTTTCTCGGGTCTCGGCAATCCTCAAAGAAACTGAAGAGGCGGAGATGGAGAGATACGAGAGAGAGAGAGGAGAGAGAAAGAGAGGGGGAGAGAGAGCGAGGGGGCAAAGGGTGAGAGAGAGAGAGAAAGAGCAAAGAGAAGAGAAACAATGGAAGAAACCTCCACAAAAAACCTTGTGCAACTGGAATTATGACATGTTATACACCAAATGAGACCTACAAGTGTCTACTTTAATAAAAAAAAAATAAATGTTATTCTAATTATTCCGTTCTCTTTTTATAGGCATTGAAATTCGTTGTTTTCATTAGATTTCAGCGTTTGACGAGAAACTTTTGAGATAACATCCTTTTTCTAAATCAAACTTCATGTCAGTGTTATTTTTGTCTGTTCTACTTTTTGGTGAAAGAATATGAGCCACCACAATGAAATAATGTCTTTAGGATAAAAATACGAGCTTCACGTGATTAAAACAATGAGGACGAGTGTCTTTTTCATCTTTAAATCAACAAAAGCTTTGTTACAGACGAGGAAGTAGCACAGGACTTTTTCTACTTTCTGATGCAGATTCTACAGATTCAGACGCTTTTACAGGCAACAATTATATTTAACCCTCCAAACATGAAGAAATACAGTAGTTTTACTCTGACACTTTGGATCGCTCACAGAGGAGAAAGTTTAGTTTTTCTCCTCCAGATCGCTGAATGTGTCGTTCTCCTCAGAGTCCTAGTCCAGTCCTAGTCCAGTCTGGTCCAGTCCTAGTCCAGTCTAGTCCAGTCCTAGTCCAGTCCTAGTCCTGTAGGATCGTCTTTCTTCATTTAAAGATCAAATATCTGCTCTAACTTACTCAACAATGTTTTTAGTCCAAGATGTGTTGCCTGTAATCCGTCTGAAAGAAAGACGATCCTTTAGAGTCGGATGATCACGTAAACACAGCCGACAGCGCTGCAGAATGTAACAGAAAAGACGTGCATTTTCAGGTTCCGGGGACTTCCTCTGCCTCTTGTGCTCATACAATACACCCTCCGGTGGTGAATCTATGAAACTGCATCATTGTATTTCAGTGCTGGTGAATTGAAAACGTGCATGAGAGAGCGCTCTATCGCCGCATATAATAAAAAGCTTATGACAACAATTATCGTCATTGGCAGGGAAAGAGTTAATAAACATTACTTTACATTGTCCTGATAAACCTTCACCTCAAGGCCGGGCTCACTCTGCAGGACGTTACTACTCCCGGTGCAGCCACCAGAGTTTTTACATAAGAGTCACTCACATGGCTACAGTCCAGTCTGGTGTCTCCGGTTCAGCCATCCGGCGCTCCAAAAGTGTTCCGTTTGTTGTAAATTCTGTCTGAACACCAGAGCTCGCTGTAGCTTTTTTTTTTTACGTATACAGGAAATCAACAAATCAATTTATTTTTGTAAAGCCCAAAATCACAACAGTCGTCTCAGAGTACTTCCCAAGATTGTTCATTTAGCTCTTTACTTCAAAAAGCATCCCTTCTAATAAAACCAAAACAAAACTGAAAGAAATAAATCAGAGTCAAAACTGATAATGGTTTGTCTCAAGTATTTTAAACACTTGTGTATTTTTGTCCGAGTAAATGTCACAGCACTTTCTTTTTCACTTTTGTTTGGGCCACTTCCTGTCTTTGACTCTCTCTCTCTCTCTCTCTCTCTCTCTCTCTCTCTCTCTCTCTCTCTCTTTCACACAAAACCTTGAGTCTGGTTCTTCTCAGACTCAGACTTTCTCCTTCTCACACTGACTCTGGATATTTCTCTCTTCGACTCTGGACACAGACACTTCTGACGGGTAAGAGACAGTTTTTATGTTTGTATAACTCTTATTGTTGTTAAAACACTTGTGTTAGATTTTCTTTGTCTCATATAAAAGTGTGTGACGCTGAACAGAGGCTTATGGCACAGTTTGGCTGCCACACTTACATCAGTCTGTCTTAGCAAAAGTTCACATAATTATATTTCAGATTTTACTAAACATTCAACAGATTACATCCCAGTTTAGCCACGTTTTTTATTGACAAAACTCCCTGTTCATAAATGAAGACGTCACTGTAGCGTGTATAAAGTTGGCCAAAACTCAGAAAAAAAGTTTTTTTCAACTTTCATTCATTCATTTTCTACCTCTTACCGGGTGACTGGAACCTATCCCAGTGACTTTGGGCCTAGGTGGGGAAACACCCTGGACAGTGGCCGACTCGTCCAGGATTAGACAGACAAACATTCACTCTCTCATTCACTCACAGGGACATTTACAGTGATGCCCAATGAACCTAAACATGCATGTTTTTGGAGGAAACCAGAGAAAACCCACGGTGACACGGGGAGAACAAGCAAACTCCACCCAGAGAGATCGTGAGATGTTGATATGGTCCGACCCGGGAGTCGAACCCACGACCTCCTTATTGGGAAAGCCAGAGCTCTAACCACTCTGCTACCGTGCACCCCAACTTAAAGAATAAAAATACACTACAACAGACCTGGGTAAACTGCAGCTCGCAACCTGTTCAATCAGGCCCCTGCAGATTTTTGAATCAAAAGTCAAAGCCATAAAAAGCTGTTTTTCAATATTAAAGTTGAGGTTTTACGAGATTAAAATTGTAATTTGAATCATGGAACATTGTTATGAATAAAAAAAATCTATTATGTGTTTTTATGCAAACATTTGAGTCAAATCAAGTCCTGATTTAGTGTAAAATGACGATGTTATTCTCCTGAAACAAGTTTAATCGATAAAACAGCTTCTTTTTGTGGCTTCAACTTTAATCTCAGAAAAATCATAAACTTTGACTTTTATTTTCATAGAGGTTCTTGCTTAATCTCGAAATGTTTAATTCTTTATTATGGTATATATTCTGTCAAAGAAATGTGTTTGCAATAATTTTTAACGTCAGTGTTGGCAGTCCAGCCCTCCACCACTGTTCTGGGTTTGCATATGGCCCTCGAGTCAAAATAATTGCCCAGCCCTGCACTAGAACACACTTGTTTTGTTCAATTCCGACCCGATCTCACACGAAAGCGTTGTACTGTATATATACCACAACATAACAGGACATGTCAGTAGTGTAAGATAAACACGATTTCATTTATTTTTTGCGTAAATATAACTCGTGTTGCAGCTCCAGTTCATTTCTATAGCGGCTGCAAAGATGTGTTGTTATTATTCATGAATATTAACAAAATTCTTACCTAACCTTCTCCAAGCTCCAACCATAAACGTAACCATTTTAGTAACTTGAAGCCTAAACTTACCCTAACATTCTGACGTGGCTTCAACCAAAACTTGTGTCTTTTTTACGCTTTTTCATATCGTGCAACAAATACAGCATAAGATGTATTCAAAAAAGGCCTGCAACTCACTGTAACTTTAACGAATGTTTGTCTGTCTGACTCTGCGACGAACTGGCCACTGTCCAGGGTGTTCTCCCGCCTCAGGCCCAAAGTTGCTGGGATAGGCTCCAGTCTCCTGCGACTCCTGGAAACAAGCGGAGAATGAATGAATGAATCGTTTACAACTAGACTTTACAAACGTAATCTCGATTCATTTAAAACTATCTTTTATATTACAACAACTGTTAATCTATTAAATTAAGTTTAAGTTAGAAAATCATAGCTGTTTGTTACACTTTAATAACATAAAGTGTAATATAGACACAAATACAAATGTGAGGCATTTGTTTATGATTTAATAATGCGAGATGGGCCACCCTGTTCAACACACGGACTAACCCTGCAATGTAAAGGGCCCACGCATGAACTTGTCACTTTTAAACGCACCACTCCTCTCTCCTCACTTGGAAGTCCCTTATCAACCCTAGAACACTTTTGCTATTAAAAGTTACAGCATCACTTTTGCCGGGTCATTTTCACCCGATATAATAAACCAACAAAAAGTACTTGTCATAAAAAATACATCAAAATATGACAACAATTGATAAATTACAGTGGTTTTCTTTTATTATCAACTGTGGTATGTGGAACAAATGGAAAATAAAACTTTAGGAAAATCTTACAAACATGCTTGAAAATTATTGAAAAGTTTGGATTTTGAGAACAAAAACATTCCTAAAAAAATAAATACTGATACAGGAAACTTGATCTTTGGTCCAGCCATTCCTGAGACATGTGAGACTTCCCTGGTGAAGCTCAGACTCCTGGACACACAAACAACTACAGAAGAGAGGAACAAGACTTGGTATTTTTTAACTTAATTAAAATATTGTTTTCACCATATGAATTCACTTTGAAATCACCACTTTGTGATATATATTCATAATTCATATAAATTGAAAAAAAAAAAAGTAAACGTACATTAGCCTCTATCACTATCGTTGGGTGAAAATCAACCGAAAGCAGGCCTGTAGGAGAAAGTGGGCTTTTGGGAAACATCTGCACCTTCATAGACGTCAACAACAATGGTGAAGCTGCCCAGGGTTCAGGACGCTCAGAAAAATGCAACATATTGAAAATCTTTGCTCGGTGAAAATCACCCGGCGATAGTGCTCTTCTCTAGGGTTAAATAGACCGAAAAGGACAATCCGTAGGTACTTTCAGACCAAACTAGCAGAGTCACTATTGCAAAGACTTGGATCAGACACAAACTCTTGCTGCTTGGTCTGTGCGCCTCTTTCTGTCTTTAGTTCACATCAACAGGACACGTTATTTTCCAAAATGACTAAGTCTGGCTCTTCTGTCTTTATTCACTCACGACTTCACTGAGTTATGACCAGAAACATGAACTAAAACGTCTGCGCCTCTTTCTGTCTTTAGTTCACATACAGGACACGTATTCACTGAGTTATGACCAGAAATCTTGTTTCCTAGACATCAACAGGACACGTATTCACTGAGTTATGACCAGAAACATGAACTAAAACGTCTGCGCCTCTTTCTGTCTTTAGTTCACATCAACAGGACACGTATTCACTGAGTTATGACCAGAAACATGAACTAAAACGTCTGCAGATTTAATCATGCAAATCACCCCCATTCTGTTCAAAGCTTTAAGAAGCTGCAAATAACATGAGGCTCTTTGTCAACCTCAACCAATCAAACAAACTTTATGTATATTTCCCTTCAAATTGTTTAGCAAACTTAAAACCAAAAGTTACAAGATTCTTTACACGACTCACCAACTAAAAAGTATTTGGTTTGTTTTCATTCAGATGAAGAAAACTAAGCCCAACCACATCTTTAATTGTCCAGACCAAAGTTTTCTCCTGATGCTTGAAGACAGTGTTTTCATCTGAATGTGACTTTTAAGGGTCGTAGGTCGAGTTTCATTCACAAATGTTGATTTAGCAGCAGAACTTTAGTTTTCTCACAGATAAACTCTTGTAGTTACTGACAACAGCCTGGCTCCACTTGTTTTCGCTGTTTGTGTCTTTGAGCTGCAGCTCTTTCTGCAGGTCAGGTGTGTGCACATGCCCGTGTTGAGAAACAAAAAATCCCTCTTTATGGCCCATAGAAAAAAAAACATTTGCCCACTCCTGACACATAGTGACATCACAAGGTGGAGCAGAGCAGGTTTGCAGATGTAAACATCCAAATAATGCAGAATTACTCTTATTAGCGAACAATAAGAATATTTTAAGACAAGGTCTTTGAAAGAGAAACAGTTCTTAAAATGCCACATAAAGGAAGCACAAACCCTGTTTCACTTTCGTTGTATTATCATAGACATGTGGCTATTTTATAGCAAAAAAAAATATATTATTTTTATATTTATATATATATTTTTTTTTTTTTAAATCTATCTGTAATATCAGTTCAGCCTCAAAGGGGAGCGCTCTCCCTCCACTTCTATCCTCGGCTCTCCTCAGTCTCTCTACCCGGGTTTAGAGCTGCATTCCCCGCTGCTCTGCCTCTCTCCACCTCTAACCCGGCTCCTCACACTCTCTTTACCTGGGCTGACTGTTGCTTTTACACGTTGCTCTGCGTCCCTCTCTCTCTCTCTCTCTCTCTCTCTCCCTCCCGCTCTCTCTCTCTCCCCGCTCTCTCTCTCTCTCTCTCTCCCTCCCTCTCTCCTCTCTCCACCCTCAACCCTCACCTCTCTCTCTCTCTCTTCACCGGGCTCTAACCTCCTTTTCCTCCGCTGCTCTGTCTCTTTTTTTCTCCGGTGTTTTCTCTCTCAGACGCGCGTGGCTCTCTCGTCCAATCACAGAGCGGACCGTGCGTGAGCCTGCGTGACGCGCCTGTTACGTACGCGCTCAGTTTGTTTTTGAGGAATCACGCTTGAGTTTGAGTCGAGACGCGACAGACTTCACTTCTGCAGGTGAGAGCTGAAACTGGGTGATAATCACACTTTTAAACGCATTCTTCACTAAAAACACGTCTGGTTCAGAGTTTAGTATTATTTAGTTAAAAGTAACGCGTTTTAAGCACCGCGTTGTTAGCGTAATCTTACGTAACGCATCGCCCACGCCTCCGTCCACATGTTACACTGAGTCTGAGGTTTTACTTTTACCTGCAGTTTTTTTTTAGCGGTCACGAGAATGTGCATTAAACATGAGTTATTATTCTCTACTCATTAGTGCACAAAGTTGGGTTGAGCTGAATCATCACATTGACTCATGCAGAGATGGCAAAAGTAGTAAAGTTGCTACTCAAGTAAAAGTATTGTTACTTGTGTAATATATGACTCTGGTAAAAGTGAAAGTGCTGCTGAAATTCATTGAGTAAAAGTACAAAAGTAAACACTGTAATTTAAGTACAAAAAGTAAAAAGTACAATCGCACTGCCAAACGTAACTCTGTTAAACGACTAGAATTCAACTATGTGATTTTTCCGACAGATTAGAATGAAAATGCTCAAAGTTGAACTTGAATCAAATGTGACACTGTGAACATGTCATTTGGCTTGAAACAACAAATGTGTTAAAACGGCAAAACATCCCAAAAGAAGCCAAATAAACCAGGTTCATCAAGTAAAACCATTTAACTAGAAAAAAATACATTTAAATCCAGACATTTTAACCAATCTAGAAATACATTTTTTGCAGTGCATAAAGTTAGTTTGTAATGTGTTGAAGTGTGAGATGAGTTTTACAGTGTATTTATTTATGGCCCTATAAATTAACTAACCTGTTTTTAAAACTGTAGGTAGTACAAAGTACACTGTCCCTTTTATGATGAATTCAGGAATCCTCTGTTTGATGAACTGTTGGTTAAAAATCTGAAATGTTTTTCTTTGATGATGATGAGAAGATGAGAATGTTATTTGATTGTTATGTTTACAAATTGGCGGTATTTGTGACAAAAGCCTGGAAGAAACGGCAGACTCATTTGTTTAAATAATGTTGAACATTTATTTTTGATGTCTGGATACTGGCTGATGTTTAGTTATGGTGTCTTATAAGCCCATGAAGGGCTGGGCACTTGTATGTGCAAGACACAATAATAAAAATATTCATTCATTCATTCATTCATTTATTCATTCAGTACAGATATTACTCAAGTAGAGTACTTGAGTAAAGTACAGATACTCAAAAACAAACAAACACTTAAGTACAATACAGTTACTTTCCACCTCTGACTGGACGACTGGTTCTTGTGCTTTCCAGGCAGTTTCCAAATCATATTAACATTTAGATTAAAATAGTAATGTTTTGTGTTTTCATGTACGGAAGTATATTTCATTCATTTGAATTAAACTAGTTTCTGTTTTACTTCAAAAGTTTCTGTTTTAACGAGTAAAAACAAATCCTGTTTCTATGTCAAAAGTTTCTGTTTTAACTGGGAAAGTTTTGTCAAGAGCAGAAAAGTGATGTGGAGATCTGCTCATTCAGCTCCAAAATGTTTAAGATATTCAATTACATTTTTATTTTACATTGAGTTTAAGGCATTGGGAGATTGTGTTTTTTGTCAATAGATGCAACTTCCCACCAGACCTACACAAAGACATCTCCATCACTGCGCCTGTTCTGACGTAAAGACAGTCTGCTGGACATGTTTCTCAGCCAGTTTGGTCTGCTTCATGGTTACAAGACGATGCATCTGAAATGCACCAGGCAGGACGTGTAGAGACACAAGAAACAATCAGAAGATTCTTCAGGGATTGGATGGTCAGTGTTAGTCTGGTCCGGAGGGACAGAAATGAGCTGGTTGCCATGGTAATGCTGTTAAACAGGCCTGAGCTGTTATATATTTTATATTAACCTTTCCCTAAACCGTTCCTACCTTACCCATCACCCCAACTCTTTTCCTAAACTTACTTGTTCTCCTTAACTTAACCATCGTCCCTCCGGACCAGACTATTGAGTGTTTATCTCACTGGATCCACTTGGAGTACAACTGCATTGCAGGAATCTCCTTCACTGTCGCGATCATGGACCTGGGTCCGGAACTTTATACGTAAAAACAAAACGTTTCCCGTAAAAACACAAACTTTCTACGCTAAAACACAAACTTTTCTCGTTAAAACGGAAACTTGTTACAAGAAAACAGAAACTTTTTTCACTAAAACAGAGATTATTTTTATTCAAATAAATGAAATACGTCACCGTACCTGTTCATCGTCTGCAGAAACTATACTTTTGCATGAACTATGTATTATTATTAGTCTTTTTGAGCTCAGTTTCTTGTAGAATTGTCACAATACTAAAAATTCAAACTCGACAATGAGAATGAGAACATAACATGTAAGTGAATGATCTAACATTTATTAAAGCAGTTTTGATTTTAAAACTTAAGAAAACTAGATTTGAATTACTCAAATCTGATTGGCTCGTAGAATGTGGTGATGTCACAGATCGTATTAAGACGTTTTGACATGAATCTGATGTTCTGCAGAGATATTTTTTTTAAATACACTTTTCTCACATGTACTTTGTGTGTACTATACTGTAGTAGTGTTACTGTAAAGTGTCGAGTTACTGCATGTGTGAAGTTTTCTGTTGTAGTGAAACCTCCTGAAGCTAAAGCCCATCAGTCACACAAACTGAAATGCAATACTCTCTGTTATTAAAACTGTATTTACTGTATGTAAACCCAGAGTTCTAAACATCTGAATTATACAAAGACATTTACAGATGAATCATGTTTAAAGTCAGTTTTCTGTTGTAGTAAAAAGAAAGTGAGTGGGTCCAAATCGAAATCACCAGATCGAAAATGTGTGAAATTTTAGCTTTTACACAGTTCTTGTTTAGTCCTGGTTTAGTCCTGGTTTAGTCCTGGTTTAGTCCTGGTTTAGTTCTGGTTTAGTCCTGGTTTACTCTTGGTTTAGTGCTGGTTTAGTCCTGGTTTAGTCCTGGTTTAGTCCTGGTTTAGTCCTGGTTTAGTCCTGGTTTAGACGCCTGATCCTCTGGTCTCCATGGCGACTGAAATAAACAGTGTTAAAGCTTTTCCCTCAGGTCTTCTGGTCTTATTTCACACCGTTTCTCTTCTCTACTGTCTCTCTCTTTCTCCTTTCTCTCCTCTATCTTTTCTCTCTCTCTCTCTTTGCTTTCTCTCTTTTTTCTCTCTCCTTTCTCTTTCTCTCTCATTTCTTTCTCTGTCTTTTCTTTCTTTCTTCTATCTCTTTCTTTTCTCTCTCTCCTCTCTCTCTCTTTCTTTCCCTCTCTCTTTCTCTCTCTTTCCCTCTCTCTCCTTCCTCTCTCTCTCTTCTCTCTCTACTCTCCCTCCCTCCCTCTCTCTCTCCCTGTCTTTTTCTCCCTCTCTCTCTCCTCTCTCTCTCTTCTCTCTCTCTCTCTCCCTGTCTTTTTCTCTCTCTCCTTCTCTCTCTCCTCTCTCTCTCTCTGTACTACTCTTGTGTACTTTTACCACGTTTAGTCCTTTTCACACAGTGACACAGTTTCTTGGAGCCTGAGGGAATCAGTCACAAAAACTGTAAAGATCTCAAATTCTTTACGTTAGAGATGGACTGACTCTTAGGCTCAACTGGTCCACAAGTGAGTCAAGCTCAGGCCGACCCACGTTTATGCCTCCCGTACACAGATGTAGGCATGGGACGATATTAAATTTGCACTCACAATTATTGTGACCAAAATAATCGCAATTAACGATATTATCACAATAATTTACTAAAGTGCACAGATTCAAAATCACTGAAATATTTATTAGTGCACAATATGTGTTTGAACAACTGTTTATTGTATTTTGGTCTAAGTACATCAATAATGATTCAAGTGAACAAATGTTTACAATGTAGAGAGCAGTGTCTGAGTGATGGACGCTGCGTTCAGGTGTTGAAAGTTCAACAGTGCCAAACTTACGCACTGATCCCACTACATGCAGCTGCCCCAGTCCGCCTCCGACAGCACAGACCCCTCATCCACTCTCTCCACTCCAGTCCGCTCCATAGGGCTGCATAGCCCAGACGAGCTAAAGAAGAGCATACCCCTGGGGGAAGGGTCAGGGGAGACATGTTTTTAATTGTAGGAGGAAACTTACGCAGACACGAGGAGAACATGTAATCTCCACATAGAAAGGCCCCGAGCAGCTCGGGAGTCGAACCCAGGACAATTCTTGCTATGAGGCCAGTAGGTAGGGCGGAACGGAGTGAAGCTGCATGTAGTGGGATCAGCGCGTTAGGCGTCGACGCCTGATGAGGCCAAAGCGTCCGTCAGCAGATGCCCTAACACTTCGCACTTCTAACAGTTCGCTGGACGCCTCAAGACGTGGGTTTACATTGATTAACATGTAAACTGGACGCTCCAACTCTGTCCGCAGAACGCAGCTAACAACATGTCAGAGATGTTCTTTGCTGATAGTCCATGGAGAGACTTAAACACGATGTCTAAAGTCTATTATCTGAGCCTGAAGCCAGTGCAAAGGCCTGAACACAGGACTAATGTGACCGTACTTCCTGGTTCTAGAGTTCCAGCAGCGTTACAGAGAATGTTCAAACCATTTTATATGAGTGTTGGGTCTTTAATCTTCAGCTAACATAATAAAATACTTTCCTGATTTCACTTTCCTGTTTGAGTTGCTCAGTCGTTTTGTATTTTTAAGTCCTCACACTTTCAGTTCCTTCATTTCTCCGGTGGTTTGCGAAGCTCGCTGTCAGAAACGAGTAAATATAGGTTTTGAAAGTCGTGTGGCCTGGAATAGAAAGTACTTAAAGTGACTGCGACTGCTGCGATTGGCTCTGCACCGGCGCCATCTTGTTTCTATGTAAACAAATGTAAACCTCAAAGGAAATCCTGCTCAAAAAACAGAACAGAGCTAAAGTTAACTGTCGGCGTTTGTGCAGTGACATCCTTCTAAAGCATCTGAAAAACTACTCAGTCATTAGCTTCATCTGAACAAGAATGAACTCTGAACTCTTGTGCAACTGGAATCATGACGAAAAGAGACCTACAAGTGTCTCCTTTCATTTTAAAAATTGAATTGTTATTCTACATTAATGCATTCTCTTTTGTAGGCTTTAGAAATTCCTTGTTTTCATTAGATTTCAGTGTTTAGCGAAATGCTTTCAACTTTCAATGAGCATGAGGATGTTACAGCAATGTTTGTATTATATATTGTGTGTTTGCAACATTTCTATGGGTAAACTTCAGACAGTGAATAATTATAGACAGAAAGGCGTGTACTGGAGAGTCTGCTTTAACTGAATATTATCTGTAACTCTGAACTTGTTTCTTAGTTTTTTTTTGTTTAAAAAGGTAGCACACTTCCGCTTTGTTTGTGAGACTTGCAGCTTGAGCAGGCGCAGTCATAACCTCGCGCACAGTCTGCTTAAAGGGTATTTCACACCAACACAAGCCCCAGTCGTTGTCGGTAGGAGGAGCGACGCACTGTCTGTTCACGTCTCTATGGGGCGCACCGATGTGAAAGAACATTCAACAAACACGACCCAAACAGCCAACAGTCAAACAAATACAGAGTGAGCATGTGTGTGATGTAACGCTTGACGAAAATGACGAACATAAGTTGCACGCGAGTAGTAGTTGTCAAACAGATGTTTCTAGTCTTACCTCATGGATTAAGCTCAACTCGTATTTCCCTCCACAGTCCAGCCTTCGTACTGCGCTCGCCGTAACTCCCCCGTGTTTCCTCATCCAAATAGTACCATTCTTCTTCGCGTTACGTTCTACTTAAACTTCCATGGTTACGTCCCGTTTGACCCAGTGTAAATAACAACAATCCATGCTCGGCTAAATACTGTTTTTCCGTAGCGTTCTTTTCGGTTTCCGCACTAATTCCTACGCACTGATTCACTGATTCTCCTGTGGCCACGGGCCAATCAAACAGCTGCATTTGCGGCAACTGGCGACACCGACTTTACTTGCAAGTCTTCAAAAACCCGCCTCCACGACGTGCTCCGCTCCTCTGACCCCCGACAAACCCATTTACACCAAACACACGTGAGCCGCCTGTCGGCAAAAGTTACCAAACTGGTTCAGACGGGCGACCCTCGGCTTGGTGTAAAGACCCTTAAGAGAAGTGAGACCGCTCGTTTGTGCAGGCGCAGTCATAAGCTCAATCTGTTTGGGAGAAGTAGACGTGGCGTGACTATGGGGCGTAGATCGTGGCTTTGTGGTGTTTCTGTTGTCTGCTTAAAGCCAAGGAACAGAATAAAAAAGCTCCAAAAGTGCATCACATTTTCGGTCAGCTCCAAATAGGTGCCTGTTATGAACCCTCAGTCAAGTCAAGTCAAACACATTTATACTGTTTTATGCTCAGGGTCAAATCTCCGTCTCTTCATTCAACTCCTGACACACAAACCTCTCTGCTCTGACACATGAGCAACAAAACAGCTTCTTTTATCAATGACACGCTTGTTTTATAGTTTTAAAGTCTTTACTGAGAATTTGTTGTTAGAGCCGGGTTAGATCGAGTGATTCTGAAAATAAAACTACAAATGGATGTGATTATTTCAAGTACTGTAGGCTAGCTGTTTTTGAGGTTTCAAATGGAAAAATGCTTGTTGTCTACTAAAAATTAACCCAATACATTTAATAATTGTTCATTGTCAAATCTTTTTAAGGCTGTAAAAGTCCTGTTTCAGTCAATTACAAAGTCATAGTCTCATTTAATTTAAGCTTTGTCTTGATCAAATTTTGTAAAAGTCTTGAAGTCACATGAGTTTTAATTGAAAGAATAATGGCTGAATTAATCCAGTAGGCCTAACAAAAAGGTGTTAGTTGCAGCTCTAAACTGATGAAGTGATGAATGAGAATCTGATGCACAGAGTTGGATCTTCTGAAGTTCATGAACGACTCCGGGACGTGAGCTGGACCTTCTGCACAAACGGACAGATTTTGGGGCGACTGTTGTTTTATTCTCGCCTCACAGACTGGTCCAGTTGTTCAAAATGATTCTATAAATAGAGTGTCACACAGGAGAAGGTCTGTGGAAGTGAAGAGACCAAACGTGTGACAAGTGAAGAGAACAGGTGGAGTTTAAACTGGACATAAACGGCACAAAGAAGTTCTGTGTCTGTGCAGCAGAGAAGAACAACTGTTAGAGAGAGAGAGAGAGAGAGAGAGGAGAGGGAGAGGAGGGAGAGAGAGGAGAGAGAGAGAGAGAAGAGGGAGAGGAGAGAGAAGAGGGAGGAGAGAGAGGAGGGAGAGAGAGGAGGGAGAGAGAGAGAGAGAGAGAGGAGAGAGAGGAGGGAGAGAGAGGAGGGAGAGAGAGAGAGAGAGGAGGGGGAGAGAGGAGGGAGAGAGAGAGAGGAGGGAGAGAGGAGGAGAGAGAGAGAGAGGAGAGAGAGGAGGGAGAGAGAGGAGGGAGAGAGAGAGAGAGGGGGAGAGAGGAGGGAGAGAGAGGAGGGAGAGAGAGAGAGAGAGAGGGGAGAGAGGAGAGAGAGAGAGAGAGGAGAGAGAGGAGGGAGAGAGAGAGAGAGAGAGAGGAGAGAGAGGAGGAGAGAGAGAGGATGGGAGAGGGGAGAGAGAGAAGAGAGAGGAGAGAGAGGGGAGGGGAGAGGGAGAGGAGGAGGGGAGAGAGAGAGAGAGGAGAGAGAGGGGGGGGAGAAGAGGGGAAAGAAGAGAGAGAGAGAGAGAGGGGGAGAGGAGAGAAGAGAGGAGGGAGAGAGAGAGGAGGGAGAGAGAGGGAAGCGAGAGAGAGAGGGAGGGAGAGAGAGAGAGGAGGGAAGAGGAGAGGAGAGGGAGGACAGAGGAGAGAGAGAAGAGGGAGAGAGAGAGAGGGAAAGAGAGGAGAGGAGGAGAGGAGGGAGAGAGAGAAGAGAGAGAGGAGGGAGAGAGAGAGAAGAGGGAGAGGAGAGAGAGGGAGGAGGGAGAGAGAGAGAGAGAGAGAGGAGAGGAGAGAGGGAGGAGAAGAGAGAGAGGAGGGAGAGAGAGAGGAGAGGGAGAGAGAGAGGATGGGAGAGAGAGAGAGGGAAAGAGAGGAGAGAGAAGAGGGAGGAGGGAGAAAGAGAGGAGGAGAGGAGAGAGAGGAGAGGAGAGAGAGAGGAGGTAGAGGGACAGAGAGAGAGAGAGGAGAAAGAGAGGGGGGTAGAGAGATGAGGGAGGGAGGGAGAGGGGGAAAGAGGGGGAGAAGAGGAAGAGAGAGAGGGAGAGTTAGAGAGATGAAGGAAGGAAGGAAGGAAGGAAGGAGAGAAGGAGAGAGAAAGAGACGGGGGTGGTGAAGGAGCGGGGTGATAGAGAGGTGAGAGAGAGAGAAAAGAGGAAAAGGACCACAGAGAGAGAAAGAGTGGAAAAGCTCAAACTCAGACCTGGTCAAAACTGCGGCCTGGGGCCAGATTAAAACAGTTGCATGTTTTGAGAATTTTTTATTTGACTGTTTAGCTCTGGGGCTTTGTCTTGCTGTTGTTGAAAGAAATATCTTAAAAACTGGTCAAAATAGTCAATTAAAAAGTCTGTTTAACAAACATGTGCTTACAATATTAATAATTTGACACACCAATCACAGCGGTCTGGCCCTCCACCACCACTTGCTCGGGTTCGACTATGGGCCAAAGCCAGTGTTGTTGGAACAGTGGAACCAGTGCAACAGTTTCATAAGCTTTGCATTACTTGGCTCAGTGTATCTGACTTCACCCTAAAGTAATGCAACGTGCACTGTGTTAGTGTGTTATTGTGACAGCAGCTAACCCCTAAAACCTTTGGCAGTGTGATTGTACTTTTTACTTTTTTACGTAAGTCAATGTACACGTTTACTTTGTACTTTTACTCAAGCAAAGCAGTTTCAGCAGGACTTTGACTTTTACCAGAGTAACTGTACTTTTACTTGAGTAGTGAACTTTAGTACTTTTGCCAGCTCTGTTTAGAAGTGAGTAGACTTACATTAGTAAATGCGACTGATGTATGTTATTGTGAGAGCCACTCGTACAAAGAGGATGCACGCTCGTGGTGTGAAACGCCAGTCAGCACAAAGCAGAAGTCTTTCTATTTTTAGCTCCAAAACTAAATCACTCACAGATCTTATCGGGAGCTGTCCGTCCGGTTCAACTTCACACATCGTTTTACTCTCAAACTCAGACACATGTGCAGCGTCTGTAGACTCTACTGTTGTCTCCTCCACACAGTTAGAAATAATGTGCTAGCTTTGGACTTTATTAGAAGAAACATCTCAACTGTTCAACAGGTTGTATTTGTCTCACAAAACATTCTACGAACCAGTGAATTTTAATATTTAGTGCAGTTCCAAATTAACTAAAAGCTAATAGTCTTTTAAAGGTTGAGAATAAGGCTGTTGTTACTTTTATATTTGCTACAATTAGGCTATTAAGTTCGGAGTTGCAAAAGTGAAAAAATTCCCTGAGTGTCTTGACGTATATCAGCTGAATTTAGGATACTCAATAATGGGAAAGGGGGGTCTGGGGGCCCTCCCCCTGGAGATTTTTTATTGTTGCTATAATTAAAAAACATGAGGCAGTTAAAATCATATAGATCCAAGACCAGATTTAGAGCCCCAGCCCCAGATCCCAGCTTAGCTCCGCCCCTGTAAAACTGGGTTTTAGGAGTTCAGTCAGGATGTGTCCTTAACTGAAAGAAAAGGTTCTTCTACAGTGGTTCCCAAACTTTTCCAGTTGCAATTTTCCAAACACAAAATGTTGTTACTTATGTTGTTATAGAGTGATTAAGTAAATTATAAAGACTTTAAGTAAGACTCTCAACTCATTAAGAGAAAACTAAACTCAGAATCAACTTTTTTCACTGTCAGACTGTGTAAATGGGGTCAAAATTGAATTACTACTGTTTCTAGGCCTTTTGGACATTTTTTTTTTGTGACAAAGTTGCTCATTTGGCAGTTATGTGTGCAATGAAAAACCTTGCCGCTGTAACTGCCGATGGACAAACGCTTCAGGTGCATTTCAGTTCCCTCCGATGTCACAGTGTGTTGACGCGGCAGACGAGCCGCCCAGGTTGTAATGTATGAATACATTAAATGTTCTGTCACTTTAAGAGACTTGGGCGCAAGGTGTTCTGGGAGGTGCTGTTGTTGTTACGCACATTACGCACTAAAGCTAAGCAAGTAAAAGCACGTTAAGCAGCCACACGTTGTCGTCTCATCTTTTATGTCTTATATAAGAAATACAGACATTTACATGGTGTCAGAAGTGACCTGCAGTCGAACGAGGACGCACTTGAGATCAAGATGGCAAAGTTTAATCCTCCAAGTGAGTTCAGATTCGACCGTCCCGCCGACTGGCCCGAATGGAAGCAGAGATTTTCTTCGCTATCGGCTAGCAACAAAGTTGAACAAAGACAGTGGAGACATTCAAGTGAGTTCGCTGATCTATTCGATGGAAGCGAAGCTGAAAGATATTTAGCTCATTCACTTTGCTAGCGACGACGACAAGAAAATATGATGTGGTGCTACACAAGTTTGACGAGTACTTTATTCCCGCCGTAACGTCATTCATGAGCGGGCATGTTTCTATCAGCGCAGTCAGCAGCCCGGGAGACGGCGGAGCAGTACATTCGTGTTTTGTACGAGTTGGCGGAGCACTGCGACTTCGGAGACAAACCGTGACGAGCACATCAGAGACGCTTTGGTTGTGGGCATTCACGATAAAGAGTTGTCCCGAAAGTTCCAGCTCAAAGCGGATTTAACGTTGTTGGAAGTAGTCGAACAAGTTCGCCAGGCGGAGGAGATAATGAAACAAGTCAGTCTCCAATCAATCCCCCAGAAGCTCAGCTTGCAGTGAATATGGTACGGAGGCAAAGCGGCTTTCACGCAGACCAAACGGTCCCGGCAGAAGCAGCGCCAGGACGGCGTGGTCGGCCCAAATGCACACAAAATGGAGGCCTGCGGGAGATGCGGTAAGCCCAAACACGCAGATGTGAGAAAATGCCCCGCGCTAAAAAGCAAGTGCAACAAATGTCACAAACATGGACATTGGAGCGTGTGTGTCGTTCCAAAGCTGTGAGAGAAGTTACCGAAAGACAGAGCAGACATATTTCCTGGAGAAATTGACAATACAGGAGATAAAGATAAATGGACAGTGGATCTGGAAATGAACAATGTGCCAATAACATTTAAAATTGACACTGGTGCAGACGTGACAGTAATCAATCAGAGCACATACAACTTGATGACACCAGAAATCAAACTGCAACCACCAAACACCAAGTTTGTCAGCCCAGGTGGAGACCTGTCATGCATGGGATCGTTTCAGGCTACCACAAAGTACAAAGAAAAGCTGTACACATTCAAGATTCATGTCATCAGAGGCAAAGTGAGCTGCCTACTGGGTGCCAGATTTGAGTCGAGCTGGGACATGATTAGTGCAAAGAGTGAAACTGATCATGATGTTCGGGTAGTCACAATCCCGATGGGGGATCAGTTGTTTTATCAAAGTAGCACAAGACCGTGAATGATAGCGTCTAAAGAAGGAGCCAACAACCATATCAGTGGCACATCAGCTGACGAGCTCCCTGCGGTAGGACGACCATGATTGCAATCTGGTCCCAACCTCCGTCACTAGAAATCGTACAGGAAGCAAGCTCGAGCAGTGACTGCTCAGAGAGTGAGCTCTTGATAAAAATAAAGCCATTGCGTATAGAAAAGCGTGACAACCCAATCACAACAGAGTGGTGCGGCAGCATTCGAGCCTAGTGGATCGCTTCGAAATCTCGAAACATCCACAGCTCCGGTCAGTAGCGGAGGTTCGCGTTGTGCAGACCACAAGGAAACTAGAAAGCCCCCGGGATGCCAAGCATGAACACAGATCGTAGAAACAAATTCACGCAATCCTGTGCAGACTCAGTCGACTGTTGATCGAGATCAAAAACTGCCGCAAGATTAGGCCAGGGCGCCAGAGGTTCACCAACTAAGTTCAAACCTAGATGCATCTAGCCGCCAGTTTTTTTGTGGTGGAATAATCCTCTGCGTTGTTACACCCGTAATTACTACATCTAGCACGCCCTTGAGGATGACAGTACGAATCGCAAGCTCACAGGGCAGAGAGAGCGAGTTGGGGGATGCGGGACAAGCACCACAGGCTCCGTTTAATAGCGGACCCGTACCCCGTTTGGAAGGTAAGCTCTAAAACGGGGTTATAAACTCTTCAGGAGCGCCTTGCGTCGAGAGCGGTTGAACTGTCACTTACACATGCAGTGAGTCATCTGCGGTAAACCAACATCTCTGCGCGAAAGAGACAATCGCCTAGAAGGTAAAGTGAGCCAGCTGCTGTGGACGGCTCGGTAAGAGGCGATTCTCAAGCCGTCGGACTGGAGTCATAACAGGATGATATCCTCATTCATCAGGGGGGAGAACAAAGAGATCGCATACGAGACCATGACTGTTGCAACGTTCTGACAAAGGCACTACAAGAGTCATCGAGCAGCCTGTCCTCGTAATTTAACACCTGCCAGAGTTAAGAGTGTCATAGTGTCCGAGTGATTCGCGCGATGACGTCGCATACAACCGGTACGTTCCTGGGGACAAACATCAATTCGACAAGGACGGCGTCCCGGACAGCGACACCACTACGCCCAGACAAATAGTGGCAGGAATTTGGATATTGCAAGTTGTCCACAACCTGGCAAAAAAAAAACCAATCGGCTTCACAGCGCGCGAGCCAAACACGTTCCTGGCATGGCTGAATGTATCATTTGAGCGAAATATGTTCCAGTGAGCTTTCCACTGGGTATCAGGACCATACCTCTCTACGCACATGTCTTAATATAAGAGGAACGAGATTCAAATTTTCCAGACGCTGCCGTTGCGGAGCCCAGCCTTTACAGTCACTCAAAACCCGCATTTGCAACAGCAAGAAGAGAAGCGTATTAGCTGTGACAGCTCCAAGTTCTGTTTTTATGACCGCTAACTACACCTGATTGCTGGCGTCGGTTGTGCTCCTCTTGGTCCTGAATAAGTTTCAGCAGATGCAAAGCATAGGCGACGACTTTGGGAGCTGTCCTTCACCTCCAGCCCGCTTGTGCAGATTTTAACGTAGAACAGTTATCGCGACCTAACGCACGTGCGCCTACATGAACATCGGTTTGTGACTCGCCAGTTCCACAGGCTCAGCGAGCACGGTAAACCAGTACACGCTCCAGATTGTAAGAGACACAGAGTTGCTGGCCAGCGTCCGAAAGTCCCGCGTGGACATGGTCCAGAGACAATTGCGACCCCTGAAGCTAGGTTGCGCCTGTTGGACTCAGTAACTTCAGACTGATCACAACTCGACCACAACCTGCTTCGATTAGCCAGCTGATTAACGAAAAGACCACTGGACCAACGTTCCCATCAGGTCCAAGACCTGTGTAATCGAGGACTCATGCCTTTGAAGTGGTGTTGCGACGTACCGCAAGTCAGGCGCCTCGAGAAAAATGGGAAACTTGATGATAAATCATTCAGCGTCTAGCTGCTTCTTTGCACTAGAGGCCCATTACAGGTCATGATTGAGGCATCGTGTCAGCTCATAGTGAAGATAAACAGTGCCAGCGCATATAAGAATTGCATACGATTGTGGATATCCACCCATGGGCTGACCACTAACTTGGTGTAGGGTGTTGCAGTCTGAATTTCTGTGCATCCAAGTGTTGTGCCTGAAGTGCCTAGCCACATCTGACTACCGCAGAGAACCTCAATCCAGAATCCCATGCATATAAAGGCATATATAGCACTACGGCACATTGTTCCATTTCCAGATCACTGTCCTATATATTCTGATTAATCCCGTTGTCAAATATTCTCAGGAATAGTCTGCCCTCCTGTTCGGTAAAAACGTTCTAACGTCCTTTCCACAACCCTGCTTGGCAACTCACGGAGCATCCATAACTCTAATAAGTCACGATGGCCACAATACATGAGGATTTCCAGAGCACCTCGCCAGATTAAGAAGACTCTCTAGAGATGCCAATGATAACGATAGAGCTGTCAGAGCAGATCGGGTTCTAGTTTGCAGAGGTTCGCCATATGACCTTTTCTTACATAAGTAGTAAGGGTAGTTCTAGAGACATCTGCACGTCAATCTGCGTAAGTTCATTCTGGACGGCTAGCACAAACAGGGTCTGACCAAGTGTAGATAAAGGCTTTACAGTCCTGTCTCTGACATGGCCCAGAACGAGACATGATACTATCTCTACAAAAGTGCATACATGCCATGCATTGAGTGTAATAGAGAACAAAAAACCACTCAGGCAAGAGACACAAAGAGCACTAATCCGCATCCACTGTCCGAAGCGCAGTGCTCAGGTCAAAATACGAGTACAATAGAGCGGCGCTGTTGTAGTTCAGAAAGTAGAACTATTTAGTCCGGTGCTCGATTCACTGTGAAAGCCTGAGATTCCTGACATGATTCTGCTATGTTGCAAACTCACTACTAGCAGTCAGGTCATTGTCTAGACTTTAAGCGTGACTTTTGCTCGTTATTGATGTATCCCGAGTGAAGTGTCTACTGTTTGAGTAAGCTGAATGCGAGGTTGACAGAGAGGCCACAGATTGGAGCTAGGCATCGACTCATGGTGTTTTCTGGAAGAACAGAGTTTCAGTCTAACAGAGTCAGCGACCAGTTTGTCGCCCGAATCATTGTAACAGCTCATCACAAGACTTCCCTGGTTCAGGCAGAGCACAATCCGGAAACACGCTGGAGAAAAAGCAGGTTCAGTTATATGAAAGCGAAATCTGCTATTGAGCTGGACTTTCTGGACAGATCTGCTTTAATCGTGAATGCCCACAACCAAGCGGTCTCTGATGGTGCTCGTCGACGTTTGTCTCCGAGTCCCCGCCGTGGGGGCTTCCTGCAAAACTGTACAAAACACGAAATTGTACGCCCGCCCGTAGCATTTCTTCCGACTCAAAAACGATCCCCCTACGCTCTAATCGCAGCTAGCTCCTGCAGCACGCGGACGCCGAACAGCGCTTCCATCGAATGGTAAGGAACCTACATGCTCAGTCCCCTGAAAGCCTTTTGAAGGGCACGCGAAGAATCAGGACGACCTTGCCCACTCTGCAGACAACCTGACTCGCAGGATGGCCCGATGATGGATCACACATCAAAATACAGGCCTCAAAATACCCGCCCGCCTACAGTAATACGGCGAGGGAAAATAGTACTCAGTCAAACACTGGGCTATGAAACAAAAGCAGCAACGTCTACAATCGAAGAAATCGGACGTGAACTCGAAGAATTATGCCTACCTTCCTTGTACGGAAATCCGGAGGAGACACTACGCGAAGTCCTCACAAAACTGGAGGAAACAGATACGTGAGTTGGGCAAATGGCAGCCTTTGTTCAAATACAGTTGTATAACCTGCTCATCGTTCCATCCACAGAAACCTAGCGAGATCAATATGTTCAAGTGAAGACTAAGCCACCATACTTAATGTCTCCACTCGTCATATAGTGATGCGTTAACATGAAAAATGAGGATCCTCTCAACACTTGTTGCTGGTCACGTACCTAGCAGGCACAGCCAAAATGCCGAAAAAAAGTAGTGGTCCTGTTGGATCATCCAGCTAAAACCGTAGGACTCTGACAACAACAGGAGTTTCCAGCTTCTGATCACACTTAAGACTTCAGGATCTACTAGTTCTCTGCACCGATCTGTAGAGTGAGCATTGCCATGTTAAACGAGTCGGTGAGTTGAGTATGTGACTTAATTGCATACTTACACTAAGTTATAACTAAGTTCATTGAGTGATAAACGCCTTAGACACTGTAGTATGTAATTTGGTGGTAGGAAATGTTGGAGGTACAGTACGTTTGTTTTCATCTTAAAGGGGAAGGCATGCAAATGGGGAAAAAAAATGTGATTTTGTAAGTCATACATTGGGAATGCTTGCTAAAATTCGTCTTATTAATTGCTTCTGTTTTAATTACTTAATGATATTGAACAAATCTCATCTAGTTAACAAGCTAAAACAATTTATGTTGCCTGATGCGAGTCATCTTTAAGGAGGGACATCATAGTATGCAGTTGAATACATTAAATGTTTCCTGTCACTTGTAAGAAGAGCTTGGGACCGAAAGGTGTCGCAGGAGGTGCTGTATTCTGACCACGTCGGGTTGTTACGCACAATTACGGCACTTAAGCTAAAGCAAGATAAAACTGAGCATCGATCTAGAGACCATGCACACACGTGTCGCGCAATCTTTCTATGCTCCAGCGAGAATTCCGAGAACTTACGAGCAGCGCTGATTTATGCTAAACTGTCACGCCTCCCTTGACCTGAACACCGCTGAGCTGTAGGAGAAGTTGATAAAAGCAGGAGCACCTTCGCTAATAAACAGCTGCAAGATGAAATGTGACATCACGTAATTGACTTACACGGTTGGTGAGCTGCGAGTGACGCGCAGTTCTCTACCTACACATTCTACCGAGGTCGCTGGTTTCGATAATTCATGCTCTGTTTTCATTTCGATTTAATGTTTTAAAGAAATACCTTACGATATAAGGCTCCTGCGCTTATTAGTGCGGCCAGAGAGCAATAGAGTTTCATACGTAGAATACGAAAAAGCAAAATATAACAACCAAACTAAGTCTTTACCCCTGCAATAAGGCGAAAGTAACTGGTTCTGTTGCTGCCTTGCCGGTACCCAGCACTTCCTCTCTCTTCAAAGTCTACAGCGTTCGAAAGCACCAGAGAGACAGCCCTTCCACACAAAATTTCAAATTCAGCTCCAAGCTCTATTGTTTCATAATTGGTGCTGTCAATAAACAGTCTGTATAACACCACCGGCCGTGCTCTTCAAAGGCCTCCGGGTCTGCGCCCACTTCCTGCCAGGCGGTCTGTGAGGCTACCCAGCCTTGTAAGGGCAGTTAGAATCACTACTGAGAGCTATTGAGGCTCAACTCCTGAAATGGCCTTAACCCATGAATCTCGCGCGAACGTGATGGCTCTGTAACTATCTCGTGATGGACTTCATTAAAATGCTAGCGAAGACAGCCTGCATCTGTAAGTGTTCAGAAGACATGGAATGTCTCGTCTAATCACTATACACCTTATGATAACTACTGAGTGACGTCGATAAAATGACTCGATACGGAAAACTCCTCACTTATGCAACCACAATAAAATCGTCAGCAAACAAAAGACGATACTCTAGAAACCAAGTAGAAGTTGATAAGATATGATATATCATAATATATTTGTGCACCCCAATAATACACAAGCTGCAGTGAAAAAAATTGATTCTGGTTGTTTTCCTTGTAATGAGTGAGAGTCTTACTAATCTAGTCATAATGATAGAGTGATTAAATCAGATTCATCTCATCTATAATAACTTGATACATTTATAAGTTGGCAACATCACCAAATGTTTGGATGTGATGCAATATAGGAGAATAAGTTGCAACTGGGCCTGATGTCAGCGCTATTTGGGAACCGTATCATTGCAATAGTGGCAAAACACAACTTTTCTAAATATCACTAAATGCTGCAAAAAACAAAACAGAAAAAAACGTAAATCTCGTGGTAATCTGTAGTGAGCTCTGCCTGTCCCTAAACTAAAGACTCATAGAGCAAGATCCAAAAAGCTCTTATACCAGCTGAGTTGCGGCTAGAAAAAAATCACTACACAGCCTGGAGTCTCAAGAGAAAGCTGTTCATACTGTTCTAGACACTTAAATCAACGAGGAATGAGAGTTTTATGTCCTGCAGCACATGCCTACTAATAATTATAATTAATGTCACATGTATGGTCGCTCCGGTGAACATGCCTCAATCATGGTGAAATATGGATGTTAAGTCTACGAGCAACATAATCAGTCATCACAAAGTGTGGATGTGTGCCACTTGAGCCAAACTGACTTCTGAACGAAAGTCGTCCGTCATGCTGCACCTATAGAATTAGCTGAGAAGTATATAACTGTCTCACAAACACCAGGGTATTGTCAGCTTCTCTCGCTGACTTCGCCTGTATTTAATAGTTTATGACAGATGCCACACCAAGCCTGCAACGAGATCCCTCAGTGAGAAGTCAAAGACTGAGCGCGACCATCTATTCGCGCAACCTTGGAAGAGAAGCACATTGTAGCGTTTAGCGTGTACATTCAGTTGCACTCACCCTGCGAGGCAATACAAACCACAAAATCAATGATATTCTACACTACAACGGGTTTCAGCGTCAAACAAACAAATGACACAATATTTACGAATCGACGGAACTAGAGCAGATCGATTACAAAGTTAGAGCCTGCTGCACACTTTGAACTAAAAAACAAAGAGTACAGGATTGATCAAGTATGAGCATAATATTTCTTATAATTTGCTTTTTTGTCATTAAATATAAATGAAATATAGTTCCAGAGAGGTCATGGCACTTTCATCCTGCCTGTGTTTTCAGATCAATTCCACAAAGAACCATCCAATCAGGATATTTGCTGTCGCCAGAATGGTCATCCATACATTTAGACACCAAATCTAGAGCACTCGACATGAAGGAGAATCTAGCGTTTTTATACTTGCTACAGAAGTCTCTGCGAACAGTTCTCAGTTACCGAAACTCCAATATCGCTATTCCAGTATTCTGTGTTGCTTGGAGTAAGCAGCCATTGTTGGTGTTAAGTTAGGGAGATATACGCATGTACACCTCGGATGTTGGGCTGAATAACTGTCAGTTCACGCATGTAGTATTGTAGAAAAGGGATGCACGGACGGAGCTGGCCAATGACATACTACCGTTATATTATATACAGAGTGCTAGGATTTGGTGTGCACTGCTGAGTAGATCAGTTGGTTGAGCTCTGCTCATAGAGGTAGTTGCTTAAGAATCGAACTGACCCGAACGGACAATATCAACATCTCACGATCTCTCTGGGTGCGATTTTGCATTTCGCCCTGACCTGCTGGAGGGTTTTCTCCCAGGTAAATCACGTCAAGCCCGCTGCCACTTCCTCCACCTTTAGCGCAAAAAAACCATGCATGAAATCAGGTTAATTGGGCATCAATGGAAATTCCTCCGTAGTCAAAATGAGAGACATAAATGTTTAATCAGTACAGCATCTGACCGCGCAGGTGCATTGGTCCACTGTCTCAGGGTGTTCCCTACGCCCTAAGGCCCGTCAAATACACTCTCTGGGATAAAAAGGGCTCCAGTTACACGCTCCGCGACCCCTTAGACGCAAAGTAGAGCATAAAAAGCGTAGAGAGAGATTTACATGAATGATCGAACAGGACATGCAATGCTAGGATATATAAGTAAAGTCCACCTGTGGTCTTGAGGACCACTCACACTCCGCAAACAATAAAAAGTCAAGCACTAAGCGCCTCGCACAGAGGAAAAATACTCCTCGTCTACTTGTAATGTACATTTGATTTGTTCTTGAGGAGACAATTGGCACTATGAGAGATAATAATTAAAACTGGAGCAACGCAGACAAGATTCAGCGATAAACTTAATATCAAAAGAAGTGCCAAACTATACCGAACAACTTGAGCCACACAGTGCCTTATGGCGTAGCGCGGTGTTATCGCTGTGCTGTCAACAATAGACTACACTAAACAGTAGGCAACGTGCAGTGTTACGATTAGGGTCTGTTCATAAGTCCAGATACATCAGAGCCTGAAGAATATAGCCCAGACACGATAATTGATAATGGGTCACTATGAAGATGTCGTCCTGCTTATCACCTAGGTGCCACTGTCCAACAACACTGACCTTTTGACACAATCAGCTTATCGGCATGACCGCGAGAGCCATATAATTACCAGAGTTCGGATGAGACAGCGCCAAGCTAACCGCTGTGATCAGCGAAAGTACAAAATATATATTCATTAGTATATGCTAGACACAACCTATTCCAGATTATCCTAGCACTTGATCCAATCTTGACTTTTGACCAGTGTTTAAAGAATATCTTTCAAACAACAACAAAGAACAAGCCCCAAGAGCTAAAACAGTCAAATAGAAACATCTCAAACATGCACTGTTTTACTGGCCCAGGCCGCGTTTGACCAGGTTCTGATTTGAGCTTCACCTTTCTCTCTCTGTGGTCTTTTCTCTTTCTCCTCTCTCCCTCCTATCACCCCCCTCACCACCCCCGTATCTTCCTCTCTCCTTTACTCCTTCCTTCCCCTTCCTTCCTCATCATCTTACTCTCCCCAGAGTAACAGTTACAATTATACTATACTGTTTCTCTTAACTTTTGAATGTTGAATCTTGTCATAAGAGTCATGGGGACCTATCTCTTATTCTGGGTTTGTAACCACTGCTTTTCTGTTGTCCTCATCATGAGCTTACAACTCATTGCATCTGTCAGACAGAGCTTTCCACAAAGCACAAAGCCATGGTTAAGAATCCACCTGATTACACACTACGACCCAAAATTTTACTGCCTCACCTGTTCCCTGTACTGGAAATGCGTTTCTCCAGTGCCCCTCCCGCGTACCCCCCACGCCTCCTGGAACCCCCGCATACCCATCATGGACACCCAGACTCCCCCTCGAAGAGCCCCCCCACCTCGCCTGTCCATTTGATCCTGGTCTCGCATTCCTGTTCATGCTCACTAAACCTCCGCTACCCACTAAACCCCTCCACAACGAGCCAACTCACCCACCACACCCGCCCCCCCGCTATCCGTCAT